>HG992152.1:9133519-10383519 GCA_905220505.1 Laothoe populi
ATTAAGAATAAAATGTATTTTGTAAAATCGTACAAAATAAGTATCCCCAAGATCCTTAATAGTTGGTCTTGCAAATTTTAACACACCTCTTATATTCAATATTTAAAAGTATAGATTTAGAGTTTTAATATTTGTTTTCTTGCGAATTTAATAAATATTATTTCTTATTGGGATAGTTTGAAAAAGGCTTAGCAAATGTATGTTCAATAAGTCGTATAAATAGGAATGAACGTAAAATTACACTCACAAAACTTTCTAAATACTTCATTGAGACATTAGCGAAATGTTCTAGAGTATTTAAAATCTTTCTCGTATATTTCATATATACCTATATAACATCTGAATCATTGCAATTTAAACCAGCCTAAAGTGTTTCATGTACCGTTTATTTTGATATTTACATAATTATTATAGGTCACTAAAAGTAATAATAAAGTTAAACGATTAATGGAATATCAGTATAGAGCTCTATTCTGACGTCATATGTTAATTTAAAAATACGTGTGTAATATTTTACTAGCTCTATGGATAAGGAAGAAACATCAAATATAATTTGGGAAAAAATTCTTTACTAAAAAAAACTTGTACTCCATGTTGAAAAAATCTAAAAACTTTATTGTTCCCAATTTCAAATAGAATATAGGAATAGGAAAGTTTATGTGAGAAAGAAATAATCTGGTCAAATTTAGTTATAACTTGGTATTTATTTTCTTTTGGGCATTTAATGAAACATGTACGAATATAGTATTTTCTTAAATGAACATTTAAGCTGTGAACTTTAAGGCGAGTGAAAACCTTTTTATACGAAGTAATATGTGGCTAGATTAACTTGAAATGAATGTTCTTCAATATTTAACTCAACCTCTCTAATGCAATATACACAATAGGTAATTATCAATAAAGGACTATATTTTATCTCAAAAAATACTTTCACATAAGTAACAAACATAGTAATGAATAAATAAAAACTGTAATAACATGTGTTTCTTAATAATTCTAATTTCTTTATTTTAAAACATGTGGCTATTTAAACAATTTTACAAACTTTATAATTGTAATAAGTTGGCAATCCTCGATATTGTAACTAACGCAATTTGAATGCATGACAGAACCTGTGAAAAACCATTCAAACATCATTGTCCTAGTGTGTCACAAAGGAATTCACATTTCGATTAATAAGGAAGCGTATTTTATATTAAACGTTACGATGTGCAGCAGCTGTGATGGAGGTCAAGATCAGTGTCAATTATTATTGAGCTATTGCCTATGACATTGATAATCGATAAAGTAGCTTATCTATGACTCTTATCTAGGCGAAACTCCTCTGCTACATACTGTGAGGACGTGCCGTGATTTCAAATTACTGAGCTTCGTTCAGTATTAAGAGTATTATTGGGTTGGAGTTAGCATTTAACCGTGCCTTAAATTATGATTTATGAGTGTGCTATGTTGTAAACACACTATGGGTATGTATTTACATAACCATAGCATATACACAATGTGTGTTTAGACACATATCTTTAGAGTATAGGTTAAGAAATAATTATTATCATATTTATTTTTTTTGCTCATAAGAGATTTATAGAGGATGGCACAATAGAGTAAAACGCTCTATATTGAAAACATTTGGATGCAATTATTTTAGTGCTAGTTATGTGAATGATAAGTTATTGTGTCAAAAATCAATTGTGAAAAAAAATTACGTTAATAAGTTACACAGATTTCAATATTGTGATTATGTACATAATATTAAGTTCGTTTTGAGTATGCAAAAGTTATATGTTATTTCGATAACGCTTTTAATAGAAAATTAGTTAACTTTAGTAGATTTTTGTATTTTCCTTCGTTGAAGCTTTAAATCCGCAACAAAATAAATTGCCTAATTTGTTAATTTAGAATTCAGCAGATTATTTATAAATTCGTTTACCTTGAGAACAGCTCGTTGCTATGAGATGTTGTGAAATGTAAATACGGAATGCCCACATAACTAATGTACGAGATTGTCCATCTAAATGATACATCAATGAGGCGCTTGGTAGAATCATATTGTTTTAGGTATGTAGGCACTTGTAAAATAATATAATTTAATGGGGTAACTATTAAGTGAATGATTTAAGGAGAAATAATAAATAAACTGAAGCTTACGTAATAAACTAGCACACAGAAATACACTCGCAGACAAGAAAATATTAATTACCTACAAAAATATTTACGCGAGCAGAAACTCTGCGACCGGTGCTAGTGGCGCCCGAAATGGCTACATAATAAGAATGCGGATCCGCGGATCTAAATCAAGGTAAAATTTGATCAGACGGCCACGACATCGACACTGAGATTTGAGACGCAATGCGCTAATGTCATCCACAGACTCACTTCACTGTGTCAACACTTACTACGGAAACTTGCGCAATCAATATTAAGTGTATCCCATCTACGACACTAATGACGTTGGTTTTAGTTATGTAAATTGCACATAATGACGTAATGAATGTACGTATATAGTATTATGATTCTGTGCTATTATTATTCCATGTTGATTTTTTACGATATACTCTAAAAATAATTACAAGTTGTAATCATTCAAATATTTCACAAAAACACCGGTATTCAGATTATAATTTTAATTAGTGATATCTTCAATAATAGCTCTTCAATTACGTTGGAATTCAGCGTGACGAAGGACGACAACATTGATTAAGCTGCCCCGTCGATTTATCTGTCTCTGGCCATTTATATTCTTTGGCTTAGTCATTAATTTATTTTGAAATAAACGTTAAATCGCTTAATACATTTGTTATGCAGTGCAATGATCGGTGCATTGATATATAGGACGTTAGTTTCCCACGCAAGTTGCATAAACCGCAACCTCCTGCGCGTTGCACGTGGTCGCTGGGACGACGCGACGCACGGCTGGCTGTTGGCTGATGGCCGCTCGGCGCTGCCAGCTTTTACGCATTCGAACTTTCATTATACTTCACGGCACCTGCTACTTAACATGTTCTTGATCGGATATTTCAAAATGATTATGCTATGGAAATTTTATCCATATCTAATGTCGAATCAGATTTAATTACGGTACAAGTCGTTTTAATAATCACGTTAAAAATATGTTTTCTTTTCCAGAAGGCCAACGTGCAGCGTGTTCTAACGAAGGCGAGCCCGTCCGGCTGCAAGACGCTAGACTCGAACAAGATTGGAGCAGCTGTTTCCGCTGCATTTGTAAGGTAAGCATTATAAGAATACTGAATAAACTTAAATCACACCAGTCTGCCATAACAGGTACTCTTGAGCACACACATTGTTTCAAATATCTTACAAAGGCAACGGTAGGGACTATGTATATGTTCGAAGGTCACTAAAAGCAATATCCCTTGATATAAGTCATATACTTGGTGGTGTATGGCTTACTGATTTACTCGTTTCAGCACGTGGTAGAAAATCATATTGTTTACTAGGTAAACACTTATTCTTTCTGTCGTTTAGTTAGGTAGGTATAGGGAACCGGAACGAATAAATACAGTTATTACTTAGTCACATTTTAAAAGGAATTTAACAAACTTTTCATATTCTATGGAAGTGTCTTTATTTGGTATTGCAAATAAATTCGTTATGTAATCCACAGTGGTCTTTCGCATCGGTGCCTATTGGTATGAAGTCAAAGTATCAAATGTAATTAGGTATCTCTCTGGATTTAACTTATGGGCAGTTTGTATGCTCACACGGCGGCCACTGTCACCAAATCAATTTATCACGCGCCAACTATAGAATGATAATTCAAATCGCGCGTGCGGAAAGCTCGCACTTAAACAATAACTATTAGGTAATTTGATTAGCGGATATTTTTGTGAATTTTAAACATGATGAGTTTACATTACGTTTCTGAGAAAAGTTAGTACTGTAGTATTTTTTCTGATTTATAAAGTTTGTTATTTTATTTAGCGATGGTCCTAGATATAATATTTCTTTAATCTGTTAAAATGTACATTTTGTTAAATTAGGTTTTTGTATGTTGTCAAAATGACTAGACATTTAATTGGATTGTCGGTCTTATTTGTAAAAGCATAAGTGCTAATTTGTGACGTTTATATGTCGTCACGCAGTACGAGTGCAGAATGGCTGAGATTATTTGTTATGTGGCGTAGTACGTACACACTACATACTATCTAGTATTATTATGTATCTAATTTTATGTGGTATACTGCTCATTTTTGTATGTCTCACGTGAATATAAAAAAAAATTGGTTTTTGGGATGAGGAAAAGCACTGAACTCACGTGACCATCACGCTTAGATTATTTTAGTTTGGACATATGCATGATCTATAATTATTGACAAGCAATCATAAACACAAAAAGTGACTACGTGATGGACGCTTTTTGTAAAAAAAAAAATAATAATTCCATAGTTTTAAGTTTTCACTTCTGGCGGTAGTATCCATGACTGCCTATGTTTTTTTAGTATGTTCGTGTGTTTTATTCTCATTATAAATAATAATTTATTTTTTTATGGGTTCCAAACGGAGTTTACAATAATAAATTAAAACATTGTACAGCATGAGAAAGACACGAAAGTAATCGTAACCCTGGTTATGCGCAACCACAGCTTGAGCAAATAAATATATGTATAAAAATTGAGGATTAGCTTTGCTTATTATTCTTTTTGAAATTTGTCAATTTGTCGCCAAATTGTAATTGTATTGTTGATGGTAGGATATTCATATCCGGCCGGATAGCGACTACCGTACACAGGGTGTAAAACCCGCCATAGTGGCACACGCAAGTGTGTCGCGTCCCGGGATCAGCCAGTGTACATCCGGTTTTTGTCGGCCGGTTTAGGCCGGCATGATTGTGTTGAGTCGCGGGGGATAGATCATCTCTCGCTATTTGATACTCTAATTGGACGGCACTGCGCTTACCATCAGGTGCAGTGTGGTCACTTTGCGGTGCCAGGATAAAAAAATGTGTCATAAAAGTTATTATAGTAGCGGGGAGTGGTATAGTCTGTCAAGACGGTGGTCCCGAGTTTTGTTCAGCCCCAGCCCTCATAGGAATAGGTATATTTGTTGTCAATAATCGCTCACTAAACACGGTGAAGGAAAATGTCGTTACGAAACTTGCATTTCTGAGAATTCTTCAAAAGAATTTCAATATTTGTGTTGGTAGAAGTAAGGCCTCATCATAAGGTCATTACGCCATTCTTACGTCCAAAGCGCACGTCGTCAATGGCTAGCTAAAATATTATTTAGAGCGTATGTAATTTATTTCTTTATCAAAAACCAACAAAATAAATGTGAAATATGTCTAACCCTCTATTTCCCGCGGCTCCGCTTGTGTGTATTGTTATTTTTGGAGGAGAAGGTATACAATTCATGGACGCAGCTTAAGTTCTTACATTTTTTTAGAACTAAAGATAATTATAATCAACATTTAATGCCCAAGGTTACTAACATGTTTATTTATATAAGGATTAATACGGAAATCGAGAAAATAGCGTCGTAAGTAACGTACAATTTCTAATAGATTTTTTAGAGAAAAAGTACAGTATGTTCGGAAATAAAGATATGCCTCCGTGAAGGTTTCTCTAGGTTTTTTGAAGAACTACAATTCTTGACTACATTATTTTAATGTATGTTTTCTGCCTTAGTCTAGGCAAGCCATGAAAATAAATTTTTGGCGACTTGGTTCCTAAATATCTTTATTATTTACAACTATGAAATTTTAATTGCCAAGTATTTACTATACTTATAAACTTTCCGGAAAAAATATCTACATGATGGTGAATACCGTTTCAAAATCCATTGCATGGTTTAGAAGGAGTTAGCGGATAAATACACAGACGCGGAGGGAGACTTCCTTTTAATCTATGTGTATAAAAGTGTGTAGGTATAGATAAATAATAGTTGGATCTGATTTAAGCATGTTTCAATGTGAATTATAATTTAATGATATCGCTGTATTTAAAATTTTATAAAGTAAATCAACTAATTTAAATCAGTTTACTGAATTTGTGCCTGAGATGAAATTGACACGCTCCGTTTTTCAACATGAGACGGAATAGTACCAACAGTAGCATTAATTGCACTTCTGACAGCCACTTTAGAGGTTCATTCAGGGTTCAAAAGTGATCTTATATTACTTAAAATACTTGTATATTTTTATTCATTTCCTTCTGTCCTTTTAAGGCAATACTTAATATAACTTGGATACATTCATTAGTGATGAGTCTAGCTAGCGTCGGACCGTGGTGGCACAAAAACTGTCAATGCGGAACCTCTCCGCAGCCACTGTCTGACCAGGAATCTAGCGCAACTGCTTCTGACATTCCATTATTAATCATTAGCAGCATTCTTCCACTTTGATATTCAATATAAAACCACGATACTAGATCCTGTCTCGGGAGAATATTACATATATACATACACACACACATACACTCACGCCTGTAATCCCCGAAGGGGTAGGCAGAGGTCTAGCCAGTATACTCACTTTTCGCAGAAGTACTATCCATAATGTGATAGGGGGCGAGCCTATCGCCATACCGGGCACAGTTTCCAGACTCCGGGCTAATACTGAGAATTTCAAGATAGAAAAACCCGATAAACCCGACCCGGGGATCGAACCCGAGACCTCAGCACAGAAGCAGTCGTAACGCATTGCGCAATTACTGAGCCACAGAGGCAGTCATATATATATATATATAAATTATAAAAAAAGAGCTTCTGATTTATCCGTTATAAGTTTGCATGGAGACATTACGGCAGTCGTGCATTAACACGTGCGAGTAAGTGACGCTGGGTACATACAGTATAGTGTGGTATTTCCCAGCCGATCTCACCTCGTCGGATGACTTGTGCGGAATTCGAAAGCCCATAGCGATATTTATCGCTTATTCTGTATTAAAATATACATTTGCTTACCTAATGGGCTTTTTTGTCGCGTGCCAAATAACTAGCAGAGGATGTCGTCTGGTTATTGATTTTTAATGCTTTATCAATCTTATCTGACAGTTTAAGCAAAATACTACTTGTCGTCTCTCGTTAGGCTTGCAAACGGCCCACGGTAGTGTATGCATGATGTCTGTCGAAAGAGTATTGTTAAGTCGAAGTGCCATTAGCCTTAAGTTTTTATAAGAACCAGTAGTTGGTTCATAACATCTTGTGGCTACCGGGCACCGCTTACTTTAATGAACCATGTCATTTATCGAGCCGTGGATTACGTCGGGTACCTCTACACTACACTCTTTGTCATACAAGCGTTTATTGTACTTAACATTTATTTGAAATGAGACCCCCAGCTGATATAGGACTACGAATAAGGGAGGCTAATACTTTGGCTATAGGAAGGAGCAACACAGCGCTTCTGCAGAAGAATATTTACCGAATGGGGACAGCTATTTTTAACAAACTTAGTTCAAATATTAAAGATATGACAAATGTAAATTTATACAAAAAGAAACTCAAAGATTTCCTCATCGGTAGATCCTTTTATTCAATTGAAGAATTCTTCCAGTCCTAATGAATATAATGTGATGCATTTAATGAAATTTATGTAATGTAATAATATTAGGAAAGTAAGGTTTACCGTAGAATTATATAAAATATAAAATATTTTGTATACTTTTTAAGTAAAATGTAGAGAACTATCCTTAAACATAACACCTATTGTAGGTACATTTATCTACATTTACAAATAAATGATTTGATTTGAACACCATTTTTAAATTTCATATATCTGTCGACGCTCTCAACTTCCCGCACTGCCTTAAAGTTGTTCAAGCAAGCTGGTAAAAATACACATTTAGTTTCAATGTAAATTACATATTCCATCATACATACTTCGTGACATACCTAAGAACTGGATCAAGTTTGACTATTAGCATTTTCGGTACAAGACGATACTTTTATCGCCGGCCACTAAAGATATTGATCAATTTTTACCACTCCGTGTTTTATTATTTCTGAATAAATTCAATAAAACTTGGGTTTTCGATTTTAATGATCAAAACTTTATGTACAGATAGGTATGGAACACTTTTATAGATTAAAAATATTAAATAACATTTATTTTTTATGGTATCCCATTAGGCATGCATTCACTCAATGCTGATTGATTGCCTATTACCATATATTTTTGTTTTTGTATATTAGATGTGGTATCTATATTCGCAAATAAAATATTATAATGATTACATAAACACAGAATACCTACAACTTCACAAACGTTTGCTAACTCTACCATGATGCGTAGTATTCAGCTATAAACAACACATATTATTATCAATAATTTCATAAGTTATACTTTTTTAACCGACTTCAAAAAAGGAAGAGGCTCGCAATTCGTCGGAATCTTTTTTTAAACTGCATGTTGCGCATCGTAAGGGATATGATGATTTTCGGGTTCTATTATCCGTATTTTTAACCGCTTCAAAAAAGGGAATTAGGAATTATATTATAATTATACAACATGTCACAAGAATAACGTAAACCCTCAGACACTCCAATTGAAATATAAAGTAATACATGCACTTCATTATACTGTGATGATTTTATATATTGCTTACGTAGTTGAAACTGTATTTGTAAAAAACCTTTATCTCAATTAAAATAAAGTTCATTTTATTTCATAATGGATTTAGTTTACAGTTGTGTTTAAAAAAGGCTTTAAGACCTAAATTAATGTTAATTTTTTTTTGTTGAGTGTTTTCTATTTTATCAGACTTAGATTAGACTTAGACGTAGACTTCACATACCTTCGAAATGTTTATGAGAATTCTCAGGTATGTAGGTTTCCTCACGATTTTTTCCTTCACCGTAAAGCAAGCGATAATTAACATTTAATACACACGTGACTTCAGAAAAGTCAGAGGTGTATGCCTTTAGGTTTTGAACATACGACTTTCGTCTTGACAGTCCGTACCGTAACCAACTAGGCTATCACTGCGTTGGGTGTTATTTATTTAAAAAAAATGTGAAAGCGTGATGTCCAAAGGGGCAGGTTGTGCACATGGCTGTTGCGGACGCCGGTGGCCGGCGGCAGGCGCAGGTGCCGCCGAGGCCTTGCCGCGAGCGCGCGCTCGGTATGCGGTCGCACCGGTTAGTCTAGCAAACGCGTATTTTTTATACTCCACACATCATCGACATTGTTGTTATGTTTTGCTATGATGCAAAAAAAATGTATAATCAGTTGCCTCCATGAGCCGTTATATTGGGATTCGAAAGAGCAATTCGTTTTATATCCGCATTTATTGGAAACAATAACGCGTTGTAAATTGTGACCCACACTTTAGAACTGCAAATTATTATGCAGATTAGGATCTATTATATATGTGAGACAAGTTCGTAAGATGAAGGCTACACCGTTGAATTCTTATATTCTCGTTCGTTACGCAATTTAAAATTTATAGAAGACGCAAATCACGTTCTAATAATTTATTAAAGAATATTAATGTTCAAATGAATTAATAAATCATTGGAAAACATTCATATTATCATTTATAATTAATTGCTAGGAATCCATTACAGCACTGCCATTAAATAAGGATATCAGTGTGGATAGGACACGCATGTTGCGCACAAAAAATCGCGAGGAACGAAGGCGCCAGCCTGATTCTGATTACTCACGACATTATTATCATTAATACGGACTGTATTTAATGTTTACTGGCAAAATTGTACTCTAGTTTTATTTTTTTAATTTTTTTATAGCATAGTCCGACAAACGAGCCAGTGGGTCACCTGATGTTAAGTGATCTCCACCGCCCATGAACATCCACAATACCGAAAGTATCATGTATGCGCTGTCGGCCTTAAAGGACAGGAATAGGGATTAGGGAAGGGAAGGGGGAATCTGGGCCTCCGGATATCTCACTTACCATACGAAACGCGACAACGTAAATTGTCACTTTACATCGGTTTTGTGTGAGACAGTGGTACTACCCTGGTCGAGCCGGCCCATTCATGCTGTAGACAAATATGTCTACATCGTGGCTCTACCACTTACAAACTCTTCTTGTATAGTTTTTATTGCGATTACATGGATGTAATGCAAATTGTATTGCTTTTTAAGGTTTTTAAATGGTTACGTTCGCGTTATGCACATCATTGAAAAACCGGCCAAGTGCATGTCGCACCAACCACAGCAGGTTTCATGGTCGCGATGATGGTTAACGGTTAATATTCAAAGTGAACCTTGTATAATAACCCATATCTCAAAACTGTACTAATAGTTTTTTAGCTTTTTTCATCCTATAATTTGAAAGTTAAAATTTTCGGTGTTAGACCTTATTATAACTTTGGAAGGGTGTATCGCACTAACTAATATATTAAAAAAATATTTTTGAAGGATTTCTGTGCTTTATAAGACATATCTAAACAAAGGCATCTGTGTAATATATATTTTTTAAATTCCTCCGTTACACGTATTTGTTAAATTAAATTTTTTCCTGATTTCACTTCACTATTGTATAAAGGTTAGTAAAATATACCTTCCAAATTAAATATATAAAGGGCCAATAGTCTTGTAGCTGTATATGAAAATATAGAAAGACCGACTAAAAACGATAATAAGGACTCGGTTTATTTGGGTACAAAACCGTAAAAAGGATTTTCTTTAAACATTTATGCTCTTTAGAATTCAAATGCAAATAATATTTGTGTACATAGACTAATATATGAATTTTATACATTATATATTCGAAATAATCGTAAGGTCCTGGAACCTATAAATAATAAGGTTGGTAAAAAAAAGTTTTATTTCTAAGTTCATAAAAGGTCCTAATGAAACATAATATTGTTATATGTATACATACAATAAGTTATTAAAGTGAGGATGTATTATGTATATATTTATGTATGTACACCTTATTGAGTTTAATTATATTATTTTATGTTTCCCTTGTTCATATATATCTTTATGCACCTGCCTTGTCCTCTGCATCATCCTAAGGTTGACTGGGAGACAGACCTTTGGCATTAAGTCCGCCTATATACACTGTATATGAAGTGTAGAAATAAATAAATCAATATTGTGAATTACCTGAAATGCTTTCTATATAAATATGATTAAGTACAAAAATAATACAGTTAAATATAGCAAAACCAACGACTTTCGATAATGTAAAGGTGTCATAAGAATTAGGCGCCAGGCGCGCCAGACAGCCCACATTCGGCCTTGCACTGTCGCCGCCCTAGGATCATTTACTTCCAGATATCATTACAAGCTGGACTCTAATGTCTATAATTAGCACTTCATTCTAGGTCTGCTACACGAAATATGTTGAACACTTCGTAACTGTGATTTTGTTTGTGCTATTAATTATTATTTTATTATCACGTAATTTGTATGAATTAACTATTTTATAAGCTTTTAATACATAAGTGAAGAACATCATATTTTGGTTTCAACATTTTAGTTAAACAAAAAAATCCTTAACAACAAGGTTCATATAGGTTTCACTACTATGTTTGTTAGGAACATCAACAAAACTATGCAAGATGGATATTTAAAAGGCACAAATACAATGTTTATATAATTTATTGATAGATTTACACGACACTGTTACACATCTCAGTGCTTAATATTAACACACACGCATGTCAGGATTCACTTAAGGCTTCTCTTTATAATTAATCTACCAGCATTACCCTTTTATCTGAACTACGCGGCCATTGAACTGATTACCATTTAAACTTACTACACCGAACCACGAATATACTGGCTATCGTCTCGTCTTCCACTCAACTGAACTGAACACCGGAGCGCGGAAGGCACTCTGTTCTATACTAAACATTTACTACTCCCACTTTGGTTGTCATTATTAACTACCCCCAACTAGTCTCCTAAATACCTCAGTTATACCTTCGGTATTTCTAATAATAGAAACCTAATATTTTACGCGTAATTTCAGTACATGCTATAGAATAGTCCCTGAAAGCCCGCTGCGTCGCCTTGCTGCGCAAACCGCGGCGTTTGTTGGCGCAGCGAATAGTAAGGGGCTACCGCACGGTCTCCCACGAGGCGGCCTGCGTATTGGCCGGCACCCTCCCTTGGGAGTTGGACGCAAAACTCCTCTCGTCCGCGTTCTTCTGGCGGGAGGAGGTGTCCAGTCGCCGAGACTGGCCCCGAGGGAGATTGCAGCCCGGTTTCGCAGAACCGCCGTGGAGGAGTGGCATACCAGGCTGGAAAGCCCAAGTGCGGGCTTGAGGACAGTCGCGGCAGTGCGTCCTGTCCTAAAGAGATGGCTAGACAGGCGCCACGGTGCGCCAACTTTCCGGCTGACGCAGGTACTGACGGACCACGGGTGTTTCGGTTCGTTCCTGTGTCGGATCGGAAAGGAGGTGTCTGCCGTGTGCCACCATTGTGGCAACTGCCGCGAGGACACGGCCCAACACACGTTGGAGGAGTGCCCAGCCTGGGACGAAGAGCGCAGCGCTCTCAGAGCAGTCGTCGGAGGAGACCTCTCGCTGCCGGCCGTGGTGTCATCCATGGTCGCCAGCCGGAGGTCCTGGCGTGCGGTGGCCCACTTCTGCGAGAGCGTCATCTCGCAGAAGGAGAGTGCCGAGAGGGATCGGGAACGAAATGATCCCTCCCGCCGCCAGAGAAGACGTAGGAGGCGCCGGGTGGACGACTGACCGGCGTCTCCCGCCCTGTGGAACGGGGGCGTTTGAATTCCACCACGGTAACCCCTGCCTGTCGTACGAGGCGACTAATTGGGGCCATCGGGGGTCGCGGGCTTGCAGCGGGGGGCTGTCAGCCCGAATCGATGCACTCCCAGTTTCGGAGCATCGTGCGACCCCGAGATGGACGGCAGCGCGTGTGGTAAGGCCTCGTTCGCTGTCGTTGTTCGGTGCGCGGGAGCTCCTAAGACCTCCCATGGAGACGGGCTGCTACGCAGCACCGCGCAGGGGAGGTTCCGGCAGCAATTCTAGCACTCCTTAGAATACCCCGGGATCGCTCCGTAAGCGCCGAAGAAGGCCACCGCGGGGTTTTAGCTGGTAGTGTCGGGTGGGGTGTACATAGGGGGTAGGGACTCGGCCCAGCGGCTGCCCGGATAGCCATCATCCGGGCGAGGGGGATGCTGGGTCGTAAGACCGGCTAGTCCAGCATAACCGTTTTATTCTTATTCCGCTTCCCCCCGGAGCGGGCGGTAGTAATAAAACGCTTTCCCCGCGACAAAAAAAAAAAAAAGTACATGCTATAGAATAGGTAAACTTTGGAATTACTGATCTGATTCCAATTTTTTTGCACAAACAGGACGACCTACATTGTTCCTGAGCACTATAGGCTGTAATAAGGTTTCCTAATCGACGACATTGTTTAAGGAGATTAATGACAGTGAAGGAAGCAAAAGATATATGTTTGGACTGTAGTAATAAGCGTTCCATAGTCTCTGCCTACCGTATTTTATTTTTATCCTGGCTACTCAATACAAACATGCCAGCCTACTTCTTCACACTACGCCATGGCAAGAAGGTAAAGAAGCGGTCGAGGGTCTAGTGTCAGAGTACTCAGAAGGCTGCAAAAAAGCCAAACATCGGACCTTAACTCTAGACCACCGTCAAAAACCGGATATACGCTGGCTGATCCAGTATGGCGGGTTTTACACCCTGTGTATGGTGGTTACCAGCAATTGTGGTAAGTGTGTTTCTATATGAAAATAAACTTTCACGCCAGCGGAGTTGCGAACAATAAGTTGGTCGCAAATAAAATACCATGTGGGCGGATTCGTGGGCACAGTTAGCATGTTAAATAAAATATAAGCGTACTGAATTTTATACTGTCATATTTTAGTCATTATGATTCATTATTTTCTTTACTGGTGTAAGGTCATTGTCCTGGTACAATCTTGATAAGTAACAATTGACGTAAATATCTTGGAAAATATCGTATTGAAATGTCATACATATTTTAAACAAATAGAATATAGATTAAATAAAAATATGAAATAAAGGGAAATATGTTGAAGTTTTAAATCAGATGAAAATTATGTGTACTTGACCTTGGCAATTTGAGCACTCTGCACCCCACACAAGGTACTCAAGTTGAGCTTTTGATGATTTTTATTTATTGACTTTTTTACAATATTTTTTTTAATATAACACTCGTATAATGTGTAAGTACACTCTAGACTAAAATGGAACTTGTCAATTTGATTTGATTTTATCAGATTTGATCCTCTGTAAGAATGTATGTATTGTCTTATGTAAGAATTGAGTTGATTTTCTTTAAGAATTTTATTATATGTAATTGAATGAAGAATAAATTCTCTAAGCTTATGGTATTTATTATGTTGTGCCAGTTTGAAACTGGATTATTATGTAATAGGCCCTTATAAATGTTGTGATGTAAAATGAATGTCACTAAAAATCGTCACCCTATTTGTCTACTGTGGTGTGCTGGGCTGTAGTTGTACTCACGGGGTCCTAGAGAGTTAGGCACGAACTTAGATGTGTTGAAAGTTTACCGCAGACGTACATTATTATTTTATTTATTTATTTAAAACTTCATACATATGACACGTTTAAAGGCGGATTTAATGCCATAGGCATTCACTACCAGTCTACCTGTGGATGATGCAGAGACGAGACAATGTGGGTGTACATAAATCACGAAAAAGAAAAAGAAAAAAAAGTAGAGTGTACTAGACAATATACTTATTTCTCGGGAATTGGAAAATGCTATATTTGAAGGATATTGCATTTGATGTACATATATGCATTTGTATGTAAAAAACTTAAAAAGAACATTATATATGGGAGTTCTAAGAACGTTTTAAAATAAAGTATATTTTATTGTATTAGTAAATATTTCAAAACGGCGTCTCTAAACAGGTGGTTATTCAAACGAGAATACTCTTGTGGAGAGTCCCCGAGCAGTCTGTGTTGAGCGCGACTTCATTATGTAAATGAAGAGATAAACATTTTAAATGAATGTTAACGTACACGTTTTATACATAACAACCCATATTTCTTGCAATATAACCAGCACGGCAACTGCGGATTAATATTATCAAGTTTTTCTTAAGTTTCATTTAATTTTGACGTCCTAAATTGGTGATTTTCAAATTAATGTGGTTGTCCGTAAACGTGTTTGTACGGTCTAAATGTCACCAGTTTGTTTGTACATAATAAAAATATACAAAGCATTACTTTATCATTAAAAGTACAGTCAGGGATTTTATTAACATTAACTTGACGTTTTAAGTGGTATTAAATTGGAAATAATCCCATCATACTAATGCCGGCACATATGAGAATATAATGTATATAGCTTTAATACGAATACTGTTAGTGCAGCACATTAATATGAAATAAGACTTTTATTATTCTAAAAAGAACCTATTTTATTATAAACAAGACTCCACAATTGTGGTTCTTTCTGTGTAATATTCTTAAAAAGGGGTACAAAGTTTTCTCTTCGTATTATTGTATAGATTAGTAAGCGCCCACGTCTGTCTGTAAACTACTACGGGACTATCTAGAACTTTATATTATATTTGTTATTTTTAACTGAGTGGCACAATACCAATATTCATGCGTTTAACTTCAAAAATGACGAATTTTTCATACAAACTATCATCCCTTATTTTACCACCTTAGGGGTGGTATTTCCAAAAACCCTTCCTTAGTGGATGCCTACGTAATAAAAGGTACCTACTATAAAAATTTCAAGTCTCTAACCCCAGCCGTTTAGGCTGTGCGTTGATCGATCAGTCAGTCAGTCAGTTACTTCTTTTATATATACAGATAAATACACCCAACAGTCACACACATAGTTCTGACCCTGTACTAGGTAAAACCTGTATCGTGGGTATCAAGAACTACAAGGGACTAAGGTTCCACAACATCCAGACCCGCAACAAACATCTGTCTGTCAAACATTTGCCCCAGTGAGGGAATCGAACCCACAGCCTCTCGTTTCACCACCGGCTACTCGCCCGCTGCGCCACGGGGGCTGTCAGATATTTGTAGACATGTATAAGACTTTAGTTTACTAAAGTTTGGTGTTCATATTTTCATTACTACTTGATTGACTCCCCTAATGATCATTTTTTACGACTTGCGTAGTGAATTTCAATATCTGCGTAGTACCCAAAAAAGCAGCGATAGCCTAATTGGGGGTGGCACGGAGTGTGGAAACGAAAGTCGTAAATTCGAAACCAGCCCAAATGGAATACACCTCTGATTTTTCTAAAATTATTTATTCATTGTTAATTATCACTTGTTGTAACGGTGAAGGACAACATCGCAACGAAACCTACATACATGAGGATTCTCATAAGAATTTCAAAGACATGTGAAGTTTACCAACCCAAATTAGGCCAGCGTGATGGAATAAGGCCTAAACTCTCATTAGTAGAGGAGGCTCAGCAGTGGGACAAGTTTAATACAGGGCTAGTATTATAAATATTATATTTTAAAATATAGATAATATTTAAATTTAAAAGTGGTAGATCCACTGCAAGTAATTATGTCTATAGGAATGGACCAGCTCTACCACTGCCTATCGAAACCCAACGTGAAGTAAGAGCTTAGTACTGCGTTTTTTACTTTGCGTGAGATTTTCAACACTCCTCTTCCCAATTCTTTCTTCTCCATCCATTCTTCTCTCAAGGCCGGCAATGTATCCACGATCTTTTGTTATCGTGGGTGTTTATGGTCGATGCAGATAACTCACTTACTATATTACAGATCTCTTATATAAAAAAAACCTAGGTACTATAGTATGACGTCGTATATTACGATACTATAGCGATAATAAACGAAGATGCCATCGGAAATTTACGCAAATGTCAGGAAGTGTTGACAATATTTGGCATTCGTACTATCAATGGAGCAGGAAGCTGGGTGACGGTCATCCGAAAACCTACGAACATTATATTGCCTAACATTGGATTAGTTTGGAACTCGTACCAATCTCTTTGTTAAAATGATTATATAAATATAACACAACTTAAGAATAATTCATGAACATAGCACACAATTGGATCTTTTCCTTGCTATTCAATAAAATATATATGTGCAATATCAAAATATACAGCGATATGTTTACATCAAACTAACGTACTTCATTTGGAAATTTGAATAAATGGTATATACTTTACTACACACATACACTCACTCACGCCTGTAATCCCCGAGGGGTAGGCACTACACCTCTGTAGCCTTTTCGCCGAATTTCGGTCCCATAATGTGATAGGGGGCAAGCCTATCGCCATACCGGACACAGTTTTCAGACTCCGGGCGAATACTGAGAAACTTACTCAAGATAGAAAAACCCAATATCACTTTACCCTTCCCGGGGATCGAATCTGAGACCACAGCACAGCAGCAGTCGTAACACATGCGCAATTACTACTGCGCCGCCGAGGCAGTATATACTTTACTATAAAAAGATTTATGCACAAGTACGACTCTGGAGCATAGGCGTCATGTTTACCTATTTTGTCTAAGTTGCCAATACTTCTATTGGCTAGCGCCAAAACAGGCTTTTCCATAGCGCTAATTCTTGGACTTTCCGTTTTGTTTAGGACATTACTATTGTGGTACAGTAAACATGTAGGTTAGACACAAGTACGTATTAATAGTTGTTTCTGGGAGCAAGACATGGTTCAGGATAAGGTTCGCGTCTGCTAGTAGCGGAGAGGTGTACTTTGTTATAGAAAATAGTAACAAGTTTTGGAGCAAGTAGAAGCAAATGCATGACTTTGTGACTGCGACGGGTAATTACTTGCACTGATCGATTGAATAGGACCGATTTGTATTACCAAACAAGTGTCGCTCCTCGAGTGTTCTGTAGCTCAACCATGAGTTTTCTTACGAATATCGCTTGCGATACCGTAAAATATGGTTGAGCTACGTATGATTTATGGCCAATTTCAATAAGCAACCCCAATAATAAAAGTATCGAGTAGCTGGAGACGATGTATCCCCCGCTACTCAACACAATCATGTCGGCCTGCTTCTTCACACTACGCCATGGTCAAGAAGGTGAAGAAGCGGTCGAGGGTCAATTATCAGAGTACTCAGAAGGCCGCAAGACGGCCAAACATCGTATCCCAACTCTAGAACCCCGTCTAAAACCGGATGTATACTGGCTGATCCCGGAACGCGACCCACGTGCGTGTGCCACTATGGCGGGTTTTACACCCTGTGTACGGTGGTCGTTATCCGGGTGGATATGAATATCCTACCACCAGCAAGACCGCATTTCCAGATCGAACCAGAAAATAAGCCATTTAAACTATGTCATTCGGAGGCGTGGCATTCAAACTTAATTCTTTTCAAACTTAAATTTACTTAACAAACAAAATAATAAACTAATTCTAGCTCTGTATCAAACATTGTCCCACTTTTGGGCAACCTCCTTTAATAATGACAGCGGTTAGTTAGGCCTTAGTCCACCACGCTGGCCTAATGCGAGTTGGTAGACTTCACATACCTTCGAAATTCTTATGAGAATTCTCAGGTATGTAGGTTTCCTCACGATGTTTTCTTTCATCGTTGATGCAAGCGATAATTAGCATTTAATATACACGTAACTTTAGAAAAATCAAAGGTGTATGCCATTTGGGTTTCGAATATACGACATTCGAAGACAAAGGTATTGAATAATTTTATTTACTACAAAAATATTTGATATAGCTTCTGTTGGACGTGTGATTATCTTAATAAATAAGGAACTAACACTAGGGGCCGTGGCTTCTCACTTTAAAAAATAGGATCTATACTAAGCAATGATTCTTGCGTCACATAAAAAAATATAGCTCCTAAATGGTCACGGTTCATTCAATCTGATGTCCCTTATTTCCCGTACTTATTACAATGGGTGACGACACAGAGGAACCTCTATAAATAGACATTACACTCTTCTGCTTACCCGTAGTTGGGTACAAAACCCTCAAGTATTTCGTAACAATGTCTAATAAAAGTATGATGAATATTTCGGAACTCTGAAGGCAACAGTATCACCACGGATATCGCTGTTGGGATACGCAATACCTACATACTTAATATTAAAAACTGTATTTATTATGGAAAAAAACTACGTTAAAAAGTTCATAATTCTATAGACGCAATTAAAAGCAGAATGTTTATGACTAATTAATACAAATTGATGGTAAGTAATAGTGATTTGAAATATCGTTCTACGTAGTATCAAGGTTGCCACATTACATAGTTAGCAGAGTACCCCAATTTATTGAGCCAAATTTGTACTCTCATAATCTGTTCTATTTTGTTCTACACACATTAGCGAGTAATGAGCAGTCGACAGACTTAAAGTTATTATCTGACGTCTAAATGTAAATATTTCGCTATTTGAGGGTGATTTCAAAGAGAGCCGCACGTGAAATTCGACTGAAGTAGTGAAAAACAATAAACAGCCAGTGACCTCGGTTAGTGTTACACATCTTGAGCTAAAAAAGCATAAGGGTACTTTTTCATTTCGTTTAAATATAGTTGATAGCTCTGCAGGTTTACGCGTTTAAATAGAATTTTGTTGCTTGGCAACCGATATTAAGATTCAAATACTTTTCGCTTCTGGTTAATAAGTGCGCTGGATACTGATGTACACGATATTGATCTTCTAGCTGTCGAGGGTTTCAGGTGTGTTTCTTTTGGAGGTCCCGGAATCCTTCTGTAATGTTGATGGAGACAACCACGGGGTTTTTTCCGGTAAAAATCCGGCATACCCCGTCGCCAAGATGGGAATCCAAGAGGATTTTCCCCGTGAAAAAAAGGACAATTAGCTGGTCTCCATTTTTTATGGGCAAATAACTGATAGCCATATGTGTGAAGTAAATCTATACCTGTAAAACAAATAATATCTTCCCTTCTTTATCTACAAATAAAAAAATATGATTCTCACTCTCCATGTTTTATGCCATATGTAGACTAAATGGAACATGAGACAAGCTACCAGAACGAGCGACAAATGTCATCAGCTCAAAGTATAGGAGGCTTGCTTTAACCATCGAATGTTTTGATTAAAATTATTCAATCATATTAAAAACGATTAAAGGTAATATCAATTGTAATAGTATGTTTATGTATATAGCTGACTCATCCGAGTTAACAAGAGTGACGTTACATTGCAGATATGCGCGAAGCAAATCACTTGGCGTCTGTTATAAGTCAGTCACATGCGTCTCTGAGTTCGGCCCCTTATATTGTCAATGTGTGCAAGATATTTGTATGTAGGCGTAAATGACACGCTTTTTGTTGTAATATTAAGTTTATTTTCTTTTATTTTTTGTGAAATAGCTTTATTTTGTAGTTAAATCTGAATTGTCAAATGACAATTCACTAACAGTTATAGTTTTGTCATCTGTGAGAATGAGGGTTTTTTTTATGAATTAGGCGGCATATGAGTGTTTATTTTTGGTTTTACACAAATTAATCATATTATTACGCAAGATGAGAAGTAGACAAGACATAATAAAAAGTTTATCACAATTATTAGTTTCGTAAGTAACGCCTTATGTAATTAATATACAACATTAGATTGTGAGCAATAGTTATAATAAACTTTGTGAACAATACGTATTTAGGACCCATGGAAAATAAACTTTCAATAATTGTCTAATATTCTTACTGCTATTATAATATTACTTCTTACTAAAGCAAGCAAAATATAGAATGGATTACTCCTTTCTATATTTATATATCTTAAACTATTGTTTAAGATGCCTCCATGGACTATATACCTTTTCTTCCAAAAATAACCTCCACGTGGGCAGAGCCGCGGGCAACATCTAGTATTTTATATTTATTTATGAGTGAGATAGTTCGTACATTATCGGGAGGTTGAATGTGCAATGTGGCGTAAAATTCCACGTTGCTGTAGTGGGCTTAAATTATGAGTCACTTACGAGGTTTTAAAAATTCATTCTTAAAATTCTTTGTATATATTGTCCCGAAATAGAAAATCCTGTTCGGTATTTATAGATTAAATTCCAGTGTAAAGTGCACCTGGCAACATCAATGTTGGGTGTTCGCGCGCCTAGACCGCGCCTCCGCACGCTACGCCGATGTTATAGTAAGGAAACTAGTTACCTGGACACTACACATACCATTAATGTTTATAAAGATGAAAAAAAACGTAATATGTCTCATACATATACATATATGAACACGTCTGTAATCCTCGAAGGGGTAAGCAGAGGTGTAACCAGTACCCGTGTGGAGTTGCTGGTCTCCCATCGGGCGCGTCTCCCTGGGTGGCGGATAGGGGACCTCCCTCGATTTCGGGGGGGGATTACCGGAAACGGCGTGGACCAAAACCAGCACAGGGGTTTCCTCTGCGTGTCCCTCTGATTAGCAGAGGGCACAGTGGAGGAACACGGACGGGCTTCGTGTGCACTAACACTGCCGCGGAGCAGACTAGGGTAGAACTCGTTCTCCTTAGTCACCGCCGATCTCGTAATCTCAATTAGGTGCTGTGGTCATGTCTCGCGGCACCTATTGAAACCGAGGGTCTTGGCTTAACCGCCCGGGCCACGAGGGAGAAAACCTCTATAAAAAGTCACCCCGAATCCCAAGCGGCGGCGCACCGCGAGGGGATGCATGGCCGATGGGTAGTTCGGTCTCTAGTGCGAACCACTCAGGCTCAAAGGCTTACCCAGGTACAGGGGGCTCTGCCTGGGCGGACTGTTTATTTCCCCCATACTCGTGGGAATATCATGAAAAATATTAAAAATAATAATAACGAAGCTTGTGGGGAGTTGTCTGCTTCGGGCCTCGTGTCCAAGCAGACGAATGATAGTGGGTATAAACCCGAGAAGAGTGCTGATGGAATGCCTGCTCCCGCTCTAGTTCTCGACTCCGAGACCGAGCGGAGCAGCGCATCATCGCGACCAAGGAGGAGTAGCCGTTTAAGGCGAGGATCGCAGCCGGCTGGATTGCCCACTGCAAGATCCTTAGTCCGCTCGAGGGAGTCTCTCTCGAGTGATGACGTCGGTTTTCTGGAGCCGACGGTGAAAATGCTTGCCGTCTCAAAAAAACCCAGAAACAAAACTGTGGTGGCGTCAAGTACAGATGAGGACGCCTCTGCGGCGAAAATTAAAAAGGCGTACAAGGCGGCCTTACATGAGGAACGCCTTGTTCAAGCGGAACGGGAAGAGGCGGCAGAAGACGTGCGTATGGCCAAAAGGGCGGCGCCACGCAGCAGGCCAAAGTCAACACAGGTTTCGGCGTCCTCTGAGCTACTAGCTCTTGCGGAAAAAGAAAAGGTCGCCATGCAGCAACGCATTACGACGTTGGAAAAACAAATTGCGGAGCTGCTGGCGATTATTCGACCACAACAAATGGCTACGTCGGGGGCCACAAGCGAAGAAGACCGCTTCGTGCAGATAGAACGGCGTTTCATAAATATGATAGATGCACGGTTCGAGGGGATCTCCATGAGATTGCCTCCGGAACCTATTCTCCGACCTCCATTGGCCGCCGATAAACGGAAAGCCGAGTTGCAACAGCAGCCGCCGCCTGCTGTTGCTGGGCCCTCGTGTGTGCCTCCTGCTGTCCCATCAACCTCTGCAAAGGGGAAAGGCAAGGGCAAAGGCAAGGGAAAAGGAGTTTCTCAGTTTACTCCAGCTGTCGTTGCTCAGCCTGTGTCTGTCGTCGCAACTGCTCAGCCCGCACCTACCGCTGCCGCCGATTCTGGAGCTTTAACAACTCCACATAAAAAGAAAAAGGGGAAGAAATCAGCGAAAAGGCAACAGGTCCCCGTTGCCTCATCCTCGAGTGAGGCCCGGCCGCTACCACCTGTTCCCGCGTCCATGGACACTCCGTGGAACGTAGTAACTAAGCGAGGTAAGAGCCGCAAGTCGACGCAGAATACTGCGGCTCATGTACCGCCGCAACAGGGGCCGCGTAAGCCCGAGCCTCGGCTCCATTTACCCCGCAAGGCAGCCGTCTCATTGACGCTGACGCCAGCGGCATTGGAGCGAGGCGTCAATTATGCTCAGGTCCTGCTAGATGTCCAGCGACGAGTGGACTTGGTTGGCCTTGGCATTGCGGGGACTCGGGCGAGGTTGATGGCTACTGGCGGGTATCTGTACGAGATACCCGGCCCAGATTCAGAAGCGAGGGCTAACTCCCTTGCAGAAAAAGTGAGGGAAGTTTTCAGCGGTTCTGAGCTGTCGGAGGACGTTCGTGTTTCCCGACCGTTCAAAACCGCGGAATTGCGCATTTCTGGATTGGATGCGTCGGCTAATCCAGAGATGATCGCAGAAGCCCTCGCTAGGGCCGCAGAGTGCACGCCAGCTGACATAAAAGTCGGGGAGGTCCGCCCCGACCATTCAGGCCTTGGCGCGGTATGGGTGCGCTGCCCAGCCAAAGCCGCAGATAAGGTGATCAGGGCAGGACGCGTCCTGATCGGCTGGGTGGCGGCGCGGGTAAAGCTCCTTGAGCAGAGGCCCATTCGGTGCTTCCGCTGCCTATATAGAGGACATGTGCGGATGCGTTGCACCGCCGAATGTGACCGCAGCGGTATTTGCTACCGCTGCGGCCAAGAGGGCCATAAGGCCAAGGAGTGTTCCGCGGTGCCGCACTGTACTATTTGTGCAGACGCTGGCAAACCCGCGGCTCACCAGGTGGGCGCTAAGGATTGTGTCGCCTCCTCTCGTCCTCACCGTTCTAGTCGCGGTGGGCGCGGTGGGGTTGTGACTCAACTGGACCCGTCCCACCAAGAAGAAGCCATGGATATCGCCCATTAATATGGCGCAAAGATTCCTCCAGGCAAATATCAATCATTGTGCTAGAGCGCAGGACTTACTTGTTCAGAGCCTGGCACAGTGGTCGATACATGTGGCTGTGGTTGCTGAACCGTACTTTGTCCCTCCCAGAGAAGACTGGGCAGGAGACCTGGATGGTTTGGTGGCCATTATCACCCGGGGTGCTGCCGGCTCCCTGTCCTTTGAAAAAGTTGCGAAGGGCTCGGGATGCGTGGCGGTTCTGTTGGGAGGGATCTGGATTGTCGGAGTATATTTCTCTCCCAACAGATCCCTGGCTGAGTTTCAGAGCTTCCTCACTCAGCTTGGGGCCCTGGTGGTACAAGATAGCCAGCCTCGCCCCGTTCTCGTGGCTGGTGACTTCAACGCCAAATCTTTGGCTTGGGGCTCATCGTCGACGAACACACGTGGCGTGGCCCTGGAGGGATGGGCGATCACGTCCGGGCTGGTCGTCCTTAATCGCGGGTCGGAGGACACGTGTGTGCGGCATAATGGGGGTTCGGTGGTAGATTTAACATTCGCCACCCCATCCCTTGCCCGCCGTGTCCGGGGCTGGCGGGTTCTGGTAGACGAGGAGACGTTGTCGGATCACCGATACATTCGGTTCGACGTCTCCGCGTCCCAATGTTTACGAACTGAGGGCCCAAACACCTTGCAATTGGACGGCCCGCGATGGGCGCTAAAACGCCTCAATGAGGAGGCCCTGAACGAGGCTGCCCTGGCTCAGGCGTGGCTCCCAGTACCGGACGGACCGGTACAAGTTGAGGAGGAGGTAGAATGGTTCGGGGCGGTGATGTTGCATATCTGCGACGCGGCCATGCCCCGGGTCAGACGCCTCCCTAAGAAGCGCCAGGTGTACTGGTGGTCAGCGGATTTAGCAAGGCTGCGTGCGTCCTGCGTAGCTGCTCGCCGCTGTCTCGCTAGGCATCGTCGTCGCCGGATACATCCGTCTGGTGACGAGGAGCAGGAGCGGCTTCTTCATGGCCTCTACAAAGAAGCCAAGAGAGCGCTGCAGGTGGCAATATCGAGTGCAAAGTCCGCGGCCCAACGAGAAGCTCGGAACACTCTCGAGAGTGACCCGTGGGGGCGTCCGTATCGTCTAGCGATGAAAAAGTTTCGCTCATGGACGCCCCCGCTGACACAGAGTATCCGGGCTGATCTAGTGGAAAATATAGTTGCGACTTTGTTCCCAGCCACCGGGGAGGCCACTCCCCCAACGATGGCGTCCCGCTTGTCAACGTCATCGTCGTCAAGTTCGGCAGGGGAAATTTCGGAGGTATCGCCGGAAGAACTTAGGGCGGCAGTGCTTCGGTTACGGAGCAAGAATTCGGCCCCGGGGCTTGACGGTATCCCTGGTCGAGTGTGGGTAATTGCCGTTGAGCACCTGGGCACTAGGCTCCGTGGCCTTTTCTCCGCTTGCCTTAAGCAGGGCCTCTTTCCATCTCGATGGAAAACAGGC
Organism: Laothoe populi; assembly: GCA_905220505.1. Classification (NCBI taxonomy): domain Eukaryota; kingdom Metazoa; phylum Arthropoda; class Insecta; order Lepidoptera; family Sphingidae; genus Laothoe; species Laothoe populi. The sequence continues at coordinate 9,158,705 of HG992152.1, forward strand.
AAGTTGGTTCTGCTGAAAAAAGAAGGACGACCTGCAGAGTCGCCATCAGCCTACCGGCCTATCGTGTTGCTCGACGAGATATGCAAGCTCTTCGAGAGAATAGTGCACGCTCGTCTCGTCGAGCACCTTGAGAGGATTGGCCCGGACTTGGCAGACTGCCAGTACGGGTTCCGGCATGGTCGATCGACCATACATGCGATTCTGCGGGTCAAGGCGCAGGCGGAGGACGCTGTGGCTCGGGGCAGGGTAGTAGTGGCGGTGTCTCTCGACATCGCCAACGCTTTTAATACCATTCCCTGGGCCTGTATCAAGGAAGCACTGCGATACCACGAGGTGCCACTCTATCTTCAACGTCTGGTCCACTCGTACTTGTCTAACAGGTGCGTGGTGTATCCCGGCGTTGACGGGTGGTACCGGAGAGTTATGTCATCCGGTGTTCCACAGGGATCGGTGCTCGGCCCACTCCTGTGGAACATAGGGTACGACTGGGTGCTCCGTGGTGTCAATCTCCGAGGAGTCGCTGTCGTCTGCTACGCAGATGACACTCTTGTGACAGCGACGGCAGGAACCTTTCGGGAATCTGCCCTGCTCGCCTCATTCGGTACAAAAATGGTGGTGAGTAGGATTCGGCGACTAGGCCTTACGGTGGCCCTAAATAAAACCGAGGCTCTATGCTTCCATGGGCCTCGAATGGGGCCGCCTAGGGAAGCACACATAATGGTGGATGGCGTGCGGATTCCCATCGGCTCAAACATGAAGTACCTTGGTCTGACTCTGGACAGCCGGTGGGATTTCCGCGCGCATTTCCAGACATTGTCGCCGAAATTGGTGCGGACGGCGGGCGCCCTTGGAAGCCTGCTGCCGAACCTGGAAGGTCCTGGCAACCCTTGCCGAAGTTTGTACGCTGGAGTCGTGCGGTCCATGGCCCTCTACGGCTGCCCCGTTTGGGCCGGGTCCCTAAGCGCTCGCTGTGTCGCATTATTGCATAAACCACAGCGTTTAGTGGCGCAGCGCATCGTCAGGGGCTACCGCACGATCTCCCATGAGGCGGCCTGCATATTAGCCGGTATTCTACCTTGGGACTTAGACGCCAACTTGCTCTCGTCAGTTTTCTTCTGGCGGGAGGAGGCGTCCCGTCGCGGGGTTAGATTGGCTCCCAGGGAGGTCAAGGCCCGACTGGCCTCCGCCCGCAGAGCCGTCTTGGATGAGTGGTTAGCCAGGCTGGAGACTCCGAATGCAGGCTTGAGGACTGTTGAGGCAGTGCGTCCTGTTTTTAGCCAATGGCTTGACAGGCGCCACGATGCACCGACATTCCGTCTGACACAGGTACTGTCGGGTCACGGATGTTTCGGTTCGTTCCTGTGTCGGATCGGAAAAGAGGAGTCTGCCGTGTGCCACCATTGTGGTAGCTGTCGAAATGACACGGCCCAACATACCCTTGCGGAGTGCCCAGCTTGGGATGAAGAGCGCAGCGCTCTCAGGTCAGCTGTCAATGGAGACCTTTCTCTGCCGGCTGTGGTATCTGCCATGGTCGGCAGACGAAGGTCGTGGCGTGCGATGGCCTCCTTCTGCGAACGTGAACGTGTCATGTTGCAGAAGGAGAGCGCCGAACGGGATCGGCAACGAACCGATCCCGCTCGTCACCAAACGAGAAGGAGGCGCCGAGTTTGACGACTGACTGGCGCCTCCCGCCCTGTGGAATGGGGGCCCTGAAGAATTCTACCACGGTATACCCTGCCTGTCGTAAGAGGCGACTAAAAGGGATCACAGGGGTCGCGGCTGCACAGCGGGGGATGTGCGGCCTTTACATATATATCTGCATGGTGCGACCCTGAGGCGGTTGGCGGCGCGAAATATCGCGCTGCTACTGTAAATTGTGGGGGGCATCTAGCCCAAGAAGAGACGGGCCGTAAAGGTACGGCACAGGGATGGTTCCGGCAGCAATCCAGGGTAAACTCAGGATCCCCCGGGATTGTCCCACATGTGCTGCAGAAGGCTACCGCGGGGTTTTTAGTCGGTACACCGGCGTAGGAAAATTGATTAGGGTCCCGATCTAGTAGTCCTTCGGGCGAACTGGGTCGGAAGGTCGGTGAGTCCGGCATAACCATCTCTCCTCCCCCGAGGACCAGAAGGTATCCGTAAGATGGATTTTCCCCGCGGGAAAAAAAAAAAAAAAAAAAAGAGGTGTAACCAGTAAACTCACTTTTCGCCGAATTTCGGTCGCATAATGTGATAGGGGGCGAGCCTATCGCCATGCCGGGCACAGATTCCAGACTCCGGGCTAATACTGAGAATTTCTAGATAGGAAAACCCAATATCACTTTACCCGACCCGGGGATCGAACCCGAGACCTCAGCACAGCAGTTGTAACGCATGCGCAATTACAACTACGCCACCGAGACAGTCAAATAATAATATGTCTCATATATTTTACAAATTTACTAACGTACACTTTTAACATATTAATCGAGAGTTATGTATGCTTTTAATTTTGTAACTTCTCTTTTAAGGTACTGATAAATATTCATGTAATTAATATGTATGTTACCCCTCAATCATTTTTTTAACAGTCATAGACACATATTAGGACTTAGTTATGTTGGGTGTTAAAACGTTTGATAAGTTTACAGATTTGTGCAAACATTGGCCGCCAATATTGATCATGTCTGCCAGTTTAGATGCTAATAAGTTGCTTGACTTCTCGTGTGGTTAAATATTTCTTATTATATACTGATTTCCATAGGTCTTAGTTATGTCACTTATAATTTAGTTGTGTAATATTGGATTGGGTGGTTTTGTGATAGGGGAAACTTTTAATACTGTCAATTACACAATGAAGCTCAAGCCAATTTGTTACTTCTTATATTAGACAAACATTGGAATACACATTGTGTATAAATATATAGTGAAATTGAAAATTAATTTGTCTGTAAGTTTATAAAGCATAACCTGCACAATTACTGAACCTATACGGATGAGAGTTGTTAAGATAAGCTTAAGCTAATATTTACCGAATGTTTCTATGGATATATAAGTATATTTTACTTAATAAATTAAAGTGTGTTTCACGAGCTACGTTCCTACATGGTATACCAAACTATTCTCCGTGACTAACTGAGTTTTTATCACAGACTGAACTGGCGGTAAAATGTAGTGAATAATATACTATAACAAATAAAACTTTTTTTTGGTGCATTGTTAATAATCTATCATTGTTATCTGATCTCGTAATTCGGAAATAACAATTTACGTTTCTATTCCTAACCCATTTCTGCTTTATACAAGCCCCAGGAGATGATGCTACTTGTCTTTCAAATGTTATCGTTGTTATGGTAGTCAAATTTCATCAACTACAGCATATATTTTCTAACACTTTTAATTTACCTTTACACTTTTAGCCTTGTCTAGCATTCTACAAAACTTTATTCGCTGTTTACGCTTGGTTCAGATTGATTAATAGTTTGCAATGTATTTCCATATGTAATGTATGTAGATAAGATATATATTTTACACGTATATGAAACATGCGTAAAATCCTTATAGAATATAAATATAAAGTCAGATATAGTCCGGACCTATCACTAGGAATAAAGACTTACAGACCCCCGACATCCAGATCTACAGAAAATAACGTGGGTCATCTATATTTACAGTTTTGTTCCTTACATCTCATCACAAACATCGGTCTAGATGTAGGGAACGAACCCATGACCTTCTGTTTGACTCGCCCAAAATATTTTATCAAATAATATTTTATTATGTAGAGTTTCATACCTATTTGTAAACAATGTTATAGTTAAAGTAAAAAGCTGATTTAAAGTTATTGAAAAAAAAACGAACAACCTATTTTATAGTACGTTTTTCTTAGATGGATTTCATTTTAGTAACTTTTATTTTTTATCACATCGGTTCATTGTGTGGCGGCGTGACAGTGCAAGTTGCGTTAGGAATATAAGTTAGTACATAAAGTACAAGTATTGTGCATACGTGCGGTGAAGTTATTATGTAGAAAAGCTATTAACATTTCCCTCAAGCAAGCCACGTGCCTATGCAAATGCATTTCAGAACAAAGAGCCGTTAAAGAACACATTAAATAATTATGACGGTCGTTTGTGATCTTGTTATCATTTAAAACGTTTCAGATCATCGTGAATGATTTAAATGCATTTATTTGTAGTACACACATTTGTTAGCGTATCAAAGCAATTTATCCACACTGCGCTAATAATATCTAGATTTATACCTACCACGGGTGACGTGTATTTGTAATGCATTAATGAATCACTAGCGACCCGCCCCAGCTTCACACGTTTATTGTGAGTCAACTTAAGGGGATAAACACATGCCATCGCGGACTTTTCTGTAAGTTCTTTTAAGATCTACAGTAGCTTAGTACATTATTCTGATGTATCTCTAAAGTTTTAGCAATTTAAGCACCCGAAAATATTCTTTGAGAACATAGTTACAAAACATTCACCTTTCTCTACATTCTACAAATATAATATGCTTGTACAATACATATACACCTTCTAGAAGAAATTATCTTAATAATATTGAGAATCGTATCGGAATCCGTTGCTTGGTTTCGAAGAATTAGGCGCCACATACAGTCAGACAAAAATAGCGACTTTGATTTACAGTATATAGTGATTTATTTTCTGCAATGTTAGAGAACATAAGTAGTAATAAAAGCTTTATTGAATTAATGCTAGTTTTTCTAGTTATAAAAATTACTTTAAATACTAAAGTGAACTTTATATTAATTTGAATATTAATCAAGTATATTATTTTCATGTGATTAAATGGACTTATTATTTCCACAGGGCAGAGTATACAGTATACAGTCCACGACGGACTTTGGCCATTGATTAAAAAAAAAACATGTTCCTTAAGTTTATTTGTGTTCCGAAATAACCATATTAGTAGTCCTTGAATTTTGTGTGTTATAAACGTTCTCGGTACATAAACTAACTTTATGAATGGAATTTATGGTAATAATAAACAAACGGGCGTTTAATATGTAGAAATTTTATTCATGGCTCTACATAGTCGCACCTGGACACGATGCCGAGACGAGATAGAGAATGTATTTTAATACTCCAGATGCATACAGAATTGCAAATTATAATCGAGAGTACTTGCCGCATATTTTAAAAAGCAGTTAGTGCTCGAAACCATGAGTATTTTGACTAACTTAGTAGCAAAGCAAGTGAATAAAATACCGGGATTCATTCATTAGAATAAATACTCAAGATGAGACCCATTATAACCTAATGGTGAGGACTATAATATGTGTACTGTGCCTGTATGTTTGACTTGCTTTTTTATAGAACGGTTTCGTGGAGTGCCGGAGTGGAGCAGAAGAGTGCGGGCAGATGGATGACTGTGCGGTGCTGATGCCCCGCGAGGGTTGTTGTACGCGGTGTAAAGGATGCTGGTACAACGGGACAGACCATGCCTCACACACTGAGTGGAACGAAGAGGGGAAGTTGCTGCGATGTGAGGCCGGAGTCATTACTATATCCAGACCAGAGTGTTACGCGCCATGCGACAGACCTAAACACCAGCGACATACGCACTACAACTGCCCTGTTTGTGATGGTGAGTATCCACAACAGCTTTTTTATTAACATATTTATTCCTTTTTTATTAAATGTCTGGTCTGCGCGACGCATAAAGAGAGCTATTAAAATATATCGGAGTAGTCCACTAGCATACTAGATTGCAGTATGAGATATTAAGAAGATAGAATTTACTGCAAGATGAGTCAACGCTAGGTAATAAGATGATAAAAAAATTAAAGCTGTACCATATTACGATCGGAAATGTACGTAATAGTGTTTAATGTTTCATTTCGACGTATTATTAGTGGAGCTTTCACGCAGAACAATTAACTTTTGATTAGTACGAAGCGGCTCCTATAAGGAATAAATTGGCTGGCGAGACTGGCGCAGCCGTGTCTCGGAGCGCTCGGTGCGCCCGGTGCGCCCACCCAGACTCGTGAGCGGCAACAAAACAACCACCATAATCCCCTTACGAAAACAAACACACGCCACGCAAACTTAATAAAACCATAACGACAACGTTCACCTCCGCTTCCAAACCTTAACAAGTTTATTAAATTCCATAACAAATAATAGTAATTACGCGATGACTCGGAATAGCTTTTGAATATTGCCGACACATTCCGAGCTCTCGTTTTATTGCTTATGTTTATATTTTATTAATTACCACCTAGTGGCTAAGCGGTATGAGATCAAGGGATCTCCTGCTAGTCTCTCTCCGTAATTAAACCACGATGATTAAGGAATGATACAATAGTTCCAAAGTTGTTTCTGTCGAGCGTGATTATTAATTTTTCATGTCGGATTGGAGCGCGGTCGATGTCACCGCCGATTAACCCACACGCGTCCACAAACAATGAAAATCATATCGCACAAGAAGTGTTGCGCAGTAGCATTCCTACGGACAATAGACTAATCGGTATTATACATAAGTTGCCCGCTCAGTTAGATCATTATTGCGTATACAAAACAACGAATACAATTGATCATTTATGCTGTACTAGCTCTTGCTCGCGGCTCCGCCCGCGTGGAGGTCATGTTTGGGAGAAAAAGTATACAATACAAAATACTCATGCGTTTAACTTAAAAAATGACGGATTTCCATACAATCTTTCATCCCCTATTTTACCCCCTTAGGGGTGGTATATCCAAAAACCCTTCCTTAGTGGATGCCTACGTCATAAAAGGTACCTACTGTCAAAATTTCAAGTCTCTAACCCCAGCCGTTTAGGCTGTGCGTTGATCGATCAGTCAGTTTCTTCTTTTATATATACAGATACATGATTGCAAGGCTCATTTTAATGTTTGAACAGTAAAATATCCGACCACCACGGCCTTTTTTATTAACACGTAACTAAATATTATATATGTATAAGAGTACACGATGTGCTATGTACACATAGGTGGCGCCAAAGAGCAATCAATTCTTCCGTAATAACTGAACAAATAAAAGTATTTTAGTTTACACGCCATAAATACTTGATGAACCGCGAAGACGTGATTATAAAGGTTTGATTGTAAGAAGTTTACGTTGCTAATGAAAACGATAGGTATTTCAAAACGTTTTTATTCGTACTGCTTGGCCAATAGAACTCGACGAACTATTCTTTTGGACCACCCATTCGTTTTTGCAACACCGAAATAAAGACATTAACAACGTAATAAGCTCCTTATTATAGGTTTGTTAGGGTTTGGTTAAATTATATAGATATTATGGTGGTCGAAATCTCCCATGGCGTTGCGTCTCTATTATTGACCATAAATCAAAAAGTTAACAACCTACTTAAAAGGTTGGTTCGGGTGGGTTTTTGTACGTTGGTCAAAGCGGCCGACGTCTCCGTGGCTGCGGGAACGCCGAGGTGAATCCTCTGTTTATTTGTTTTACGATCCCAACAATGCATTAAGTTTTTTGTCTTTCCGATTATTATTTTCAGCCTTATCAACATTCGATTCTTTTATTGGGTCCGAGTGAATAATAATACTTATTTTAAAGGATTTCATGTAAAATTGTATTTGTGGTAACAGAAAATTACAAATTTCTTACGTGACATTTGTTCATGTAACTTTTTATATAAAGAATAAATAAAAAGTTTTAGCTATGAAATACCTAGCTAATCTAAATTCATACGGTGTTTGAGAACGGCGCGATATTAGGTATGCCTGTTACGGCGACCTGAGAAATTGAAATAATTAGCTGGTGATATATGCGCGACGCGTGTAGTGAATTTTATTATAAGTTATTTTATGAAAACATATAGCTTTAATAGCCATTCATAGGGATTTACGTTTTATTTCGCGCTTGGCTTATTCAAATCATAATGAACCAAAGAGCTGCCTGCCTTTCTCCGTCTGTCTAAAATATCTAAGATACTTTTCGAGACATGCATAGTCGTAATATGATAATTTACAACAGTGGCTATTCATTTCAGAATATTACAAGTGACCAGTAGGCATTACTCAGAGATGCCATTAATGTTCACTAATGTACACAGCACAACTGAACATTAATAAACAGTCTGTTACTAGGTATGCTCGTTGTTATGTCATTCCCAATAAACCAGCAGTCGCCACTGAGAATTCAATTTACATTATGCATGTAAGACAAAATGTTACTACGTACTACGTAGTCGTCAAAATCAGAATATTCATAATAACAGTTATTTTCTGATAGCAATCTTATTTCAGTCGGGGTTATGGTTTATTGTGACAAAGCACATCGCTCATACAAACTACTCGTACTTACAATGAATACTTAATTGTTTGCCTACAAAAGGACAGCCTGCTTTATGTAGACGTCTCTAGTTTTACGACAGACACTTGACTGTTTTCATTGTCACAATTATATGCGCTGACGCGAGGCACTCGGTAGGGCACAGCGGTCCACGCCGAACATCGCGCATGGAATTGAAAGTCCGTGACTATTTAATGAATGTGTTCAATACTAACATAAATGACAAATGAATAAACACTCCACATTGAAGTTGTAAATAGTTTATCATTTTAAAAGCTTCGACCACTTTATCTTGTGGACTAAAATCGTTAAGCCCACTAAACTGTCGTCAGGTCGAAGCTGACAAATATTTTGAGATGAAATATTTTTGTCACCGCGAGGTATCAGCATTTAAAAATGAATGAACTATTGAGTTAGTATAATTGATCAAGAGTAGGGAGGCATACCGTGGGGGTATAAGATCGTGGTCATGTTTTGGCTGGCTGGTCGACGCTCTGCGGTGGGTTCGCCGTGTGCGGTCATCCGCGCCGCTGCGTCATTCATTAGCTTGTTGATTGATTCATAGTCTGCCTTCGCTAATTTATGGAGTTTGCGCTTTGTCGTTGTTGCGCTGCCAGACCAGACTCCATTTTGGGAAACAATGGATTTCATTTTTGTTAAACCCTTTATTCGAAATAATATTGCTTTAAATTGCGTTTAACGTAAGAAAAAGGTTTAAATAGATTAGCTAAAATAGTTGCTTATTTAGAGTTTATTTTATGTTTTTTAAGCCTACTTTATCATGACCTGCGTACCTAGCTAGTAAATAACTGGAACTACTGATTTATTTTCAAACTGGTCTCAAGTGACAGGCCAAATAAAGCTCTTTGTTCTGCCAAGAAAATGATTTCTATAAACACAGAAATGCCTGTACCAAACATACAAGAAATCTCACGTAAAAGTTCAATCTTCACTATTTATTACTTTTATAATTTGCGAGTTCCACAATAAAACATGAAAATAATTATTTTAAAGTGTAACTTAAAAAAAAAACAGATAATTTTTTAATATTTAAGATCTATGTTTTTGGTATAGTCAAATACCCTATTGCTTTTCTTCTTAAGCATATAGTTTATTCCGAATAAGTAATTAATGTACTTTAGAGTTTAGACTAGTTAATACTATTTTCCTGGCAATTTATCTGGGCATAAAAATACAGAATGTATCAAATCCCCGGAGATGTTTCTTGTTTTCAATATAAAATTTTGTAATGTTCATGCTAGATCCCTCATAATGCTTATGGAATTATTGTTCCGTTCCTCCTGTGACTTACTAGCTGAATTCGAATGATTCCTAAGATTTGGACTCATAGACATGCTGTTTGATATTGGTTATCGAGGTAAAAGTCCAAATATTTTTTAACACAACGATATGTGATTAGTAGTTACACGTATTTCCTACATAAGCTTTTTTATAAATAAAAAAATAGAACAGATTCAGTAGATATTTCATCGACATCGTATAGTCCGATGGCGTTTTGACATGTTTTTTTTTATTCTGGCGCATAGTGACCACACTGCACCTGATGGTAAGCGCAGTACCGTCCAGATAGAGTGTCAAGTAGAGAGAGACAGACTATCCCTCGCTACTTAACACAATCATGCCGGCCTGCTGTTTCGCTTCGTGACACCACGCCTAAAGGACCCACGATCATAAGAAAGAGGGAACAGGGATTTTGAAGATGCATCCATGAGTTCAGCCACTAAGAGTGGTGGAACTGTATTCGGGATTTAAATGCTCTATTTGTTAGCCCCGGTAGAATCACAGTCCTATGTCTAATAGATATGCAGTGATGTAAAGGAACTTTTTTGAAAAAATGTATGGATAAATAGCAAGTCCAGTAGTACATAGTACATACATATATACACTCCCGCCTGTAATCCCCGAAGGGGTAGGCAGAGGTGTAACTAGTACACCCACTTTTCGCCGAATTTCGGTCCCATAATATGATAGGGGGCGAGCCTATCGCCATACCGGGCACAGGTTCCCGACTCCGGGCTAATACTGAGATTTTCTAGATAGAAAAACCCAATATCACTTTACCCGACCCGGGGATCGAACCCGAGACCTCAGCACAGCAGTCGTAACGCATGCGCAATTACACCTGCGCCACCGAGGCAGTCAACAGTAGTGTAGCCGCAGTAGTGAGTAACAAATATACGAATGAATATTGATACTAGCGGACCGTGCAGACGTCGTCCTGCCCGTAAAAGCAGCGCCACACCAACTGCAGCGCCATCTGCCGGGCTGATTTGTGAATCTAAACCATCCAGGGCGCCACCCAAACGCATACAAAAAAATTCATTCAAATCGGTCCAGCCGTTTAGGAGGAGTTCAGTGACATACACACGTACAGTAGAATTATATATATAAAGATGATACATTTGTGAAATTCCAGAATGCGTGATTAACGGACAGCGCGTGTGGGAGGGGCGAGACGTGCGCGTGCCGGAGGAGCCGTGTCTGTCGTGCCGGTGCGTGCACGGCACGTTGTCGTGCGCGAAACGTGCGTGTCCCGTGCTGCCCTGCGCCAGCTCGCAGCAGTACACGCCACAAGGGGAATGCTGCCCAAGATGCTCGCATCCTACTTCCGACAAGATTTTGCCTAGTGAGTTTTATGTATTTCATAGTCTATTCATCATCATCCACACGGGGAATCCATTTGCAGAAGTTCCAAGATAGGAAGTATGTCGGACTCACAGGCCTAGGCCGTCCTACCAACTAAACCCTGCGTTGTTCCGCTCTCTCCCTTATGACGATAGCTACGGGATCCACAGCCTGTAGAATCCCACTGTTGAGTATAGACCTCTTTCATGTTATGCCACATGCCACGGTCCTGAGCCAGTCTCATCCAGATTCGACCTCCGATCTTAACGAGGTCGTCAACCCATCTTGCTGCTGGACGACCTACGCTACGCAACTATAGTCTATTAATACTTTATAATATACAAAATCAGATCTGTATTGCACGGTCCTTCTGCTGGGCATGGATTTTTCCTACTAATCAGGTCGAAATGAGTCTGAAATTAATGAGGGTTAAGCCTTCAGTCCACCATACTGACCTAAAGCGGTTTGGTAGACTTCTAATACCTTCGAAATTCTTTTGGAGATTTCCTCAGTATGGTTTTCCTTTACTGTTGAAGTAAGCGATAATTAATAATACACTCATAATCCCGAAAAGCTAATCAAATATATGCCCAACGCCTTAGGATCAACTTGTGACATCCGTATAGCAAAAAGTGGCACTGCTAGGCTAGAACGGTTTTTTATTATACCTACATTATTTTCTTTAATTGTGACCGGCAAACATCCAAATAGGATAAAGGATAAAGTAATTCATAGAATAAAAATATTTCGCATAATTGACTTTGTTTTGCATATCAACCCACATATTTAATAATTCATTTATTAATAATTGATTTTTTAATTCTTTTAATTAATTAAACAACACAATAGAATTATTAATAATTTCTAAAAACCGTAAATCAGTCCATTACATGTAGAGTTCATACGTAAAACACTTTGGCTTTTTCGGAACATCTGCACATGCGTAAGCCCACCTTTTACAGCTCGAGCACTTTAATCAAACATCTTTTGGCTTGCACCTAGAGTAGAGATGGTTGAAATAAATGCGAGGACAATTTTCATCATCATCTCCGGCTTAAATGTAAGCCTGTATGTCGTAAATAAAGTCCAAAGCTTATGCAACCTTTTTCGTTTTATTTTGGAACAGATTGAGGATATCTCTATATTCGGTGTCGAAGTTAATACTGTTGTTTTCTTTACTTTGTCCAGTCACATGTATTCCTTTCTGGAAATAGCACGCTGACTGAAACATTGACACTCATTTGGAGTACCGCCCTAAATGATGTGTGAAAAAATTGGTTGGTCAAACGACATACTATGCTATTTTACTCGAATATGGAGTATGCCATTTGATCCACTTTATAACCTCAAACAATAGGAAACAATAACAAAAAATATAATACGATGTCTTTAAGATCAACACATTCTCGGCGATATTTAATAAAATTACAATTAGTTAAAGCCAATAAAAACACTTACTTTTACGAAGAAAGAAAATTTATCTTAGTAAAACTCTTGACTGCAAAATTCAAACAAACAAGTGTCCTCACCACACGGCCGCGGCCAGGCGGCCTCTGGTGGCGCCACAGGTTGTGGTTTTGCCATTGGTTACTAACTGTCCATCTACATGTCTTTGTGAGAAGTAATATATCTGTGGTTTCGAAGTGAACTACGTGTGTGATTTTACCCACCTATGCCATTTTCTACGCCTCTCCCCTACTATTGTAAAATATTGTAGCATGTAGAACCTAAAATAAAAATACTTATGTTACCTTATTATAATTTAAACGTCATCTAATTTGTAAACAAATAGGGAATGGGGAAAGATTCTATTTTATTGGATTTTGGCTTCCTGAAATTTAACTCAAGCAGCAACATCTGTCACTTAATATCAATTTTCAGTGAGACAATGATACTAACCGGGTAGAGACGGCCCATTTATGTTGTAGGCAAAACTGTTTGCATCGCTCTATTTCAAGTTGCATTCTTTTCAGGTGCTAAGCCGAACAAACCGTGCATAATTGGCAAAGATTACCACGCCCATAAGAAGCCGTTCCGAGTGGACCCATGTACGGACTGCACTTGTATGAACGGCACGGCGGTATGCACGCGTCACACGTGTCCGGTGCTCACCTGCGGGGCCCGCGCACTACCACCTGCACCTGGCAAGTGCTGCCCCGAGTGCCCACATATAGAACATGCCAAGGCCGCCTGTGCCATTGGAAGAAAAACATACCAAGTATGCTTTATTTTACATTTTTTTAGTGCTTCGAAAGGCAGACGGGCTACCTGATGGTAAGTACTCACCGCCGCCCATAGACTTCTGCAATGCCAATGCATAGCAAAGCCGCTGCCTACCGTTCTACTATTTTTACTCTCATTTACTAGTTCTATTTACCATATTATGAAGAATGTGAATAACTATCTCAAAATTATTATTTGAATAAAACTGTGATTAACTATCATTTATTTGTAGGCGTAATTATGCTGCATATATATAAATGTATTTTTTTTAAATTTCCAGGACGGAGAGACGTGGCAATTAGACGCTTGCAAATCTTGTGAATGCCACAATGGCGAACCACGATGTGCTATGGAACGTTGTCCCAGTCTGTCCTGCCCCTCGGACCAGACACTCCGCCATTTACCCGGTGAATGCTGTCCAAAATGCGTCAACATGGACGGAATCTGTACAGTCTTCGGTGATCCTCACTATAAAACTTTCGACGGAAAGTTTTATAGTTTCCAAGGATCATGTAAATATCAACTGGTGTCTGATTGCGTGAACGCAACGTTCTCGATCAGGATTTCAAATGATGCCAGAAACACGTCGCACTCTTCGTGGACGCGCACTGCGACGCTTCGTATCGGTTCGACAAAAATCAATATGGGAAAGCGTATGCGCATAAAAGTAAATGGACGGCGGGTATCTCTTCCCCATAAAGTACATGGAGTGGCGGAAATTGTTCGTAGCAATGGCTCTGTGCTGTTAAAGTCTGAAATTGGGGTTCAAATGTTATGGGATGGTGACGGTTTCTTAGAAGTGACTGTGTCCAGTGTATATAAAGGCAAACTGTGCGGTTTGTGCGGAAATTTTAATTCAGTCGCCAGAGACGATATGAAAACTCGCAACGGAAAGCTGCAGAATGATACGTGGAAGTTCGGCTCGTCGTGGCGCGTCGGAGGAACCAGAGCGTGCACTCGACGGCAGAAGCCGCCGGTTAACATGCCGCTGCGCCAGTCAAAATTGACCAAAGCAAGGAGATTGTGTCAAGGGTTCATCCAACACGAGGCCTTTATGGAATGCGGAGCTAAGCTGAATCCTTACCATTACCAGGAAGCTTGTGAGTTGGATGCTCGTAGCTGTACTGGCACTCGGTGTCACTGTGCAGCATACAGGGCTTATGCGCGGGAATGTACGAGGGTGGGTGCGGAGCCCGGGCCGTGGGCACGCGCGGCCTGGTGCGAGGGTCCACCGCCACCATGGCTCGCCCGACGCGTTAAAGGACAGGGTCGCGGAAGAGATAAGCACCAGAAATTAATGGACCCGAGCACCGTCGCCAAGCCGAGCAGCAACCGAGCTCGGCCGCCACCGCCCATATTACACTTATAGATGATGCGGCGTCTCCTCTACTAGTCAAAACTGCCAATGTGGCGATGCGAGGTAAATATTTTATCATGATAATCCATTCAATCATTTGGGCCAAGAAATCTTAGGGTAATTATTAGTCAACGGGTAGAGCTTTAAAGGTAGGCAGCGGCTTTGCTGTGCCCTGGCATTGCAGAAGTCTATGGGTGGCGGTGACTACTTACCATCAGGTGGCCCGTCTGCTCGTCTGCCTATGGTGGCACTAAAAAAACAGCTATAATATTACCAGCCCTATTTTAAACACTGTCCAACTTCTGGCCTTTTCTACAGCAGGTCACCCCTGGTCTTACTCTACCATGTTCGTCTAATACGGTTTGGTAGAAACACATATCTACAATACATAACTTGTTATTGTGCACACAAATATATATAAGAAAAACAAAATACATACAATCAAATTACAATGCACAATGGACGGTCTTATCGCTTTAAGCGATCTCTTTGAGACAACTTAGCATCGAAGATTATAATTACTCATGATTGAAAATCATAAATTGGGTAGAACACAATATATAATAACAAAATAAAACACTAAGTCATATAGTTATTACGATAATAAATAGATAAATATTCTAAAAAAAATGATAAACAAGAAAATATATCAATATTATAATAAATAAAAACTTTGAAATACAACAGTTTTCCCCACAACGTTTTCATTCACAGTTAATCCAAGCGGTAGTTAATAACGGATACACACGTTACTTCACAAAAGTCAGAAGTGTATGTCTAGTTTCAAACCTACGACTTTTTCTCAGCAGACCGTACAACACTTAACTAGGGTATCACTGGTTTGTCTGAACTGTTTGTTGTTAGGGTAGATCCAGGGTTACCAACTCCTAAAAAAAATAGCCTTAAAGTCAAGATGAATGATCCCTAAATAAACCTAAATGCAAAATTCCCGAAAAAGCCCCAAAAAACCCTGAACTATGTAGTGTATACCTATAATAGGGTATTGTTTAAATGTGTTTCCTGTTTTATTAAGGAAAATAAATCACAAATTAGTTTTAATTTGTATTATATATGGATTTGGTATTATAGCAGTATACCTTGTCTAAGAACTTGTATAGCAACGTAGACTTTTGCCTATTTTGTTCTTTTTGGTCAGTCAAACAGTAATACATAAAAAAATGGCTCTGAAAATAACCCAAAATTTTTTGGGCCCTGAAAAAAGCCCACGACACATATTTTTGCCCTAAATTTGGGGCTAAAAGCCCTAAGTTGGGAAGCCTGGGTAGAACTATATTATGCGAAAAATGGATAATAGTAACTGGATTCACAAACTCTTTAATAAGATTTAATATAATAATAAATAATATTAATATTATAATGTAAAATTTACTTAATTACGATGATAATATTATTTTACGGTTAACCACATATTAACAGTAACTTATAAGTGACTTAAAAAGATAATTATAAGTAACTCTGGGACCAATATTTTATTGACTTTATGATAATTGCATATAATGGCATTTATAAAATTAAAGATAAAATTGAATTCGTAAAGTAAAAATTTCGTTTCTCCCACGGAGCTGCAACCATTTTTAGAGCGGCCTTGTGATAATATTTATAGTTTTAGACTCGTATCCAAATTGCATGTAGTTTATTAAGAAGTTTGTTTTGTTGATTTAGTTGGAAGATATCATTAAACTGCAATTTACGATTAATATATTCGTTCTTTGTAAAACGTTGCCAGCTGCATATGTATACTAACTAGATGGCTTATTATGCGATTTCAATGGAAGCAAATCTATTCCTTTTTTTTATTTGAAGGGTTTAAGACGCTTCAAGAAAATGTGTGATGTAGAAGATTTAATTTCATGTGATATTTGAAACTTTGGTATATTATATAAAACAATTTGATGTTTAATATTTGTTTAGAGACATATTTTATTAATATTTCCATGAATGTCTGTAAACATTACTCCTGGTACGAACAACTAGCAAAAATTTTGTAGGATGATAATATGGTGCGTGGCCGTAACAAGCAATTTTATTTATAATGTGTACATTATACACCTATTTACTTAGTTGGGCGCTTGCATCTATGATCTAGGACATATAGACGTTTGCGTTTCAATGTATCTATGGTGTTATGAGCAATTACATTGTGGTACTTATAGTTACGTTATGAGCGACCTTTCAAGTCCATATTTTTGACACATTTACTAGAGATTGCCCCAAAGGCACGCTGATCATCAAATAAAGACACAAGAGGACAATGAAAGGGTATCAGTTGGGCCATAACGAAGTGTTTGAATGAAAGCGTAAGCAATTGTAATTTAGTTGCAAAAAGCTAAACTAACTTTTGTCGGGGGTCTGGAGTTGGGGTACGATGTTTGGCCGTTTTGCGGCCTTTTGAGTACTCTAACACTACACCCTCGACCGATTTTCACCTTTTTGCCCATGGCGTAGTGTGAAGAAGCAGGCCGGCATGATTGTTTACCGATGCAGGTCGAGCGGGAGGCGTCGTGGTTTGGGGCAGCGATGTCGCGCGTCTGTGACGCGGCCATGCCCCGAGTCCGACGTCTTCCCGAAAAGCGTCAGGTGTTCTGGTGGTCGGCGGAACTTATGCGGTTACGTGTCTCCTGCGTTGCCGCCCTTCGTCGTCTCGCCAGACACCGTCGTCGTCGGATCCGTCTTCCCGGCGACGAGGACCAGGAGCGGCTGCTTCACGGCCTCCACAGGGAGGCTAAGAGAGCGCTGCGCGTGGCAATAACAAGGGCAAAGTCTGCAGCTCAGGAGGAGTTCCGGGGAACTCTCGATAACGACCCTTGGGGGCGTCCATATCGCGTGGCGATGAGGAGATATCGCCCGTGGACGCCCCCACTGACGCAGAGTCTCCGGGGCGACCTAGTCGAAGAGGTCGTCGCAGCTTTGTTCCCTGCCACTGAAGATGTCACTCCCCCACCGATGGCGTCACATCCATCGACGCCATCGTCGTTGAGTTCGGCAAGGGTTATTTCGGAGGTTTCGCCCGAGGAATTTCGGGCGGTGGTGCTTCGGCTGCGGGGCAAGAAAACAGCCCCGGGTCTCGACGGTATCCCCGGACGTGCGTGGGTGTTAGCCGTCGAGCATCTGGAGACTAGGCTTCGTGGCCTGTTCTCCGCGTGCCTGGAGCAGGGCCGTTTTCCGTCTCAGTGGAAAACTGGGAAATTGGTCCTGCTCAAGAAGGAGGGGCGGCCCGCAGAGTCGCCATCGGCCTACCGGCCCATCGTGTTGCTCGACGAGGTCTGTAAGCTCTTCGAGCGTATCATTCACGCTCGCCTCGTCGAGCATCTTGAAGGGGTCGGGCCGGACCTGGCACAGTGCCAGTACGGGTTCCGGCATGGCCGATCGACAGTACACGCGATTTTGCGGGTCAAGGCACAAGCGGAGGATGCAGTGGCTCGGGGTGAAGTGGTGGTGGCGGTGTCTCTAGACATCGCCAACGCGTTTAACACCCTGCCCTGGGCTTGCATACTGGAAGCACTGCGGTACCACGTGGTGCCACCGTATCTCCGGCGTCTGGTGCGCTCGTATCTCTCAGACAGGTACATAGTGTATCCAGGCGCCAACAGGTGGCACCGAAGAGCGATGGCCTGCGGTGTTCCACAGGGCTCAGTCCTGGGCCCTCTCCTGTGGAACATCGGCTACGATTGGGTGCTCCGTGGTACCAATCCCCGAGGCGTCGCTGTCGTCTGTTATGCAGACGACACGCTAGTAACAGCGACAGCCAGGTCTTTCCAGGAGGCCACCCTGCTCGCCTCGTTCGCAACCGAACAGGTGGTGGGCAGGATTCGGCGACTGGGCCTTAAGGTGGCCCTGAACAAATCCGAGGCCCTTTACTTTCACGGTCCTCGGATTCGGCCACCTTTAATGCCCCACATCAATGTGGAGGGGGTGCGGATTCCCATCGGCTGTACAATGAAGTACTTGGGATTGATTCTTGACAGCCGGTGGGATTTCCGTGCCCATTTCAAGGAGTTGTCGCCGAAATTGGTGCGGGCGGCGGGCGCGCTCGGACGCCTGCTGCCGAACCTGGAGGGACCTAATAGCCCTTGCCGAAGTTTATACGCTGGAGTCGTGCGGTCAATGGCCCTGTACGGATGTCCCGTATGGGCCCAGCCCCTGAAACCCCGCTGCGTCGCCTTGCTGCGCAAACCGCAGCGTTTGTTGGCGCAGCGAATAGTAAGGGGCTACCGCACGGTCTCCCACGAGGCGGCCTGCGTATTGGCCGGCACCCTCCCTTGGGAGTTGGACGCAAAACTCCTCTCGTCCGCGTTCTTCTGGCGGGAGGAGGCGTCCAGTTGCCGTCAGGTGAGACTGGCCCCGAGGGAGATTGCGGCCCGATTTCGCAGAACCGCTGTGGAGGAGTGGCATACCAGGCTGGAAAGCCCAAGTGCGGGCTTGAGGACCGTCGCGGCAGTGCGTCCTGTCCTAAAGAGATGGCTAGACAGGCGCCACGGTGCGCCAACTTTCCGGCTGACGCAGGTACTGACGGACCACGGGTGTTTCGGTTCGTTCCTGTGTCGGATCGGAAAGGAGGTGTCTGCCGTGTGCCACCATTGTGGCAACTGCCACGAGGACACGGCCCAACACACGTTGGAGGAGTGCCCAGCCTGGGACGAAGAGCGCAGCGCTCTCAGAGCAGTCGTCGGAGGAGACCTCTCGCTGCCGGCCGTGGTGTCGTCCATGGTCGCCAGCCGGAGGTCCTGGCGTGCGGTGGCCCACTTCTGCGAGAGCGTCATCTCGCAGAAGGAGAGTGCCGAGAGGGATCGGGAACGAAATGATCCCTCCCGCCGCCAGAGAAGACGTAGGAGGCGCCGGGTGGACGACTGACCGGCGTCTCCCGCCCTGTGGAACGGGGGCGTTTGAATTCCACCACGGTAACCCCTGCCTGTCGTACGAGGCGACTAATTTGGGCCATCGGGGGTCGCGGGCTCGCAGCGGGGGGCTGTCAGCCCGAATAGATGCACTCCCAGTTTCGGAGCATCGTGCGACCCCGAGATGGACGGCAGCGCGTGTGGTAAGGCCTCGTTCGCTGTCGTTGTTCGGTGCGCGGGGGCTCCTAAGCCCTCCCATGGAGATGGGCTGCTACGCGCAGGGGCGGTTCCGGCAGCAATTCTAGCACTCCTTAGAATACCCCGGGATCGCTCCGTAAGCGCCGAAGAAGGCCACCGCGGGGTTTTAGCTGGTAGTGTCGGGTAGGGTAGGGACTCGGCCCAGCGGCTGCCCGGATAGCCATCATCCGGGCGAGGGGGATGCTGGGTCGTAAGACCGGCTAGTCCAGCATAACCGTTTTATTCTTATTCCGCTTCCCCCCGGAGCGGGCGGTAGTAATAAAACGCTTTCCCCGCGACAAAAAAAAAAAAAAAAAGCCCGGCATGATTGTGTTGAGTAGCGGGGGATAGATCGTCTCTCGCTACTTGGTACTCTAACTGGACGGCACTGCGCTTACCATCAGGAGTGTGGTCACTTTGCCGTGCCAGGATAAAAAAAACAAAGTTTTCTGATTTGTATTAAATTAAAATCTTGTTAATCTTAACCAAAAAAGTAAAGGCACTCCGTTGTTCACACAACCTGATGCTATCCTTATAAGTAGGTATATTTATAAAATTGCACATTTGTTTCAGAGTATTATGAGAATCGGACACTGGACTGTACGTGGGTTGCATCTATAAGGCGCAGCCGGCTTTATAAGGAACAAAGATCTATCTACTCAAACAGTATTCATAAAACTATTTCTAGTTAGTTTAAATGAGATATATTATAACTAAGACCACCTGTGAAGCTCACTATTGCCTCGCATATTATATACTGACCAGCTACACGCGCGTGGTAGCTTGGTACTGCAAAATGGCATTTCTCGAAATTATTGCTAGATCATTGACACTTTTTCTTTTAAAACGGTAAGAGCTGTTTTCCAGTTCTTCATATTTAATCAATACTGTATTTACATATTAGGTGCTTCTCTATTTGAAATGTCAAAGCCGGAATCAAAACCCGAGCAGAAATCGTGACATTAAAGTTCTTTATGGCAAAAAAAAATAGTTGACAAGATTAATTAATATTTATTTAAATATAAAATAACGTTTTATATAACCTATTCATTGAATTTAGTATAGTATTTATCAATGATTTCATAAAGTGCTGTTTTACAGTATGAGGCTAAGATCCAAACATTGTTTTGTATGTCAAAATGTTAAATGTATGAAGAATAAAGTAGGTTCACCTGTCCGTTAGTTGTAATCTGATTATGACAGGCAAACGCTTTATTCTGTTAAATAAGTAATTTAAGTAATACGTTCTAATATTAAATGTTTCTGTGAATGTGATAATTAGCTTTGAATATTTCAAACAGTTGGAGAACGTTCGGTAAAACATAGTTCAAATTGAGATCTCATCTGTAGGTAGTTCTTTACGAAAATCTTAGATAAATCTAGCTATCCGAAGCCAAGAAGCTAATGAAAACGTATGAGACATGTACATACGTAGAACATAGTGCATCGTACATAACATAGCGACTAAAGCGTAGTTAGTTTTAATTGAAGACTCGATTTAAAGATTAGCTCTTAGATACGTTACCAATGAATTTTATTTTTGACTTTGAACTATGAAGTAGTAATTATAACGTGATTATTATTTATTTCAAAGTATACAACTGGGGCAGTGAAATGGTAATGTTGTTTCATTTGTGAAGGTGCAAAGTGCAATCACAAGCGGGCAGAAAAATCATTAATCCATATATGTGATAATGTTTAATTAAATGCTTGCTTCGATGGGATCATCTACTTAATTAAATGAACCTATTATTATTTATGTAGACTCTCGATGCTATAAGTAACTCATGTAATCAAAAGTATAAATACTTTTAAGTGTTTGTATTCAGGCTGTTGTATTTCCAGTTATTTTATTTTACCCGTAAGTCAGCTGCATTCCACGAAACACTGCTGAACTGTCGTTTTCGCTTCATTGTAATTTATTTTAAATAATATTTATTAAGAGTAATTTCCTAATTCTACATAAAAAGTTTGCCTATAAAGTGCGCCCATTATTTGGTATTATTAAGCAAGGTCTACGTTTTATGTAGGCTTTTAAGTTATTTAAGAGTTTTAATTTTGCATAGGTACCTACTTTTGTAATCAGTTGAATATGATCAATTAAGTAGGTAATTATAGCGAACGTTGACTTAATTTTTACCTATCTTATTAAATGGTTGGACAAATTAACAATACTTTACTAAAAGCAAACTAAAGCTTGTTTTTATGGTTCGCATTCAGTAAGTAGGTATGTGTGTATTCGCCATATTATGTTATGTTTAATTTGATACAAGTGATGTTTATAAAGATTTTAAGATTAGAAGGTCAAAAACGTCGCATAAAACAGCTGCATTGTTCTATTTTAATATTATAGCGACCAAAATAATAAAAATGTACTTTGTATGTGCGATGCGGATCTTTGTAGTCGCCATCAAATTATCAAACGAACAAAGAGTTATGTAATAAATAATTAATTTTCAAATGTGATTTTAGTTACACGAATAACTCCAATATTTATTTAATTCTCCAACATGTTTATATTTTGAATTCTATCTTAAATAGTCCCATTACTAGAATCTGGCACGGAACCAAATTTTCAGAGATTTTGTGTCATCAGAATTATCTAGGACAATTTGGCGTCCGCTTTAAAAACAGAGGAGTCATTATATATATCTCGAAGAGAAATCTAAAGAAATGAATATTATATCTCAACACGAATATTATTTTAAGAATAAGTTATTCTAGTACCGCGCATCGTTCTAAATCGGTCGTGTTGCAAGACGCTCGGAAACTCAGAGGAGACCTCAAACAAACGCGAAAACAGTAGAATAAAAGATTTATTAATATTTAGATATAAACATTACTCAACCACACGCATCAATTAAACATGAACAGTTTATTATTTTGTACAATACATACATAATACTTGAAAAATAACAGTAATGTGTAGTTCAGATTTTATTGAACACTATTATTAGAGTGGTGTCCGATGTTTCCATGATTTGAAACGTTGAAGTACCGAAATATAAAGATAACTTATATTAGAAAATAAATATATAAAATATTGATTAGATGTTTATTCTCCCGTCATCATTTCCATGAACTCTGAAACAAGAAAACAAATATAATTTAGAGCCATATTTCATACAAGTGATTTTTTTAACAAATACATATAGTAACTTCATGAATTAGCCATATTTGGTTAGTGTTAGTTTTTTTTAGTGCCTTGACCGGCAGACGAGCAGACGGGCCACCTGATGGTAAGTAGTCACCGCCGCCCATACACCTCTGCAATGCCAGGGTACAGCAAAGCCGCTGCCTACCGTTGAAAGCTATTATTAGGTAGCTATTTCAATGTATCTAGTTAGAAATAGTTACCGTCGAAGTCAACAGTGCCGCTGCCGTCAGTGTCGATCTCCTGGATGAGGCCATCGAGCTCCTCGTCAGTCAGCTGCTCATCCAACTCGCGAAGGATTTCACGCAAGCTCGACGTGGGAATGTAGCCGTTGCCTGTAACATTAACACTCCATGTTGGTCTTTATATGTTTATCTGGGATATTCTCAGTTGGTATTCTGTTTATTAAATCTTTTTGACTTTGCTCAATCTTGATAAGATTCTTAGGTGAACTTTGTCTTTTTCATACCAAAATT
Organism: Laothoe populi; assembly: GCA_905220505.1. Lineage (NCBI taxonomy): Eukaryota > Metazoa > Arthropoda > Insecta > Lepidoptera > Sphingidae > Laothoe > Laothoe populi. Next base: position 9,181,949 of record HG992152.1, read on the forward strand.
TTTAGATGTGTATTAGTCCTGTTACTCTATTTTGTTTTATATTTTATTATATTCACAGAATTGCTATGAGATAAAATTAAAATATAAACTTGCCTTCCTTGTCGTATAATCTAAATGCTTCCCTGAGTTCCTTTTGCATAGCTTCGGCGTCCTCTTCAACGATGAACTTAGCGGCCAGGGTAACGAACTCGCCGAATTCAAGACGACCAGATTCTGGAATCATTGAATTATTGTTGGTATAACATAAAGCTAAGGTTTCTACTGTATTTGAATAAGACCCGTCAATATATCTCAAAAAACACTCTTAACTTACTAAAAATAAGTATAATTATGGTACTTTAAATGTTTCACCGGATTTTTATAGTTGGTGTGTAAAAAGTTAATGTCAGTAAGCACTACGAAATCACCCAGAAATTATAATTTTACTGTTGCATCCTTAACAACGATTCATGCCATAGAGTGTGCCTTCTGCTTCACACATATAACGAAACAACATAATTTTCCACCTTACAGAGGAGATTTATAGAAAACAAAATTAATTTGATTTGAAACAGGCTAGACTAAAATAGTATTTATATTGCACATACATAAAGTATTTCTAATTTTAGCAGATGTTCGTAGAGCATATAAAATATTTGATGTTGGAAGTCTGTTGTAATATCTGTGTTAAGCGAGTATACAAATACATCATGAGATAAAATATCCTGTGTAGATTATAAAAATCTTGAGATCTACTTACTGTCAGCATCGACTTCCTCTATAAGTTCTTCAAGGATCTTTTTATTGAACGGTTGTCCCATCATCCTGAGGATGTCAGCGACGAAGTCGCAGGGGATACTGCCAGAGCGGTTGTGGTCGAAGCCATCGAACGCCTTGCGTAAGACTGCAATAAAAAACACTTCCTTTAGCACATCCAAGATTATGTAAGTTTTGTAATATGAACTGAGATACTACAGTAGTACCTTCTATATTCAACGTGGACATCACTGTTATTTCTTTTACTTCCTAGATATTTCTCAGAGTAAAAGGACAGAATTGTAGTGTTGCACTGGTAATAAAAAGAGTTAAACTGATCGTTCGACTAGTAGCGCAGGGGCATTATGGTTCCAGTTCAATGTACTGTGATGCAGTTAGTGCGAATATATTGTGCAACGTAGTTATTTTTGGTGCACCAGCATATGAGTTGGTGCATCTTGGATGGTCCGTGCGACGCGTGGAGCTTCACATGTGTGTGTATGTAGGTCAGCGGTAGTTAAAAATTACAAGGAAATAATGATATAGAAATATTTTTATGTCAAGCATTACGAAACAATCTTAACTAAAACATAAAATCTTAAAGAAACTATACTGAAATATCACGAATAGATAATAATTATTTCATAAAGGACGCACGGTAGAGTAGACGTCTTTCCGGAGTCGATGCCGGTGTTGGTCAACTAAAATTGCACTGCTTCCAAAAATACTACTGTGATGTTTTTCATACATTATTTTCCCAGTGTTATTTCACTTAACAATGTTAATTTTTGAAATTTTATTTTGCAATTTATTTTATGGGATGTAAATTTCAATATAATCATCGTGATATTATTGCGATGTGTATGCTGTTATCCGTTGTGTTATTTTATTTTAGTAGTTTTATTTTATTGTTTTGTAGTCCATCATCTAATATCAACCAAATTTATATGAGCCTAAATAACAGGAATCTGCCCAAACGAATTCTTCTATTTGCCTCTTTGAGAAAGAGAGGGCGGCATTCGGTAAACTACGTAACCTTTTGAGTCGTCGATCCCTCAATGCTTAAAAATAAGAGTTTTTAACCAGTGCGTCCTACCCGTAATGACCTACGGGGCTGAAACGTGGACACTCACAAATGGACTGGTCCCTAAATTTAAAGTCGCCCAGTGTGCTATGGAGCGGGCAATGCTTGGGGTTTCTCTGGTGGATAGAGTTCGAAATGAAGTCATCCGCCAGAGAACCAAAGTCATAGATATTGCTCGCAAAATTAGCACGCTAAAGTGGAAGTGGGCTGGTCACGTCTGCATACGGACAGATGGCCGATGGAGCAGACATGTGTTGGATTGGAGACCGTGTTTAGGCAAACGTAGTGTGGGACGCCCTGCTGCACGATGGACCGACGACTTGAAGAAGGTGGCGGTTAGCGGATGGATGCGGGCTACCCAAGACCGGGATGTTTGGCGTTCACTTGGGGAGGCCTACGTCCAACAGTGGACGGCAACAGGCTGAGTATATAAACAACAGGTAAGCTCTATAAACTCTAAGAACATTTTATTACATACTGTTCCACAGTCCTAATTAGAGAAGTTGATCTACATTCATAAACCAAAATCAAATCACATACCTGTTGAAATTGGAAACTCCTCCTGTTAAAGTCTGTTAATAAAAGGGGATTTTCAATAATGTTTTATGTGATAGAGAGCGTAAGTTGTAGACTGTCAGACAGTTTATTTTTTACAACCTTGCAAGAATGATCATAAACAGAGCCGATCACCGAAAACTATAAATATTTATAGTTTTCGGTGATCATAAACATATATATGTTTAAAAATAATGGAAAATATACGCATGTTAATGCCTATCTAAACAGTGAAGGAATTATTCCTACAAATTGCGACACTTGTAAGTACGCCATACAAATTCTATGCTGACACTAGCTTTGCGTGAAAGAGACGAACATTCCTATTTAATCAAAAAAACTTTAAAAACTTAAATAAACAACATAAGCCATCAAACTAAGTTTTTCAACATATATATTTTTTATGTTCATAACATTTAATTATATTTTTCAGGAATAATATTATTTTTAACATATCAACCACCTATCCCACATAGCCGACAGGTATTAAAAAGCTTAAAAAAATACCTATAAGTATAATTAGCTAGTTTATAAAGACTGAGGTTATGAATATATGATATGGCTTGCGCAGTGAAAAACTAAATGCTGGTAATAAAATTTTCATCGTGGATAATTTTCTTCAGGAACGTAGATCTAAAGAAAGTGCGTCATAGCGTGAGTGCGTGGGCGTCTGTACACTATAGAATACGAATACATATATTATAAGGAAAACTATTCCATAAAAATCGTGATATATTACTTTACTACATTTTTTTAGTGCCTCGATAGACGAGCTGACGGGCCACCTGATGGTAAGTAGTCACCGCCGCCCATAGACTTCTGCAATGCCAGGACACAGCAAAGCTGCTGCCTACCGTTACTTCAAACTACGTGCATATTTCATACTTATATTAATTGTATGGACAGAAAATAAAACAATAGGACAGGTCATTGCTAATTTATACATCATGTGAAATGCAACGCGTATGATCAAAAGATTCTAATCAGGTATATGGAACATCTTATTCAGCACGATAATTTTTAAATAAATTTTATGATCTGTAACGGAGAAGCGATAAATCTACATCCGTCGGACAGAAACACATTTCACCGGATTCAGTTTCCGCAATAATTTTACATTAAAGCGAGACTGACGTAAGTCACGTTTAATATCCACCTCAATTAAATTCAAGGTAAATTTACAGCCAGTTTCTAGATCTACAGTACTGAACTCTTTAGACACTTACTCGTACCCACGTTCCCCGCGACTCTATATCTCATCTTTACTAGTATGTCTGATGTGTAGGTTTATCTTTAAGAAATGGCTAGATAACGAAGCAGTATTGACGCTCTCATTTTCCTATTAATTAATCGTTAAAAACTACACAACGCGACCTATAAATCAGGTCCCATCGTGTACTATTTCTATACCTCTTTATCAACAACCAGAATCTTTTTAGACAAGACTCATTTCAAGAGCAGAACCACAAATAAGCGGTTTGCAATAGGTTCTTCCGGTATTTAATATTTACTGACTTTTGCTCACAGTATCGCATGTGTGAGTACGTTTATCGCTTGCGTAAGAGACCAAAATCCTAAAGCACTTGTAGTTTTAAAATTTTCCTTTTTTTTTTTTTAGTGCCTCGATAGGCAGACGAGCAGACGGGCCACCTGATGGTAAGTAGTCACCGCCGCCCATAGACTTCTGCAATACCAGGGCACAGCAAAGCCGCGGCCTACCAAATTCCTTAAAATTCCTTAAAAACCCAATAGCAATTATAATAATGATACTGGTTCTGTATTAAACATTGTCCTACTGCTGAGCACGGGCCTCTTCTACTAACGAGAGGGGTTAGGCCTTAGTCCACCCTATATAGAATTTAAATACGATTTAATTCCTAAATAGGCACATCGGTGCAGCCATTGTCAAATATGCGTTCAGCAAAGATCAGCATTTAGTTTTTATTTCTCTATATTATGATATAACATATTTGAACATTTTCAAAATAATCAGATCGCGGTGGCGTTCATTATAATATTGTGCAGCTGTTCCATGATATTTTGGCAACAAAATAGTTTTAAAAACATGAATTTTATTTTAGCTTGAAGCGTCGCGTCGTGTTGTTAATTTTAATCGTTAAGACGTCTTGGCAGTTGTCTCAAAGTTCCATGACTTTTATTACGCTTTTTTCTAGATAGCTGTTTATTAATTACCCCAACCGCAATATGCGTATCAGCTCGTTTTGAAATCGAGTGTAATACGAAATTAGCTGTATTGCCGCGACACGTGGCACAACTAATTGCAATTATCTAGATAATCTTTTTAATCACATTCTTAACAATTGTGTGGTAATTTTAACCTTTTAAATGAACGATTTATGTTAAACATTTAGTCATTAGCGGTTATTTATTATTTTATTAGGGTTTCGTATTTTGTTTAAGAAATAATTATCATCTATTATTCTATAGCTATTTATTAACATAGTTGTATAATCATGTTAGACAATAGAATATATTCTTTCGAAAACATGTCAATAACTCTTTTTAAGTAATATATATAAAATAAAATGTATGTATGCCAAAACGAAATAATAAACATTCATATTAATAATTCAATAAACATTGAATACTTTACTTTGTAGAGCAAAATGTACGTAAAATTTTATACAGTTTGTCAAACAACTAGAACACGGAACATAGGTAAAAATAATTATGTTCTACGCCAGTATGTATGTAGTATTTAATGCTCATTTTTCATCCTCTCATCATTCAAGTCTTATTTAACACTTTAAATAAGATAAGCGTATTTCTGACATGAAATACATAATATATATTATTCATTATTGAACACAGAAACATGTTTGCATGAAACATATGCACCTAATATTATAAGCCAAAGCAATACACCAAACAACGATACTCTAACACATAAATTACAAATGATTTATTGTATTATAATATTATTTATTTATGTATTATAATAAGTATACAGTTAAAAGAGGCAGATGTACGAGTGGCTAAATATTTATAAAAAAAGACCTAACGCGCTATATTAACCATTTCCAACTTGTACAACAAATGAATCAAATTGTATTACTATTTGTAGCCGTTTGTGGTTATGTGTAAACCAGCCGATTACAATTTAAAAATAAAGGGCGCAGTAATTTGAAACGCTACAAAATAGGTACCGATAACCTCTATTTAGAATGTACTACAGTGTACATACGGCTATTTTCCGATTCGTGGAAAATTGGACCGCGGTATTGGTTAAACAATGACGATAGCACGCTCTATCTGATTTCCACGGTAGATTGGCTTGCGTCCAAGCGTGTTGTCACGGTGCGGACGGGCGGCCGGCCGCGGTCATCACCGCCTCGGTCGTAGCGCGGGCGCTACGTGCTCGCCCGCCCAAACACAAAAACGATTGCATTACACATAATAAACAAAATTGCGTGCCTTTCGCAACTTCTGTAACATACGTACATATACACTCACGCCTGTAATCCCCGAAGAGGTAGGCAGAGGTGTAACCGGTACACCCACTTTTCGCCGAATTTCGGTCCCATAATGTGATAGGGACGAGCCCATCGCCATACCGGGCACAGATTCCAGACTCCGGGCTAATACTGAGAATTTCTAGATAGAAAAACCCAATATCACTTTACCCGACCCCGGGAATCGAACCCGAGACCTCAGCACAGCAGTCGTAACGCATGTGCTATTACAACTGCGCCACCAAGTATTGTATCAAGTATATAAGCCCGGAGTCTGGAACCTGTGCCCGGTATGGCGATAGGCTCGCCCCCTATCACATTATGGGACCGAAATTCGGCGAAAAGTGGGTGTACTGGTTACACCTCTGCCTATCCCTTCGGGGATTATAGGCGTGAGTGTATATGTATGTATATATGTAACACCCAACAGTCACACACACAGCCCCTAGCCCACACTCAGATACGAGCCTTTTGTTGTGGGTATCAGGGACAACGAGAGACTTTCGGTCTCACAACATCCAGACCCCGGACACAAACATCTGTCTGTCACACAAACATTTGTCCCGGTGTGGGAATCGAACCCACGGCCTCTCGTTTCATAGCCGGCTACTCGCAAACTGCGCCACGGAGGCTGTCAATGTCAATATTATTAAAATATACATATTAATGTTGATTGACTTTTAATAAATTTATGAAAAGATTATTCTGGAAGATTTCTTTTATTTATACCTAAGTATCTAAAACAATATTTCCATATGTTAAATACATCGTTATATAAATATGAATATTGTTTATAAATCACTGTATACTAGTTTGAGATCAATGTTACCAATAATTTATTATGTTAATGTTTAAAATTCCAATGTTTATCTTGTACCCACAACTAAAGCACGTAGCGAGTTGTGTTATTATAGAATGCCGTCATATTATATTAAGCTATGTAAAGTACAGTCTATATAATTGGTTGGGACAATAACAGCATTGTATCTTCAGTCTAACATAATAATTTCCAAGAAAAATCTGCTGACCCAATTGCTGAATATAATAAGTGTAATATACTTCGGAACTTTCTATCGACGCAAAATTTGCATCACAGAGCTTAACTTTTCCAAAATGCTTTAACTACCACAATTTTTAATCTTTGAATTAATTTATACGTAATCGACTTATATGAAAAGTAATAAAAATCACGGTTCGTGAAAATTTATGCAACTTATTTTCAAAACATTTTGAAACAAAATAACAATTTAAAAACGTGTATATGTGATACTTAAACATTGGACCAAAATAATCATATTTTACAAAACGTTTTATACTATTAATTCTGTACACCTCAAAACATGCAATATTAAATGCATTGGGGATTACTTGCTAGACCAGAAGACTATTATAAAATAAAATATCCTTTTACATGATGAAATACTATGATGCAGTATTTTTTACAAATGCCAAGATATAACTTATACCAAAGATAAGTTATAGCAAAGCTTTATTTACTAAAATGGATCTCTACCGCTTAAATCGATCTATCTGCCAGATTTTAATTATAACGTACATGACTGAAGATTGACATGGCTAAAATATAGCGTTAATTACGGGCATTTAAAAGACTATTTTTGAAGTTATACTTCTTTAGGCGCGTTATGAAAAAATGATGAGAGTAAAATTTTAAGATGCGCGTGACACAAGAGTAACACCTCTGAAGTTGCCCTAAGTACCAGGCTACCATGAAATGTAAGGAGATTTGATACCGTTTCATTTTTAGTGACTTCTAGGTAGATAAACCTTGCATTTTCATTGAAGTTATACTTCTTTAGGCGCTTTATGAAAAAATATATATTTATATTATCATATTTTTTAATGAGGCCAAAGAATTATAACTTCTCACGCGCGTACATAAGTACACACACCCATATTTTTATTATAAAGATGGTCATGAAGGTACGCATAATTGATATGTGGTTTTCAAACGCTGAATTGGTTAATTTGTATCCTTGTTTATATTTCATATTAACATTTGGTCAAAAAAATATAAAGTCTCATCTGTATCCTAGAGTAGATATTCAAAGTTGTTTTATTAAATGAGATATAGTAATATACAAAATGGGATGGATTAATTGATTTTATTTATTATTTTTGTTCATAAATTATATTATCTAAAACTAAGCTAACAGAATCATAGACTAACTTAAAACAAATAAGAAATAGGTTTCTCAATACAAAGTGTGACGTCATCGAGTAAGAGCGAGTGCCCATGAGAAATGCTAGTTATCATTTTTATCTTATTTGTTCTAGAGTATAAAATAATAAAAAGTAAAAAATATTAACTTCATAAAATAACCGTCTTACTAATAAATATTGTATACGTTTGCAATACTAGTACATTGTTTTCTGCCGCTATAGGCCAGTTTCAACATATAATCTTAATCTTAGTCTACAGATCGTTACCAAAAATAGGCCAATAAGAATAAACTTTCAATGGCACGCCATTATTTGATTGGTTTATTTTCGGGATCGATCTGTACATGTGGTTTGAGATTGTTTATTGAAACTGGCTGTTCGTCGAGTGAGATTTATCGTCAGAGGAAGCAAGACAATATACAATATAACTATGAAAATGTATATAGTGATTATGAGAAGTGTAATGATATACATTAGTGATGGCGTGAAGTGCATATAAATATAATTTGGTATTGTTACGAGAAAACACTGCACCAGTTCTACAAGAACGACTTGCATTGGCTGATTTTATTGTTTGTGTGGCTCATAATTTCATTAACCCATGAAAAAATCTCCGTATAAAATGTTCTTTTAATCCTTCTAGCCTATAATCTCTTAAATGGAAGGTGACTTTCACCAGTTCCTTCTTCTACTATACCTACCTGCTCTATAGAATAGGTATGCGTTTCGCGACTAAAGATTGTCTATAGCTGGTCGTTTTAGGGAAGAAAACAAAGTTGAATGTTGGTATTTAACCCAATAAATAACTTGTTCATATTTAATAATTCCAATATATTCAATCAATTGTCAGTCTCCGTGGCACAGTGGGTGACTGTGAAACGAGAGTCGTGGGTTTGAATCCCGCATGTAGACAAATGTTTGTGTGATCTACAAATATTAGTTTTGGATCTAAGTGCTGTGAGATCGAAAGTATCTCGTAGTTCGTAATACCCATGATATCTCAGTCTGAGTCTGGAACATGTGTGTTATTTATTAAATAAAATTTGAACTGACTTGTTATAATAAATTATTTTAATAACAAAATCCATGGACGATAGTAGAGTAAAACTCTATATTTTATTCATGACTACCTTTATAATATTAAGATTGATGTCATTTTTACACTGTCTTTTATAAAGTTAGAGAAATACTCCGGAGTTAGTGCCGATGCCGGTATCATTCAGTTGGAATTGAACCGACACCCAAAGAATGCAACTCAGTTAATTATTAGCTAAAAATACTAGCTTCTTTACGCGGCCCTACCCCTCTGCTCACTTGAGAGATATTGATTTGTAATTTATTGTTCCAAATATATTTCCCATCAGGTTTGAAGAGTACGAGTATTCACTATCTAATAATTACTGAAGATAGAGTTTAAAGATAAACCAACATCTGACACTCTTTACTTTTATAGCTTAAAATGCTTGCGATATGAAGGTGGGTTATGTATGAATCAAGTTGGTCGGATGTATTGTAAATCTCGTCAATATATTATATTGTTTTGTAAGTTTCATACGGGTCGTTAAAAACACGATGTATAAAAAGGTTTGAAGTCTCCATGACATGTTATTGTCATCATTGAAATCTTTGAAGCGGAGTACTAATTTTCTGTCTTTTTACATCGTGCACGTCAAACTATCATTCGGCATTTGGCAACGAGACAAATGTTTAATGGTTGTGCAGTAAAATTTAAGAGTACTCTTTAATTTGCTTTAAGAATACGATGTTTAATGGATACGAGATTATATGAGTAGGTACTATATGTACGAGTATTCTATTTAGTAATCGCTAATAATTTTCAACGTGATTGGTCCAAGAAATCAAAGTTATCTTTACTGTCTTCTCTTCTTACATAAACTATGTATAGCCAACATAAAACAAACTATTGACAACACACGTCATCAGCAAGAAGATCCGACAGAAAACACATGCTTCTAAACAAACAGTTGATTTAAGCGAGAGCTGAATTGGGAGCACCCGGTTTAAGATATAAAAAACTTCTAGGAAATCGGATTACTTATATTGCGATTCTTTATCATGTATATAACTGTTTGATGTTTGTTGAATATTAGAATTACAAGTAGGTGTTAATAAAATTGATATTTTGGAATACGGTGACATCACATGCACCAATCATGTTCATGGCATTACCGATGCAGTGATTTTGTAAATTTAGAAATACAGTAAATTGTTAACAATCTCATTATTGTGTCAAATATATACTGGGTTACACTACTACACAATTTTGTTCCGATTGTACACGCCCTCTGCCATCCAAACTTATTCTGGGACGTCTAATTAAACCCACACGTAAAATTTTAAAGAAAATGTAATGTGTGGCCAGCGTTTGTTTTTTATGTTATTGTTATCTGGCTAAAAGCCAATTCTGATCTTGCGTTTTTATGTAAACATAAAAAAATATTATTTGGATATTTCCATATTATGAGACATTTTTACTCACCGGCGATTTGTTCTGGAGGGAGCTCATCGGCCTGTAAAAATACATAATTTGTAGTTTCATATAAAAATCCAGAGCTAGTTTTTCACCACAGCCAATAGTGTTATTAAACATATTTATATTACAGCTTCTGATAAAAAACACACACGGAGAAACTTCTGATCTCTTAAAACACTTTATTTACACGAATATGTGTTATGCGATGTTAGTAGCTACACCATTGCAACAAAGTCCAATTTCCAGCTGAAGTAAGTGAGACATAATAAATACATTTTATGTGCAATTGAAACTAAAATAGAATCAATGGTCTGGCGCATTCTCCGCCACACGAAACGATATTCAGGGCAAGCATAACGCGTTTCTATTTCTTATAAAAAATATACTGTTTTTTTTAGAAAAGTGGATATGGAAAAGATATAGGATAATAGGGAGCAATACAATTCAGTTTGTGTGGATATTGATTGTAAACTTCGGTCTCTATTCAACAGTTAAGAAACGCCCATACTTTAATGTTATTATTAAAAATATGTAATATATTTTGATGATGATAATTAGGTTACATTATAATTTAAAATTCAAGAAATTTTGTTTTTTACATGGTGTAAATTAAACTTTTTTGTCAGTGAATGAGTAGTCCAAACTTATTCTAATAACATTTAACTAAAAGTTTAATTCAAATAAGTATTAGAGTAATTTAAAATACAATTATTGATACAGTATTTATGCTAACTGCTTTTTTTAATAGTGATTTAGTAATCATAAATTAGGTTTAAGTGTTAAATTAGTTAATGTTAATTTTGTTATCACGAACTCAACTTACATGAACAATTGGAACCTTTTATGTTGAAAGTACTAACATAGATTGTATCGAAACACACAGGGCAGTGTAGACTGACTGAACTAAAACTGCCTAATTTCAAAATGATATAATTTACATTCAATTTAGTCTGGTGATAACATAATTTACACAATTATTTTTAACAGTAAGTATATATTTAGAAACAAAAAAAAATATAATTCAATAAAAATAGGGTAATGACCCTCTACAATGAGATTTCATATGAGACTATCATTTGTTAGTTGTTAAAATAAATTTATTAACTGGCTCTCTCGCAGCTGTTGTCAGTCAGCTGTCACAAACTCATTCAAATGTATGTTATGTGTACAACGACAGCATATGTTAGCATCTATTCAATCACGTTGAGCTCTGCTTATGATTGTGATTCCTCCGTGTTAAACGTTTATAAATTTTTTAATTTAATTATTATTTATTTTAATTTATCTTTTACTGGGCACACATACCCAGTCTTCGGTGTCCAGAACCATGTTTAATGTCACTAGTTAACACTGTGAGACGCACAACACGACTGGCCGCTAGTCTGATGTTTCCAGCGTTCAGGGTTATTTTCTGCTGTTTCACGATAGTCTTGCCTTTCGGATACTTTCATATAACGGTTGGAGCGAGGGGCAGCGGGGTTCGGCGGGCCCGAGTCCTCTCGGCTGCCTGCGCTTGCACCGACCAATCGCGTGAGCCTCAAACGGCAGGATGCTAAAGTATTTTTAGTAGAAACGTGGTTATGAAAAACGTAAACAAGCGGTGCGTGTGGTGCCGCGGCCGCGAGCGTGTAATGCCCGCCCGCCCCCTGTTACCTCGCCGCCCGCTGCCGCCGGTCGCCGCCCGCCGCGCAAACGACCCCAGCTTTTTGCTCTGTCATAAACGAGAATAATTATAATTTTAAAGTTGTTTGTCGTCCGCCAAAAGTTTATTAGCAAGATGTAAGGCGGTACTAAAACTCCCTTTGATGAAATTTCGTTTATCATAATCATGTAATGATTAATTAATTTATTCATAGCATGTAGGTTTTATTTGGTTGTTGAAATATAAAATAACATTATGTTTATTACGGATAAGTCTCAATCTAGGATTAGAGAGAAAATAATTTATATTTATATATTAATTACTATCCCAAACGTAATTATTTATTATTATTTGATTATTTCAAACTCTAGTATATATTATAAAATCTCTATCTCTTGTATATATTTTGAATTTGATTTAATTCCTTATGATTCCTCTTTGGCCTAGATTTTATATAATAAATTATATTTTTTTATTACCCTTCCAAGGAGGGGTTATGTTTTTCGCGCGTTTCTTATATGTTTGTAAATATCTTTATTACCTCGTATCTTTGAAACGGCTGGATGGATTACAGTTAAGGTATTGTTATATTCGTCTTAAAACCCCAAGTGTCCTTAGATAGGTGTTTGATATAAAAACTCACTATGGTTATGATTTTTGGCGCGAAATGGTAATACCTTAATAAAAAAAAATAACAAACCTATCGAGTAGGATATCAAAATAAAGGAAACTAAAAGGGGATTACAAAAATATATATAAGTTATATGTTTAAATTTTAATTTTAATTTGGGTATCGGATTTCGCTTGAACTCAAACAAGTAACGCATTATAAATGCATTAGTTTAGTATCCTAAGAGTGTGACGGGACACTAAAAAGTCCAAATTAAAATAAATAATTGAAAAAATGTAAATCCAAAAAAGCAAATTTAAAATGAATGCACTAAAAAGATCGAAACAAGATTGAGAATAACAAACATAATTAAAATAAACTATAAACGAAGTGAACTATACTTCGGTTTAACAGACTATATTATGAGCTGAATGCCTAAGTTAAATACCCGCATTAAGTTTATTAGCCGTCGGGACTCAATAGCAAATTATAAACCGAAAGAAAATTTATTGGTTCCGCTTCCAACAAAATAAGTATAGTATATATCTATATTTTATATATAAAGCTGAAGAGTTTGTTTATTTGAACGCGCTAATCTCAGGAACTACTGGTTCGAATTGAAAAATTATTTTAGTGTTGGATAGCCCATTTATCGAGGAGCGCTATAGGCTATATAACATCACGCTATGACCAATAGGAGCGGAGCAGCAATGAAAAATGTTGCAAGAACGGGGAAAATGTATTCCTTTTGAGAGCTTGTCGGAGGTCTAAATCCCTAGCGAAGTATAGAAAATACTATGAGGCGAGGAGTATACATGAAATGAAATAAATACTTAATTAACACTATTATTATCTTGAATTTATAATACAAAATTCATTAAAGTTTTTTTGTAAGTCTCACATGTATCGAGTTATAGAAGCGTAAAGATGAAAATTAGCTTACAAAAACGTTTTTTTTTCTGGATTTATTATCTTAACATAGTATAAAACAAAGTCGCTGTCGCTGTCCGTCCCTATGTATGCTTAAATCTTCAAAACTACGCAACGGAATTTGAAGCGCTTTTAATAGATAGAGTGATTCAAGAGGAAGATTTATATGTATGATACATGCATAATATTGTAGAGAAACACTGATGAATTCACAGGTTTCTGGATTGTACACCTTTTCTTACAAAAATAACCTTCACGCGGGCGGAGCCGCGAGCAACATCTAGTATCTTCATAAGACTAGATTTGACGGGCCTAGGATCTGGGCGGGACTTTTCTTCAATTTGGTTCATGAGTTAATTTAGGAAACATTGAGATTCTTCAAAAAGGTACGAAAAGATCGCGTCACACAGTGCATTGAAAATCGGCTTTCGAAGACATAGGTATGTTCCGATGTTTAAATTGTAATGTTTTATGGTTGGAACGGCTTCTATATATTACTACTATGCTCGAATAATCAAATGAAATAATTTAGCTTGAAAATTAAAGAGTTATAATTTTCTTACATAAGAAATGTATGGAGCAAGTATATAAAATTAAGATATCTCGAGAACCGCTTCCCGTAATATACTTGCAGGCGGTTTTAGTAATGATTATTTGGTATACTCAGAATTACGGGAATCACTGCGTAAGTTTCTTTAAAAAATCATCGAAAATTATCTTAACTATAAGTGTTGCTCACGGCTTCACCAACATGAAAAGCCGCCTCCGGTACAAAATAATAAATCACTATCGCTCCATTGTACCATCTGTACGATGCCAGCGCCATTTATTTGAAAAATTAGATGGAACAGTCTAACTATATCCCACGGAAGCAAATACCCGGGATAAAAGTAGCCTATATGTAACTCCAGGACATGGTCTATACTTGTACCTAATTTTATCTAAATCTGTTCAGACCTTTCTGAGTTTACCCCTCCATATATGTGTTAGTTCTTGTTAACGTTCCAACAATAAAAAACCTTTTCTTCCTTCCTTTCTAACTTCTAATAAACATTCACACGAAAAAAAATTATAAAGCGGATATATAAAATTAAGATATCTCGGGAACCACACGGTCTTCCGTAATATCCTCGCATACGGTTATAGTACTTATTATTCATGTTTTTTGGTATACTTAAAATAACGGAAATTATGCCGAAGTTTTTTTAAAAAATCATCACAATTAAAACATCGGATTCCTAAGTCTTCAAAGGCCCATTTTCGATCCACTGCGCGTCGTCGACGTTCGTCCCAGGCCTATATCCTGTTTTCTGTACCGACATATGATATATTTCTTTCACAGCAACCAAGTCCATCACATGTTGTATGCGCTATATTATTTGTCGCCCCCATTCATTACCACGTTCATGGTCCATTGGAACGCTTCTCGAAAAGAAATTCTAGCAGCTTCCAAGTGGAACCTCATTGGTAAAACTTCCAAAATCATGTCCAGTGCAGAAAATTCATCATAGATTTTGTCAGAATTGGAAATGTACCACGAAGTTCGCGTGAACAGAACTTAAGGCTGAAACTAAAGGCAACACCAAATGCTATGAGAATGTCATTCATTGCCTTGTAACTATGATCTACGTCTCCGTGAAATCTATTAAAACTTTCTAAAATGGCTCGCTGCAGCTGTTCCGGAAATCTTAGTCCAGCATGTTGGGTCATTTCTCCTGGCCGCCCGTGCCGTCCTCGTCGGGCATGAGATGCGTAAACGGCTAGTGAGCTGAGTGAATTATCACCACGATGGCACCCCTTGGTGCTTGGTACCCGGGGCGGACCGCCCCCACCGCCCCCCCCTTACGCCGCCACTGGGATAAATTATATCCTGGGAAAGGAGATAGGTCCTCTTTTGTCTCAAAAATGATCTTGAAGGGGGTGAAATAGGGGTTGAAAGGTTGTAAGGGTTTGTATGGGCGATCCGTAATACCTCAACTTAGGGATCTGAAAATTCATATTTAGGCTTTTGGTAAGAAATAAAGAAATACGTGTTTCAACGATTTTACTAAATCATCCCTAAAAGGGATGAAGTGCGGGTTTAACTTATATGAGATATATCTTTAAATGCAGTCTCAAGCTTCTTCTCAACATCTGAGAGGCAAGGGTGCCTCAATACAGAAGACAACTCCTTGGATTGTATACTTCTGCTTCCGAAAATAAGCTTCACGCGGGCGGAGTCGCGAGCAACAGCTATTGTAAAATAATATAGGTACAAAAAATTAATAGTGTAAAAACGCCACATTTCCATTCTAATTATGATAACAAAATTAAATGTAGGTATTAAAAAAACAAAAGAATGATTACCAAACTAGCAAAACCAAAATGGGGCGTGGCGTTCATAACATGATACTTACATGTTCTCGCATGTGACTACACATATATTATACCATATATCATTATTATACATATTAATTATAATTAACGTGTTTTTAATAAATTTTTTACTTTATTTTTTTTTTATTTATTTATTCCGAAAAGTTTTGTACTTTGTTTTGGTCAATGTGCCCCTAGTCTATTTTTAGTAATTGAAAAGAGTCACGAAGAAGGCATATCCTAAAATGTCCTATAACAAGGTGATGTTTAATACATTTTTCACTCGGCGGAGATACGGCAATCTATCATCGCGTCGAATGATGCATGCTGTCTGAAGATGTATTGTTTTTGAGTGGAGATTTGGCACAGCGTCGTAGGTTGTCTGGTTAACTCTAGTCTATTGCCCCTGTTTCCGTCACACTTTTGTTGGTAAACACCGTTTTGTTGGTTACAATTATTATTTATAAATATTTTTTCTCAGTATATAAGTGCATATTGACAGTTAGCGGGCTATTTGATTTAAGCGTAAATTTTTACGATATTGAGTTTTATACATATTCGGAATCAGCTAATATATCTGCATATTTTGAACCTACTTTATTTTTTTGTGATTTTTTTGGCTCTCTTATCAACTGGTAAAACGGAGCAAGTTGTTTTTTCATGGCACATTTATTCTATAAAATTATGCTCATACATTCACGAAAATAAGGCATAAGGATGCAGTACGTGCTTACACAAGTAATATATTAATTCTACTAAAATCTACGCAATAGACTTTTTTCGAGAAACATAAATAATTTAAACCTCTATTGTGTAAGTTTTTAAAAATGACGCTTTTAAATCAAATAGCCCATCAAGCCACCGAATTGTAATTTTAATTCACATTTCTTTGACTTAGGAAACGTTATTATTTGTTTCTTATTATGATAATGAATTGTAGATATAAGTTTATCGAACGATAGTTATTTAATTATGTTTTCATTTTAGACTCATTATGCGTTGTTATTGCGCATTTTGAATTAAAATTAATCCTATCTGTTTGGACCAAATCAGAATATAAGCCACAATGGGCGGATGAAGTAACTGATCTGCAAAGATGGATAAACGTTAAAACTCGCCTCGCATTAATGTGTCGGTGCAGAAATAAAGAGCTTTTGGACCGCTTTGTGGCGTGTGATGAAAATTTAACTCTTTACAATAATAGCAAGTAAACAACGTAATGGCTTGGGCCAAACTCCGGAACAATGCACTGAACTTTGGCGCATTTGAGGTCTTGCTTCCATTTGTTCACCTAAAGTGAAACTCATCTGTAGAAAGTGATAATAGCTGATTGATGATCGATGCATATTATTATATGCTATAACTTCATCAAATCCGATGCTCCAATGAAAGCACATATCAACCTTGAAGAACTCCAGAAAAACTTCATGATAATGAATCATGAAGAATGCTCTAACAACACACGACAACGAGACTTAAGAAATCATCCGTACTTGCCGAACCCGGTTTCAGTCGATTAACAGTTTTTTCGATTAATAATTTGAGTCCTTAAAGCAAATTAGTAACTTATTAATAATTCAAACCAATGTATTGGCCACATGAATTCTTTACTAATAATTTTCCCCCACATATGTCCACCAGTGGAGTCCAAGTCCAGTCCCTCAGGGAGGCCTTGGTAGAACGCTTGAACTTGTCCTTACAGGCAGTCTCCGATTGGGGCGATGCCAATCTGGTCAAGTTTAATGCCACTAAAACCCAGGCTTGTCTATTCTCTGCTAAACGGAGTCCCTTCCAACTGACTCCTACTTTCAGGAATGTGTCCGTACCGATAACTGACCACCTAGAGATTCTGGGCGTAACTTTGTCTCCAACTCTCAGTTTTGGCTCCTACATCGAGCATAAAGCTCAATTGGCTGCCAAAAAGCTGGCTATCCTTGCGAAGGTGAGACGGTACTTTACGCCGGGACAGCTGCTCGATCTGTATCAAGCGCAAGTCCGGTCGTGCATGGAGTACTGCTCTCATCTTTGGGATGGATCGGCCAAGTACCAGCTTGAGGCGTTGGAGGCAATCGAGAGACGCGCCAAGAGGCTTATAGGCAACGAATCCATAGTCGAGGCAAGGCTGCAAAGCCTTGATCATCGACGTAAAGTTGCCAGTTTATCGGTTTTTTACCGGATACATTTCGGCGAGTGTGCCTTGGAATTACACAATTTAATTCCCCCAACCCCTTTCTATCATCGGACGACAAGAGACTCGGCGAAGCGTCATCGATACATGGTTGATATTCCACCAGTGCGCACGAAGCGTTTTGCTAGTACATTTATCATGCGCACCGCTAGAGAGTGGAACTCTTTGCCGGAGTCTATATTTCCCGAAAGTTATAATCTGGGTATCTTTAAGTCAAGAGTGAATAGGTATCTTCTAGGCAAGCGTGCTCCACCGTAGACCACATCATCACTTACCATCAGGCGAGATAGTGGTCAAACGCAAGCCTATTTATAGTAAAAAAAAAAAAAAAAAATTGGGGACCCCGACGTTGATCACGATTCAATTAAATAAAAATCGCAATGAAAATTTTCACATAGCCTGGTATTGGTGATTCCAACGTTTGATATCGCGTATTCCCTGCCTGTCGTAAAAGGTAACTAACTGGAGCCATCGGGGGTTACGGGCGCGCATCGGTGGGCTGTCTTAGCGCCTGATGCACTTCCAATTTCAGTGCATCGTGGGATGGACAGCAGCAAGGGTGACAGGCCTTCGCTGTCGTTGACGCGACGAGGCCATTGGTCTCCATTGGAGACGTGCTACAAGGCGGCACCGTGTAGGGGCGATTCCGGCTGAGGCCAGTCGGGGTGCTTCTCGTCGCGGGATCCCGGGCCGTACCTAATACGCCGATGAGGGCAACCGCGGGGATTATAGTTGGTATTGCTGGTGTAGGATGTATATAGGTCGTCTGGATGTAAATATCTGTCCTAGACGGATTAGCACTGGATCCTAAGCCTGGTGAGCCCAACATAACCATTCCGCTTTCCCCGGCAGTGTGGTAGTGATAAATCACTTTTCCCTGCGAATTGGTGTCATCGTTGCGCCGTATTTATTAAGTTATTAATCTTAGATGTAGTCTTCTGCTTTTTTAAATTTATGGCTTCGACATAGCTAGGTGTAGTCTAGTAGCCAATGTTATGTAGAAAGAAAGAAAAACGATTTATTAGTACATCTAACAACACACACATACCATAAGACAATGAACAACTATTATGATTAAAACTTATACTAATGGCACTTGCTTGTCGCACCTGTGACAGGTAGGTGACCACTCAGCGTACTGCTGTGCTGTGGCACGTACATAGTACATACCACAACACAGCGCTGGTTTTCAGTGGTCACCTTATATCTGCTAGATATTTTGTAACACCATTTATTATTACTTTCACATCATCACTTGCATACCGAGACTGACGACATAATTACAGAAGAAAATTATTCTAGACTGAATAATTTATAGCTATTAAACATCGCTGGTGTTATTCGGTCCCATAATGTACTTGTAATGGGTGGATGCCAATATAAATGTACTGACTATAAATCAAATGAATTTTTATGAGCACTGGAAATCTCGAGACAGACTATTTTGAGAAACTGCTATGAACTCCGCAGTTCTTACAATATTTTATTTTCATTACGACGGTGGTAGTATTCTTGAAAATAGTTTTTTTTAAACGGCACTAATTGTTAATATTTACCTTGTCGTTATATGTCGATATTATATTAAGCTGAAACCGTAAAAAAAATTACGTTAATTATGCATTTCATCGCAAATTTTATACTATTTACATAAATACTATTAGTAATTCAGGCAATGTTATGAGATTTTTTTTTTTTTTTAGTGCCTCGATAGGCAGACGAGCAGACGGGCCACCTGATGGTAAGTAGTCACCGCCGCCCATAGACTTCTGCAATACCAGGGCACAGCAAAGCCGCTGCCTACCGTTGAAGGACTACTCTCTTTAAGCCTCGTTTAAAGAAGGACATGTCATAGCGCTCAGGGAACACCGCAGCAGGGAGTTCATTCCAGAGCTTGCACGTACGTGGTAAAAATGAACGCCGGAAACGAACCGTGCTAGACGGAATCGTTTCCAGGTGGTATGGATGAACTCTGTTGCGGTGTCGGGTGGTGCGATGATAAAATGGTGATGTAGGCACCATTTTAAACAGTTCCTCGGAGCACTCCCCGTGGAACAACCGATAGAACAAGCAGAGAGACCCGAAGTCTCTCCGCAGCCCCAACGGTTCCAGGCTATCCGTAATATCAGGATCCCCGACAATCCGAACGGCCCGCCTCTGTAAGGAGTCAAGTGGGTCCAGCAAGTATTTCGGGGCCCCTGCCCAGAGATGAGAACAGTACTCCACGTGGGGCCGGACTTGCGCTTTATAAAGCGCCAATCTATGGCCCGACGTGAAATACCGCCTCGCTCTGTTCAGGATCCCCAATTTTTTGCTCGCCAATTTGGCTTTGTCCTCCACTTGACTCCTAAACTGGACCGTGTTAGATATATTGAGGCCGAGGATCCCAATACCCTCGGAAACCTGGAGAGTGACTCCTTGAAACTGTGGCGCCATGACAAATGGGTCCTTCTTAGCGGTGAACGCGCAAACTTGTGTCTTCGTGGGGTTGAAGTGAACTAGGTTCCTTTCACCCCATTCAGAGGCCCGCCCTAGAGAGCACTCGATTTCCGACACAAGTTCTAACCGTCTTTCTTCCAAAGTGCTCCGAGGGATACTCTGCTGGCCGGTGTATCGCACGTCGATAGTACTATCATCTGCATAGCAATGCATGCTATCAATAGACAGCATGTCATTGATATGCAGTATGAATAGTGTCGGCGACAACACCGAGCCTTGTGGAACGCCAGCATTAATGGATAAAGCGTCGGAGCAGTAGCCGTCTACGACGACTTTAATGCTCCGACCATCCAAAAAATTAGCGATCCAGTTGCAGAGCCCCTCGGGGATTCCATATGATGGAAGCTTCGACAGAAGGCCCCCATGCCATACCCGATCAAACGCCTTCGCGATGTCTAGACCGACGGCCATAGCCTCACCCTTGCTCTCTATAGCCTCCGCCCAGCGATGTGTGAGGTAAACAAGAAGATCACCAGCCGAGCGACCGTGACGGAAACCGTACTGACGATCGCTAATCAGCTGGTGCTCCTCCAGATACCCCATAAGCTGGGCGTTAATTATTCTCTCCATGACTTTAGAGAGCAAGGATGTGATGGCTATCGGTCTATAACACGAAGGGTCCGACCGGTCACCTTTTTTAGGGATCGGATGGACATGGGCAACCTTCCACGAAGCGGGAACCCTTCTGGAGTTGTACGAAAGACGATAAAGGCGCGTGAGAATGGGGGTCAACTCAGGGGCGCACGTCTTAAGAACCACTGCGGGGATGCAGTCCGGCCCACTCGACTTTCGGATGTTAAGGAGCCTAAGCTCCCGCCTGACCGCACGCTGATTGATGCGGATTTCAGGCAGGGAGTACTCGCACCGGGGAAGTTTTGGTGGAGTGGCTCCTCCGTCATCCAAAGTCGAGTTCGAGGCAAAGGATTGGGCCAAGATATCGGCCTTTTCCTTTGCACTATGGGCCAAACTGTCATCAGTCTTACGCAGTGGCGGGAGACTGGACAGGCAGAAGTTACCTTGGACAGCCTTGGCGAGCGACCAGAAGGCCCGACTGCCAGACGGATAACTCTCTAGCCGCTCACCAATTCTGCCAATATGTTCTGCCTTGGCCTTGGCTATAGCCCTTTTGTTGGACCTAGAAGCGGCATTAAATTTCCGCCTCTCCTCCTTCACGCTTGGACCCTGATGCTTTTGGGCATCGTTCCACGCCCCGTATGCGGACCGCTTAAGGCGTGCAGCTTCGGCACAGGTACTATTATACCAGGGCCGGCTGCGACGCCCGACAGGTACCCTGGAATTGGGGATGAACAGATCCATCCCCATGATTGAGATTGTTTAAGGCAACAAAACACCCCACACCCACATCCATCAGTTAGACGATAGTTTTGATCCCACACTAGGTAAAACCTGTGTCGTGGGTATCAAGAACTACGAGGGACTACAGTCCTCCAACACCCTGACCCGAAACAAATATATGTCTGTCACATAAAAATATGTCTCCGGGTATCGAACCCACGACCTCTCGCCTCACAACCGGGTACTTGCTCGCTGGGCCATGTACGCTGTCAAATGGCTTGAGTGGGCCTATTCCAGAACCTCGCTAACCACAAATCAGATGTACCTACCTATGTATCTATTTCTATTTTTGGTAAGCGTATGTAACAATAATTTAACTGACTCATTCCAGAAAACACCGTAAGAAACATAAATAATGATTGATTTTACAATCTGGAAACTACAATATGTAATAAATCGCCAGTTGATAGTAACTCTAATGTAGGTACCGACACCGTCCCACGCAAGCCACGTCTCATTTGTTTATAGAATTGTGCACGGCTGCGGAATGATATGTTTCAACGTGAAATAATGCTTCGTCGGAACTTTAGCCCAGTTCTTGTTTTATTGTGTGTATGCGATTCGAAGTTTTATCTCGTACAGCTGGTTGCCGGATAATCCGTGTATAAATAGATTATAGACAACAAACCGTCAACATTCTGTTCAGATCGGTTACCGCTCACTGCCGAATATTTGTCCGTCTAGAACTATTCAGATGTACGTGACTATGAACGTATAAATATTTTAATTATTATTATTAATTGTATTAATAATTATTTATTATATAATTTACTTAATAGTTTTATTTTCAAGGCGGGATTGTAATATACCATTAACAATAAAGGTAGTCAATTAATGTACAGCCTGAAATAATCAGTTTGCTAAGTAATTAGGTAGGTAATAGGTAAGTATCGCTTTATAAAAATGTATAGAACTTCTATCGTATAAAGAGTAGCATGATACGTGTTATGGGTTGCCTTCTATTAGAAATACTGATGGTATATCGACGGTAGATATTTTAGAAAGTAACTGCAGGTACATTAATAATGACAACCTAAGTGGGGTGTGGTAAATGGGAGTGCCTTCGTGCTCCGGGAATCAGTCTAGTGGTATAGAAACGAGTGGTAGCAGTACAATAGTCAGTACATTCGTGATTCATTGTGCAGTAAGTGTAATCAGTTCAATGGTCACGTAGTTCAGCTTAGAAGGTAATGATGTCCGTATGCCTTAAGAGATTAAATATAAAGAGAAGCCTGTAGTAAGTCCTGACATGCGGTTGTGTTAATATTAAGCACTGAGATGTGTAACAGTGATAATTATTATATCAATCAATAAAGTGCTAATCATTGTATTTGTGCCTTTCAAATTATCCATCTTGCATAGTTTTGTTGATGTTGCAACATAAGTGAATACCAATGCTCGATACCACATTATATAAACATAACATTTTTTTAAAATATTCGTAAGGGGTCATTATTGATATCTGAACTAACATTATAATTATCTTAGAAACATCATTATAATGTTAGCTTTTCTATCTTTTCTAAAATGTTTTTTTTTTGTTATTTATGAATCCCACTTTTTCTTTGTTTGTTCCACTTGTATATCGTGGTATTACTTTATATAATTGTATAAAAATACTTTTTGCCATGGAGTAAACCCAATTTACGGATACCGTCCCTACACCGGAGTTTGGAGAATGGTTATGTCGGTGTGATCAGTCTTTCGAACTAGTTCACAATACAGTTAGATCGAGGTCCTTTCCTACGTCGGCATACTTAAAACACCTCGGTGTCCTCCTTCATGAGGCAGCCGCGTGTGTTCATCGTATTCCTGAACTGCTGCCGGTACCGCTCTCATGCTTATCCTTTTGAGTCCACCTCTTTTGTTCATGTTTTACCTCTTTCGACAGGCAGGTATTTATCTTAGAGAAATTCTTCGAAAGAGCCCAATACACACAGCTGGAGGCGTCGGTCAATAGTCAACCTGACGTGGCACCTACTGAATTTGTCGGCGGGAGGGATCGTGATCCTGTCCAGGGCTCTCCTTCTACGACGTGACACATTCGTAGGAGGTTAACGCCCGTAAAGACTTCCGTCTGCCGACCATTGCTACTACGGTTGGCAGAAAAAAGTTTCTACCGACGACTATTCTGAGAGTAGTGTTGTAGCCTTTCTTCCCAGGTTGAACATTTCTTAAGAGTAGATAATATTATGTTGAGCCATCTCCTGATCCGAAACGAAAACAGCTTTTTAAATAAAGAAAAATTGGTATATTTCGCTTTACTCGTTTAGGACAATAAACAATCAACAACAATTATTTAGTCGTGTAGGGAAAACCGCGGAACGAAGCCTGATGGGGACAAGTGGGAATTTTAAAATATTAATTTAAATATTTTGTGGGCCACTTGTCCACTGAACATCACGCACGCGCCGAGCCGTCGCCATGTCTATAGTAAATAGATGGTAATCTTCTTAAAAAAAAGTTGAATCGATCTAAATCGAAGTCTAAATGTAATCGCATCATAAAGCTTTCATAAAGTTATCAAATCTCGATCGATTTTTGAAAAATGAATATTTTATATATCGATTTTATGAAGTTATACTTCTTTTACGAGACATGGATAAAATGATGAGTGAATTTTTAAGATGCCCGTGATTCATTTTTATTTTCGAAAAAAAATCTCTTTGATTTACAGTAAACCTCATTAGTAGTAAGTGGAACTAACGTGTAAGGGTACTTTAGATTTTTATGGAAATATTGGGGGTCACTTGCGGAATATTTGTGGGTAGATTGGATACTCGGTGGGGAAGATTTGTTATAAAACGGAAAGCCTGAACGCTCGCGGGGCAGTCTATACGAAACTAGCGGGAAACTAGCGAAAGTGCTGCTCGGTTTTAATCAGTGTGTGTACATGATGATGATGGCTAATAAACGGATATTTATCTCTTCGAGGACAACTAAAAACTTGATAATGAATGAATAACCAAATTATATGGCATCAGCATAAAATTTACCGAATCGGGTGAGTTGGTATGTTGATAGGATAAATGGCACGCTAAGATTGACTGCAGTCGCCAGAGGAGCGACGAAGAAAATTAAAATATGTAAGTAAATTTCATGTAGTACTTTAGAAACAAATAATTATAATTCTGAATGTTCTATATGGCCACTTTTGATGAAACTACTAATTTTTGTTACCTCTAAAAATATAATTCGATTCTAGAGAATCTGAGACTGATTGTAAATATATTTGTCATCCCTAGTTTATAATAGTCTGTGGTCAGTGTTCCCAACTTAAGAGTTTTCCCCCAAATTTAGGGAGTAAATTAATGAGTAAGATTTTATTTGGGATTATACATGTTTCGGGGTTTATTTACGGACTTTTTATTTAAAAATATACCCTGGGATAGTCCAATCTAGTCAATAATATTTATTTGTTGACCTAGCGACTTATTATATATTGCAACCTCTCTATAATAAACCTTCTTCCTGTGGAAAGACGAGAAGGATGTATTTAAAATTAGTTTTAATATGCAGTTTCTTTTGCATTCATAAGGCGCAAACGTCAACCTAATATGTTACTAAAGGAGAATGTACATTCTTGGTACTGCTTTTTCTCGCGCCTTAAGATAAAAAAAAATATTTAAATTAATTTCTTTATTTTTGATGTCGTCTGGCAAACAGAATGTCTGTATTGTATAGGTGATTTCTTTTAAAACTTAATCAGACATATTTTTGATTAAAAATGACTACCAGTTTTCATTGACGTAATGATATCTACAGTTTATTTATTTTTTTATTCGTCCAAAGGACAGGCTATAGTCAATCGACCATACTGCCTAGTCTCACGTTTAAATCTTTATATACCTACAGTTTACACAAAAAACATGGAAACCCGCATTACAATTCCAAAAATATAAACTTTAGATAGTATTTGGATACTTTATAGACTATTTAAAACAACTTTGGAATTGACGCAAACTTGTACCGTGGTCCATATATTCCGGGTCATTCTCCTTTATCTGTTTAAATAAAAATTTTAAATATACTCTGAGCACTCTAAATTTATAACAAATTGTTTTAAAATTTGCTAATCAATTTCTCATAGCTCTTGCTTGATTCGTAGTTATACAAATAACATTATTTATAGATTATATTTTAGTAAGGACAAAAGTTGATAGTGTCAAATGCATGCTATAGACGTTATAATACAGGCTTATCTAGCAAATGTATAAATTTAAAGTCAAAGGCAGTAAATGAAATATTAGATTGCTTATAAATAAAGAATAGAGGCGTAAATTGTATTTTTAGGGGCTTTGAATGTAATCGTGGCGATTTTAGGGGTTTTTAAACTTTAACTTTAGGTTAAATATTTTTGGGACCTGGTAACCCTGTCTGTGGTGAACTGTCAAACTGTTAATACTTTATAGTTTATAAAGTTGGTCAATAATCTTTTGTTACTATTTTGTTAGAATAAAATACATATTTTTCTTGATAGAAAAGACGACACCGTAGCCAGTATAGCCACTTTTAATTTACAACACGTACATATACATATATACTAATAATTATTATCTGTACGAATAATAATTATAACTGTTCTGGACTATTGTATAGTAATTATTTTTATAAACGAAACCTCATATTTTAACCTGAACTCGAACAAGTACCCAATATTTACATATAATGGAGAGTTATGTTGTAATATCTTTCATCGGTGAGGGATCTTTTGGCCGTGTCTTTAAGGCAAAACACAAAGAAACTGACGCTGTTGTAGCTTTAAAAGTTATTAGAAAGGTAAAAACTTTTATATATGCTATCAATTAAAAATTTTGAGTAATTCTGTACCTTAAAAAATGTTTAGATATAGTTATAAATTATAATCAACTACATTTATCATTCTGTTATTATTTAGTAATAAAAATATTTGTTTTGGCTCTACTCACGCCATCTAAAAGTACGGGAATCGATAGTCTCGACATTACGGTGTGACAAACATAATAATAATACTAGCACGGTATTAAACAATGTCCCATTGCTCAACATGGTCCTCCTACTAATGAGCCTACTACTAATCAGTGGGGGTTAGGCATTAGTCCACCACACTGGCCTAAGGCAGTTTGGTAGAATTCACATACCTTTGAAATTCGTTTAAGAATACTCAGGTATGCAGGTTTTCTCACAATGTTAGCCTTCAATGTTACAGCAAGCAATAACTAACAATGAATATACAGATAACTCAGAGGTGTATGCCATTTGGGCTGGTTTCGAACACATAACCCATTTAAAAATATGTATATTTGACTAGTATTTCTTTTAATAACATTAAAAATAAAAATTATAAACACCTTATAAATGAATAAAGTAATTGCTAGTGTATTGATGATGCTATGTATACATAAGCTGATATCCTTTTTCTTAAATTTCTTTACGTTTTTTTTAATGTACTGACTTGTCATAAGAGCTATGTAATTGCCTACATGATCAATAAACAATTTCATTTCATTTCACAACTTCATCTCAACAGTCCGTACCACTACCAACTAGGCTATTGCTACTTGATGTGTAATAGTATAACTATTTTACATTTTAGAAAGGAAGATCTCCCAAAGACTTAAAAAACTTAAAGCAGGAATGTGATATTCAAAGGCAATTAAATCACCCAAATATAATTCGTATGATAGACAGCTTTGACACCGAAACAGAATTAGTAGTTGTCACTGAATATGCAGAGAAAGAATTGCATAGTATTTTAGCAAAGGAAGGCTGTTTGAATGAGGATCAAGTGAAGAAAATAACTTGGGATTTGGTTTCTGCATTGTATTACTTACATTCGCATAGAGTGTTGCACAGGTAAGTTACGAATTTTTGTCTTGGTGGTCTTTAACACGTAATTAGGATATTGCTGTTTATTTAGGCTTCATTGAAACAGAATAAAAATATTAATAATACATTGCATTAAACTTCAAATAGAATGTACAAACAGTGGTCAAATCAAATAAATATAAAATTAAGTGATTTCTTTTCCTATTTGAAGTGTAACATATTATAGTATAAGTTTATTGATACTTTTTAGAATATGGTCCATGTAATAATTATCAGTGTGTGTTTGCGCATATTTTTGCCCTAATTTCTTAAATATTTAAAGGTGCTGTTTGTGAAACAGGTTTAGGTTTATTTTTAAGGCTAATAATTATTATTTTAGTTTTTTTTAACGTATTTATTCTATCCTAATAACTATAATTCGTATTTTATTTTGTTATTACTTATTGTGCACCACCGTCTTTATGTAATCATCAGTAATTATAATTCTCCTTACTAGGTTGTCTGGAAGAGATCGCTTAAAGCGATAAGACCGCCCATGTTGCATTCTAATTTGATTGTATGTTGTTTGTTTCTATGTATATATATATATATATACTAGCTGTTGCTCGCGGCTCCGCCCGCGTGGATGTTATTTTCGGGAGCAGAAGTATACAATCCAAGGAGTTGTCCTCTGCACTAAGGCACCTGTAGCGATTGTCCAGCCTCTCAGTTGTTGTGCCTGAATCTTGAGATTGCATCTAAAGAATACCTCATAAGTTTAACCTCACTTTGCCCCTTTCAGGGATGATCAAAAACGTTGAAACACGTATTTCTCTATTTCCTACCAAAAGCCTTAATATGAATTTTCAGATCCCTAACTTGAGGAATGATAGATTTCCCATACAAATATTGAACTCTTATTTACCCCCTTTCAAAGTTGTGTTTTGAGAAAAAAAGATAGCCTATGTCCTTCTACAGGATATAATCTATCTCCTTGCCAAATTTCATCACAATCCAGTCAGCCTTTTAGTTGTGAAAAGGTAACAAACAAACAGACGGACGGACTGACGGAGTGACGGACTGACGGACTGTCACTCTCTCACTATTTAACTTCGTGTAAAAATGTGAAACACGTATTTCTTTATTTCCTACCAAAAGCCTAAATATAAATTTACAGACCCCTAAGTCAAGGAATTATGGATTTCCCATACACATTTCCTCTTATTTGACCCCTTTCAAGGTTGTTTTTTGAGAAAAAATATAGCCTATGTCCTTCTCCAGGATATAATCTATTCCCTTGCCAAATTTCATTACAATCCGTTCAGCCGTTTAGTGAAGAGGTAACAAACAAACAAACAGAGTTACTTTCGCATTTATAGTATTAGTATGGATATATTTTTTTGTGTGCACAATAAAGAGTTTTTGTATTGTATCTTAAATAATATTTTTTGTAATACCTATTCCTCTTTTAAAAAATAGGCTCATGGTCAGAATGAATTAGAACATATTTATGATACACAATATTGTTTTTTTCAGGGATCTGAAGCCTCAAAATGTGTTATTAGACAGCATAGGTCGTGCAAAGCTCTGCGACTTTGGTTTGGCTCGAATCATGACAAATGCCACACATATTTTGACATCAATCAAAGGGACACCTTTATACATGGCACCAGAACTGATAGATGAAAAGCCGTATGATCATCATGTAATTTTTTGTTTGTATTCAATGGCTGCTTAATTCAATATTATTGTAATTCCAGTAAAATTATCTTAAATCTAAATCATTAACTTAAATAAAATAATACTAGCTCAGTATTTATTTTACTTATTTATTTAATAAACACAAAACAGGTTACAATCTTGTATGCAATAAATTATAAGAACATGTGTGTTGAACAGTAACTAGAACCCAAAACCTCTGTTCCACATAGTTATATCTAAGTACGAGTAAAGGAGTAATGATTCTACTTAATTATAAAATAGGTACAAAATGAGTTATGAATATTTGAGTATATTGTGAATCTCTTGTAAAAAACAAAATTATTGTTAAATGTGTCTACAGTAGGGTTAAGTTTGTTCAATATATTATATTGTCTACACATACGAACAATGGGATTGTAAAAAGAAGTATTATTATGATAACATTTAAGACTGAGAACATTAGGATTTGTATTAAACATTGTCAATAAATTCAATTGTTTGTGGTTATTGTTTCAGGCTGATCTGTGGTCGTTGGGTTGTATAGTATATGAGCTGATAGCTGGCCAGCCACCATTCTGCACCATGTCTATTTGGCAGCTTGTCCGCATGATAAGACATAAACCGGTTCAGTGGCCCAGCTTTATCAGTACTGATGCTCGCTCCTTTTTACAGGTAAGCAATAACATTTTCATTCTCTTAGTCATTGTTAAGCTATTGTTTAAATAATCACTGTTTGGAACCATTTTTTACTTTACATAATTTGCAAGTAAATACTTTGTAAGTTTTAATACCAATAGAAATATAATAGCCAAAAAATAATACGAAATAATATTATTTATTGTAAATACCATTTTTAATGAACGAAATATCCTATTAGTACATATTATTGCTTAGTTTGATACCACACAATTAATATTTATGCAGATTTCACAAGATAAGACCACTAAATATTTAGGTCTTGCTTATATATAGATTTTAATGCGAAATAAAAGAAAAATCTACCTAGAGAATCAGTTTTTTGTATGTATAAAATTTTTAGTCCTATAATAGCTGTGCAGTGTCATCACCTAACCAATGAATATGATAGATGTTGTTTCATTCCTTCTGAGGTTGATCAAAATATTATAACGTAAAATTTATGGAAAAATGTAATATTATGATAATTTACTATATATATATATATATACATATATTTAAATGTTCTATTCTTTAAATACATAAATTATAGCATTTGTTACTTTTAATATATAAAACGTAAATGTAAATTATTTCGAAAAAGTAAGTGTTTTTATTTATAATTTACAGGGATTACTGCACAAAGACCCAATGAAAAGAATGACATGGCCAGAAATATTAGACCATCCATTTGTTTCAGGCCATGTTCATATACTCCCAGAAGATATACAAAGTGAATCACCTTTTACAAAACCTTTGACACACAGTCAGCAAGAAGCAAAACAAATGCAAAGAGAAAAAATTTGCAGTAATGCTCGGTAATTATAATCTATTTTATTATTTTCTGCGTTTGTGCGGATTTTTTCTTATTTTTGCTGATAAAATCAGAAGCAAGCCTCAGCTAGAGTAATAAAGTATGATTAGCTTACTTTGTTGTAGGTATATTGCGATTGGCTAACAGAGCTGGTGACTAATTTTCATAACTATTATATTTAAAAATATTGAATGATTGTGCTGTAGGTCTACAAAAATAGATGGAGAATCTAGTAAACACAATACAAGAGAACATGATTTACGAAATGTTCGCGTAATGCAAGCTATGGAATGTGTACCTTTATCAGACGACGATAGTGTCAGGGCAACAAGTGCGTTTAGCATTCGAGACAGTCTCAAAACTGATGATGAAGATCAATCACATCCTATCACAGCAGCTAATGCGAAACTGCTTCGTCACGAATACAATGTTATGGATAATTCAAACCTTGTTGTGTGCAATCTAGAAAATAATATGGCGCAGTTAATGGCTACTAATAAAAAACAAACAGACATAAATGTGAATAAAATGGACAAAATTGATGAAGAAAAACAAAATGTTGAAATACAGGAGGAAAAACGGAAATCTGTTGAATGTGAGAGTAAACAAGAATTGACAGATATCAAACATAAACCAAAATCAATTGACACAGCATCACAGAGTTTAGAAAATCCTAAAAGTTCAATCAAATGCAGTAGTGATGTAAGCTGCAAATCAGGACTTAGTAAAAGTGTGCCACCATCTTACAAACAGAAAATATTACAGTTCTCCAGAGATAAACTCAGATTTGGTAGTGGTAGCAATAAATTGACAAGGAGTTTAAAAAGATCGTTTAACATTAAGAGTTGGGATAAGAGCAAGGGTGACAATGTTAGACGAACTAGTGAACCAAATGTGGAAGTATCAAGTATTGTTGCTGAAACAGAAAAATGTTCCAAAGAAGAAAAAGATGAAGATATCGAGAAATGCGAAGTTATTGAAGAGACTTCAGATGATAAGGATATTGCTGACAATGACAGAATTTTTACAGAAGATAAAATTGAAGGTATATATAATGTATATTTTTAATTTGTACCAAATTAATATCATGATAGACCCTTGTAATTACTATTACTTTCAGTCAAAGAACCATCTAGCATTGAATTAGAAGAATGGGAAGCTTTCCTGAATTCCAATATTAACGAGGTGATGGACGGTGACGTTGAATCACTAACGCAGCTCAATATGGCAAGTTGTCTTAGCTTTGTTTGTTGTATAAAATAAATAAAATATAAAATTATTTTTTATATTTTGGGTTGTGTGCGTGCGCACGTGCTTATGCGTGCACATAAGAGTGTACAGTATGTGCATATATCATACAAACATTTTTAAATAACATATAACCGAAAGACTTCAATCTCCGGGGTATGTGTGAGGTGTACGGAAGGGTCTTTTTATTCTACTGTGACAGGCCTAATTGTGCCACAGTTGATTTTACATAATATCTTGTCTGACGTTCAAAATATTTTAAACTTCGTATTTGTAATATATAAAGTGATCATAATCTTGTATATGTATAAATAAGTGTTAATTTGAACATAAGAACGTTCAGTTAAGTGTAATCGTTATGGTGTTTTTTGCACGATGCAGGTGAGCATGGTGGTGGGCGTGGTGGGTAGTGCGGCGCGTGGCGTGCGCTGTGTGGACGGCGGAGGTGGTGCGGGGGGAGGGGGCGGTGGTGGTGCGCGCGTGTGCGGCGCCGTGGCCGCACTGCTGTCGCTCGCGCATCACCTGCCGCGCCACACGCTGCGGGACATACAACACGTCAGTGCAATATATTTCCAACTCCTCCCTATATTACTATTTGATTAATTTCGTTTTTGGATAAAAGATAGTGATTAAGCATTCCCAGAGACTCGCCGAGTTTCATTACTCGGTGTCGAAATATGCGTGCCATTGTTGATCCTGGCTAAACAGGAGTTACAATGGCGGCTGTGTGGGCGGGATAGTCTCCCGTCAGTGCAATATATACAATATTAGGGTTACCAACTCTGAATTTTAAAGACTAGGATTTGTAGTTGGGCAAACCAGGACAATTCAGTTTAAAAACAGAACGCGTCTTTGTTTTAATACAAACACTGGCGAGCCGTGAGGCCCCTAACGTAAGCATTGCATAAGCTGTGTGCGAAAAAAGCAGGACCTTATTAGGGTGCTTTAAAAATCCAGTACGCTGTTTAAAAACTATCCAGGATCCTCTAAAAACAAGGTCAAGTCCTGGGAAAACAGGACGGTTGGCAACTCTATACAATATACATATACTTTAATTAATTCCCAACTATACGTAGGCTATTCAGAAGCCTTTTTTTTTTCTTCGCGGGGAAAAGCGATTTATCACTACCGCCCCGCCGGGGGGGGGGGGGGGGGGGGGAATGTTGACATCTGGACGACCGCTGGGCCGAGTCCCTAACAAATTCCCTACACCGGCAATACCAACTAAAAACCCTGCGATGGCCCTCTTCGGCGCATAAGAGACGGTCCCGGGCACACGGGGCGGCAGCGCCCAATTTTCGACCGGAACCGCCCCAGATATTCAGAAGCCTAACATAGCTTAGTTCTTCAAAATATTCCATTCATTCTAATTAGTTTTAATATATAAAATAGTAACATTTCATATTGATAAGTACTTTTAACTTTGGCATTTGCTTTTTTATTACAATACTTTAGTCATTGATGAAAGTAACATGATTATTATTTTCTATACCTGGTTATTGTGGGTTACATTAAATCTTCGGTCTAATTTATTTGCACAAAAATACAATTGTCAATATACAATGTTTTGTATAGTTTGAGTTATAAATTATTATTATTATATCTACCTGTTTTTTTATGAATTGGTCATATCTACAAAGAAAAAATACACAACAGCTACCTTCACAAATGTAACCTGTACTATTTGAAACTATTATTATAACTACTTTTTGAAAGAAAATACCCTCAACTTGTCATGTCTAACGGTAGACAGCGACTTTGCTGTACCCTGGCATTGCAGAAGTCTATGGGCAGCGGCGACTACTTACCATCAGGTGGCCCGTCTGCCTATCATATATTACTTTTTTTTTTTTTTTAGTGCCTCGATAGGCAGACGAGCATTACTCTATGAAAATAAAATCAACTGTCTATTTTCAGGTTTATCTTGAAGCAAAAGTGGTGTACAATTTCGTCGCTGCTATAAACACACTGATGAAAGACGCCCAAGACACTGATGATGGGGCTGAAGACAGGTAAATCGTGGATAATGTAGTAATTTATTTTAAATAACTACCAATCAGTGTATGTTAATTTTAAAGTTACGGTATTGTGATATTTTCATAGTTTAACAATTGAGTAGTTTTTTGTGTTTCAAATGAAAATAACACGAAAATGAAAACCCTTAGTAATCTTAAAAACACATGGATATAAAAGTTTAATGATGCGTTATTATCTAAAACTTCAGCTGATTGCAATAATTTTCTTAGGTTTTTTTATTCTACTTACTATTTTCTTCCCGGATATTATAAGATTAAAGCCAATAATAGGCTAGTTGACTGTTTTGGGCAACCGTTTTATTTTATTCTTCGTAGTCTATATTATTAAAATATTATCGTTAATAAGCGTAAAACATAAGTTTCCATGATTTAATTAGCATTTTTATAAACTAACTTCATTTTCTCAACCAAACTGTTATGGCCATCGTGTGACTTGACCATCCGCAAAACTAATAGACGTTAGGCTCAGCGTTTAATAGATGTTTCGAACGGTGACGTCATGCATGACTGATTTGTGCTTCATGTCACGTGACAAAATGCTTTATTTTTACATATTTGTTTTATGAAAATATTAAATAATCACATATAGATTAACAAATTGGTTTAATTTTCGATATTTTTAAACTAAAATATATTATAAAAACAAATTCTATCAGGTTTTCACTTACTGTCAACTACCCTATTGCCGGCTGAATTTTAATTGCCACAGACCGCTCTAGATAGACAATTTAGGAGACGTTCGAATTTTATATGTGCGCCACCATATATTTTCTGTTTTCTGTCTTATATTTTCCTAAGAAATACATTTAAAAGAAAAAACAAGCCAGTATTTAATTTCTATATTTATCACACAAATCATCATAACTAATCACACAAAAATCGAGTCATCTGCCCTTTCACAATATACAAGAGGGCAGATGTCTCGATTTTTGTATGGTGATTATTAATAATGCACGTTTCCAAAAATAAAAAATGACTAAGTTAGAAGAGTTTCAGGCGAAAAGGGGTAACTATGAAATGATAGAAAACGATGGACAATATAAGCCTTAACGTCATTGCACTTATATTGTAGACGTGCGAGGGATATAGCGCTACTTTTCATTACGCTCCCATCCCACTCTTTCTCGTACCGATTTTAGAAATGTAATTGTGGCCTCACTAAAATCAAATTTTGATTTGTTGCCATGAAAGGGCTTTTTAGACGCTTTATATTAGCTTGACCTGTATCCAGTGACGTAGCTATAGCTTTTACATGGGGGGGGGGGGGGGGCCGCGGGTAAAAGCTAAAAATCTAAACGCTCAAATCATAGTCATTTGTAAATTACTTAAACATAGAATGGGAACACGCTAGTTAATAAAAAACAGTCAACAATCAATAGTTACTTTAAGTACATTAAAATAAAATTTGTAAGTAATTTCCGTAAAGCATTTATTTCATTATGACGAAAGTAACAAAGTAGAAGATACATAAAATAAGCATAATTTTATGGGAGTGATTTGGTGAAAAGGGACGGAACTACGTAACAGGATGTGGGGAAGCGCGAGCTATTTTTGAAGTGAAAACTTCTGTAGGCGAGCTCGACACTTTATTTTGTGGGTATTGAATGAGACTGAGCCGTCACGCTATATAACGCTCTCGTCGACTTAGGGAGCGAGAAAGTTATAGTCGACGCGTCACTGCTATACTCGCCCGGTGACCATTTATTTATATTTTATAATATTATGGCATCATGAGCAAATGGTTTTCTTCCATGTTTACTCTGTGATAACTATAACTTGGTACAGAAAATTAAAAATGGAAAATTATAAATATTGAAATTATAATTTGTTCAGGATTTGAACACGAAAGAATCGAAAAGGAACGATGAAACCAATGTTCAAATTTCATATTAGTTTCTGTTTATGAATGTTTAACCTCTTATGTATTACAGGGATACCGGTTTTCGGAAAAATGTAAAATACAAGCCAAATCAATTTTATTTCCATAAAATTAACGTTAAAAATCGCTTAATACGCTCGTCAAAGAAGGGCGATTATGGCCAGTATTTGGGCGGTAGCCGGCTACCGAATGATACATGACTGAATGACGGTTAATGATTAATTTACGTTCATGAATCGAGCGTGTTGCCGTCTCCTTTTTAACCGACTTCAAAAAGAAGGAGGAGGTTCTTAATTCGACGTGTTTTTTTTTAATGTTTGTTATCTCAGAAAATTCTTCTTTTATAACAGAAAATATGCTTCCAGATTGGTCCCATAGAATTTTTATCAAAATCGGTTGAGAAGTTTGGCTTTAAAACCATAATAACTTGAAAAAACATGTTGTCCGTATATACGAAACTGCGAATTTTGCTATTCTGTTTCTTTTTCAGTGGTGTTTTCTATTGGTAATCTATCCAATGTTAGGTACATTTAATATAAGTACCACTAAAAAGAAAAAAAAAATTATTACTTTTTAAATAAAAATAAAACCGCCTTCAAAAAAATCCAGACACAACTAAAAAGCAAAAAAATTATTGGTTACATTTACATCAATTAATTGCGTACAATTTAAATCAATTATTTGGAGTCGGTGCCAGCCAAAACATGGAAAAAACAGAATAATCAGGCATACAAAAAAAAATAGATCCATACTTGGTTTTTATGAATATAAAAGTAAAGAAAACAACACCGGCGGCGTCTCCAAAAATAATTGATTTAAATTGTATGTAATTAATTGATGTAAATGTAACCAATTATTTTTTGCTATTTAGTTGTCTGTGTTTTATTATCTATGGGTCCGGACCCCCTGAACCCCCCCCTTATATACGCCCATGCCTGTATCTATGTATTTATGTAACGGAATCTTTCAGCGTAATTTTCACCACCTTCAAGACGTCCGATTTACTTGAAAAAAAAAGGGTAGGGTGCTTTTTACTATATCCCGATACTAACTCTACTTTTATAAACATTTATTAATGAACCATTTGTAACATTTGATCTCTCAAGCACCCCACGCTTTTTTACAATCAAATTAATCGAATTGTTTTTTACTTTTTAGTTGAGCTAGCTATTTAAGCGTTGTTTTGTTAATTTTTTAAACTATAATTTATTTCCGTTTTCTGTTGGTTACAAATTAATATAGTGAAGTACGGTAGCTCTACCATGAGTATATTCTCTAGCGACAATGTAAAATTTATATGACCAAATATACAACGTCTCTAGCGGTCACGTGAGACACTAAATTTGGTGAGAACGAAAAATTCCATACATATGAAACAACGCTGCAAAACTAGCGAGTTCGTTTACCGATTGTAACTTTTTGAAATACACTCATGGTTGAGCTACTCTGTATTGTATGACAGACTGCAAGGCGTGAGTCGCATGTTGGAGGTGTGCGGTTGGATGTGCGTGCGGTGGAGCCGCGCCGTGCGACAGTTCGCGGCCGCACTCTCCGCCTACAGCGCACACCCTGTCTTCACCACGCTACTTACTGACTGTAAGTATGCCATCACACACACACATACAAATACACACACATACACATACACATATATACACACACACAAATACACACACACACACACACACACACACACACACACACACACACAAATATACACACACACACACACCAACACACCCAACAGACACACACGCACAAACACCAACACACCCAACAGACACACACGCACACACTACACCACATACGTCACACTGATAACTCATCCTCAGACACACCAAAAGAAATTACAATAGTAACTTATACACTGAATTTATACTGTTTGGAAATTAAGGATTATTATTTCTCTCGACATAACGTTCATTTGATAAGGGCCATTCATTAATTACGTAAGGATGATTTTGGCAATTTTTAACGCCCCCGCGTAATAAACGTAAGATAATTAAAAAACGTAATTTTAAACGTAAGATTACATGGACTTCCCGTCCCACATCTTACGTAAGATTTTACCTATAATAAAATTATTTTTTATTGTAGTTAAATATCGTTAGAAGAGCAGTAGTTGTACTAATGCTCAATATTTGCCATACATATAAGTCAAAGATTTTTGCACATTCCGAGTCAAAAAATATTACGTAAGAACTTTTACTTGAAGGGTGAGCGGTTTTTATGTTTCATGTTGTAATTTATTTAATATTTAAAGTAATTTACTGTCAATAAAACAATATCACTTCCTTGAGAACAATACTGAACATATGCAAGAAATAAAACGTTGTGAATGACATTTATAGAAATTATATTACTTAATACATTAATATTTTGACCAAATGAGATTAGACACGATAAGATATTTAGTTACCTGAATAATGTATTAAATGAGTGTATTTTTGATGTGTAACATCTTTACTATCGATTTCTGGGAGTGATTTCGTGAAAGGGACGGAAATGTGTAACAGGAAATGGACCGGAATGGACTGGACTAGACTGGAATGGACTGAAATCAAATAAATTAAACCTAATTACATCGAATTAAATCAAATTAAATCGAATTACATCAAATTAAATCAAATTAAACCTAATTACATCGAATTAAATCAAATTAAACCGAATTACATCGAATAAATCAAATTAAACCGAATTACATCGAATTAAATCAAATTAACCGAATTACATCGAATTAAATCAAATTAAATCAAATTAAATAGAATGAAATCGATATTGCATCTTGTGTAGGCGAATTAGGAGAATTCAGATATTACCTACACATCTTAAGCGAGTACTGTAAGGCGTGTTCGTTTTTTTTTATTTAAGATGGTATATTATAAATAACATATTAAACTGGTTTAAGTTGGAGTAATAATGCGTTCCGATAATTACTAGTAATCAATATAAAAATAGCAGCGATAGCCTAGTTGGTTGCGGTACGGACTGTCATGACGAAAGTCGTAGGTTCGAAACCCAAGTGGCATACACCTCTGACTTTTCTGAAGTTATGTGTGTATTAAAATGTTAATTATCGCTTGCTTTAACGGTGAAGGAAAACATCGTGAGGAAACCTGCATATCTGAGAATTTTTCGAAGGTATGAGAAGTCTGCCAACCCGCATTAGGCCAGCGTGGTGGACTAAGGCCTAACCCCTCTCATTAGTAGAGGAGGCCCGTGCCCAGCAGTGGGACAATGTTTAATACAGGGCTAGTATTATTATTTTAATATAAAAAATAATACGAGTAGGCAAGTTGATAAACTATCTTTTATTTTATGAATGATAGCTTTTGCCCGCGGCTACGCCCGCTTGATGGTTATTTTTTAAAGAAAAGGTATAAAATCCATGGAGACCTCTTAAGCTATTACATCTTCCGGTATTACGCTATCTCGTAGGAACCGTGCATTTTCTGGTATAAAAAGTAGCCCTTTAACAAACACTCTGCAAAAAAACATGTGGATCCCTTGCTCTGTCTTAAACAAAACCAAAACTATCCCACGGGAACTGTACATTTTTCCGGGATTAACGTAGCCTATGTGCTATTCCAGACTATAATCTATCTCTGTGCCAAATTTCAACCAATCCGTCGAGTCGTTGTAGCCTGATTGAGTAAGAAACATCCATCCATACAAATATTCGCATTTCTAATAGTAGTAGGATTATTGATTTAAACCCCCGATAAAAGAGTTAATGTAAACTTTCATCGCATTTTTAACTGAGAGGCAAAATACCAATATATGAATATTTATGCGTTTAACTTAAAAAATTACGGATTTTCACACAAACTTTCTTCCTCGGTTTTACCCCCTTAGGGGGGAATTTCCAAAAATTCTGAAATATATATTTTTTATTTTTAACTAAAAGGCCAAATACTAATTTTCATGAATTTAAATTCAAAAATGACGGATTTGCATACAAACTATCATCCCCTATTTTACCCCCTTAGGGGTGGAATTTTCAAAAACCCTTCCTTAGTGGATGCCTACGTCATAAAAGG
The DNA here is from genome assembly GCA_905220505.1 of Laothoe populi. NCBI lineage: Eukaryota > Metazoa > Arthropoda > Insecta > Lepidoptera > Sphingidae > Laothoe > Laothoe populi. Next base: position 9,222,228 of record HG992152.1, read on the forward strand.
TACCTACTGTCAAAATTTCAAGTCTCTAACCCCAGCCGTTTTGGCTGTGCGTTGATCGATCAGTCAGTCAGTCAGTCAGTTTCTTCTTTTAGGGTAAGCAGGGGGAATGGCGTTCACTTAAGGAAAACTCACAATATATTTTATATTATTTGTTTTATTTTAAAATTTACAATATTAACATAAACTTTAACTATTAAATAATCAAATTTTTAAAAGAAATCGCATTTATCTTAGAATTATTAGCAGTAGTAAACATTTAAAAAAAAAGAAGGTTTGAGCGGCATTGCCCCTGTCATTGGGTAATGCCGCTCAGGCGAAAGGGAAATGAAGCCCAAACCAGTTTCTTTGAAATATAAAATGTAAGATCCATTATCGTTAGCAAATAATCATGAGATCAAAGTATACAATTAAAGTACAGTCTATAGTCATAAAATGGCATCAAATATTTGTATTTGTACCTGAGATCTGCAGCCTTATGCAATAAACAAATATAGCAACGTATGCAACGATATACTTTCTTCCTTGTTGAAAGCAGAAACCCTATTCAGGCTTGTATGTTGCTTTAGCTTTGCGTACAGAAACTGAGGGGTTGCATCGCATGCAATACTTGTAATAATAATACTACAATACAGCCGTGTACTTAATCCACTCTAGCGGTTTTGCTGTTTTCATCGAAATTGTATTTGGAATTATTGAGATACATATTTATAACAGCATATTTATAAACCACTTTACGCATGTCTGTGACACTGAGTCCATAATATAGCGAATCCGTTCTCGTTGCGGGGTGAAAATGGGCCTACGACCTACTCTTGGGTTGCTTATATTTTCGTTTTTTAAGTCGATCCCTTAAAGTAGTGAATGGGATGTTATATTATTTAGCAGCTTGTCTCTTGGCATCCCATTTTCAATCGCAGTTTTTGCGGATTTAAGGTTTTCTTCGTTCCAAGCCACTTTGGCGGTTATTCTTTGGCGATTTCTGAGCATGTCTATAACAATAAAAAAAATAAGTCACTGAGGGGTAATGGCGCTCATGTGAGCGGGATAACCCCAAACGGTCGTTTTGAATTTAACTTTAAATAAAACATACATTGAAAAGCAATTGTTGAAAATTGAATAATTTATCATAAAATAGAATGATCAAGTACCTAGGAAAGCTATATTAACAATTTAATAAATATAAAATTCTGTACTTACCGAAGAAAAGATCACGACCAAAAATTAGTTCAGTGCAGCCGCATACAAACAAATACACTTCACCATCGCTTGCCACGAGCTGACTCCCCCTGCGCGTCACTACGTGTGAGAGGCCTTTCCCCTCCCCCGTTTTACGTATGGTGGCATGTTGTTATGCACCATTTTCATAGAATTATAGAGGTGCGCGCCATTACCCGGTGAGCGCCATTCCCCCTGCTTACCCTATATATACAGATGCCATTATTTAATCATTATTTTGAACATGGTAAACTCTTTCGCAATACGCGATATAAATGAAACATCAAACTTTAATTTAAATAACATGTTATGTATATACATATTGGTTGGCAACAGAAAACATTGTTATGTTGCATAGGACATCCTGAAAATCGTATGTTCGATAAATTGACTACGTTCACTCTACGGTTCACGGAATTATTTACACCAACAGGTTATCGGTGTCAAAAATGCTTCTTATTACTGTCAGATTAAAGAATTGTGAAGGAGAAATAAAAGTTGCACGATATTTGGTGAGTTCAACGATCGTTAATGTTCGACCTCCACCTAGTTACAAGCCTTAGTTATTTGAAACTATATCGACAAGCATCGTGCTATAGGTTTTTATGGAGCTGATTTATAGTTTTTTTCCGATTGGGAATGTTCTTTTGTCCTTGCTTTTACTTTAGGGAGCACATTGAATGATTGGATGTAAAGTAAATAAAAACCATCCGATGTTTTAACGAAAATGTGTATAGGTCTAGAAATAAATATAATAAAAAGGTGATTTATCTATGTTTCGGTAAAAATCTTAGTAAAATATTAAATACTAGCTGTTGCTCGCGGCTCCGCCCGCGTGGAGGTCATGTTTGGGAGAAAAAGTATACAATACAAAATACCAATTTTCATGCGTTTAACTTAAAAAATGACGGATTTTCATACAAATTTTCATCCCCTATTTTACCCCTTAGGCGTGGTATTTCCAAAAACCCTTCCTTAGTGGATGCCTACGTCATTAAAGGTACATACTGTCAAAATTTCAAGTCTCTAACCCCAGCCGTTTTGGCTGTGCGTTGATCGATCAGTCAGTCAGTTTCTTCTTTTATATATACAGATTAACAGTGGCAGTTAATTAACTAAAACTGACATAAATAATTAAAAAAAATATTAATCAGCCATGTCGACAGTTTTGTCTATAGGATGAATAAGCCGGCTCAACCGGGTTAACACCACTGGACAGCTTGCTGTTGCGTTTGGCACCATGAGAGTTCCGGAGCCTTAAAACTCCCTCCCTTTACAATTCAAATTTTTTCCCTTTAACATCGGTAAATACTTATGATTCTTCGGTAGTGTAGGTGTTCATGGTCGTAGAGATCAATTTATATTAGGTGACCCACTTACTCGATTGCCGGGCACTGTAATTAACAAACAAAAAAATCCTATATTTATGTCCAATACCTGGTCAAAATAAGTATGATAAATTTAATTCCGTTGTATTATTTACAGATTCAAAGGCTCCTCGCATCGTATTAAACATCGTGGGTTTGCTCATAACCGTTCTGCAAGATTTGCCCGAACATGCCGAAGTGGTGGATAAGATACTATTCGACCATCCCACATTCAATTTCGTAAGCCTATTGGAACAACCAAGCGATGCGCTCAGAATGAGAGTGTGCGTTCTGATAAGTTTACTTTGTACATTTTCATGTACTGCTTTCTCAGCTGCAATGGAGTCTAAATGGACTAAAAAGGACCAAGATTGTTTGGAGGCATTACATACTCATTGTAATGTCACGTTGAATCGAGCAGCAAGGCTCGCCAGTAAAGAATTGAGCAATATGCCTTTCTATGTCATTTAAAACCTATGCCGGCATCAGTGATGCGAATATATATTTTTTTTATTAGGATCACATAACGGGCTATTACACAGTAGGTTAAAATATAAATAATGTTTTAACATACATAATGCCAATGTGTTTACCCTAAAATATGTGAACACAGCATGCACAAAAAAAAATAAACTAATAATACACTCTTACAATAGATATAGCACTGTTTTTTGAAATCACTTAATTTTAGTATATATGTTCATATATAGGTTCTCAGTCTTCGATTATAAAATATATTTTTTGTTAAATTATGATTGATTTGCAAATTGCATGTATGTGAATATGTGATATTAAAGTATAACTATATGTTCTTAATAATGTAAATATTAGCTAAAATAATGAAAGTAATAAGCGATGGTCTGTAACGGTCAATATCTTACCACATATTATTAAAATATTGTTTTGCAATATAGGTAAATTAAAAGACTGATTTAATTGGTAGCTTGTTTATTGTGCGTCGCAATTGAGAAGCGAATATCAAAAGCACTTACGCCCGAATACTCAAACGATAATTAAATATTTAAGTTTCAGTTAAACGTTTAAGAGCTAGTTATCCTTCAAAATGGTATACAGAAACGTCACTTAAATCTTATCCTAAAATTTAAGAAGTCAAATTTTTAAGTCCACCTTAGTGACGAAATCGGTATTCAGAAACGCTACTTTAGAGTTTGACAGCTGTTAAATAACACTTTAATTTAAGAGTGCCTGCGACCAGTCTTAAAATATATTGTGCTACTTTTGAGTTAGTGAAATCATGTCTCTTTCTTCTTTGTCATCCTTGTCTGATGAAGAATTACATTTTACCAGAATAGTAAATAGAGAAAAATTTTATGCATTTGATAAATATGATGCTGTTCAGTTTATAATGCGGTCGGTTTCGGCTTAACAAGGAAACAGTAATACATTTGTGTTCCTTAATCCAAGCAAACATTCAGCCCGTTCAACCAGGAGGAATCGAGCAATTCAACCACTGGACCAGTTACTGATTACTCTAAGATATTTTGTCACGGGCAGTTACCAAAGAGTCGTCGGAGATTTATTTCTAGTGGAACAACCGACTGTCCATCGAATTGTCCACCGAGTTGCAGCAGAGTTAGCAAAGCTGAAAAGTAGTTATAGTGAAATGCCTTCTGCTAATGAGGAACGCCAAATTTCAAGTGACTTTTATGGGATCGCAAGATTCCCTAAAGTACTGGGTGCTGTGGACTGTACACACATTAAGATTAAATCTCCTGGTATGTTCTGGTTTTTATAGCTAACTATTTGTAATTATATTATGACATGGACATGCCAGTTGGTGGCTAGCCATCTCTAAAATGAGAGGCAGCAGGTCCGATTCCTGCACTGAGAGAAATGTTTGTGATGTCCGCATATATTTATTTTAGGTCTGGGTATTAAACCCAACAATCTTGTGTACTTAGTTCCTGACACCCTAAATACAAGACTTGTATCTTACTGTACTGTAGGGTCAGCACTATGTGTGCTACTGCTAAGTTAGTTATATAACATTATTTATTTATAATAATTTTGTGAATTAATGGTTTTATTGTTTCTAGGAGGAACACAGGCAGAAACATATAGAAACCGCAAAGGTTTCTTTTCTCTTAATGTGCAAGTAGTCTGTGATGCAAAATTAACCATTAGAAATATAATAGCAAGATGGCCAGGCTCTGTACATAATGGGGGACAGTGGTTACCTTTGCAGAAAATATTTATTGATATCTATCCTAAATCTTTCCACTCCACATGAAGCAGCCTATAATAGGTCACACATAAGGACCAGAACCCTGTGGAGAGAGTTTTTAGCATATTAAAGAGGAAGTTCCATTGCCTTCAACTGGGTCTGCAGGTGAAACTGGAAAATGTTCCAGCTATAATTGTAGCATGTGCAGTGCTATATAGTATAGCAATTTCAAGGCAGGATGTACTTGAAGATGAGGAAGAAAATGTTGAATTCACACAAAGTGATGAATTATTACCACCAGCCCCACAGAGAGGAAATGAAAATGATATTGTGAGAAATCACATAATTAACACATATTTTACTTATTAGAAACTTTATTTAGAAAATGGAAATAAAACAATAATACCAATCAAGTGTTTATTTGACCTTTTTTAGTTTTAATAAAAAAACATGACTCATACAATTAAATCTTCTTATTTTTAATTTCTATAGTGTGGTTTCTAAACAATGTTTTTCAGTTGTAAATTTTCTTTCCAATTTTATGTTAAAATATTTTTCTTTTGTGGTTAGTTTTGTTTCTCTTATCTGCTTTCATTTTATTTTTTATCAATATCCTGCTTTTCTCCACTTGTTTTGGTACCTTAAATAAAAATGATTATTTAGCAGTGTGATAAACAGCATTATATTGATTAGTCAAATTCTAAACAAGTTGCAATCTGACATGGTGACAGAATCAACACAAAACCACAAATAACTTTGCTCATTTTAGGTCAATACTTAAGAACCATTATTCATAATCAGTAATTAAATTAGATTTTCCTATAACAATAATGTGTATATCCTTGACATACCATGTTACATCTGTTTTAACAACATAATAACAAAAATAAAGTACTGCACCTCATAATTTATGCTAAAATATTTATGGTCTGTATTTGCAAAATATACCGGGTGAGGTTATACATGGGCCAACATTTAAAATTTCAATTTCAGCATCTGAAACTTGCATAATTATTTATAAATCTATCTGTATATCTAGATGCACAATATAGTTTTAATATACTACAATGTTATGTGTGTATTAATTCTAAAATAAAAGGCAAATTTGCATATATAATTAATCACTCATATGCAGTAAATGAGTGGTTTATTTTAGTTCCTGCTGCAACAATGTAACTTTTAATAACTACTTACCATGTTATTATTATTTATAACAAGCACAAAGTTGATACAACTTTCATCATTGTATGTTCCAATACATACATTTTCATAAGCAACATTTTTTTTGTTCTTTGCTTTAAGTTTTCATATAAATAAGGTATTGAGCCCACTCGGGATCCACTTGTTGCAGAAATGTTGTATTCGTTGCGATGGATATACACGCTTTCTATTTATCCTTTATCATCACTCCGTTCATCATCATCATGGTGTTTTCTTTTCTATTACCACTGATTAAATTTTGAAAGAAGCCATATGGTCAATTGTTATTTGGTAATAAGTAATATGTGAACTGTAAACTATTATCTTGATTTATAAAACAAGTAGTGTTTGCAAATAGACTATTTTTTTTTATAAGTAGGTACCTACTACGTTTCGTTTCTACTTTCTGCCGCATGAATTATTTCATAGGTATTTAATAAAAAATATCATCATTATCACTGATCGACACGGGCCTCTACGGATAGTGTTGAAAGTAATTTAAGATTACATGCAAATTAAATAAAGTCAGTATTTTTTTGTTCGTAATCAGCCGTTCAGATAAATTATTTTCATAAGTTGTTTATAAAAAATACTGCGTGAAATGACACTGACATACCAATTTTTATTCCACTAATAAAATAGGTAATTGGAAACAAACTTTTTACAGTAATGTTGCCATTTATAGAAAAATTAAGGGATACTCAGCTAATCATGATCTTAAATCCATTAAGTTGTGTTTGAGAATTCCACTTAAATTTACTGCCCAGTTAGAAATAAGTAGCCGTCAGCTAAGTCGGCCAACTAAGTAGCGTTTGAGTATTCGGCCTTTATTTCCATATTTTTTCACATATTTTATAGAATTCATTGCGATCAACTTATGATTGTTATAAAATCATATAGTTCAGAGATTGACTGGATATATGGTGTTTTTAATTAAGCAAATAAATATACACAGAACTATATTCATAGAATAAAACAAGTGAAAAATGGAAATAAGTGATTTTCAAAAGACACTTAATTAAAATACAATAACAAACGACGCATTCGATCTCTGCTATGTTAAGGTACATAGGTGAAACCTGCTCCCATTTTGATGTTTGGTATAGTATTTATTTAATTGAAAGCAGATAAATTTTGAAATCTGCCTACAAGGATCTTAGGATCAGTTTTTAATACATTAAAAACCGTTAGACATGAGTATGTTTTATATTTATTTTAATACATCTATAATTCGTCATTAAAACATACTATCGATTAACAATGCCAACGTTTTTAGAGTTCAGTACCTTTTAGTTGCCAGCGTGGTGGACTATGGCCTAACGCCTCATTGGCAGAAGAGGCCCGTGCCCAGCAGTGGGACAATGTTAAATACAAGGCTAGTATTATTATATACCCTTTAGTTGTAATAGGCAATCCATACGACTTTTTACCCGTCTGTATGTCTACTCTTCTGTCAAAGATATTTTATTTGCACTTTTTCGTATAAACATAACTTATGCACACCGAAATAATGTAATATATTGATGCATATAGCCTGTTAAAAGTCAAGTTCTGAGTACAATACAGTAAAAAGGATATGGCCTAGCAAAGCTCATTTTAACCTCTCTAACTCTACCTGGCCGAATATGGACCAAAACAGGCGAAAGTCGCCCTTATTAACATAAGGCGTATTAAGTTAATGGCCGCCCAGTTTGTTTACATTAAGTATTATATCATGTTGGTATAAGTGTAAAGTTTCTTTCTACGGTACCATGGCTCTACCATTAATAAAACTTAGTTTAACATATCTCTCAAATTGAGAGTCCCAATATTAGGGCAAATGTAAAATATAAATTTTTAAGCGTCCTCCGCTTCATAATTCAACAAGATTTTGATATGTTTTTGTATTTTAAGATCTGAATTTGTAAATTTTTGTGACATATTATATTTGTTTAATAATTAACCTATTTTTTAATTTATAATACTCAACAGTCATACATAGTCTTTATCCTGCAATACATTTAAATTATCTTCTTTCTTGGTTATCGGGACTGCGTGACAAATCGGTCTCACAACACCCAGGAGGGTTACTCTTGAAACTTGATTCCAATTTATAATTGGGATTGGGTTCGAAAACTGTACAATTACCACTCTTGAACGCAACACCAGCGCACGATTTAACTGAATACGGTGGAATTTTTAGTAACTAAATAAAATTGAGTATTTACGATCGCTAGTTTGTAAATATTCTATTTCATTTTTGAGTGAGTTAGAGTTCCAATATCTTCTGGATTGGAATTGAAACTAAATCAAGTTCGAGATTGGAATTGATTTCAAGAGTAGAGTAGACCCGAAAAAAAATCATTTTTTAAGCGCTGGAATCGAAAGCGTGCGGTGGCCTCTCGTTTCATAGCCGGCTGCGAACCTTCTGCCCTGCACAGTCTGTCTAATTAAACAATGCTATTGGTATCCCGACCTCAGCATTGCTGCATCGAATTTGCTCGACTCTACCATAATTAGCCGCCAAATACGGAGATGGAGTGCTCTAATTATAGTTTTTTTCAATCCTAGCACGGCAAAATTACCACACTGTTGGTAAGTACAGCGCCGTCCAGTTAAAGTATCAAGAGACAATTTATCCCTCGCTACTCAACACAATTACAGCCGGCCTGCTGTGTAGCTTCTTCACACTACGCTTAAAGGACCCAGGATCATAGGAACACGGTAGCTGGCAAAGAAAGAAAGAAAAACTATTTATAAAATTACCTACAGCTAACAACACGCACATACCACAAGACAATTGACAATATTATTATATTTAAAACTAATGCTAATGGCACTTGCTTGTACACAGCATGATTTAAAAAAGCTATGTCCTTTTTTGTAACAATACACAAATTAAATTGTATCTATTAAATTTGAAACCTCAATTATGACGAAGATGGTAGATATTTATAGAATACTGGTTCTAAGATTTAAATATACCGACCGAACCTAATATGGTCGTTGAAATGTCATGTTAGTAGGTACATTAAAACTGTATTACATAATCCAACATTACGTACCTGAGTTTGTGCATATTTGTAAAGCAAATACTCGAAGAACATGAAATTCGCAGTTTCATGACATCATACACAAACATACAAACAAACGTGAGATTCGAGGTGTACTTTGTGTTCTTAGCATATGTTGGAACATGTTTGTTTAACTAACGAATGGCGTTTCAGCCTACTTATATTTAGGTGATGAGTACTCACACGTACTGCCTACCTCTAGTGTCAACGAACTCTGAGGGGAATACCTACCCACCGGCCACGATTATAAAGATTTGCGCCAAATGCCAAGTGCCAAGTATCGGATCAAAGACCTGTCTGTCGTGTTATGGCCATTTGTTTAGAGCGTGTCTTGTCGTGCACTTTATGGCATGTTACATAAGAGAGGTGATCGGACGGCCTCGTCACTCGTGTCGGTCGAACGGTGCATTGACCGCCGAACATGCACATTCGAATTAATTGATATTCTTTTGGTACGGTTGCAATCGTTGAGATGTTGAATTCGCAAGCTGATTAAAATGCTGCATTTGTATTACTGATGTATGTTTTTGTAGGTAATTGGGTTACATTCCGAAAAGATTATTGCTGATTGGCATTTTCTCAGTATTTTAAGCCTAACATGTGCCTAAAGCAATTTCAGGGCAAGTACAGGTGTATAGGAACGTGTTTATTTTGTTTGTTTTGTAAAAATACATATGATATCGTGGTTCGATAGTATTGCCATCCTGAATCTTAAGCATCATTGCGTACATGCTATATGCATCTGAAATACGAAATCAATTAACAAATTTCAGACTCATTGAATAATTAACTTATTCTGGTATAGGTACGGAATATCGGAATAATAATTAGGTGCCTGATGTCTTAAAGGTTAATGTTCATGATAATGTTAATCAGGAAAATAAGTATAAGATATGAATATCGAAAAAACTAAACCGGCTTAACGTAGCCGCTGAGACGATTGCGTCTCCAAAATGTACGGCAGCGCGCGTAGTTAGTCTCTCTGCTGCCGTTGTCTATTACAGTGTCTGTTGGTAGGTTTCTCACCACCACCCCCCTCCCTACCAAGGGAACGAGTCGCAACATCACCTCGCAGGGGCGGTTCCCGAAAACCCCTGAACAGACCTGCATACAGCGAAAAGGTCACCGAGGGATTTTGGTTGGTATTGACGGTGTAGGGTAAGTAAAGTGTTATTGACTGGACCCAGTGGTTGCCCGGGTGTTTATAATCTCTCTTGGTTGGCTCTTACGAGCTACCGTAAAATCGGTGAGTTCAATATAATTTTCGCCCGGGGTTGAGCAGTAGCGATAAATGCGTTTTTCCTGTGACGACGAAAATGCTGGGGCGATAATAAACATCGCGGTTCCTCGGCAAAACAAATTTAAGAAGAAGTTAATTGTATTACTGGAATTTCGATGTGTTTCCTTTAGAGGTCCTGGAGTGGAGTATAATACAGGTGAGGATAACAATGGGGACTGAGATTTTCAGACAGTAAAAAATCGGCTAATTTATGAATACATAGGGCCTACTAGGTACTATTTAGTAGGTCAGTCAAAATATTTTGTTTAAGTTCATAATTCGTCGATACCAACATCTTAAACCTGTATCATGGATATCAAGAACTACGAGGGAGTACGGTCCCACAACACCCAGACCCGAAACAAATATCTATCTGTCACAAATATATAAATATTTGTCTCGGTGCGGGAATCGAACCCACGGCCGCTCGTTTCACAGCCGGCTCCTCGCCCGCTGCGCCACGGAGGCTGGCTTAACTACTATGATATAAAATAATTACTAACTTGTTGAGGTTTTGTTTTTCGTTGGCCTTTTGGAATAATACCTTGGCTAATGTAGCAAAGTCTAGGCGAGATAAATGTTTGGCGCATGCACTTAATGTAGGTATTTCAGTTATCGGTGGCATCTCACCTCACTCCGGGCAAAAAACCGATAACTAGTGCAGCACACCGAAGGCGAAGTGGGGGAGCCCTCCGTCGTCCACGCTGTCTCGTAGATAGTATCAAGATGGGTTACACTAGGGTTGCCATCCCCGAAATTCAAATACTAGGATTGTTAGTTTTTGAAGTTAGAAAAACTAGGACATTTCAATTTAAAAACACGATGCAGCTTTTGCGAGCCGAGACTCACGACCCCCCCCCCCCTTATCAGGGCGCTTTAAAAACCTAGGACGCTGCTTAAAATCCCAGGACGCTGCTTAAAAAACCAGGACAAGTCCTGAGAAAACAGGACCGTTGGCAACTCTAGGTTACACACATATTTTACGATCTTAAAGGGTAAAGGAACCCGACTAGCTAGTGGCTAGACGTGTTAACGATCTTTGTCTTCACTTCTTTGTTCCCCGGTAATAGAGATCTCTTCGCTTTCGACTATATTTAATTCTACGATATAATTAATAGCCATGTGTCTTCTGGGCTCAGGTTTTTAAGCTTAAATATTTGATTATTACCTAGATTTTATACACAATTCGAGTTATGATGGTGCATACATAAAATTGGCAGAGTGTATCTTGTTTTCTATTCTCTTGAAATAAATTTATGATACCTAACAGTTTTCTTCATAATTTTCAATGGCTAAAATTGCACCGGTATAACTTTATGAATGACGAGTCTTATAAGTTATCTACGTATCGTTTAGTTTCTTAAATTAGTTACTTCCTCCTTCCTGGAGAATTCTTGAGAAAATGCAATAGAGTTCGCTGAAAAATTACTCGATTTTTTTTTCTACCAGATAACAGAAGTTAGCTGATATTTTTCGGATGTATGTACTTAAAATATGCGTGTTAGTATCAGTATTTTCGTTTGGAAATTGATAGCCTATAATGTTGGAAAGTTTTTAATGATGATGAATGATATAATACTAGCCCTGTATTAAACATTGTGCCACTGCTGGGCACGGGCCTCCTCTACTAATGAGAGGGGTTAGGCCTTAGTTCACCACGCTGGCCTAATGCGGGTTGGTAGACGTCACATACCTTTGAAATTCGTATAAGAATTCTCAGATATGCAGGTTTCCTCACGATGTTTTCCTTCACCGTGAAAGCAAGCGATAATTAACATTTAATACACACATAACTTGAGAAAAGTCAGAGATGTATGCCACTTGGGTTCACCACTATGTTCGAAACATACGACTTTCGTCTTGACAGTCCGTACCGCAACCAACTAGGCTATCGCTGTTTAATAATAAAATAATAATATATAAAATATTTTTATATTTTCAAATATGATTATTTTTTATTTACCTACTTTGTCATTGTTTTTATTTCATATCTTAAAATAACTATATTTTCAAGAATGTACTTACATCGGCACAGACTTGAATGTAATCATTCGTTTATTAACCTGCTATAAAATCAATTACTTAAAATATATTATTTTCATTCTATCTCCTTCCATCCTGCTACTATTTGTTTATTTATATTATGTATATTCTCGGACTTTGGACTTTGTTCAAGGTTAGGTCATAGGTGGCTAACAATTCCATTTAAGCTACTGCACACTCCATCTTCCCGTGGTAAGTGCATACATCTTGCCGACTACCCAACGATCTAATGGATCCATAGCCAAATGATATAAGCTCTTTTTTATCCTGTCACGGCAAAGTGACCACACTGCACCTGATGGTAAGGAAAGTGCCGTCCTATTAGAGTATTGAGTAGCGAGAGACAATCTATCCTCCGCTACACAACACAATCATGCCGGCCTGCTTCTTTATACTACGCCATGGGCAAGAAGGTGAAGAAGCGGTCGAGGGTCTAGTGTCAGAGTACTCAGAAGGCGCAAAACGGCCAAACAACTCTAGACCCCCGACAAAAACCGGGTGTACACTGGGTGTTCCCGAAACACGACACACTTGCGTGTGGTATTATGGCGGGTTTACACCCTGTGTACGGTGGTCGCTATCCGGGCGGATATGAATATCCTACCATCAGCAAAGGTCGGGGTTGAGGATCGATACGACTGATCACTAAGCAGTATTTTCGTATAATCTGCACTAAAATTAATAAAGTCATAACTTTTTTGCTGTCACTTAACATAAAATGCAAGCTTTAGTTACCTTTGTACTAGCAATAAGTGTGGTTGCTTTGACAACGCAATGAAGTCGAAAATGCGTAGATGCAATTTTTAATACATCTACATAATATTTTCATTGTGCACGATCTGTGACAGTGATTAGAACATTTAGAATGTGCCTAATGTCTATAAGAATAATCTTTTAGTTGCGAACAATAATTATTTCACTAAACAGATTATTTTGATCAAGTTACTCTTTCATTCAATTACTATTGTATGACCTCAATTAATAACTACCTACCTAGGGACTAGGGAATAAAATATATTTAGAATTTACTACAAATCTCAATCAATTTATTTAATAATAAATGGCAACTATAATATAATGTATAGGTACCTTACCTAGTTATTTTGTTTTTAACTGTGATAAAAAAAATGATTAAATTATAGTTTAGTTAAGCTAGTAAAAATTGAAATAGACGATATTTCGTTTAGATATAATACATTGATATAACATAGAGTTGCCAACCGTCCTGTTTTCCCAGGACATGTCCTGGTTTTTAGAGTGTCCTGGGGTATCCTGGATAGTTTTTGAAGCAGGGACCTGGGTTCTTAAAGCGCCCTTATAAAATCCTGTATTTTAAATTTCGCAGCCCACTTTTGGAATTCTTACGTGAAGGGCGGCCTCCGGCTAGCTGTTTTAAAAACAAAGACGCGTCCTGTTTTTAAACTGAATTGTCCTGGTTTGTCCAACTTCAAATCCTAGTTTTTAATTTCGGAGATGGTAACCCTAATATAACATAAAGCGTGAATGATCGATTCATCACTGTGAATGCGAAACCGTTAGCAAAACGCCTGAGGAATCTAGGATGCGGTTAACAATCCTAATGGAAATACACCCTACAATGTAAACTAGCTGTCTGTTACGATAATTGACTGTGTTTCTCTTATGATAAGAGTAAAGTGTGGAAAATTATGCTTAAAATATATTTTTTCCAACTATAAATAATGATATTATGAATCCAATCGAAGATCCCTAAACCAATGAATTTGAAAAAGAGTCCAAGTGTTATGTTGCTGCTATTTTTATTACAATTTTTTTTTATTGATTTATTTACTTGAATCCTGAACAAAAAAATATAATCTCAAGGTATTATTTTTATATTCTGACAAAAAGTTAAAATAAGGACCTACATTAAAATAAAATAAAAAAAAAATTGAATGGCTGCTGCCACGACTAATAAATACCTTAACATGAGTTATATTTATGAGCGTAGTGTCACATAGCCCAGGCCATTGGCTATTCGCACAAATCGTATGAGAAATCTGCTACCCAATCGCTATATAAAGAAAATATGATGTTTAATATGTCTTCAATTTTACAAAAGTTTATGTAACAATAGAATGTCTATTACTAAGTGTTCTAATCTAATGTACAAAAAAAACAATTGAAAGATTCTATTATATTAACTAGATTATAATAAGTGTTGTGATGTTTCGAAAAAAATAGTCTAGCTACATTTTAAATATTCCTTATAAAAAATTAAAATGACAAATAAAAACGCTGCATCTTGGGCGCCCAAAACCTTCACTTCAGAGATGCTTTATGGCGGTTGACACTAAAATCGGGACGCAAATGGTGAGAATGCAACGTAAAAATACTCCTTGCAATTGCAGGAAAGTTATAATATTGTATGTCACTGTAGATGAATATGTTTTTGGCTTAGATATATTTACAATAAGTACAGCTATGTAAGTGGCTGGTGAACTCTAGCCCAATACTATAGCACCAGACTAGCATTGACGTCATTGTACAATTGTTCCGGAATAACAATCACCCGTATGCTAACATCCTTTATGTAAAGAATCCCGTTTGAAGTATTTACTACCGCATAAAGTGGATACTTCAATGCTCAACATATAGGTAACATTCTACGCGTGCTTTCGAGTGCTTCGTATTTGCCTACTTCATGAAAATTTATAGAAATAATGGTTGGCATTATCGCTTGGCAATACAATAATGAATACGCCTCATATGATATTTGGGAACTTTAGGATTGTATTGTAACTTCTTTAAAGGTTTTAATTTGTTTCAATGATGCGAAGAACAGACTGTTCGTCTGATGTTAAGCGCGCCCACAATCAGTGGCTATACAATTCAATAGTTACTAAGAACTGCATTGTGTTCGTTACATTGAGACATGAGATGTTAAGTCTCAATGTCTAGTAATTTTACTGGTCTCAATATCCTTAAAATCGAAACAAAAGTGTTTGTAAAGTGTAGAAACAAACGAGGTGGTTGCAAATCTCGCACAATAAAACCCTACCACCTAGTAAAAGTGTATTCTAAAGTTGAGCCAAAAACATTATTTACCTGCCCTAAGGATGAAATTAGTAAGACGAATATGGCGGAGGATACGGGTGGTCTAATTAATTTATTATTGTTAGTATTTGAGAAGTATTGTAGAACTTTTATTGGAGGTCTATACTTTATTTATTATGAAACAGTAATCACCTCTGTCTCTATGTAAATAAACACGTAAAAAATTTAAAATTGCTGTATGGATTTCGATGCAATTTAAACTATTACGTTAAACGAAATTTCTGGAAACATAACATAGGTTATAGAAAATGTTTCTATAAGAAGAATGTAGAAAATCTTTACATAGAAAAACAGTCAACAGCCAGTAATAATGTTATTGTACTTAGTTATTGATCTTATCATCTTAAATACGAAGAGGATAAACTAGAATAATATTATTACGGTAAAATAAAGGGAGGTCCCTGTTTTTAGATAAGTATGCCTACATATTATAAGTATTATCATCATTTTATTATTACGTAATGTTTAAATAAGAAGTGTTACTATAAGTAAAAAGTACGCATCATACAACATTCAATGAAAAAAAAATTCTGATTATGTTTTGCCTGTCTACAATATCGTCTTTACCATAAAGGCACACGGGGCCCGTGTCCAGAACCCCCATCCTCACTGGAGCCACTAGGGCCTCGAAAACCGATATTCGCTTATGACCAATTTTTTACAAAAAAAATTGAGAGTACGTAAATATATCATTAATAGTACCTATGTAGTATTAATAGTCCCCGATACCCACAACACCAGACTCGTATCTTGTATGGGGTTGGGGGTATGTGTGTGACTGTTGGGTGTTATTTTTTTATGATTTATACTCAGAATACAATTTGTTCTGTATTCTGAGGATTTATATTATTTATTCATTCACTTCCATTGCTTTCAAAAAGGACCACAATTTGCGTGCTCAAGGGCCCCGGCAAGGCCTAAGACGGCCTTTAGATAAAATTCTTTCATATGTATACTATTATACTTATAATTCTATTGTTTCACGCTATTATATAAACAATGAGTTAAAAATAGGGTATCAATGGATTTCTCAGATCATATCAGTAAAGTGCAACGATAATTTCGAGGCTCTGGTAATATCGACCGATAGCGATTTCCTTATCGAAATTCAACTATAGAATCTGATCACGTATGTATTTGCGCGAACGCGGAGGGTTCATCGAACTCGTGTATTCACTGTACCATTAGGTCATGAGTATTTTGACAACGCACCGCGGAAATTATCTAATCGGCACGCGGCCGCGAGGACACGGGGTCAACGACATCGGACCGTTCGCAGCGGGTCTTGGACCGCTGCGCCCATCGAAAGTGAAATGTGAACACACTGGCTTCCGATACTAAGTTTAGGGTTGCCAATCCCGGAATGGAAATACTAAGATATGAAGTTAGAAAAACCAGGACAATTCAGTTTAAAAACAGGACGCATCTTTGTTTTCAAATAGCGTAGCCACTTGCGAGCCGAGAGGCCGCTCCAAAAGTAAGGATTGCAAAAGTGGTGTGCCAATTTTAAAATACAGGACCTTATCAGGGCGCTTTAAAAACCCAGAACCCTGCTTAAAAACTATCCAGGACACCCCAGGACACTCTAAAAACCAGGACATGCCCTGGGAAAACAGGACGGTTGGCAACTCTACTCAAGTCAGATGACCGAAATCGTATATTGATAGATTGGGGATGTTGCCATCTGCCGAGCACCGAGCTATAACTAGGCCACATACAATCATTTGTTTTTTAAAAAAATCGTTCTTATCATGTACATAATGTTAGATTTACTCTAATTTCGTTCTGATTATTTTAAGCTTATACATATTTTTTATTGTCACTAGTAATAAGAATGTATTTTCATAACGCAATGTATGGAACGACTAGTAATATATCAGTTTCTATATAATAAAATATTTTTCATCTTGATGTTTGAAATTTATAATACGATATCAGCGATCTATGTGTACTACGTACTAGATGCGGCGACCAGAACAAACATTATGTTCCACCGAGTCGCGGTGTATACACTGCACCGACGTTAGTATGCTTTATGTCACGTAAGAATGCACACCACATTGCATCTTTCAGTGTCGAGTTAATTTTAGTTATTTGTAGCGACATTCCCAAACAAATCTGCCTTAAATTGATTTACAGTGAAACTGTTAATAGTATATAAGGTAAATAACATAATTTCATAACGTTTAGAACGTAATATCAATAAATATTAATTAATTTCAATTCTGAATACGGGAAGTCTATATTTCACAACAAAATTCATTATATAGTTTGTCCCGTTTTGGCGCGCGGAAAGTCCCGTTCGAGAAAAAGTGACGGAGTTATCAAATAGTTCTTAGTAAAATGAATAGATGGCATTAGTGGGAGGACAAGGTTTTTGGGACATCTTTTTTCTTCGACAGTTCGTGTCTATAGAATATTAGTAAATGTACGATATAATATGTCGGTAAAAAACAGCGATCGCCTAGAGGGGGTGAAAAGGACTACAGAGATAAAAGTTGGGTCTATTCATTGTTAAATATTGCTTGATTTAACGGCGAAAGAAAACACCGTGTAGAAAGAAGCCTGCCTATCTATTTTCACTATAAAATTTCATAAGTGTGTGAAGTCTGGCAACTCACATTAGATCAGATACAGAACTAAAGACTAACTCCACATATTAATAAAGAGACATTAAACAATAGATAGTTCACAACTGATTAGTAATTATTTAAATATATGTCTTAAAAAAATTTACATAATTATTATTAGTGTTTAAGTATATGTTTTTTTTAGTAAAATACTTATTTAACGGTGAAACGTCACATAATGTTTCACCGTTAAATAAGTATTTTGTTTAAAATCTATTTATATTTAGTTCTGCAGTTGTTATAACTAGGTATATTGTAGTACTATATTACAATAAATCAATATTGAGTACTTTATACGAGTTATTTGTCCTTATAAACTTTTGCAGCTACTTTAATCGTTAAAATTATCAGCTAAATATAAAATTTATGGACGAACGAATTCGTAATTTTTTTAATAATATTTGTGTGATCTAGCACACATTATCATGTTGACATTATTTAATAATAACCAACGATTAGAATTAGCGTGTGTGCAATATAAACCAATTTGCGTCACGTTTCCCTGATTATTATATTAAATATTCTTTAGTAATTATTCGGTAAATAACAATGACTCGATCTGCCATTACATTAAAAGTATATAATCTTAAAAGTTTTATATCGAAATGCCCAATCACCTTAAAAGTTACATAATTAAAACTCACAGCTTTCACACAGAGTAACTATTTCTTATATATTTATTTAACACATTTTGCAGCGAATTATTTATATTAAAAATACAACCAGGAAAATAAAATACTAGTCATAAAAATATTCTCGGCGTGGGTTAAAGTCAATAACCAGATAATATCACTGACCTACCTGTAATCTGCAGGTATATTATAATATTAATATAAACATACACATCATAAAAATACTGGAAAACATTGAGATAATTAATTTCCTCCAAGTAGGTATAGTCGACCATTGACGCGGCCGTTGACTGCCAGTACAACAGTCCCTTGACTTTAATGGTGCATTTGCATCAAAACATAAACAAGGTAAGGGACTTGATGGTTCTAATCACGTTGCATCTCGATTTGTTTGGGTCATTAACAGCTTGAGGGTCGGTAACCGATAGTTTGATTACCGTAATCATCGGCAGTAGTATTACAATTACTATTAAACTCTACTACGTTTAAAACATCTATTCAGCGCTAACGAAAGTGTATAAATGGTGAGCGGAAATAACATTTAAATGAAAAGCGTTAAGTATGTTTATATATATACATATGAACACGTGTTTAATTCGCTGAGTAAAACACGTCATTCATTCGCGATTGTACCAACGTCCTTGTAAGAACATTGAACCCGGAACACTATCGTTCAAATAAAGGTCAATAAACTGTAGTCTATTATAAATGATAATTACGTAATTCTTGATAATAAGTTGACCTTCATAGTCACTAATTACCCTTTTCATAATGAATGGCATAAATATATCTATTCCTACTTGGTATTTTATATGTTCGCAGAGTCATCAAACGTGTGTGCATCGAGTTATCATGTTACGTAATTAAAAACACACAATTACATCACTATTTACGCGGATTTTAGTATGTAAATTAACATGGAAAATATATTTGTCACTACGCTGCTTTTTGTAAGCATTCATTAAACGATTATATTATGTATGAACATGTATTAATTATATTAACTTTATACATATATGTTACTTGACACTCTAATCTCCAAAATACGATAATATAAAACTACGTTACCACATAAACATATTAATAAAATATATATAATAAAAAACGCTCATTTATTATTTTCGCGTCTGGTTGTTTACGCACATCAGTAAATAGCTAACTCAAAATGCGTATATGAAACAAGAAACTGCGCGCGTTTGTACAATTTGTATAACTTGATCTACGAGCCCGGTTTAATGAAGCAGATACAAGGAGTATGAATACCAATAAATATGTCAAAAGATCTACGGCCGCAAAATATAGTATGACATAAAACTTAATTCGCATGAATCAATATCACAGATAGAACTCTACCAGTTTACCCTCATAATAATCAATTGTCTACGTTAAGACTAAAGAGGAGAGGTAGAATTATGTTCAACTTAATTTCAAGTTCAAATGGGAATGACTTGCGGCCATATTGTGACGTCTTCGGTCTTAGCTAAGTAATTGCTGTCTTAGTTTAATAAATGTGCTAACGTCGATAAATTTTGTAATACTAAACTTAGTTTTTACCCTAGTACAGTAAAGTACTTCACTGTAAGTACAATGCAGTCGAAGTATACTGTTATCTGACACAAGACATACTGTCTCTGTACGACCGGCATAATTATGCTGAGCTGAAGTAATTGGATATATTAGCTGACGCTGGAATGCGACTTATCAGAAAGAGCTAGTAGTATACCGGATTTTTCACCACGTGTTGAGTGGTCGCCATGTTGCTTGGTACAAAAATATATCAAGAACACTCCGAACCCCAAAGATTTTTAGCATTGTTTAAATATCGAGGCAAAAATTTATGCAAAATATTTTATTCGAGTGATGATTGACAGGTAAGAGTTACTACAGTTGTTTTTTATTTGACTCACGTAAATTGCCAATTGGTTCGTTACCTAGAGGATAACTCGTTGATAAATGACTTGTTTGTACAGTTTTGTAATTAATTTTATTGCCGTACATGACCCTAGTGAGAGCCCTTACTAAAACAGTCTGAGCAGACCAGCCACACGAGCACCACCCGTTCACGAGTAATGACGCATGTGTCAGCCATCGGCCTCCACGACCATGTTACAGGAAAGGGACCGTCCCGATACATGACGCCGCAGCAAGCACAGGTACTTTAGCGAGCATGACATATCCAGTCTGAACACAACGATTAAAATGAAAGACACTAATTAGCAAGTAAAGTCTTATAAATATAATACCCAACAGTCACACACATAGCTCCTACCCCACACTAAGATACGAGTCTTGTGTTGTGGGTGTGTATCAGGGACTACGACAGACTTTCGGTCTCACAACACCCAGACCCCAGACACAAATATCTGTCTGTCACACAAACAGTTGTCCCGGTGTGGGAATTGAACCCACGGCCTCTCGTTTCACAGCCGGCTACTCGCCAACTGCGCCACGGAGGCTGTCTGTATAAGGCATATAAGTTCGCAAAGTTAAGAAATTAATCCAATATGGATTAATTTCTTAATCTATCTTTTGTAATATATAATCTGTAGTGTATTACTTTTAAGTATGTAATTACTTTTAAGTAATTTCCCGATTTTGCGTGATATATTATTTTTATGACTCACTGATCCCTATACTTCTTAAACAAGTTATATACAATATAGATTTTATACATTTTCTTTAAACAATATCTACCACGCAGGCGGAGCCGCGGGCAACATTTACTATATATATAAAGTTTCTAAGACTGATTTAATGGCTACACTTCTAAGTAATAGCATAACTTATTCCCAAGCCTTTCGCTCAGCTAAATATTCAGAAAATTTGTAATAAGCTTTATTAATTAATTTTTGCTTAGAAGTAGCTTTAAAGCAGCTTTTATTACGTTCTTTAATAGTATTGGGTACTTTATTGTAAAATCATAGACAAAGGCCCTTAAATAGACGCCGATTTTGTGGTGCCTTGTTTTATAACTAACTAGCTGTTGCTCGCGGCTCCGCCCGCGTGGAGGTCATGTTTGGGAAAAAGGTAGGTATAGCTTACAAAATACCAATTTTCATGCGTTTAACTTCAAAAATGACGGATTTTCATACAAACTTTCATTCCCTATTTTACCCTCTTAGGGGCGGAATTTCCAAAATCCTGTAACATATATTTTTTATTTTTAACTAAAATGCTAAATACTAATTTTCATGAATTTAACTTCAAAAATGACGGATTTTCATACAAACTTTCATCCCCTATTTTACCCCCTTAGGGGTGGTATTTCCAAAAACCCTTCCTTAGTGGATGCCTACGTCATAAAAGGTACCTACTGTCAAAATTTCAAGTCTCTAACCCCAGCCGTTTAGGCTGTGCGTTGATCGATCAGTCAGTCAGTCAGTCAGTTTCTTCTTTTATATATACAGATAAAGAATAAAGATAATGTAATTTTATTAAGGTTTTTTTAATATAATTTCGCTGTATACGAGTACAACTACAACGTTTTTTTATCCTGGCACGTCAAAGTGACCACATTGCATCCGTTAGTCAGCGCAGTACTGTCCAAGTAGATTATCAAGTAGCGAGGACAAACATCCCTCACAAAGTGACACAATCATTTCAGTCAGTCAGAAGCTTCTTCACAGTACGCTTAACAAACCCGGGATTACAGGAAGGAGGGAACACGTGCGCTGGCAAACTTTTTTTTATAGCATAGTCCGACAAACGAGCCAGTGGGTCACCTGATGTTAAGTGATCTCCACCGCCCATGAACATCCACAATACCGAAAGTATCATGTATGCGCTGTCGGCCTTAAAGGACAGGGATTAGGGAAGGGAAGGGGGAATCTGGGCCTCCGAATAAATCACTTACCATACGAAACGCGACAGTATACTGTCACTTTACGTTGGTTTTCTGTGAGACAGTGGTACTACCCCGGTCAAGCCGGCCTATTCATGCTGTGGACAAATATGTCTACAGCGTGGCTCTACCACTATTAAAACACAACTTGATGGTGCGGCTAAGAGACAAATTCGCGAACCTCTTGGTTCAGGCCAGGGTAATAGACACCACGCTGTTGTAGCTCCACAAGCCAGTACGTGCAGTTTTGGCGTGTATAGAAGAGGATGGGATAAGACCAAACAATTCTTCGAAGCATTCACCATGATACAGATGGTAGAACATGCTAAGCGAAGAATTGTCCCTGGGCAGCTGTAGCGGCTCTAAGCTGTTGGTCACGTCTGCATCATTCATAATGCGGATGGCCCGTCGCTGCAATCCCTATCAACCATCGAGCAAGCAATTATCGGAACCAAAACAGACGTGGAAGCAGTATTCCATTCCAGGCTGTACCTGCGCTTTATATTAGCAGCACGGTAATATACGCTGACCGGGCGTTAGAAATTGCTGCCGCAAAATTATATCCGATATCTACACCTAAGATACTAACATCATTCTGCATTGTCATTGGAACACGCTGAAAGTGGAACTGGAGAAAAGGGGGATTTTTTTGCATGAAAACGCGCACACATATGTTTTCTTGGCATTGAATTCAATCCTATTCCTGATATCCTGCGAAAATATGAGATCTAGGGTCAGGTTGAGCTCAATTACAAGATCCTCGCGTCTCCACATAGTGTCCGCCCTAGCTTCTATCCGGCTACTAGGCTGATGCTAGAGGGATGTAATAGCGTAATATGCCTCCATGGATTGTATGCTTTTTCTCTCAAAAATAACTTCACGCGGGCGAAGCCGCGAGCAAAAGCTAGTTAGTAAATATATTCGGAAGACTAATATAGCACATACTTATTCAAATAGTTTTACATAATGCAATAAATAAGGATGTTAATATACGACATGATAATAAAATTGAAGAATAAAAAGAGATTTTGTTATGCGTGTAACGTATAATAAATGCCGGAGAACGATTATATAATCTTTAATTCGATCACATCTGGTCGTCCCTTTTATGATTTTGGCCTTGTAAATTTAAACCATTCAATGGTTTAAAGGGAGGATCTATTCAAATTTTATAATTGACGTTTTATTTGACCTACGCAACAAGTTCAAGGATTTAAAGTTGAGTGCCATTCATAGTTTAGGTGGAATATTTTCATTTTTTTTTATTTTAATTTGGACAGGCATAACTAATTTCATTCTTATTTAAAAGTAAGTATTTAAATTAGTTAACAAAGTATATCGTAATGAAAGATCCGCCTCCGAAACTGTTTTTTCTAGGATAAATAGTTTTTTCTATTACAGCAGGTATTTTCCTAACTTGCACCATAATTCATCCAAATTAACGGGCGGATAGACAACAGAATAATATACTGATTTATTATAAGTGAGTATAAAATATTATTATTATTTATTACTTAGTTGTCATCTTGTGTAATGTTTTATAAGAATTTATCTTAATAATTATAACATGAGCCGTGTATAAAATACTGCCTCGTCAGCTCAGTTTTAATTGCGTACGCTGAACGACTGGTGTGCTGACTGCTGAGGTCTTGCGTTCAATTCCCGTGTCGGGTAAAAGTGATGTGGGGGTTTCCTATTCCGAAATACTCATTATCAGTCCGGAGTCTTGAATTGTGCCCGGCATGGCCATAGGCTCGCCCCCTATCACATCATGGCACGGTAATAAGCTCGGCGAAATGTGGGTGTACTGGTTACACCTCTGTCTATCCCTTCGGGGATTACAGGCGTTACTGTATAATGTGTATGTATAAAATACACTGTACCACAGTTGGGCAGACACAGACCTTATTTACTATAAGGAAAGAGATAAATAAGGCCTTAATATTAAAAAATATTTAATTTTGTTGTTTGGAAATAGCCCTTAATGGCACCACGTGTAACTTGTACAAAGGGCAAGGTCAAAGGGGACGGACAATACAGCCAGATTTGCACTGACAGATTGACGGATTTCAAGGACTTTATAGGGGGCCAAATTTCTTGAATTAGACTTAAAATATGCATTGTTGAACTCTCAATTGAATCTGTACGAATAGTTGGTCCCGCATTGAATTTGTTAGACAATATGCTATTATGGCGAAACTTATCGAAACTGAATTGAATAGTGTTTTTTTATATTATAACATTATGTTCTATCTATCTACCTATGTAACGGAATCGTTCAACGTATTCTTCAAGTCATCCGATGTACTTTTTTTAATTATTGACTTTTAGGTGGTTTATATTTGTCTTCTGATACATTAGGTGAGAGTTATATATGTCTCGGAAGGAAGGAAGGAAGGAAGGCGCAGCGTGGGTAGACCCCCCACAAGGTGGACTGATGACCTGGTAAAGGTCGCAGGAGTCCGCTGGATGCGGGTGGCGCCGTGGGTTCGATTCCCACACCGGTACAATGTTTTTGTGTGACAGACAGATATTTGTGTCCGGGGTCTGGGTGTGGTGAGACCGACAGTCTCTCGTAGTTCCTGATACCCACAACACAAGACTTATATCTTAGTGTGGGATCGGGGCTATGTGTGTGACTGTTGGGTGTTATTCATTTTTATTTATTTATTTATTCCAACGCATTCACGCTACTCTGGCCCATGGCCTGTGGAAATCAATTACCATGAGATGATCTGCTTCGTGCGTTTAACAGATGATAGCTATATAAAAAGATCTTACGTCGTTGCTATTCAAACAATAGACAAAAAATATTGATTTCTTAATAATGAGTAAATGTAATTTTTATTACATTCATTTTCACCAAATTAATTTTACATAAAACCTGTGCTAATAAAGCGTGTGAAATCGTACGATGGTAATGACCTTACGCATAGAAATCGTTACGCAACTACTATTCTGCTACACAATTGATATAAACATAGCTAGAAGCCTTATTTTTTCAATGTTCAGTCCGATTGCGTACAAAGTTATTATCACGGTTCGAATGTTTTTTTTGTTTGTATGAATAAAATACGAACAGTAAAGACATTGAGCGTCAAGCGAGTCAAACTCGTGAAACGCGGAGTAGGTATGTTATACGTATAAATAAAAAACCATTAACAAATCCATAGTATAAAGCAGCTCTATAGCCACGTTTGTGTATAGCTCGAATGGGCCAGTTTATTGTCATATTCAAAAGTCAATCGAATTATATAATCTCAATATAGACGGCAGTATGCCACATAATATGGGGTTTCGGTGGTATTATAAAGTTCTTTGATATGGAGTAAGCGTAATTCGTAGCAGCGCCGATTGACTTTTTTTTATACTAGCACGGCAATGTTGGTCACAAACTGGCATGATAAGCGCAGTGCCGTCCATTTAGAGTATCGGGGGAGTGACAATCTATCCCCCACTACTCAACACAATCATGGCCTTTTTGTCGCGGGGAAAGCATTTTATTACTGGCGCCCACTCCAGGGGCAAGCGGAATGAGAATAAAACGGTTATGCTGGAGTAGCCGGTCTTTTTTTTTGTCGCGGGGAAAGCGTTTTATTACTGCCGCCCGCTCCGGGGGTATGCTGGACCGATGATGGCTATCCGTGCTGCCGCTGGGCCGAGTCCCTACCCCCTATGTACAGCCACCCGACACTACCAGCTAAAACCCCGCGGTGGCCTTCTTCGGCGCTTATGGAGTGATCCCGGGGTATTGCTAAGGAGTGCTAGAATTGCTGCCGGAATCGCTCCTGCGCGGTGCCGCGTAGCAGCCCATCTCCACGGGGGGCTTAGGAGCTCCCGCGCACCGAACAACGACAGCGAACGAGGACAATCATGCCAGCCTGTCGAGTGCCTAGTGTCAGAGTACTCAGAAGGCCGCGAAACGGCCAAACATCGTACCCCAACTTCAGACCCCCGACAAAAATTGAAATATATCAATTATTTTCGTAGAGATCAATAATAATACCAATCACAGGATAATGTCAGGAAGAGAAGGAGTTAGCTATTGTGTTTTCGGAGATTCTGAATATAATATTTTAAAGTATTATTCTTTAATCAAGACGTACTTATTTGATAATATTGAAATTGAAAGCAAACTTGCTGCAAGACATTGATTTGTACGTTGACCTGTGTTTGCAACTTTGGTAAACTACTATCCTTGTATCATATTACGTATAAAAAACATTAGCCACGTGACGATAGTATTTACGACAGCCAGTTTCAATGACCTGAACAAAAACATGTACTACAAATATTAGTCATTGTTATCATACTTTTTATCCAAACGCAATGGAATTAATTGCCTTGAAATAGTTTAGTTTTTACCTCTGCGGAGTGTGGAACATTTGTTAAATTTTAATATGCACGTAACTCATGAAAGCAATATTATCTAAAAACATAAATATGATAATGCATTGCAAATAATCCCGTGATTTTTGCAGTTGTAGCCCTGTTTGTAGCTCCAGAAGCGACCACTAAAGTATCTATTACTTCGAACCATTCAACCTGTTCAAAATTATGGCGGTACCCTTTATTAATAAACAGGTATTTTTCAGTGAACTCCAAAATCCGTATGAGTGATGTCAGTGAATCTATATAGCAAGAAGTATTTCAAATTGCAATAAAATTTTAATCATAAGAATCAATTCTCGACTTCTATTACTTTAAAGTTATAAATAAATTATCTTTTGTATTTAATTCATGCATTACGGAATAAAAATAGATGCATTGCACATGGGCGTTAATAGTAAGCAGGACGCTAACTGACCTCGCCATTGTAGCGCCAATAAGGAAAACGATGCATTTACTACACGATGTTACATCATCTGATACGGTCATATTTTATCTGTCGGGATTTACAATGAATAGAGACGCGAAGATTTAGATGAACATTTGTACATATTATAGTAATTGTATTTATCTATGAATTAATTAAATGCAATTTGTGATTTGGTAGGCAAGCATATATATATCTAATAATTAATGTTTAACATCGCGTATTAGTATTGACCAAAGGTGCATAAACATAAAGGGTTTTTAAATTTGCGCTGAAAATAAGTACCTATGTAATATTTTTACAATTACCAAAAGCCAACAATGTCTCAAAATTATAATAATAAAGTTTTACTAAAATCGGTAGGTTGATAAAAGTGTAGCTATTTCGGACTCCGTTTTTGATTGCACAGGATATACCTGTCTTTCTACATAGTTGAAATTATTTATAAATACTTTTTATAATTGCATAGCCGAATATACATATATCTGTATATATAAAAGAAGAAACTGACTGACTGACTGACTGATCGATCAACGCACAGCCTAA
Organism: Laothoe populi; assembly: GCA_905220505.1. Lineage (NCBI taxonomy): Eukaryota > Metazoa > Arthropoda > Insecta > Lepidoptera > Sphingidae > Laothoe > Laothoe populi. The sequence continues at coordinate 9,250,110 of HG992152.1, forward strand.
ACGGTTGGGGTTAGAGGCTTGAAATTTTGACTGTAGGTAGCTTTTATGACGTAGGCATCCACTAAGGAAGGGTTTTTGGAAATACCACCCCCAAGCGGGTAAAATAGGGGATGAAAGTTTGTATGAAAATCCGTAATTTTTGAAGTTAAACGTATGAAAGTTAGTATTTCGCCTTTTAGTTAAAAATATATGTTACAGGATTTTTGGAAATTCCACCCCTCAGGGGGTAAAATAGGGGAAGAAAGATTGTATGAAAATCCGTCATACTTGAAGTTAAACGCATGAAAATTGGTATTTTGTATTGTATACTTTTTCTCCCAAATATGACCTCCACGCGGGCGGAGCCGCGAGCAACAGCTAGTTGCTTATATATTTGTAGTGGACTGTATATGTAAATATAAATATGTACTGTGGGTGTTTACTACCGATGACTCGCAGTACTTCTTCAACTTCGATATATTTTGTTAACGTAATGAAACACAGGAGAACTCCGAACAACTACAATTTATTCCATCAATGTATCTACATATGTACAATAATTTAGTCTCGCAACTGGCACATGGTGCGAGTACGTTCACTAGGCCGTTGGCCAATCACAGGCCGACTGTGCGTCTTCTCTCTCCCTCGCACATGGCCCGACGCGTTGACCAATCCCGTGGCGGTCCGTCGGTGCGAGGAATGATCCTCCGTCTCGCTCGCACACCGCCCGAGGCTCGCAACTTCACACGGGTGCCAGCCTACGCGACAGTCTCTTCGGCGTCCTCAACATCCTCCCCCCGGCGTAGCTTGCGCAGCCTTCTCTACTCGGAGGAGGACGATCTTGGTTGTAGGCCGCTTGAAGACTCCATTTTTTGTTCTGACGTCCACTACTCGTATGCCGCCGTCAGGACCTTTGTAGATGCGCTCGACGACTCCCCTGGGCCAAACGTTGCGGGGAAGGGTGCCATCCACGATGAGCACTAGGTCGCCGACTTGCAGCGGTCGATCTTCGCGATGAGACTTGCCTCGAGGTACCAGGCTCGGAAGGTACTCACGAAGCCACCGCCGCCAGAAGTGATCTGCCAATGCCTGGCTCACTCGCCATGTCTTCTTGTCGGCTTCAGTGCACGGTCCCGTTGATGGCAAGCCGGTCGATGAACCTAACAGGAAGTGGTTAGGTGTTAGCGCCTCGGGGTCCTCGGGGCTCACGCTAACATGGGTTAGCGGGCGGGCGTTAATTGCGAATTCCGCCTCCGCCAACAGCGTGAGCAACACTTCTTCTGCCGGAACTCTTTCCCGCAGCGTCGCTTCGAGGGCAGCCTTCACCGATCGCACCAGCCTTTCCCAGGCACCCCCTTGGTTGGGTGCACCGGGTGGTATGTAGCGGCACTCCATCCGATGAAGGTGTCCTTCTTCCTTGAGGATTGGTGCCCACTCGACGTACGCCGCTCGCAGCTCCTGATCGGCGCCTCGGAAATTGGTCGCGTTGTCCGAGTACATGAGACGCGGCCATCCTCTTCTTGCTGCCATCCTACGCAGTGCCATTATCGCCGAATCACTGGTTAGTGACGTAACGAGCTCTATGTGCACTGCGCGCGTAGTGAGGCACGTAAAAAGTGCGCCCCATCGCTTCTCTCGACGACGTCCCACCTTGACGAGCATGGGGCCAAAGTAATCTACTCCACAGTTGGTAAACGGACGGTGGAACGGGTCCAGACGAGCTCTTGGTAGGTCGCCTGGGACGGGTACTCGTGGCCTTGCCCTTCTTAATTGGCAGAGAGTGCAGTTTCTTTCTACCGTCCTCACTGTAGGTCTGAGGTGTATGATCCAGTATCTTTGACGCAGGTCATTCGTCACGCGTTCTCTGCTTGCATGACCTGCAGCGCAGTGCTCTCGTAAGACCAAGAGTCGAGTCAGGCGATGTCGTCCATCCAAAATGATTGGCCTCTTCGTGTCTTCGTGTGCTGCGGCTACATTGATCCGACCGCGCACGCGCAATACTCCGTCTTCCATTACTGGATCCAACCTAAAGAGCTTGCTTCCTTTTGACACTGGACGGGAGCCCTTGACCTGTTCCGTCTCCTTGGCGAAGCTTTCCTTTTGTGCTCGCTTGATGAGCTCCTTCTCTGCTCGTTCTATGTGCCGACATTCCATTCGTTCGGCTTTGTGTCGACACATGTCTATGAAGGCCAAGACTCTCGCTGCCGCTCGTATCAATGTCTCGTACTTGGAGAACCTTTCTGGATCCAGCAGCCATGTGTGCGAGTTGTTCGCCTCTTCGTTGGCGAGATGTAAGACCTCGACTTCATCTTGGCCCAGCTCTTCTTCGTCCTTTCGGCTGGGCCAATTGTCTTCTGGTTCGTACAAGAACCGTGGTCCCTGGAACCAGCGGTCGCTGTCGCTGATTGCGCAGGTACTTAGTCGGGTGGCGTCGTCCGCCACGTTTTCAGCTGTGGGTAACCATCGCCACTCTTCGCGATGTGTGAGCTCAGCCAATTCGCCAAGCCGATGTGCCACGAATGGTGTATATCGGCGGGCGTCGTGTCGTATCCAGTGGATCACTGTGGATGAATCCGACCAATACACAGTCCTCTTGACTTCGATCGAGTGTTCCCTTTTTACCTGCTCGGCGAGTCTTGCCCCGATGATCGCCGCCTGTAGTTCCAACCGTGGGATTGTTTGAGCGCGCCGTGGCGCCACCTTAGCTTTGGCTGCCACCAATGCCACTTTTATTCTACCGTCGGAGTTCACGGCTCGCCAGTACGCCACAGTCGCGTATGCCTGTTCACTGGCGTCACAGAGCACGTGAAGCTCCGTGTGTTCGTATCCCACTAAGGCGTAACACCGTGGTATCTTCAATTTTTCTATTTCATCCAATTGAGAAATCCATGTAGAGAAGAGCGCCTGTTCTTCTGCCGGTATTGGTTGATCCCACGTCATCTTCAATCGCCATAAGCTCTGCAGGATGATATTAGCCCTTATCGTGTATAGGCTGAGCACTCCCAGCGGGTCGTATATGGACATGACCGCACTGAGTGCTTCCCTCTTTGTGGGTGCACGTTGTTGAGCACGCACCGCTGCTGGGACACGATTCATACATGTATTGAATCTGAGTTCATCGTTTTCAGGGTTCCACATGAGACCGAGGATCTTGCTCTCTATTTGGTCTCCCCCCAGTCGCATGGACGAGACGGCGTGCAGCTCCATGGGCACGTCGCGCAATACGTCCGTGTGACTGGCGCTCCATTGACGCAGGGTCAACCCTGCCCGTGCGTGTACCTCCCTGGTCTCCCTGATGACCTGCCGCGCTTCTTCGATGCTGCTGTAGCTCGCCACAAAGTCATCCATGTAGTGGCTTCCCGTAATTGCTTCCAGGGCTTTCGGGTATTCCTGGGCGTGTTCTTCAGCGTTGAAGTTCCGCACGTAGTGTGCCATGAATGGGGAACTTGCGGCCCCGAAGATCATGCTCTTCATTTTATAATGCCTAGGCGGACTCGTTCTGTCCGCCCCACGCCACAAAAATTGTTGCGCTGGCTGATCTTCCCGACGTATCCCTATTCGCAAAAACATCTCCTGGATGTCAGCTGTCACGGCGATCGCTTTCTCCCGGAATCGGAATAATATCCCGGGTAGCGACAACAACAGATCCGGGCCTTCCAGCAGCTGACTGTTGAGGCTCACTCCGCCACTTACTGCCGCGGCGTCGAACACCAATCGCTGTTTGCCGGGCTTGTTTATATTCTGTACAGCGAAGTGAGGCAGGAACCAACAAACTGCGCTGCTCATTTCAGAGCCGTCGCATAATTCGGCGTAGCCTTTCTGGAGCAGATTTTCTATCTGAGAGGTATACTCTTCGGCGAACTTCGGATCAGCGTCCATCTTCCGCTCCATGCTCTTCAAACGCCTGAACGCCATGTCATAGCTTGACGGCATCTTAATATTATCTTGCCGCCAAGGTAAACCGACTTCGTAACCATTTTCGGTTTTCCTTATAGTGTTCTTCACTATATCCATTGCTCTGCGATCAGCATCGCTAACGCGGGGCTCTCGTGCCACGCCTAAAGCTTCTATCTTGAAGTGGAACTTTACGGTGTGGTGAAGCTCCTCATCCTGCGAGACGTGTTGTTCGTTGCTGTAAACGTGCAGCACACTTTCTCGGGTCTTCAGCAACATCTTTCGGGGTAACGTCCCATGTATTACCCACCCGAGATGAGTTCTTGAGGCCGCAGGCTGGTTTGGCTTGCCGACGCGTAACTCTCGGGACACTATGATTTCCCAATGATCGGCGCCCAAAAGGATCCCTGGTTGCGCGCTCTCGTAGCATATATCTCCATGTTTGAGATCTCTGAGATGCTGGAATCTTGTTAGCTCCATCGGGACCATCTGCCGATGTAGCTTTAAGTCCTTCATCGTTCTTGCCCTTATTTTGTGCGATGTTCCTTCGCTTTTGCCGCGGACTTGCACCGTGACCACCTTGCTGTCCCCTTCGGTCTGGGACATGTTCACCCCATTAATTTTCAGCGGTCGTGTTGGACCTTCTGCGCCAATCTTCTCCGCTATTTCTTCGTCAATCAGGGTGACGGTTGCTCCTTCGTCCAGGAGCGCGTAGGTGTTAACCTCCCCCCGTGGTCCAGCGATTACCACGGGGCACATCTTCAACAATACTGCGCTTGGGCCCGCAGCTCTTCTGGTGCCTACTGATAGCACAGCTTCAGCGTTCTCTGAAGCTTCCGACGCTGCCGCAGACTTCTCTTCGAAGTGCAGCGTCGCATGATGTGGCCGTTTGCACTGACCACATGGTTTGGCGTGACAATTTCCTCGCCAATGTTTTTGGTATGCGCACTTAAAGCATACCCTCTTCTCCTTTAGCAGGTCCCAGCGTTGCTTCACCGTCAGCGCTTTGTATCTTGGACACTGGTATAACCGGTGGGCCTGCTCACATTCCAAACACTTTTCCTGTTCGTCGGTGGTGTTGTAAACTGTGGTTAACTTTCTTTTAGGCTTCGCTGCTGGTACTTGCACTTCTCGCCTTGTCGTTGTGCTTGTGCTTGTAGATGGAGCATACGTGTAGCGCAATGCTCGGTCCGCTTCCCGCATCAAGAAGCGTGATAACACGACGACCTCTGGATCTGCAGCATCTTCATTCTCACTGGCGTAGTCGCACCATCTTGACCTTATGTGAGGGCTTAACTTTTCCAATATCTCCCGAGTCAACAAAGGGTTGTAGAGATATCCCCGTCGATCAATGGTTCTTAGAACACAAACCACGTTTTGCAGACGAACAGCGAACTGGTTTAATTCCGTAGCCGACGAACCGAGCTTCGGTAGCCTTTTCAGGTCTTCAATGGCCTTGTCGATGATTATTTCCGGCCTCCCGAAGCATTGTTCCAACGTTTTCATTATGTCATCCGGATTCGTTGCAGTATGTAGTAGCGCAGCTACCGCGTCTCTAGCTTCCCCTTTCAAACAGCTTCTCAGTCGCTGTATGTTTTCCGCTGCGGACACGTTGTACAGGCTTGTACTGTCTCTCATGGCTGCTTTGAAAGGCAACCATTCATTTATGGCTCCGGAGAATGTTGGTAGGTCGGTGTGACGTAACCTTGGTCGAGCCATCTTCTCCAAGGCTTCTGTGAGCTGCTCGACGCCTCCCTTTATAGGTGTTGGCGATCTTCCTCTCGCCGCCTCGAACCGTATTTGTCTAGGTTCCTCCCTGGGGTCGGTCTGCAGCCACTCCTTAACGCGCTGATGTCCCTCCTGCGGACACAGCGGTTCTTCATGGACGCTATCATTATCGTCCTGGATAATAGATACTTCGGCCGCTAGCCTTTTCTTAACTAGCTCGGCTTCAAGCTCTAACTGCTTCCTTTGCAGTACTGCCAATTTCTCGGCCGCCTCCAATTCTGCCATGCGCAGCCTAGTATTGACGCTCGCCGTCGATCTATGCGAGCGTACGGAATGCGTAGGCGATCTCGGCCGATCTTCATGTCGCGTCGTACCCGACGTACCTGCCATCATTGTAGATACTCCGGTAGCGGCGCGATGTTCCACCGTTGTGGAAGTGAGCTTCGAAGTGGGTGACGCCGGCGGATTTATCGACAAGCGCCTAATTCGCTCGATTTCAATCCGACGTCTCTCTTCTTGGCTCGTGGTAAGTTGTTCTCGTCCCGGTTCTTCCAACTCTGCCTTATCACCTTGGCTCCTTGTGACAACCATTGTGAACTATGATATTCACGAAAAACGACGATCGTTACGGCTTCCTTACTCCGAGCAGCCTCTTGATCCGAATCCCTACTTGATTCGGTACGGCCTCCTCACTCGGTGAAGCTTCCCGACTCACGTCCTGAACGTGTCTTACGTTTTTCGCGATCCGTCTTCAGCAATCCGGTTCACACACTATCCTAGCCGCGGTTCACACACTATATCGATTCGGTGCACGCACTATCGATCCGGTTCGCACACACTGTACTTGATCCGGTGCACGCACTATCGATCCGGTTCGCACACTATACTTGATCCGGTGCACGCACTATCTTCGATCCGGTTCCAAGGTCCAGAAACACTGTATCCTCTATCCGGCTCGAAGGACCATAAACACTGTAGTGGACTGTATATGTAAATATAAATATGTACTGTGGGTGTTTACTACCGATGACTCGCAGTACTTCTTCAACTTCGATATATTTTGTTAACGTAATGAAACACAGGAGAACTCCGAACAACTACAATTTATTCCATCAATGTATCTACATATGTACAATAATTTAGTCTCGCAACTGGCACATGGTGCGAGTACGTTCACTAGGCCGTTGGCCAATCACAGGCCGACTGTGCGTCTTCTCTCTCCCTCGCACATGGCCCGACGCGTTGACCAATCCCGTGGCGGTCCGTCGGTGCGAGGAATGATCCTCCGTCTCGCTCGCACACCGCCCGAGGCTCGCAACTTCACACGGGTGCCAGCCTACGCGACAGTCTCTTCGGCGTCCTCAACAATATTCAAAGGTATATTTCTGCGCTAACCTTCAGTGTTTTTTTCCAGTTGGAAGACATTAAAGCGAGAAGAATTGCAATGGGTTTAACTAAGACATTAAAACTTATGACCATTTTTGATCTGGCGTGGCGCGGCCCTCTTCTGTGAGAGCGTCATCTCACAGAAGGAGAGTGCCGCGAGGGATCGGGAACAGACCGATCCCTCCCGCCGCCAGTCGAGACGGAGGAGGCGTCGGGTTGACGACTGATCGGTGTCTCCCGCCCTGTGGTTTGGGGGCGTTTGGAGAATCCCACCACGGTATCCCCGGCCTGTCGTAAGAGACGATAATAGGAGTCATCAGCGGTCGCGCAGCGGGACGCTGTCTTAGGGCCCATATCGGTGTGACGAATGTTGTATATAGTTATTTCACTTGTATATATCGTCGGAACACCGTGCGACCTCGGGATGAACGGCAGCACGGGTGGTTGGCCTCGATGCTGCCGTGGACGCCGAGGGCTTATGAGCCAACATGGAGACGGGCCCCAAGGCGGCACCGCGCTGGGGCGGTTCCGGTCGAAAATGGGGCGCTTCTCGACCAGTGAGCCCGGAGCCGTCTCTTGTGCGCCGAAGAGGGCCACCGCGGGGTTTTTGTTTGGTGTTGCTGGTGTAGGGTATTTGTTAGGGACTTGGCTCAGCGGTCGGCCGGATGTCGTCATCTTTCCCGGACGGATAACCGTCCCGTCTCCCCCCCGGCGGGGCGGTAGTGATAAATCGCTTTTCCCAGCGACAAAAAAATGAGCATTTTTGATGTCGGATTTTAAGTAAACTTAGTTTTAATTTTTATTGTTGGATTAGGTTCATTTTTAACCCATAATTCGTCATCAGTAGCTTAACGATGAGTTTTTCTCACGTATATTCGCTAGCGGCTACTGATCACCAAATTTATTCGGAACCTTAACGTAGATAATTTCTATCTAACACCAAATGTATTGTCAAAATTGTTCTATACGAAGAGTAATCAATGCACACGTGAAATAAAACACATTTTGAGTTGAAAACACTTTTTTATATCCGTTAATGACGTGTACGGCACCAAATAAATTAATACTTCAAAATACAAAAGAAAACTATAATGATTTTATTTATTTTCACTGTTAACTTAGTATTTTTATACCATATATATAGATTGAAGATATAGATCTCGTGACCAGAAATATGCTCTTACCGCCAACTCCTGATTAGATGTATTAGTTATCACTTGCAATGCCATTGTATGTTAACACAATGGGGTCAATGGCGTATATTTATCATTAGAGAGATGCTCGTGTCGGCCTGATTCAGGGTTTTCATATGTTTATGTTATTATAAGATAGAACGTGATGGCGCACGTGATGCTAGAATGTCGTATGACGTTCATGATTCGCTGCAACGCTACGTGAGAAAATATTCATCACTGTAATCGAAACGGGCGCTATATCATACACCACCATCCTGTATCATGATATGAAGCACATATATGTAAAAAAATTACTACGTTATGTTAATGTTGAAGATAAAATAAAACTCCGATTACTATGTTTTTTTTTTATTATCCTGGCACGGCAAAGTGACCACACTGCACCTGATGGTAAGTGCAGTGCCGTCCAGTTAGTATCAAGTAACGAGAGACAATGTCTAAGAATTTAAGTAAGAGTGAATGATATTACGCAGTGTTTCATGCGTTCCGCGATGCCTACATAATGCATTCAAACGTTAATCGATTTGATGAATCCCAGCTTGAACAGAATTTTCTGCGTACAATAATGGCGGAGCTCTGAAAATAAATAACACCCAACAGTCACACACATAGCCCCGACCCCACACTAAGATACGAGTCTTGTGTTGTTGGAATCAGGGACTACGAGAGACTTTTGGTCTCACAACACCCAGATCGCGGACACAAATATCTGTCTGTCACACAAATATTTGTCCCGGTGTGGGAATCGAACCCACGGCCTCACGTTTCACAGCCGGCTACTTGAGGCTGTCTAGTAAACAGTACTTAGTATGTTCTCTAAGTAGATAGTAATTGATCAGTATAATTAACTACATGTTAACTAGTTTCTTATATTTACGCGAATATTATACATTGAAATAAAACGAAGTTTACGGATTATATCGCGGTTTATTTTACATGAAGGCTGTAAAGTCTTCGAAACGTCGGGTTAAAAAAGTAAAATAAACCGCGATATAATCCGTAAACTTCGTTTTACTTTAATACATGTTAACTAGTTCTATTACTTACCAATATTAAATTAATCTTTCAAAATAAAATTATTTTACCAGTTACGCAACGTCTTATAGAGGAAGAGCCCGTGAACCCCAGACCTACGTTATTTTATAAAAGCTGAAAGTTTGTCAGCGCATGCTCCCAACACAGGTAAGAACGATGGACAATTATGAAGTTTGGGTTACAGTGGCTTTGGCAGGTAAACGTCACTAAAGGTGTGTAAAATACCGATCTAAATACATCAAATAATAAAGTGCGATTTTTTGGTATTACCTTTAGAATATTATTAAAAATCACGTTATTCATTGCCAGACACTTAACATCGTGGCAACCCCTTGCCAGACACCCTTAATGGTCATGAAATTATAATTTTACTTACGTTATAGTATAAAAGCTGATTTTTATAAATAATACTTGGGTAATAAATAGATGATGTTTCCTCATTAGCCAGACACTTTTGATAGTTCCAACCCCTTGCCAGACAAGCATGTAGGGTAGCTGTAGGAGAGCGCGAGTATGGATTGTACAGTCTTACTATTTTGTAGTTTATGATGGTATCAACCAGTCAACAAAGACAGGCCAATAACTGATTTAAAATTCACAATTATTTTCAGTTTAATTATTAATTGTCAGTTTATGATCTAGGAACACATAAGTACTAGCAATCACAATGTTATTGAAATAAACTATTATTTAAACTGCAATATAATTTACAAAGTGTTACAACATGATTAACTTTCTGTATTGACTAAGAGTAGTTATTAAGATTTGTTTTATATTGTAAATTTGAGAAAATTTTAAACTTTGTTGTGTTTACAGTAACACTAAATCTCTTACCATAATATCACTGCCTAATTAGCAGTTAAACAAAAACTTCAAATATTAATTTAAGTACCATCAGTTTTAATAAAACTAAAAGAAGAATTACCATCAGATTTTAACACGAAAAATTAAAACAAAAATCAATAAGGTAGGAAATAGAACCTGGTATTTTTAACTTAATGAATTGTTTAGTTTATCAGAATGAACCAAATTAAAACTCATTTTAAAACCAGAAGCGACTCACCAAATTTTAAATACATCCATAGGAACATGACCTATGTAGGTAGGCAGGCAAACAACCAGCTATCTCAGTATTTGCACTACCAGAGAACCGCCTCAACAACTCAATAGCGCCAGGGGACACCATCCACAGCATATGGAATTATAACACCAAAATCATTAACACAGTAAACACTGACACTTAATTTTGACTATCGTTTAAACGATTTAGTTTGGAACATAAAATAAATCAAAATGATTTACAAAACTTAAGGGACTTACTATAATTTATAAACATAGCACATCCAAATGATTCTCAACATTCGCAACCTTGAAATTTACTGGAGACTAGCAAATTTACAGTACCATTGAGTACTTTTTACCACGCGTAAAGCAGTGGCATATTACACTTTACCATCACTATTTTATTTCGGACTAGCTGTTGCTCGCGGCCCCGCCCGCGTGGAGGTCATGTTTGAGACAAAAAGCATACACTACAAAATACCAATTTTCATGCATTTAACTTCAAAAATGAAGAATTTTCATACAAACTTTCTTACCCTATTTAACCCCCTTAGGGGTGGAATTTCCAAAAACCCTGAAATATGTGTTTTTAATTTTTAACTGTAAGGCCAAATACCAAATTTCATGCGTTTAACTGCAAAAAATGACAGATTTTCATACAAACTTTCTTCCCCTATTTTACCCCCTTCGGGGTGGAATTTCCAAAAATCCTTAAATACATATTTTTTATTTTTGACTAAAACGCCAAATACTAATTTTCATAAACTTAACTTAAAAAATGACGGATTTTCATACAAACTTTCATCCCCTATTTTACCCCCTTAGGGGTGGTATTTCCAAAAACCCTTCCTTAGTGGATGCCTACGTCATAAAAGGTACCTACTGTCAAAGTCTCTAACCCCAGCCGTTTTGGCTGTGCGTTGATCGATCAGTCAGTTTCTTCTTTTATATATACAGACAGACAGAAGATGATAGAATTTCAATAATTTATAACTTTTTGCACAACCCAAAAAAGTGCATAAAACTAATGATTAATGTTTTCCAAACTCTCAAAGAACAAAAATAACATGGTACGAGACTGTAGGATTTACATCACCTGATTTACGATAGTGGATGTCGAGTTCAATCCCACTTCTGATATCCGGGTTCTATATGTTGTGGTTAGAATGGCTGAGGTCATGACGTCATCATAGGTCATGACTATGAGGGTTATTCATCCTTCTTTGATCTTCAGATAACCAAGATGCATAGCGTACGATAGTTCAGCAGAAATAACACACTTTCATCTGTTCATTGTTTATTAAGCTACACCGGTTCGGAATGCAGTTATCCACTAGGAAAGAAGCCGGCAATAAAACCTGTAGTTACTCTTTTAAACATATCACTTTTACATCAGTTGACAATTACACTTTTTACTTATTCAGTCCAATAATTAACAAAAACGACAACCGGCCTTCAATAATAATATTTTTACATTGTATTTTAACCTGTTATTGACATAGTAAATTAAAATTTTTAACAATTTAAGGTAGTTGTAGCATCGAATGTATTTTCTTAAAATGTTTTTATAATTTACATAGACTATCAGTAGAAATAACAACTGCGCAGTGAGGGACCGCGGTAGACTTAACTCGCTATCTCACTCGCACTCACCCATATGCATACTGCCTCGCGCTCTCTTACAGCTACCCTACATGCTTGTCTGGCAAGGGGTTGGAACTATCAAAAGTGTCTGGCTAATGAGGAAACATCATCTATTTATTACCCAAGTATTATTTATAAAAATCAGCTTTTATACTATAACGTAAGTAAAATTATAATTTCATGACCATTAAGGGTCTCTGGCAAGGGGTTGCCACGATGTTAAGTGTCTGGCAATGAATAACGTGATTTTTAATAATATTCTAAAGGTAATACCAAAAAATCGCACTTTATTATTTGACGTATTTAGATCGGTATTTTACACACCTTTAGTGACGTTTACCTGCCAAAGCCACTGTAACCCAATCTTCATAATGGTCCATCGTTCTTACCTGTGTTGGGAGCATGCGCTGACAAACTTTGAGCTTTTATAAAATAACGTAGGTCTGGGGTTCACGGGCTCTTAGACCATTAGAGTATGTAACCAAACGCAACGTGCTTGTAAAAAATCACCATTTTGACATTATCGAAGGACATTCGAGTCTAAACACGTAAAATCACATGTACATTGTTCATGCGAACGTGTAAAATGTGTATGAATAGCGAGTTTTGCAATCGTTTATCGTCATAAGGAAAATGTTTTACCTTCACCTTAAGCTAATGTTGGGGTGTTGGACGGCGCGGCGGCACAGCGTCCGCTCTCAGCGTAAGTATGAAATATTTTCTTACGAAATATTTATCGCCGTAAAAGAGTTATAGACGATTTATCCTTTTGTTCGTGGGCTACTTTCTCCATTTGGGCTGGTTTCGAGCATACGAATTTCACCTTGATAGGCTGTACCACAACCAACTAGGCTATCAATGCTTGTACACTAGAAAGTTCTCTAAAATAATTCAAAGTTATCTGAAACTTAACAACGTGCATAAGACAAGTATGGTGAATAAAAATGCCTCTTATTAGTATTCTCGGCCCGTGACCAGCAGTAGTACAGAATAATATTGGGCTGATTTTTTTTTACTTTATTAATCTTTATTTATTACGTATTGGAGCACACGTAGAAGCTGGTGCCGACTAACACCAATCACCTTTGAAATGAAATGAAATTAAATCGTTTATTGATCAATTAGGCAATTACATAGCTCTTATGACAAGTCAGAACATTAAAAAAAGTAAAGAAATTTTAAGAAAAGCATATCAGCTTATGTACACATAACATACATAGCATCATCAATACACTAGCAATTAATTATTCATAAGGTATTTAACATTATTATTATTTATTTATTATTCATTATTTTTTGTTTTAATATTATGAATTAATATTATTTAAGGTAATACCAGTCAAATATATATATATTTAAATGGGTATGATATGGACCATGGGTTTTTCCGAGACGTCGCTTGTTTTAAAAGCTACCACTGGATCCAAACGCGACCCCGCCTGAGAAGACCCGGCGAAACAAACTCAGCGGCTTACATTACCGCTGGATACTACGCGGCGCGACCCAGTCCTGAGAGAATCCAGCAAATCAAACTCAGCGGGCTTGTTTTTGGTCCGGTTCAGTATTTCTAGTAGATGACCTGTCACAAATTACATTGCCAATTTATTTTATACGCGATCGGTCTTCATAGTTTATTCTTTTTTAAGTGTAATATAACAAGATGTCATTTATTAATATTTTGAATTTAGTTTTTATTTTATTTTGTTATACTATTTGTATATACTAACATGGTGAAAGCTACAGGGCGCCAAGTCGCAGTGTGCAGGAAGGAACCGAATGCCAGACATCCCTATGTTCTAGATATTGTTGAACATCTGTATATATAAACGAAGAAACTGACTGACTGACTGACTGATCGATCAACGCACAGCCTAAACGGCTAGGGTTAGAGACTTGAAATTTTGACAGTAGGTACCTTTTATGACGTAGGCATCCACTAAGGAAGGGTTTTTGGAAATACCACCCCTAAGGGGGTAAAATAGGGGATGAAAGTTTGTATGAAAATCCGTCATTTTTGAAGTTAAATTCATGAAAATTAGTATTTTGTATTGTATACTTTTTCTCCCAAACATGACCTCCACGCGGGCGGAGCCGCGAGCAACAGCTAGTTAGTCATAAATGACGACGGAATGCAAATATAGCAGTGTGTTATTATGGTAGTTATTACGTTTTCGTTAAAACATGTACCTACAATTACTTTCAATAAAGTAACCGGTCAAGGGCTTGCACCCTGAAATGGTTCCGTAGCATTACAAATTTTACCTCTTATACACAGTAGTATAAGATTATAAGTATAAGTATTCATTAATTTGTATGAGTTTAAGTGACAACCTTGTTATTTCTTCTTTTTATTATATTTCGAGTGCACCATATAATGGCTACACTAGACATTAATTAGGGAATGGCACTACCCGTAGAGGTAAGCTTAGTGGCCGTAGTGACCGTAAATTACAGAGAGTTGTATAAAATTGTGTGGTGTGTCCGCGTATCATATCGTATATTTATGTTATTTAAGTATTTGTAAGTGTATACGGCCCCTGCAAAAATGACAGCTATCTGTATATATAAAAGAAGAAACTGACTGACTGATCGATCAACGCACAGCCAAAACGGCTGGGGTTAGAGACTTGAAATTTTGACAGTAGGTACCTTTTATGATGTAGGCATCCACTAAGGAAGGGTTTTTGGAAATACCACACCTAAGGGGGTGAAATAGGGGATGAAAGTTTGTATGAACATCCGTCATTTTTTAAGTTAAATTCATGAAAATTAGTATTTGGCATTTTAGTTAAAAATAAAAATATATCTTTCAGGATTTCTGAAAATTTCACTCCTAAAGGTGTAAAATAGGGGATGAAAGTATGTAATTTTTTAAGTTAAACGCATGAAAATTGGTATTTTGTATTGTATACTTTTTCTCCCAAACTTGACCTGCACGCGGGCGGAGCCGCGAGCAACAGCTAGTTTTCAATAATCGAGTATGTTGCTTAGTCCCATTTGTTACATTTTCTAAGAATACGTATAAAGTATAGTCAAAATATAAAGTCAATCATCGATATTATTCGCAACGCCAGCCAACCCCAGAATGTGACATACCGGAACGAGTCACTACAGTGGATTTTTTACGACATTCTTGTATTTGTAAATGCTGGCGCTTTTTCTTGTAATGTTAATTCGACATTCGAAATTATTATTTCCTGAATGATTTAAATCTCTTCGTGCCAAATTTGATTTTAATTTAATAGCATGTAATTAGAAAACCCAAGTAGGCTTTGATGATCTATGAATTTTGTTACGCTACAAAATTACATATTTCACTGCAAAAAATGTCTAGCTAATGTCCTTAGTATTCGATATCAATGTCATACAGATAATTGTATCTGAAAAATACAACACACGGGCAGACAGACAACCAGATAGAAAAAAAAATATCGTATTATTTGGTAGGTATATGTAAACATATAAATTCTCGCAGCTGACGTTTTCTTTTTGTGTAAAACATGCTTAAGTATAGCTATAGTCGTAGTTGGGAATTTTTATTATAACACAAATGAAGATATATTGTTATTGATACTAAACTAGCTGTTGCTCGCGGCTCCGCCCGCGTGGAGGTCATGTTTGAGACAAAAAGTATACACTACAAAATACCAATTTTCATGCATTTAACTTCAAAAATGAAGGATTTTCATACACACTTTCTTACCCTATTTAACCCTCTTAAGGGTGGAATTTCCAAAAGACCTGAAATATGTGTTTTTAATTCTTAACTGTAAGGCCAAATACCAAATTTCATGAGTTTAACTGAAAAAATTACAGATTTTCATACAAACTTTCTTCCCCTATTTTACCCCCTTCGGGGTGGAATTTCCAAAAATCCTGAAATACATATTTTTTATTTTTGACTAAAAGGCCAAATACTAATTTTCATAAACTTAACTTCAAAAATGACGGATTTTCATACAAACTATCATCCCCTATTTTACCCCCTTAGTGGTGCTATTTCCAAAAACCCTTCCTTAGTGGATGCCTACGTGATAAAAGGTACCTACTGTCAAAATTTAAAGTCTCTAACCCCAGCCGTTTAGGCTGTGCGTTGATCGATCAGTCAGTCAGTCAGTTTCTTCTTTTATATATACAGACTAGCTGTTGCTCGCGGCTCCGCCCGCGTGGAGGTCATGTTTGGGAGAAAAAGTATACACTACAAAATACCAATTTTCATGCATTTAACTTCAAAAATGACGGATTTTCATACAATCTTTTATCCCCTATTTTACCCCCTTAGAGGCGGAATTTACAAAAATCCTGAAATATATATTTTTTATTTTTAACTAAAAGGCCAAATACTAATTTTCATGAATTTAACTTCAAAAATGACGGATTTTCATACAATCTTTCATCCCCTATTTTACCTCCTTAGGGGTGGTATATCCAAAAACCCTTCCTTAGTGGATGCCTACGTCATAAAAGGTACCTACTGTCAAAATTTCAAGTCTCTAACCCCAGCCGTTTAGGCTGTGCGTTGATCGATCAGTCAGTCAGTCAGTCAGTCAGTCAGTTTCTTCTTTTATATATACAGATAACACCGACATAATATTTTAAAAGATTAACATAATGTTGAAAACGTCTTGTTTGTCAAGTAAATATTATTAAAATTTCCTTCCTAGAAGTTATCAAGTCTACTGAGTAAACAACAATGACTACTCTAATGATGAACATTGTTTGTTCATTAAGTTTCTTACTCAATGTGTTTACACTATAAGATTATAAACAAAAACATGGAATTATGTAACCGTCATCCAATTAGTGTCTCAGATATGGTTTTTATTAATTTAGGATTTTATTATTTAGTTGGAAATATTCAGTTCATTAGTCATATCAATTGAAAAGCTTACACATTCTTCTGTGATCATCAGATAATTAGGATGTATAGCGTATATTAGTAATGATGGAATCAACAACAGATTAGCATTTCACCCCTACGAGATCCCCGGTTAAAAAGAACTGATAGGAAACTCTATAAATTCTTTTTTGAGACGAACTACAATGTGCAATAACACTGTTCGCTATAAACCGACGTATACATAAAACTAACTGCCTATTTTATTTTACAATGACGTTACACTGGCTCTACCAAACAAAACCTAGCGGTCGCCTTCTTCAGTGATTGACGTCTCCTGCGATAAACTAGGATCTTGAGCCTGGGATGGACTCTGCACGATGCCACCTTATCGTTCTTCCCTTTTTCAAAGCTTCGATTCATTGAAGGACCCCTCGGCGTCAACGGCAGCAGGTGAGGCCGACCCAAGCTGCTTTCCATCTGGGCGTTGCACTATACACAGAACTGCACTTCATAAAGAAAGCTATGCAAGGTACTATAAAGTACGCATCTCGACTGACTTGATGACATTGAATCTCGAACTCATCGTGCCCGATGGCCATTCTAACCATCTTTCTGTATTCCGCGGTATTTATCAAAGAATTGATAACCTCTGGATAATCTTAGAAGAGATACCGGGTATGAATACCTTGGCCTAGTAGTTCCAAGGGAAAACTCCGCGAGAAATATAATAAGAACTCACAAAGGCGATAAAAAAGATATTACTAGCTCCGATAAAAAAGTAGAGATTTCTCTACATAAGATTTACAAATGAAGTAGAAGAAATATAAATAGGAAATAATTTAGGAGTCATATAAAAAGTAACAGAATTAAAAATAAAATTAAAGAAGGCTAATTTGATAGGCTACGCATAAACCTATGCATATTTTAATGTCCTAAGAGAAGATAAGAAGTAAAAAAGTAAAGACGATTACCACCAGTCATGTATTATACTGTTTTAATGGTGCATGGGCCTCCTCTACTAATGATATGAGTTAGGCATCAGTCCACTACGCTAGCCTAATATGGGCTGGTAGTCTTCACATGCTATTGAAATTTTTATGTTGAATTTTCAATCCAGTTTATTGCCGTACATTCTACAATTTGGAAGGAATGCACAATGCTTTGCAAAAGTTAGAACGACTATCAATTAAAAATTGTAGTTATTTTATGTATATTGTTAATATAAGTAAATAATACTGTTTTAAATAGAGCTATAGGAAGTGGTAACAAACATTAATCACATAGTCAAAAATCAGAATAAATAATCCAGCACATTTAAACTCTTGAAGAAAGACTCATCTAGATCTCTAAGTATACAAGAGAGTAACCTTAACCTTATAAAGTGTAAACACTATACATGTAGTTAATAAACATAGTAATATATATATACTTCAACATATTTGTCATAATATTGTTGTGATCAATTGATAAAATCTATTATGTGTTCAAGAATGGAACATAACAAGTAAATATAATAAGAGCCTAAGTAAAATTGGGAATTAGAACAAAAGAGTAACGCAAGACCATGCTGACGAGACATCGAGTAATGTAACCTGTGGTAGATTACTTAAGGTTATTTCCAGTTACTGCAAAATACGATATATGCTTACTTAAATAGACCTGGGAATACACACACGCACCATTCACGTGTCGCGTCACGTGAGACCTCACACTTGAATACTAATTAGAACTTTTTTATTGTCTAGACCATCTCTGGCTGCAACTTCAGTTTTAGAATATATTGGGTTGAAGGCTGAGCAAATTAAAGTCACTTATAGCGCGATTCTAATAAATATGATTTGAAAAAAAGCATATTCTCCTGATTATCATAAAATATGAGCTTTTTTTATTTACTAAGTAGACAACATTTACTAATAATCCTTATCTACTTAAGTGTTATCAAATAAAACCATTGGCTTTGGATAAAAAGTAATTAAATCGCTTAGTTGGCATAAATTGTTTAGCTCTTGAACTCTAACTATAATTATTTAACAGTAGGCAGCGGTTTTGCTGTGCCCTGGCATTGCAGAAGTCTATGGGCGGCGGTGACTACTTACCATCAGGTGGCCCGTCTGCTCGTATGCCTATCGAGGCACTAAAAATTTGATTTGCTTGCGTCTTGTCTATTTCCGTCAAATAACACCAGTAAGCACTGTTCTTGTGAGGTTTGAAAGACATAGATGTGAGATTACTGGTCAATATGAGGCGTGTGCCATTCAGTACTTTGTAATGTCAGCCTCTGTGGCATAGTGGCCAACTAGCAGGCTATGCAACGAGAGGTCGCGAGTTCGAATCCTGCACCAAGGCAAATGTTTTATGTGACCCACATATATTTGTTTCGGTTCTGGGTGTTGTGGGATCGTAGTCTGTCGTAAATCGTAAACGCAGAAACGAAATCTTACGTAGTGTTCTTTACAATATTTTTACCATTATAGCGTATGCTGGTTCGGGTTACATTCCCTCTAAATTTGTAAGGAAATTTACAATTAAATTTCCTCATTATAAATGAGATATTATGACAGATAGATATTTGTTTCGGGTCTGGGTGTTGTGGGACCATAGTCCCTCGTAGTTGTTGATACCCACGATGCAGGTTTTACCTAGTGTGGGGTCAGAAAAAAAAATGTTTTATATTTTCCATCGTCATTAAAGCGATAGACCATAACGATAAATATACACGTAACTTCTAAAAGTCAAAAGGTTGACACGGAACCCACGACCTCTGCTTGGTAGTTCATTCCACTCCCCGCTAGACGTAGTTATACTTAGTATTCATCGCCGTCTCAAGTCATTTAACACACAACATTCCTAAAATCGTTTAAGCTAGACAAGTTTATACAACATATAGTATCAAGATTTATTATAAAATATGAAAAAAAAACGCTTCAGACTACCTTACAGGCCAGACTGCGACAGTGTAGGTACATGTGCAGGGATATCTGACGACTTAACATGTGTGGGGAAAGTCCATTCGTTTCAGTGTTACCAGATGAAAATAGCAAACTACCGTGTCAGCAGACAAAAATTGCCGTGTTTGAAGTATAATTACCTTAGATTTATTTATATATAAATTACAGTGTATAATACCGTGTCAATGTTAAACGAAAAACAACGTTATTCTTTATAAAAAAAAATTACTAGAAATAAATTATTCTTCCAAAAGTTCCACGTCTTGGTCATAAATAGACGGAGTCTTCTTTTTAAACATGTCTATACCTCTTCCTAATGTCTACCATAAGCTGCCGACAGATCTATCTGAATTCGTTATAATTTTTGGATTCGAATTCGACTATAATTAACACGGTAATTAATATTAAAAAATACCGCAGAAAATGACACGGTAATAGATTATTACCGTAGACCGTGTTTTGGTTAAAAATACAGTGCATTTACGGTAATAACCGTGTGTCTGGTAACACTGATTCGTTTATCCCTCAGTTCGTTTCCCTATCGAATCAAGACGATGACTTGCATGCGTGCAGGCTTGCTTGGCATTGTAGACAGTCAAATAATCTGTCTGTTAACTTGTTCGGTCAACCTAAACTCTAAGAAACATATGCGGATAATATTATGTATTATTTACCCCACAAAAAGATTGTCGCGCAGGTGAAGCAGCAAGCAAAAGCTATATAGCGTAATTAATATTATGATTTTGTTTGCAGCATGTATATGCCGGCTGAACCGCGGTGGGCTTATCGAAAGGCGGAACTTAAATGTTTGGTGCTCCTACCATATCAAATCTCAAAGGTGGCGAATACACTATCGATTACAATAATTATCCATAGTTATTATTATTTTGAGTGATGATTTGCAACCGATATAACACAATCAGCATGGTAATAAGCAGCGATAGCCTAGTTGGTTGCGGTACGGGCTGCCAAGACGAAAGTCGTAGGTTCAAAACCCAAGTGGCATACACCTCTGACTTTTCTAAAGTTATGTGTGTATTAAAATGTTAATTATCGCTTGCTTTAACGGTGAAGGAAAACATCGTGAGGAAACCTGCATACCTGAGAATTTTTCGAAGGTATGAGAAGTCTGCCAACCCGCATTAGGCCAGCGTGGTGGACTAAGGCCTAACCCCTCTCATTAGTAGAGGAGGCCCGTGCCCAGCAGTGGGACAATGTTTAATACAGGGCTAGTATTATTATTATAACACAATCAATAACACACACATAATTATATAACACAGTACACATGTGTGAATAATTCAAAATACGGGGTATATGACTCCCCAGTATCTATTATTACATAGTCCTTTCTTGTATATAAGGAGAAAATAACAAATATATCAAACGAATACATAAGGCAGGTCATATTTCCTAGAACGACGCGCCGCGACACGACGCACGTTTCAATACTTTTGAATATATGTAATCAGTTATTATTTTGTTCCCTGTATGTTCTGTTTACCCGACGACGGCAGTTGAAAGGAACCATTCATCTTGTTGTTTTCCCCCAGTCAAAGAAATTGAAGATAAAAGGTAGAGTTTATCCTTTTGCAAGTTCGTAGTTAATTAATTAATTTTGTGTTATAAAATCAATAGCTATTATTGTGTTTAGATTGTTGTAAACAACTTGACTGGGCACGTTTATCACGATTTATACTCCAGCTTGTTTATACTAAAGTATAGTGTTTTATAATATAAATAGATTTTTATAGTATGTATAATATGTTTAAGCCTTTTAAAATATTATTTTAAAAATAATACACCTGTTTTTATACTACGTCCAACATTTACACACATAGTTCTGACCCCACACTAGGTAAAACCTGTATCGTGGGTATCTGTCTGTCACATAAGCATTTGTCTCGGTGCCGGAATCTAACCCACGGCCTCACGGTTACGGAGGCTGTCAAAATGTATCGATTATTTTTTACAAATCTTGGATCACTCATACCAATTCATGGATTTGGGTACCCGCAAAGTATAAAGTAAAATTATCTTATACATTGATTGAAAATACCTGTACCAAGGTGTTGAATGTATTACGCAACGTTAGCTTTAATTCACGATGACATCATACTCCTACAATGGTACCAGTTATAAACGATTAGGCAAATATAACATTATATTGAATAGCTTATAAATATAATTTTAATTCAATGCCCACGGAAAATACCTGCAATGTAGAATATTGAACTATGCCAAAAGTGTTCGCTTGGTTATGTATTGTGGCCCTCCATTTTTTTGTTCCTCATGTTATGGCAAGCAATGAAAGCTAATTAAGAGGTATTTTAATGAACTGATTATATTTTACGAATAGATTATATGTTTTAAAACGTAAAAATACACACACGCATAGTTAGTACGAATCTCATAATAACTTATGATTATGTTGTGTGGATATATGAGACTTTAGGTGTCACACGACTTAAGCCCGAAGAAAATACTAATCCACATAAATATTCACTTTGGCGCGGAGATCGATTCCGTGGCCTTTGTTTTACGACCGGATGCTCACTGTCTGCGCAAAAGATTTTCTATTTTTTTTCTTATTCTGGCGCGGCAATGTGACCACACTGCACCTGATGGTAAGCGCAGTGCCGTCCAGATAGAATATCAAGTAGCGAGAGACAGTCTATCCCCCGCTACTCAACACAATCATGCCGGCCAAACACAATCAATCCGGCCCAACACAATCATGCCGGCCATGATTTGCGCCACGAAGGCTGTCAAAACAATAGCGTAGTCTTAAAAGTACAAGACCATGCGATTGTTCATATCCAAGCTGCACGTAATTTTATGCAACTTCAAAAAGAAGAGCTTATCTAGTCGTCTGTTTTATTAATGTATGTTATACAATTTCTCCGTTAAAGGTAGAGTGGTTTTGATTATTCTTTTAGTATTTATACAGTTTACACGGATATAAATTTAAGTAAGATCTTATGATGGGATACGAGGTAAAATTGGTAACGTTTTCAGTGAATATTAAACTATTATAAATGAATATATATTTTATTTGAAGTATATCGTAAACTTATGATTAATGTAAATAATAAGTGTATATTATATTTCACCACATTAGCTGCTTGACTGGCGAAAGCTTTTACTTTTAGTGCAACAACAGGTTTGGATGTGATCAGACGGGTCAAGGTCGTACAGACTGAGGTACACAAAAAGCTGTTTGGCGTCTTGAACACATTTTTACATTCGGAGCGGAATCAATAAATGTCTACAGTATAAATTATGTGACATACCTAGTTAAGTATTTTATGGCATTCAAATTCTATTGAAACACCTATGACTTACAATACGGGTGGACCGCCACCCACTCGCAAACAGGTGTC
Source organism: Laothoe populi (assembly GCA_905220505.1). NCBI lineage: Eukaryota > Metazoa > Arthropoda > Insecta > Lepidoptera > Sphingidae > Laothoe > Laothoe populi. Next base: position 9,273,205 of record HG992152.1, read on the forward strand.
AGCTAGCTTGTTTATCAGAATTATGTCTGGATGTTCTCAGAATCTTGATAGTTGAAAACAAGAGATGATTGGCTTTGTATAAAGCGATTCGCTTTGAATCGCTAGTTTTTATATTTGAGATAATATTTTAATAATGCTCGCTTAACAGAGACATGACATTTTTCCCAGGCTATTACAAAAGAAGATTTATAATTTGCATTGTGTGTGCGTAGGTAAATTTGATTGCCAAAAATGAGTGCGGCGCCTTCCCACCCTTGACCCGTGGTATTGCGCAAACCATTCCCGGCCGAAGGTGCGCGACCACCAAGGTTGGCGTCGAGCGAATTGGCCATGTTTTTCCTTGCCAAAGTGAATTGACACAATGCAAATTTTTATTTTGTTTACAATAGCTGGTAGTAAGGGTCAGACAGTTATATCAGATATTATCAGTTCTTAATGTTACAATAACAAACCACAGACGAAAATAACAACGATTAAGGGTAACTTACACTATTATGCAATGTTATAAATGAAAATAAAATACCTTTCCTTTAAAATGCTAGATGCTTAACAACGATAAACATGAATTTATATATTATAACATACGTAATTGATGTTTAACTATGACTAATTGTAACTATGTCTCTCCTGATAAGATAAGAATTAAACATATTTTTAATCTCAAATATAATCATAGGTATAGACATATTATATACATCTACTAATACATAATATGACAGTAATGCCATATCAAGTAACTCATGTCGATATTGTGGCCTTGAACAAAGCATAATTGCGTAACAAGATGCCTTCTGTTCCGTCTTATTGATTTTATTTACTGCATTGTTGCCGGGTTCAAAAGCCGACCGTGATCTGCATAGAAAAACATGCTATTAGATTACAGTATTTGTTACTAAAATAGTGTTTTGCGATAAAAGCTGTTTACCGCTTACTCTGAGTAATCACTGGATATTTTGTAAAAAAAAAACAATCAAGAGTCTGGAGCCTTCCCATGTGACTATTATTGTAGTACTTCATCCTTTGAAACTCCATATTTATTAACTGCATCATATTTTTACGCGTGATGTACATTTAGGTACACATTATAGTCATTATCATATATTAAAAATAGAAATAATTAAAATAATAATTATCCGATTATATTTCAATTTACACTTAAATCCGAGTTTTATTCCAAAAAATAATATTATCGTTTATCTGTATATATAAAAGAAGAAACTGACTGACTGACTGACTGACTGACTGATCGATCAACGCACAGCCAAAACGGCTGGGGTTAGAGACTTGAAATTTTGACAGTAGGTACCTTTTATCACGTAGGCATCCACTAAGGAAGGGTTTTAGGAAATACCACCCCTAAGGGGGTAAAATAGGGGATGAAAGTTTGTATGAAAATCCGTCATTTTTAAGTTAAACGCATGAATATTGGTATTTTGTGTTGTATACTGTTTTTCCTAAACATGACCTCCCCGCGGGCGGAGCCGCGAGCACCAGCTAGTGTTAAAATAAGACTCAGTGTAGTGTATATATCATCTATTCCAGCAGTATTTGTTTTGTTTTCGCAAAGAAAATTACTTGTGGCTCAACCAAACAAAAATACAACATTTTTGTCTGAGTTGTAGCTAAAAGTTATTTATGCAGTAGATATACAACCATAATTAACTCACTTATAGTAAGTATCTCTTAGAAATTGTGTGTTCAACAATGTGGCGCAGTATGCAAATTCGGGGGTTTTGCACATACCATGATCATCCTATGATAATGGGTCCTTTATGTGTAGTGTGGGGAGGCTATTCAGCAAACAGTCATGAGCTTGTCTTTCGCTACTTGGTACTCTATCTGGACGGCATTGCGCTTACCAGCACGAGCAGTGTGTTCAATTTGTCGTGACCGAATAAAAAAAATACCAACCCCGTGGAAGCATTTGTTTCGCCGTGTGATTTATTTCGTACCTTTCATGGCAATTTTAGTGTGATTACGTTACATTTTGAACAACTGGCTCGATCAAACTACAGGAAAATGCACAATGTTGAGCACCAGAAGAAATAAAAAAAAATACAAATCAGTCCATACTTCCCAACCACGTCATACTATGTACAAAATTGATAATTACTATTAATTTGAATAATATAATATCTTGAATGTGTATGTTTATTATTATCATTCTATTTAAAGTCAGCATACCATTTATTATATCATATTTACGCTTACTTTATGAATGTAATATTTACGAGGGTAATGTCATCAATTATCTTTCCGTTATTTGTTATGTATGAGCGTATAACACGTAGTCGGTTAGCCTTGACTTTCAGATAAACAAATGAATCACGGTTGACTTTCCCCGCTTTTAGGAACAATATATATCCCCGTAGGTTACATTTCATCTGGGTAATAGAGTACTTTGCTCTGTATATTTACATTTACTATAAAATATTTTGTTTAGTTATCTGTTTTATTACTGCAATTTTGTCCAGGAACACATGCGGAGAAACCCCAGAAACAAGTTGAATTATGTTTTGCATATTACCTACGTACCTACGTGTAGTTATAGCCATTACTTCATTTATTGTTTTATCATTTATATTAAACGGCTTCTTTATGCGTTTTTTAGCAATGCAAATTTTCAACAATTATCAGTAAACTAAAATAAAACAACAATTTGCTGGTGGTAGGATATTCATATCCGCCCGGATAGCGACCACCGTACACAGGGTGTAAAACCCGCCATAGTGGCACACGCAAGTGTGTCGCGTTCCGGGATCAGCCAGTGTACATCCGGTTTTTGTCGGGGGCCTAGAGTTGGGGTACAATGTTTGGCCATTTTACGGCTTTCTGAGTACTCTGACAATAGTCCCTCGACCGCTTCTTCACCTTCTTGCCCATGGCGTAATGTAAGGAGCAGGCCGGCATGATTGTGTTGAGTAGCGGGGGATAGATCGTCTTTCGCTACTCGATACTCTAATTGGACCGCACTGCGCTTACCATCAGGTGCAATGCGGTCACTTTGCCGTGCTAGGATAAAAAAAAAGTATCAATCTATGAGTCTATTTATGATCTATGAGTACAATCAATCACCCTTTTGGCAATCTTCAGATTTTAGTTCGCAAATGGACGTCTATATACTATTACGTAATATAGTATAGTGTTAACCTTTTTCAGTTAACGATAAGTATCAATAACTACTACAAAATGCATGATATCATATCGATAAATTCTAATCCTAAGCTATTTATGTTAATGAATATTATTTAGACACATACATATAATTATAATACTAGCCCTGCATTAAACACGTCCCACTGCTGAGCACGGGCCTCCTAATGAGAGCGGTTAGGCCTTAGTCTACCGCGCTGGCTAGACTTCACATACCTTTGAAATTCGTATAAGACTTCTCAGGTATGCAGATTTCCTCACGATGTTTTCCTTAAAATTCGTTAAATTTCAATGCATTTGTTTTGCTGGTTTCGAACATACGACTTTCGTCTCTACAGTCCGTACCACCACCAACTAGGCTATCGCTGCTATTTACACATAGATATTATTATATTTCGTTTAGTATTAATTTATTAAAACATTTAGTAATCTAAAGCTTAAAATTTCCTAAATATTTGTGTCTAGTTTTGGGGAGACCGAAAGTACCATGTAGTTCCTAAATACCCACGACACAAGATAATCGTACCTTATTATAAAGTTGCATGGGATTGTGTAACTGTTGGATGATGTTAATTTATTTTTAACATTAGCTTTTTTCCAACCGGTCCCGTGTCAGATTTTTCTAGGATAAAAACATTTTTAATAAAATGTAAATTATTTAATCAGGGCTAGAGCATTTTATTAGTGATATATTTTTTGTAGTTTTAAAGAACAAACGAACAAACTCAACATTCTTAGATTATGAAATACATATTGTTTAGTTCCTTTTCGAACTAACTAAATAATTTAGAACGGAATACCACATGCATAACATAAAACAAACATTTACATTCAATCTCTTTTAAGAATCACAGAGAGGAAAACGACGCTTTTGGTGTGTGATTTAATTTTTAGTAATCATAGATCTCTTTGGCTGAAGAGCGATGGATAATCTCACTCCACGCGTAATGAATTACAAGATTTTTGGCCTTGGTTGAATTATTTTATTGGTTGATATTTGTGTTAATAGAATTATGTCCACGCGTCACTTTTCAAAAATACGTTAAGAATTTACCTCTAAAAAAATAAGTCATAGAACGACCATGAGTGGAACATCTAATAGGGAATTAATTATAATAATGTGACTATGATGACGCACGTGTTCATACAACCAAATTAAATATATTTTCGTAGCTACATATAAAAGTATTTGTGTGACAACTGGCCCTGAACTCAACGACCTGACTGAACTGCTGCCGCGTGTTGCTACCAATTGCCAGCGTGGGCTGTGAGTTATGTCTGCTCCTAGAAATAGCTCAATTGTTAAACTACTACCTGAATTGACTCGCTTGCACTTCCTTGTGCGAAATGAATGATAGCTACTGCGCATGTGTTTACAATGTTGCTTCTCCAATACCTAGAGGTAAATATTACATGAATTAGACAAGTGACTGTACAATTACTACTTTTATTTACGAAGGTACATCGAGTTTACAATAAATAAGTAAAGTGGAGGTTTCGGTCGTCGGAGATACAGAAATTATTAAAATTTTGATTCGTTTTATAGAAACATGGCAGATTAAACGAGAATATTTTTAAAATAATATCACAGTATTTATCTTAGTATAGCAGACTAGTGAATGGTATATTATCCTTTCTGTTTGAGATTTTTACTACGTTATTTATGAATCTTACTAGTATTATAAATGCGAATGTTTGAATGGATGTTTGTTACTCAATCACGCCATAACGGCTTAACGGATCTGGTTGAATTTTGGCACAAAGATAAATTACTACTACTACTTTTTATCCCGGTATAATGTACGATTTCCGTGGGATAGTTTTATTTTTGTTTTACACAGAACAAGGGATCGACGTGAATGTTTGCATAGTGATAGTGGAGTAGTCTGAGAATAACATAGGCTACATAGTATTCCGGAAAATTCACGGTTCCTATTGTTAGGAACATCAACTATGCAAGATGGATATTTAAACAGGTACAAATACAATGTTTATGATTTTATTGATTGATTTACACAACACTGTTACACATCTCAGTGCTTAATATTAACAAAACCGCATGTTAGGATGCACTTAAAGCTTCTCTTTACAATTAATTTACCAGCATTACCCTCTAAGCTGAACTACGCGACCATTGAACTGATTAATTACCATTAACACTTTGAACACTTCTACACCGAACCACGAATATACTGACTATCACTTCATCACAACTAAACTGAACTGAACACCGGAGCGCGGAAGGCACTCTGTTTTTAACCGACTTCAAAAAAGGAGGAGGTTAACAATTCGTCGGAATCTTTTTTTTTATGTATGTTACCCGATTACTCGAAGACGCCTGGACCGATTCGAGAAATTCCTTTTTTGTTTAAAAGGGTATACTTCCCAGGTGGTCCCATTGGCACCAAGTCAGGATCTGATGATGGGATCTCAGAAAAATCGATGGAAATCCCCAAATGTTATAATGGCGCATAATTTGTTTTTCATTGAAGTCGGTGTCCTTTTTATGAATTAAAAAAACTTTTATATTAAACATTTACTACTCCCACTTACGTTGTCATTATTAATGTACCCCCAACTAGTCTCCTAAATATCTAATACTATAGGATACCATAATGCAGAAGGATTATAATATTATAGAATACCTTATCTTTCAAAAATAACAACCACGCGGGCGAAGCCGCGGGCAAAAGCAAGTAATTATATAAATTCTAGCAAAACATAAATTTCCCTAATCCAGTGTTAAACACAACACAAAGGACTGTTCGCGGAATAGTCAATAGAATTTTATCTGTTTTAGATAGTTATTTTTTAAATGTCCTGACATTTAAACAGAAATTGAATCAACAGTAGATATTCAACTTAATACATTCAAACAACTACTATGTATCCCGATTATGGAATTTGATCTTATATTTGCATTTTAAAGTAATAAAATTGGTTTACTGAACTATGTATATTAAAAATTTACCATTACTTATTTGCATCAAATATTTTAGTCCAAGTAATAAATAATCAAAAAAGGTTGTAAAAGCCGCAACTGTATTTATGTACTAAGCTGATTTGACACTGGCCCGAACCTCTTATTTAGTGGTTCTTATATGGAAGAGAGATGATGGGATAAGGTTAAACAATTCTTCGGAGCATTCGCCATACAAACGGTAGAACACGCTAAGTGAGCCATGACCCTGTGCTATAGCGGCTCTAGGCTGTTGATCACATCTGCATCATTCACAATGCTGATTGCCAGTCTCTGCAATCCAACTAAGGAATAAAGTATCCAACCGACTTATCGACTAGATACCTTCATGCAGTTTCCTGTTTCTTTTTTATAGTAGAGTCCGACAAACAAGCCATCGTAGGATCTGATCGTAAGCAATCTCCACCACTCACGAGCACTCACAGTACCAGAATCATGGGTTCGACGTTGACCTTACAGAAAAGAAATGGGAATTCTGATTTGGATCTCCAAAAATTTCACGAACCGTATGAGACGAGATAGTTGCACAACACCGGTCAGCCTGGTTCATTCATGCTGTAAGCCTGTCTTCAGCGTGTCTCTATCATGTTAGAAAAGCAGTTGCTCTATCTAGGCAGGCCTAGGAGTCTACCCATTCAAAGAAACTCATTATTGTAAATCTAGTAACGGTAGAAAGGAAACCAGTAAATTCCAATACTGATTAGTCACTATCCCGGTACCTGGTAATGTAAATAGATGTGTAGTGGGAACAACTCACTATCTCTCTCGCACGACGGCACAGTAATGGCGATTCTGATAGATGACGTCACAGCTCATATAATGCATCTTTAACCATTAACCATTTGACAAACACCCCTTCCAGCAGATTGAATGTTGCGTTTACTTTTCGAGCCTATTCCTGACATAGCGGCGTTATCTAAAACTAAAAAATCTTTAGAGATTACTGATAGCCTTTACTTGAGGAATCGAGGATTCTTTACCGTCAGTGAAGAATAATAATAATACTAGACCTATATTAAGCATTGTCCCTACTGGGCACGGGCCTTCACTACTAATGAGAGGGGTTAGGCCTTAGCCCACTACGCTGGCCTAATGCGGGTCGATAGACTTCATATACCTTAAAAATTCGTATAAGAATTCTCAGACACGCAGATTTCCCCACGATGTTTTCCTTCAACGTTAAAGCAAGCGAAATTTTAAATGAATATACACGTAACTTTAGAAAAGTCAGAAGTATATGCCATTTGGGCTGGTTTGGAACATACGACTTTCGTATCGACAGTCCGTTAGTCAGTCAGTGAAAAAAATAATAAAAAGTGTTTTATATTAGTCGACATCTAAGAATCTTATAAATAAGGCTGTTATTTTACGTCAGTTTTTTTGATAGGTCAAAAAGCAAATTCCATGATATATACACATTATTCGGACTTCGGACACATTATGCGGTCGTCAAAGCATTGTCTGGAGAAATAGACCGTAGTAGGGCAAATGGAAGGTAGACCTGGTCGAGGAAGGGCACCTACAAGGTGGTCACATACAGTGAGGTAAACGGTGGGCGGCAGCAACAGGTGGTCCACACGGACCTCAAGACCGCACACAGTCGAGAATGACGACATTTAAGGAGGCTGTACTAATTACAGAAACTATTTCATTTCAAACTTGTTTTTAATTTAATTAAAGTTTTCACAGTTTTTAAACTGTAATGATTTATTCTATGGAGGGATGTCGCTTTATAATTATAAACCCTGCTTAATGGTAGATAGATACATGAAAAATGTATTGAAATTTAACAAACCTATATAAATTTATAAAATAAACTAATTTAAGAAAAGATAATTGCTTGCAGATTTTACGTATTATGTTTCAAATTTAACACGTTGTTTATTAACCTGATATTTTCGTACCTTTAAAAGTCAATGTACCCTAAATTGTACGAAATTCTTGTAAAGACGTTATTAGAACGAAAATATAAGTCAGACAATGTCAATAAACTTAAATTTAGCACAATATATGACTCACGAATTGGTATGAAAATCCCTACGATGACGTAAAACAAACCCACTGCTGCTGAGTCATATCCTGTGACCATTGCGATTTTGAGTAAGTTGTTTGATAGTTTATTATTCATCATGTATTGGTGATTGCCTTGGTGGCGCAGTTGTAATTGCGCATGCGTTACGACTGCTGTGCTGAGATCTCGGGTTTGATCCCAGGTCGGGTAAAGTGATATTGGGTTTTCTATCAAGAAATTCTCAGTATTAACCCGGAGTCTGGAACCTAAGCCCGGTATGGCGATAGGCTCGCCCCCTATCACATTATTGGACCGAAATGCAGTGAAAAGTGGGTGTACTGGTTACACCTCCGCCTATCCCTTCCGAGATTACAGACTTGAGTGTATATGTATGTAAAATATTAATCACTGAATAATAAATTTTAACGTGCTTTCAATATTCGCTGATATTTTTTTAGAAATTAGGCACAGTTCTACAGTTTTGGTAAATGGCAATATAAACCTTCATACAATAGTCATTTTAAGCATTGAATATTTGTGGTGTTTAGTAATCGAACCCTGAATTTACCGTGTTTTTACCAAATTTAAAGTGTTACACTTTAGCTCTTTCGACTCATTTTATCCAGTGAATAAAACCGTAGTATTAGGTTCGTTATAAAATTACAAAATTGCCAATTAAAATGCCTGCGAGCTTGACTCGTACCTCCTCAATCGGTATACAAACTAGCGCTGCAAATCATTATTCAATGGCATTGCGAAAAATAAAAAAAATACATAAAGATACTAGCACATTGTATACAGAGGCCTTAAGAGTCGTTACCAATCAGTTTTTATATATAAAAATATAGATTCGCAATAAAAACCCATCACTCAATATACATAAAAATTTACGAGAATTTGATAAAAGTAACATTAATATCGTAAGGTCAAGCTTATATTGCCGAAATTTCGTCACCTTGGAATGTACTTATTCGCAAGTTATCTATGACTCTTACAAGGTCGTCGGAACTGCAATAATTAACTGTTGTTATATCAGAGAGAAGGCACAAGGTGTTGATAACGCATTCATCGTAAGCAGCGAGACTAGTACAGTTCAATAATATTCAATAACAAACGTAAACGTTTTTGTAACATATTAAATACTAGCTGTTGCCCGCGGCCCCGTGGAGGTTATTTTTGAAAGAAAAGGTATAGAATCCATGGAGGCACGTTAAGCTATTACACCTTTCTAGATTTTGCTATACCATAGGAAGCGTGCATTTTTCCGGGATAAAAGTAGCCTATGTTATTCTTTGACGCCTAAACTACCACTATGCAAAAAATCAATACTATCCCGCGGGAACCGTACATTTTTCCGGGATAAAAGTCGCCTATGTGATTCTCTCTGATCCGTAAACAACCACTGTGCAAGAAATCATGACGATCCCTTGCACTGTGAAAAACAAAATTCTGTCCCTTGGAAACCTTACATTTTTCAGGGGTAAAAATTCTATGTGCTATTCCAGACTATAATCTATGTGTGTGCCAAATTGCAGCCAGATCCGATCCGATGATTGAGTAACGGTTGTTACTCAGTCACGCCACAACGGGCAGACGACGGATCTGGAGGGTTACTCTTGACACTCGATTCCAATTTCAAATTGGGATTGGGTTCGAAAACTGTACATTTGGCACTCTTAAACGCAACACCAGCGCACGATTTAATTGAATACGGCGGATTTTTAAGTAACTAAATGAAATAGAGTATTTACGATTGCTAGTTCGCAAATATTCTATTTCATTTAGTTGAGTGAGTTAGAGTTCCAATATCTTCTATATTGGAATTGAATCTGTATCGATTTCAAGATTGGAATTGATTTCAAGAGTAGGCCTACTGGTTGGCTCATAAACCAACATTTAGTAATTAAGGCTCTAAACCGTGCCAATAATCTTAATGATTTGAATGCTGATTATCCCATACAAAACGCGACTAGCTACGAAAAAGAAAAGTAGCTACGGAGATTTCAAAACATAGGCTTAACTACATTTTTTATGTTAATTTATTGTTATGCACGTTTAAAATGCAGTTACGCACGTATTTATGATATCACAACACTTTTTATTAAAGGAGACACTTGAATAGAATTAGTAGTTTTAAAGACAGATTCAATTGAAAACCCGTATCATCTGCTTTTTAAGGCTCTATCTACATTTAAGAACATTTTTTATAAGTTCTACTGGGATAGAAAGTAAGGAAAGTACATGATGATGTTTTTTATAATTATAATATCTACGTTCAATAAAGCGGTGTGGTCAATAGACTTCTCAGCTATTTCTTTTAACGCGATATATTTTTTACGATATGGGCAATGGTACATGAATGTCAGATAAAGTTAATAAAATAAACGTACATACATACATATACACTCACGCCTGTAATCCCCGAAGGGGTAGGCAGAGGTGTAACCAATACACCCACTTTTCGCCGAATTTCGGTCCCATAATGTGATAGGGGGCGAGCCTATCGCCACACCGGGCACAATTCCAGACTCGGGCTAATACTGAGAATTTCTAGATAGAAAAACCGAATATCACTTTACCCGACCCGGGGATCGAACCCGAGACCTCAGCACAGCAGTCGTAACGCATGCACAATTACAACTGCGCCACCGAGGCAGTCTAAAATAAACGTATTATACTAAATTCATTAATAGTATCCCAAAACAATGTAATCTACTGTAATGATTTTTATCTGATAATGAGTTTATAACTACCGGATAGCGTTTGTACAAATTAGGTAATGCCGATGAAGATTTACCTTGAAACATGGCAGATACGATAAAGCAGATTATCTCATATTGAGTTGTAGACCTAACCCGGTTTGATACAGTAATTACTCCTTTACGTTGAAGTGAATATAATTTTTAGCATGACGACAATCTGCAGCAGAATTCCCTAATTACTAGTTACTGATTGGAAATAACAACAAATTACACTTAACATTAAAAGTGTATTACCAAATGACTGTAATATTATTTTGTGGTTTCCTACAAGTTTGTATAAAGGTCAAATAAAATACATAAACTAAACAAGAGTACGAAAATACAACAAATTCAAATTTTGCAAGGCCTATTCTCAAGACTTTAAATTCATTATACTCTCCGATTATTCGGTCACCGATTTGCAAATGGGGTCAAGATGTTTTCAAGGTTTTTCAATGAATAAAAATCCTATTACAAAACTAGTTTTTATTGTATAAATAAGTACGTAGTATTTTAAGACGAGTGATATCAATTCCTATTGGGCGCCTAAGATGAGCAGGACATATTGTCAGGATGGGCGAAACCAGAATGCCGAGACAATTGCTATACGGCAAACCATATTGCCGCAGAAGTCTTGGCAGGCCCAAACTCAGATGGTTAGATGGCGTTGAACAGTACCTCAAAGTAATTGGCGTCAGAAGCTGGAAAGAGAAAGCTATGAACAGATCTGTCTAGAAAAAGATACTGGTCTGATGATGATATCAATTCCGCCTTTGATGATTTAGTTCAATTTAAATAGAACTGTATTAAGTTTTTACACACGAAAAGGCAAATTTTACAAAAGGACGATTCTTATTTTTGAAAGTAAGTATGGCTGTATTTTGAATTTATCTTTATTTCAGTTGTACATCGAACCGACACAAGATATTTTTTTATGACCACTCCTGACGAATAATGAACCCATTAAATGATATTTACATAATGGTTTCTTATGTTTATGTGAATATTAAATATTGAAATAAAACTAATTTTACAGACCCGTCCCGAGTTCGCCGCGTGACCATGAAAGCTGTTAAGCTTTCAAAACATCGGGATTAAAAAGTAAAATAAACCGCGATAAAAAAGATAAAATTAGTTTTATTTCAATGATATTTACACACACACATACACATTACGCCTGTAATCCCCGAAGGGATAGGCAGAGGTGTAACCAGTACGCCCACTTTTCGCCGAATTTCGGTCTCATAATGTGATAGGGGGCAAGCCTGTCGCCATACCGGGCACAAATTCTAGACTCCGGGCTAATACTGAGGAATTTCTAGGTAGACAAACCCAATATCATCACTTTACCCGACCCGGGGATCGAACCCGAGACCTCAGCACAGCAGTCATAACACATGCGCAATTACAACTGCGCCACCGAGGCAGTCGAATGATATTTACATCCAACAAAATAACATTTTGGTAGAGCTTGAACATACTTTTTCTTCGGCGGATCACTACATATTATAAAACAAAGTCCTCCGTCTGTCTATCTGTTCGCCATAAACTCAAGAACTACTGAACGGATTTTCATGCAGTTTTCACCAATAAATAGAGTGATTCACGAGGAAGGTTAAGGTTTATAATTTATCAAGGTTTCGTGTAAATTGGTTGAAATATAACGATAATTGTTGTAAGTGTCGGAAAAAGTACAGACGTCTGGGAGCTTTCATCGAAAACGCTGCCTAATCCCTTTGAGATATAATAAAACAATGCATGGTGGAATATTCCTCTTTTATACATCTACAAAAAGTCCGATAACATATGTCTATTTTTTAAGGATAGCTTACTATACCCATTCCATCGTCTAAAAAAATGGTCACGTCCAATACGGTAATTGGAAAAATATTTAGACGGATACAGTATTAATGCTAACCAACTTAAATACTCTAGTTACCTCAACCGTTTTATGCACATTATTATAAAATTTACATCATATAATTTGAATGAAAATCCTAGAAAAAAATGGACGCGCGCGAAAATAGATTCAAGCGCTTTCTCACTGTTTCTATACAAGCCGAACAGGACACCTGACAGGTACGGCGATCGTTACAGGTGCGACAGTGCAGGAGACAACTGCTAGGATTTAATACATTTTCTCCCAAAAATAACCACCACGCGGGCGTGGCCGCGGCCAACAGCTAGTGTATTAATAATAAATAACACCCAACAGTCACACACATAGCCCGACCCCACACTAAGATACGAGTCTTGTGCCGTAGATATCAGAAACTACCAGTGACTTTCGGTCTCAAAACACCCAAACCCGACACAAATATCTGTCTGTCACACAAACATTTGTCCTGGTGTGGAAATCGAACCCATGGCCTCTCGTTTTACAACCGCCACCGCCGCCGTAGGTCACTCGCCTACTGTGCCACGAAGGCTGTCAAATATTATGCGTGTTATTATAAACATTATTATTCAATAGGAACCATACCTCGAAACAATTTAAGTTATTCAGAGACAAAAGGACACGCAGCTGTGCTTAATTAGGGAGCATTGTATTGTTATTCTAAATTTTTGCAACGCAGATAAGTGCCACAAGTGGGTTATCAGTTGACCACCAAAGTGCGTCGTTGATAGTTTTGACGAAATGACGTCACAGGTTACACTTTTAGCTGAATTAGGAGCTTTATACACGAACAGTAATTATGAATTGTCAAATTTTGAATCTCTGCCTCGGTGGCGCAGTTGTAATTGCGCATGCGATACGACTACTATGCTGTGGTCTCGGGTTCGACCCCGGGTCGGGTAAAGTGATATTGGGTTTTTTCTATTTACTCAGTATCAGCCCAGAAACTGGAATAGGGCCCGGTATTGCCATAGGCTCGCCCCCTATCACATTATAGGACCGTAAAATTCGGCAAATGTGGGTATACTGCTTACACCTTACATGGGATTACAGGCGTGAGTGTATTTGTATGTTATTTTGAATAGTGTACTGCATCCATAATAATCCTGTATTTACTGTGACACTGCTACTTCTACTAATGAGAGGGGTTAGGCTTTCTTGTAAGTTAACTTATGTAAAATAAGAAAATGCGAAATATTTGTATTATTAGTATCTATGCGAATAAATTTATCTAAATATTATTTAAATAGTATTATGATTAATATGTAAAAATTAGTTTAGCCTTGCGCGAAATGCAGCAAACTGCCGAAGCAAAGGGCACAGGGCAGTGATTTTGCTATGTATGTAAAGGAAATAATAATCATAATATTGTCTGCGCATTGACAGGTTTACTTTATTCAGCCAAGAAACGCTTTTAGAACAACACCGAACCTTTCGCATGATTGTGGGCAGTTAACTTGCCACTAGATTATACGTATATCATTTCAACAACTCGGTTAAGGCGCGATAAGACTAAAAGCGCTTACGTAATAGCTTTCAGGGAAGTAGTTGCTATCGAGATTTGTTCATAACATTTTGTATAAAGTCTACATTGTTCTTAATTGCAAAATGCCTTAAACGCCTGAGACCAACCGCTCCTTATAGTAAATCCCTTAGCAGGGCGTGCAAAGCGCTTACGCAACACCTTATCGATTGGTCGCGCTCGCAATGCGCTCACTCCGCTCTAAACAGGTCGTTCACCCCGGCCATTCACGCAAATATTAATATGTAGATTTGGAAACAAACTGCGTTCACATTTAAGCGTCTTCCTCAACTTTTATTATACAACTTTGCTTCGGTGGAGGGGTTCGTAGCCGCCGCTGATCAAGCGAAATCCTACATTAATCTTTTTCGATACAATATACGACGGTATATGTTGAAATAAATGATAAAATGTATCAGAACATGATACAAAGCAAGGTAGCATTAGAATCAAATTAAACCTTTCAAGTACAATTTTTTTTTTCCGGATAGGACAGGCTGATAACTTAAAGCCCACACAGACGCCAGTGACGCGAGTACAGAGGACATCAGAGGAGAGACGGAAAAATAATTATAAAATAAACTTTATGGAATTTAAATATCACAGTTAATTTTATCAAATGCAATTGGCGTTGATCGCCGAATTGTATCTTGCATCAAGTATAGGATATTGCAATTATTTAAAGTTGAAATTGTATTAGCTTCCTCGCCGCCAAAATGAAACCGAAACAACACTCTAGTGGCAATAAATAACCTTTAACATTTTTGTAAACATGTGAAATCTCCCCCTGAAAGAACAGTAAATTAATAACGGTGCAGGCAGCCATTGCGGATAGACAACATTTTAAAATGACACGAACTTAAGATAATGAATCCATACAAATATTATAAATGTGACAGTAACTCGGTATTTTAACGGATCGTAATGAAGATTCGTGTGGCAAGGAGATAGATTATATCCTGGGGTGAAATAGGAGGTTGAAAGTTGGTACGGCCAAACCATATTTCCTCAAGTTAGGGATCAGAAAATTCGTGCTTAGGTTTTTGGTAAGAAATACGTGTTTCAACCTTTTTGCAAAATGGCAAGCGTAAATCTAACCCGTAGCTCTAGGCCCGTTTGAATTTAGCTGCTGAGCGTCAAGCGTCTCTTAGCGCTGCCAAGACCTAAAAGCAGACTCGAGCTCGGCTAACTAGCTGCCAAGCGCAAAGCGTCTTTAAGGGCTACTGAAACCGAGTGATCCTCCAGGTAGTCAACCAATTGGATAATTATTATTCGATCCATGATTTCACACATCACTGAGGTAATGACGAATGGGTGATAATTGCGTATTATCTGACCCGTCACCTTTTTGAGGATCAGCTGCGCGTTGGCCTCTCTCCAAGATTCAGGCACAATACTTGAGAGGTAAGACGAACGTTACAGCTGCGTGAGAGAGGAGTCAGTGCAGGAGACAACTCCTTGGATTGTTTACTTTTCTCCCAAAAATAACCTTCTTGCAGGAGAAGCCGCGGGCAACAGCTAGTTTATTATAAAATCATAAAGAACCACAACAATGCTTTAGATTATTTTTTAGCCTCCAGTGTGATCCCCACAATACACAGTTGAGTAGATATTCTTCGCATACAATGATTTATTAACAAAGATTTCTAATAAAGAGTGCAAGACACATTATAAAATATCTTTCAACAGCCTTGTTTCATATACATATATAATGAAATTACAAATATTAAACAAGGCTGCTGAAATACTACGAACAAAACTAAGTTTTAGTTATGGAATTATTTTTCTTGTTACAAAAGCGATTAATATTCCGCTTGCCATGGATTACATAATGCAATATGTTGCGCGAATCACATGTATCACGTGACGTGAGGACAGTTTCGGGTTACGTCGCGTTGCAATCCCGGGAAGACATTACGATTTCGACACGGTTGGTATCGACCGACTCGCGACCGGCACGGCGGTAGCGTCTGCGCTTCCACGTACAGACATGTGAACCCTGACGATAATGTGAGTACCAAAAATTCACCAGACACTGTAACGGTAGCAATTATTAGCTTAGAATTACATTGAGAAAGATCGACATAGCGACACGACTGTTATATATTATACTCATAGCGATGTAAGATATTAATCACTTGAATATTGACTCGTCCAATATTTTCAGACTGCCTAGATGGTGCAGTTGTAATTGCGCATGCGTTACGTCAGCTGTGCTGAGGTCTCGGGTTCGATCCCAGGGTCGGGTAAAGTGATATTGGGTTTTTCTATTTAGAAATACTCAGTATCAGCCCGGAGTATGGAATTGTGCCTGGTATGGCGATAGGGTCGCCTCCTATCACATTATGGGACCGTAATAAATTCGGTGAAAAGTGGGTATACTAGTTACTACACCTACTGCGTTACTATACCTCTGCCTACCCCTTTGGGGATTACAGGCGTGAGTGTATATGTATGTAATGTTTTCAGTTACATTTATATATCGAGGGGATCTGTCTAGATACTTATCTAGGTGTCGTAGTACTTACTACAACTTTAATGTATTTCTTCTGCGAAGCAGTAGTGAGCCACTTCGCTAACTAGGCATTATATTATGACTTGACATTTAGGCCGACAACGCACCGACGATCCATTTGGCATTATAGGTGTTCATAGACAGTGGTGATAATTTCCCATCAGGTGACCCGTTAGCCCGTTTACCTATTATATTATACAATCAACTATGAGATGAGCGACGTCATCTTGTAATACACAAAAAAAATATAGCATATATTTTCTATTTTAAGACATTTTCCATTTCCATTCTCCTAGTATTTTTAAAGTTGAACACCTTTGGCGAATTTTTGAAGCGCCACACTTGAGGTTATAGCACTTATTCATAGAATATGGGCTTGGCACAGAAAATATTTCCTTCATACTCTACTGCCTGAAATTCTTGTCAGGTTAAATATTGTGGTTTCGCTGAATGAAAATTACCCATTACGATGTTAAAAACCCAACAAATTAAAAATATATAAATAAATACACCCAGCAGTAATTTTATATTCATCGAAATATACTGAGTGATAACCCTATTAAGATCATTGATTACGTAATATATACAGCAGTTATTATAAATAAATCCTAAATAATCGTTCAAGCACATATGAGAATATTGTTTGTTCGTAAAGCGGTACGTATTAATGATTATCTATTTCGTAATTTCATATTACGTGCCGCTATGATAACAAAGTAGTGATATTTTCCACTTATATAAAAACTGTAAAGCTATCATCTAATATGACGTATACACAAGATAAAGGCGGCATTTTAATTAATTTATTATGCTTTTTATAATAATGAAAGTAATGGTTGCATTTATAAAGATGTGGACACGCAATAATCGAGTGTTGTAGGGCTCCCGGTTATCACACTGTTATCATTCTGGCGATTGTATAGGTAGTGCAAAAATGGTGTCACCTACTTTTCACATATTGAAGGTCGCTGATAAAGTATTTTTACAATAATTATTTCTTAATCGTCAAATCGTTTCAACTATTGTGATCTCGGTGTCACGGACAACCAGATAAATAATTCGTATATCCGTCCATAATATCATTCAACATTAAGACGATCCATGATACGAAAATTACATAAATATTATTAAATTGACCACAAATTCAATGCAACTGTGATGATTCTAATTACGTAAACGATACAAAAATATAGTTTAAACTATAAATTAATAACTTATTTACAAATACCTAAATTAATAGGATGTTATTAGCAGTTTCAATTAAAAATATTTAATGTAAACCGCTACAAGGACGCCAAGAAATACATCAATATAAGTCTAAGACTTGTAGATAGAAGGCACGAACGCTTGAAACGTGTTCAAATTGCCTGACAACAATACATTTAAAAGCAGAAAACAAAATTGTTTACTCGACAACATACTTCTAAATGCCCACACTGCACTGTAAATGATTTGGACAAGTTTAGAGCAGAGAAGTAGGGCTTAAAAGACCAAACGTAATAAATTTAAATGATTTTTATTTCTGCTGGTTTGAAACAAATCTTGAGAATGCTTGGATGTATTAGTTGATTTATGTTTTCCTTATATTCGGTATTTTTTTGAATAGCAAAGGTTAGTAAGCACGCAAGTGGTTTACCTGATTGTAATAATCTTTGCCGCCAATGATAACCTACAGCACCAGAGCATCATGGGCATCAAGAGATCATACTTTTCGCCCTATAAAAATCTCACTGGTGATCTTTATTACTCATAATTACTGGCCAGTATGGTCTGGATAATAATAATATTTAATTATTTATTGACAAAAAGAAATATATTAATGGCAGTGACTCCTGTGCTAGAATGAACTGTATTACAGGAGGCAAAGTCTTTATCTTAGTAATAAAAGTTTTGTCAACTTTGTTAATTGTCTTTGCATTTCATTCTAGTTAAAATTACAGTAGAAAAATAATAAATATTAAAAATTACAAATAAGTAATTTAAAAAATACGCATAGCGTATTTGTGTGTATATATTAGATTCTACTTCAACAGATTCTACTTCAACAGGTTTTCTGTTTCTTGTTAAGAAAGAATCTGAAACCAACTTTTGGTTAACTTTTTAATAAATTCGCTTTAATTTATTGAACACACGGGATGCGTTAATAAAGTATTGTCTATGGCTAGCGTAGTTCGGTCAGTAGTAAGTCAGTATTACAAACTCCAGCCTTTCTAGTCAATGTTATTTGTTTATTAGCGAGATATGAATGTTTATTTATTATGATTTGTAGAATATAGATCTGTCACACAGTCAGTAGCCTACATGCTCTCATTAATAAATACATATAAATTCAACATAAGTTTCTGTAATAATGTTTCTTTCACGATCTAAGTGCCAGGAACTTTGGTTTGTGGTATATTACTCCGATTTGTTGATTTAAGCAGAATATTATATACTAACTACTTATTCACTCTGCTTGGCTCACCAAACCAACTTGATTCATAATCTGATGTTGTAAAATGATTGTTGCATTTACAACTTTGCTACAATAAAATGAGGTCTTGTTTTTGACACTATATAATATGTTAGAAGTTTTAAGTGTATCACCAAACTTTTAATCAAGAAAATATATGACCTTCAAAATGTAAGTATTATCATTTACCAAAAATCCATACTAATATGATAAGTAAGCAAGTAGCTTTATTACTTATGTGTTATAAGCCATTGTATTAATTATGATGAAATTTAATATGGACATATCTATCTACCTTAGGCGATTAAAAAAAAACAAATTTTCAAGGAATAAAAGTAGTAGCTCAAATCTTCAACTGTTAACACAACACATTCACAAATAAGTAAGATAAATTCGTATGAAACGGCCAAATTTGAACTTCTCATTCAGCCAGAATGGCTACGGACGGAGTTTAGACGGAGTCAAAGACATCTAACTGGTGGTAACTGAAGAGACTATTTTAGAAATATAAATTATGCTAAAGTGCCATCGTTTATTGTAATTGTGATGTAAATTTGATTTTCGAATTCAAGGAATTACGAATGCCATGCAAACACATTTATGGTGGGTTACGAAACCAATTGAAGAAATGTCCACCGCTTTAATCAGCGACTATAGCTATCCTCTGCCCGTTGAAATATAACAAGTAGCATGGCGAAATCTGTCCTGCGGTGCATTGGATGCAAAATATACAGACTCCTCGCACCGACTTCTCGATCTATCGATTACTATAGCACAGTTATCCTTCCTCCAACAATAGCGTATCTTCGTTAAATCCATATTGCTAATGCAATAAAACTGGCAACTGCTCAAGCATATAAAAACAATTTTACGATGGACTACATGTAAGTTATGCGACAGTGAGTTGTCCGTTAGTAACTCTTATTGATAACCGATTAATCTGAGCGTAACTGTAGTGGAAGTATTGTTTTCATAATAAGTATTCAACAAAACAACACATTGTTGTGAACCAAAATGTTAGATATCAAAATTGCCACGCGTCCTTTTTATACATTCAGTTTAAATCTGTCTGTATAGCATCAAAAGAAATTACCGGCACTTAAAAACATTGTCAGCGTGCTAATTGTTATAAAAATGATAATGTATTTAATAGTTTCGTTGATAATTGAGAACAATATTGTTGTCAAATCACATACTGTGAAGGTTAAAATATTAAAAGTGTGAACGACAAACATAAAATAATTTTTAATAACATAAAATCATTTTAATAACCATAGAATAATTAATTAACATATTATTTAATTCTTTTAATAAGTTCGACTAGTAATCTTCACTCGAACTATTATATTAATAAGGGGAGGGCTCAGCAGAAAAACAATTTATTCTTTTGTCATAATGTTATGAGCCATTTGCCCCCAACTTTCTCTCGCAATTGTATTTGCGTTTGTTTTGATTTCTCGCGCTCGCCGTAGCGGCGCCGACAGACAAATGATGACAATTCAGTTTTCATAATCGAGATCACGTACCTAGATATTTTTTCTTTTAGGTAGTACACTCACGAGTTTTATCTATTTTTATTTTTTATCGAGATTGCTTTTTTAAAAATATATATTGCATAAGTATTTATACTGTAGAATATAAGGTAAATTACAGAATATATGACTTACACTAGGAGTCAAAAGCTCTCGCAAGTAAAAAAAATTATATACACTGACGCCTGTAATCCCCGAAGGGGTAAGCAGAGATGTAACCAGTACACCCACTTTTCGCCGAATTTATTACGGTCCAATAATGTGATAGGGGGCGAGCCTATCGCCATACCGGGCACAATTCCAGACTCCGGGCTGATACTGAGTATTCTAAATAGAAAAACCCAATGTCACTTTACCCGACCCGGTGATCGAACCCGAGACCTTAGCACAGCAGTCGTAAGGCATGCGCAATTGCAACTGCGCCACCGAGGCAGTCAGTTAGGCAGAAGTGAAAATATTTATCTAATGATAATTCTGATTCTGCTGAGTGATATATTCAATAAACGTTTAATGTCACGTTTTACGTCGAGGAATGATTATGAAAGACAAAAATCACGTCTTGTATGAATATATTAATCTATTTATACACATAACATATGCATATGTTTCCGTTGCCCATTTGTTTTTGGATATATTTATTATAGTTACAGCACGAATTTGTATATCAGCAAGCCAATTTTAATATATAAATAAAAATTGACGTTCGTTTGTTTTTTAATATCTTATCAACTTTCTGTCTGATTTTATGCAATGTTACGATATACGTTGTATATTACTTTTATTTTATTCTGATATTGTTGACGTAGATACTTGATTGGAATGCCTACTTAAATATTTAGATGATTCTCATATTAACATGTATTGTACCTTGTTACGTAAAAACATGGGCAACTTTTACTTAGATGAAATAAATAATTTTCATAAAATTTCAAGTACAAAAATTAATATGATAAGGTAGTTGACACGATTTTTTTTATCAATTTAATCAAGAAGTTATATTATTTAGAACCTATTACCGAAAGAATTTTATAAATCCGAACAAAAATAAGTAAATTACACGCCATTCAAATATGCTGGAAGGGGTAATTGTCAAATGCCAGTAAAAGTATGTATGATATGACCCGTGACGTCACGGTTCTCAGAATGGTCATTACTGTGCCGTTGTGCGAGGGAGATAGTGATATATTCCCACTACGCAACCATTTCTGGTCATACAATTATTTAAAATAAATATTGTGATATTAATTTTCAAGCAATTTTAATTTTGTTTTCGCAAAAGGGTTTCTTTTGCGCATTACATTCGGTTGCATATCGAATAATGTACAAATCTAAACACAGGAAACCACCCTATTGATTTGAATACATTCCAAAAAACCATCAGACAAATATTTAACCGAATAACTCAAATTTCAGACTCGTTCATTATTACTATTTGTCACTTTTGTGGACTCTCGATCGGGACATATGACTTGAAAACACAATATGCTATGAAAACTAACATTATAGCTTATATTCGTGTCAAGGAGTAAATAATCGAGGATAACCAAACACCGTGCGTACTCGTCCATTGATGTAAGCACATTGAAGTGCCACAGTTTGCAAAAGAGAGCGATGACCCAATTCTCATAGCACAATGAAAATACTGCTGTCAACGTCGTATTTCTTATATTATAATTATGTTTATGTGATTTATATCTTTCCACCTTGACATAGCTGTTTTGAATGGTTTTATTTAATTGTTTTATTAATGGTATCAATGTTGATGTTCTTACGTGACCTAACCAAGCTGTAAGTTGGAAATACATATTATAAGTATTATCAGAAAATCATTCATTGTAACTTGTAACACACATTATCAAACATACAAAAACCATTATGATAGCCTCAAAAAGTACACCGACTTCAATAAAAAACACATTATGCGTCCCTATAAGATTTGAGGGTTGCCCTCGATTTTTCTGAGATCCCATCTTCAAATCTTGACTTGGTGCCAATGGGACCACCTGGGAAGTATATATTTTTACACAAAAAAAGAATTTCTCGAATCGGTCCAGGCGTCCCCCTTTTTGAAGTCGGATAAAATACTTTTATATGTTTGATAATGTGTACTTGCATTAAATACACTGAAGAAGGCTTAGGGCATTTTCTGTGTCTTGCGGTTTTCAAGGTGCAGATATAGTCATGCGTTGCGTTCGTGATTTACAATTTTCAATACATAAAAACAAATGAGTATGGTCTCACACCTTTTTCTACATACAGATGTCTTTGGACCTTGTCCGCATTGTAAATGAAAAACTCATTTTTGCCGAGAAGAATACTGAAATGACGACGTCTTTCTCATTTCATAATATAATTGTAAAGACTGAAATACAGTGATACAATTAAATCAAATAATTTATTTAGTAAATTATGCCTAAATTAGGCCCTTTTGTCAGAATTAAATTTAAAATCTACCGGTGCTTCGAAAGTAACCACTCAATTGAGAAGAACCACAAAAAATTGTGACTTTTAGATTTTTGTTTGATTATTTGATATTAATTTAGGAGTTTATAAATATAAATAAAATAGTTTTGATTTTTATATTGTAAAAATAAAAAATATTTTTTATAAACTGTATATCATTCTTGAGTACCAGATTTTATTTTAAAGTAAACACAGATATAAGTCAGAAAACGACGTTTTGGTATTTTTTTTTATTATGTTAAAGTGTAGAGTCGGAATTAAACTTATATATAAATTATATATTTACAGCTTATATTTTTTTTTGATACGGACAAAATCGCGGGAAACTATAGAAGCATTTTTAGTTGACGAACAATTTTATTACATATAAAAATTGATCATTAAGCAATAAAATGACTCATGTGTAAATGATTAACTCAGGGTAATAAAGAAAGCACTGTATGAATCATGCATAAAAAATACAATATATTTCTGTGACTAGTCGCATAAATACTTAGCAAAAAAAATCATTTAATAATATTTTGGCTCATTGAAGTCATGCGCCAGAGAACCAAAATCATAGATATTGCTCGCAAAATTAGCACGCTAAATTGGAAGTGGGCTGGTCACGTCTGCAGACGGACAGATGGCCGATGGAGCAGACATGTGTTGGAGTGGAGACCGCGTATAGGCAAACGTAGTGTGGGACGCCCTGCTGCACGATGGACCGACGACTTGAAGAAGGTGGCGGGTAGCGGGTGGATGCGGGCTACCTAAGACCAGGATGGTTGGCGTTCACTTGGGGAGGCCTACGTCCAACAGTGGACGGCAACAGGCTGAGTATATAATATTTTGGCTAAGGCGTAAGTGATAGCATCAATTTAGGACCACGTCTCAACCCATCGGTGTTTTAATTATATATTATTACCCCCTTATTACGTGATGTCAAAAAAATTATCCCTATCCTCCGGCACTTAAAAAATTCATTAAAAGTGTGCATAATACTTAGTTTATTTCCTTTTGAGTATAATTTATATCTACTTTATTTATATAGTATGCTTTGGATACGCTGCGTCAACGCCCCTGTTCACTTAGGTGGTAAATTTAACTACATAAAAGTATTTAAAAACAATAGTGAATGCTTGTGATCAACAAGGCCTTGGATCTCATATCATCATGGGGTACCAGGAATCGGGTTGAGTTTAATGCCAAGAAAACCCAGGTGTGTGCGTTTTCATGCAAGAAATCCTTTTTTTCTCCCATCCCCATTCTTCAGGGTGTTCCACTCGCAATGCGGAATGACCTTAGTGTCCTAGGTATGGATATCCGCTGCGATCTTAATCCAAGGAGTCACATCGAGGGCGTAATATCCGCCACTTCCCGCAGGGTAGGAATCCTGAACAGGGTGCGGCGGTTTTTCACGCCCGGTCAGCTCTACCGCTTATATAAAGCGCAAGTGCGGCCGGGAATGGAATACTGCTCGCACCTCTGGGACGGTTCCGCAAAATACCTTCTCGATGCCTTGGATGGGTTGCAGCGGCGGGCCATCCGCATTGTGAATGATGCAGACGTGAGTAACAGCCTGGAGCCGCTACAGCTGCGTAGGGATATTTCCTCGCTTAGCGTGTTCTACCGTCTGTATCATGGCGAATGCTCTGAAGAATTGTTTGATCTGGAAATACTGTCTCTTGCTACTTGATACTCTATCTGGACGGACGCTTACCATCAGTTGCAGTGTGGTCATTTTGCCGCGCCAGAATAAAAAAAATCTACTGTTTATTGTAATTTATGTAATTCTATTACTCCATAATGTGTTTTTTTAATTGTATGTGTGTAAAAAGTGTTGAGCATATAATTTTTTTTTAATTTCTTTCTTTCTATATTTTTTTAAGTAATGTTATTATAAGCATGTCGTGGTCGTCAGTAATTATGGAAAAATTTAACTAAGAACGTTTTAAGAAATATATATTTAACACTGTAAGTCGTGATGGTGATCCCATAAAATAAATAATTAATTTTCGTCTCATTGCATATTCAAAATACCCCATAACAAGTATTTATGTAACATGTTTAACGGCAATTGCAGTATTACATATAGACTATTTGGTCAAGCAATATTTAACGAGGTTAGTCGAGAAGAAATATGGAAAAAATATATGAATTTTAATTATGCTGTAATAAAACATAATGATGGTTGTTATTGACGTAAATTTTATATCAAAACGGATGTATTCTACTTATTTAAAATAAATTATCGTATTCATAAATATATCAATACTACCTACTTCTTATGAACCTTCAATGTTTAAAATATCAGTAAGGAAATGAGATAATGTTATATGATTACAGTATTGGGGTCAATGAAAAAGCTTTAAGGATTTATCATCTAATTCATAATCAGTAAATAACATAATATGTTTTATATATCGTACATATGTTTAATCATTTATGAATTTTAATTAAGTTAACTTTAAAAACTGATAACATTAAGGTATAGTAAATAGATTTATATATGTATTACCGACATTACATTACTAAGAATATCAACCAAAATATACTAAAGACTAGGTACCATAGCAGTCCTGTGTGATTTATTTACTTTTATTAAAGTATTTGTAATCAATCTTCCTTTTGCAATCTATCAAGTAGAGGATCGTATTTAGAAGAAATATAAACTGAAATAAAATATATTGACTAGCGGGCCCGGCAGACGTCTTCCTGCCCGGAAAGCAGCGCCACATTAAATATGATATTTCATAGATCTCAATCTTTGTAATTTCTTCCACAAATCCCAGCAAATCAAATTAGGTGACATACCGACAGCATCTATCAGGTCCGATTATGAATCTAAACCATCCAGGGTGCCACCCAGACGCATACAAAAAATTCATTCAAATCGGTCCAGCCGTTTAGGAGGAGTTCAGTGACATACACACGTACAGTAGAGACTATCCCGCCCACACACCCGCCATTGTAACTCCTGTTTAGCCAGGATCAACAATGGCACGCATTTTTTCGACACCGAGTAATGAAACTCGGCGAGTCTCTGGGAATGCTTAATAACTGTCTTTTATCCCGCAACGAAATTAATCAAATAGAAATATAGGGAGGAGTTGGAAATATAAATTGTCCACTTCCCTCCATAGCAAAGCGGGAGACAAATACTGAACTAAAAAGGTATTAACCTCCAATGTCCTTTATATCTGGAGAAGCCAGACGTAAACACCACGGAAGTTACTTAACGGGTCCTATCATGCGAGCTGTTACGCTTGATTCCAATAATAGGATTCTAATTCTACTGTACACACGTACAGTAGAATTAGATATATAAAGATATTCAAAACTACATGCATAATATCGCAAAATAAACATTACTCTCACAATAAGCAAACAAGGAAGTTACCAACAATGTCTTACTCTAATTAAGCAAATCAGAAATAGAAACGGCGTAGAACTCAAAATAGTAGAAATTCCACGATAACAGAGTTACATAAGTTGGAGCGGCGTTGTCGTAAAACGCAATAATCTAATATTGATAGGAAATAACGAAATACGATAACCATGGTATCGCAATAAATCGGTGCTGTAACGATAAAAGGGACGGTCGTTGATCTTTCCGCCACAGTATAGCGTTCACAGAATGTGATCGGTAAATTTGTTTCTGCCTAAAGGCCTACTGAAATAAATGTTCCACTGAATTGTGAACGTTATGTTATTAGTATAATCGTATGAAACAAGAGCTCAAATCATACTACTTTACTTTTATCGATAAATAAACAAGGCGTGTTACACTGTTTGTACGCGAGTCTCTAGCAGATTACTAATCATGAATGAGATAGTATTCTTATTATTAAAAAGATAGTTTTTAATTTAGTTTGTTCATTTTTATTAAATAATCGGACAGTATATTGAGTGTATGTTTTTATCTGTATACTACGTGATTTGGTAAAGTCAAATATTTTTATCTGTACAACATAATTCAATGATATAACATTTTACGGATTTCATCGCAGTTTATTTTTTTAGCCATCATGGTCTATTCTATGAAAAACTATTATTACTCTTAAATTATATTTTTGATATTAATTAGCGACGGCAAAAGTTGCTTCATTTGTTAATTAATTTGTTCCTTTGCATTGGTGATATATAATACCATATTATATATAAAAATGTTCTTAGTACTATCATATCCTCCGATTCCCGTGGATTCTAACCTATTCATGCTGTAGACGAAACTATATTCAGGGTGACTCTACTACTCTAGCGTTTCTAAAAGCGAATGTTTGGATTCCCCCAACCCCTTTCCATCATCGGACGACAAGAGACTCGGCGAAGCGTCATCGATACATGGTTGATATTCCACCAGTACGCACGAAGCATTTTGCTAGTACATTTATCATGCGCACCGCTAGAGAGTGGAACTCTTTGCCGGAGTCTATATTTCCCGAAAATTATGACCTGGGTATCTTCAAGTCAAGAGTGAATAGGTTTCTTCTAGGCAAGCGTGCTCCACCGTAGACCACATCATCACTTTCCATCAGGCGAGATAGTGGTCAAACGCAAGCCTATTTCGAATAAAAAATAAAAAAAAAGGATGGATGTTTGTTACTAAATCCGCCAGAACAGCTGAACGGATCTGGTTCAAATTTGGCACAGAGTTAGATTATAATCTGGAATAGCACTTTTAATGCCGGAAAATGTACGGTTCCCTCGGGATTTTTGTTTTTCGCAGAGCTAGGGATCGCCATGGTTTTATGCACAGTGGTAGTTTAGGGATCAGAGACATGACATAGGCTATTTTTATCCTGGAACAATGTACGGTTACTATGGGATAGAAAAATATAGAAAGATGTAATAACTTAAGATGACTAAATGGACTTATTACCTTTTCTTTTAAAGTAACAAACACGCGGGCGGAGCCGCGGCTAAGAACTAAAAGGCTTATTTTACCATAATACTATAATAGTTAATTACGAAAAATCCCTGAAAATGTATGCGATTATAAAGATATTGTTGTGGGTAACTAGGATTAACGACTTATTAAATTAATCTATCGTAATATGTAAGCCTTTACAGAACTCTTTTATTTGAATTACACCTGAGGTTAATTACAGTCTAAAATGAACCTTAAGCACTCCTTCGGCACTCTACAACTTAGTTTTGGTTGTTTCAAAGTTATTGAACTCATCACAGGACTAATACGTAAACTAATAAACATTCCGATCGTTATGTAAACGATAGATCGACTTCTAATTGAATGTATATTTACTAAGTTATTTATAACGGTTAATAATATAATATTATTTATAGTGGTTTTATGATTGCAAAGTGGTCATTAACAAAATGATCATTATCAGACTTTTTTGTTAGTGCTTACATAAAAAAGAATTAATTGACTGCTTAATGGCAATTACAAGGTACACTTTCTCGTAATATTAGTTGTGTGAGTGTTGGTTCAAAGCTAACGATATAGAGTATTATACAAATTAACAGAACGGTGAATGGATTATCTTAAAACGGTATGACAGTTATCACACACACACACACATATACTCACGCCTGTAATTCCTGAAAGGGTAGGCAGAGGTGTAACCAGTACACCAATTTTTCGCAGATTTCCTTCTGATTCTCCTCGCTAAAACTGAGCCAGTCTCATATAATGTGATAGGGGGCGAGCCTATCGCCATACCGGGCACAGATTCCAGACTCCTGGCTAATACTGAATAATTTCTAGATAGAAAAACCTAATATCACTTTATCCGACCCGGAGATCGAACCCGAGACCTCAGCACAGCGGTCGTAACGCTTGCGCAATTACAACTGCGCCACACACATGCGCTGCAGAAGGCAACCGCAGGATTTTAGTCGGTACACAGTTGTTGGAAAATGGGTTAAGTCCCGGTCTAGTAGACCCACGAGTAAGTTGGGTCGGTGCGGTATAACCATTTCTCCTCCTCCAAGGTCGAGCAGGTATCATATAAGAAGAATATTTCCCGCGGAAAAAAAAGACCAGTATTCCCCTGAATGATGAGTACGAGCAGATCCCTCATCTGGTAATAAGCTTCATGCTCGTAAACATGCTAAGCTGGAGCATGCTCTCGCAAGCTTATAAACAACACTACGCTTGTCACCTTCAAACATAAGTAGTTATCTTATAATTTTCCATAACACTACCTTCAGTGATCGCCAAACTGGAACTCAATTTATACGATCCCAGAGGAAGATGCAAGCTGAATACGAAAGCCTATGAGTGGGTACCTATCATAGAACCGCTGCTCAGTGGCAAAGCAAATATATTCATTTATAACTTCTAGGATATAATATTAAGTTACGTAATTTTCGGGAGAATATAACCGGGAATACAAAATACCAATATAGTCAGTTATATGCTAAAATAAATATTGTACAAGGTAAAATCTAAGTTAATAAAATTATTCATGCGTTTTAGCACCTAAAATAAGCGGATGTTTTAAACAAATGCATTTCGCATACCGCTTTATTATGACATCAACGTTAATTATCAATTTACTACAAGGAAGTACAAGACATAAATCAACGAGCAATGCACGAGAATTTTCCGAGACAGTTCAATGTGTTAGATATTATTCAAGCACTAGCTGTTGCTCGCGGCTCCGCCCGCGTGGAGGTCATGTTTGGGAGAAAAAGTATACAATACAAAATACAAATTTTCATGCGTTTATATTTTATATACTTACGGAAATAAATTACGGATTTTCATACAAACCCTCATCCACTATTTTATCCCCTTACGGGGTGGAATTTCCAAAAATCCTAAATATATATTTTTAACTAAAAGGCCCAGTACTAATTTTCATGAATTTAACTTCAAAAATGACGGATTTTCATACATATTTTCATCACCTATGTTACCCTCTTAGGGGTGGCATTTCCAAAACCCCTTCCTTAGTGGATGCCTACGTCTTAAAAGGACCTACTGTCAAATTTCAAATCTCTAACCCCAGCCGTTTAGGCTGTGCATTGGTATGTCAGTCAGTCAGTTTCTTCTTTTTAACCGACTTCATAAAAGGAGTAGGTTCTCAATTCGTCGGAATCTTTTTTTTATGTATGTTCCCCAATTACTCGAAGACTCCTGGAACGATTCGAGAAATTCTTTTTTTGCTTAAAAGGGTATACCTACTTCCCAGGTGGTTCTATTGGCACCAAGTCAGGATCTGATAATGGACGCGTAATTAGTTTTTTTTGAAGTCGGTGTACTTTTTATACATACAGATTGGGAGTGTTGAAAATTCAATTTGTGCTTATTATTATGTCAGATAATATATAGATAAACAATAGTATTGATAGTTAAATATAAATTCTTATTGTAATCTCTACAATGTGACATCAACCTCTCACAAAAATCGATGTAAAGTGGCAGCTTGTTGTCGCATTGCGGATATGTAAGATTTCTGGAGGTCGAAATTGATATCTTCTTAAATCTCTTAAAATTCTGTATATAAAGGATTACCTTTAAATAAACGCATATTCATGACTTTTTGGTTTTGTGTGTGTTTATTGACTGTAGATCACTTACCAGAACCCACATGGTTGTTTGACAGTCTCCTACAAAGTCCAAAGTACAAATATATTCTGCAATTTTGATAGTGGTAGAGCCACGCTGTAGACATATTTGTCTACAGCATGAATGGTCCGGCTCGACCGGGGTAGTACCACTGTCTCACAGAAAACCAACGTAAATTGACAGTTTACTGTCGCGTTTCGTATGGTAAGTGAGATATCCCGAGGCCTAGATTCTCCCTTCCCTTATCCCTATTCCTGTCCTTCAAGGCCGACAGTGCATACATGATACTTTCGGTATTGTGAAAGTTCATGGGCGGTGGAGATCCCTTAACATCAGGTGACCCACTGGCTCGTTTGTCGGACTATGATATTAAAAAAAAAGATCACTTACCAGAACCTACATGGTCGTTTGCCAGTCTCGTACAAAGTTCAAAGTACAAATAAATTCTGCAGTCTTACTGATAGAGATCGATTTGACAATTGAACTGCAACGAAACACAGTCGTGATTGCTAAGTTATTAATAAATTAACCAAAATTTGATGTCATGTGCTCACTTCAACGACGGGTAATCCACCTTGAAACTTACAATAATAATTTTAATTATGCAAAAACAAGTTTACGAATTGTTATAATCTATTTTGAATTGTGCTTGTTGTAATCAATATTTCATGCCCAAAATAATTCTATTGACGGCGTATGTTATCATGCGATATTTATGACGGGGCGAGGCCACAGATGTAATACTATTATTATTATTTTTGTCATATATGTATATTATTATCATATGATGGTAAGCGCAGTGCTGTCCAATGAGAGTATCGAGTAGCGAGAGACAATCTATCCCCCGCTACTCAACACAATCATGCTGGCCTGCTTCCTCACACTGATTTTTATTGTTATTTAATTTAATGTTAAATAACAATAAAAAGCACTTTCAAACAATTTATTTAAGTGTTGACCTATAGTTAACGACGTGCACATTGTAGTATTTACAATATTAAGTATATTTATTGGTATATTTAATGTATTTAGTGGTTTTTCTTGGGGGCCTAGAGTTGGGGTACAAGGTTTGGCCATTTTGCGGCCTTCTGAGTACTCTGACAATAGACCCTCGACCGCTTCTTCACCTTCTTGCCCATGGCGTAGTGTGAAGAAGCAGGCCGGCATGATTCTCTCTCATCTCTCGCTACTCGATACTCTAATTGGACCGCACTTCGCTTACCATCAGGTGCAGTGCGGTCACATTGCCGTGCCAGGAAAAAAAATGTTTTAAATTACATTCTTCTTTTAAGAATGTCATAGCAATGCAAGAAACCCTTATAGTTTCACCATACCCACCTTGATGTCATAATTATATTGTTCAGTGACAATTAGAACTACCTCTGAAATCTTTTAGATAATTATCCTCGTTGTAATCCTAGGTATTGTCATTTTCGCAAAAGATCAAGTACAACATTATAACTTTTTTTTATATCATAGTCCGACAAACGAGCCAGTGGGTCACCTGATGTTAAGTGATCTCCATCGCCCATGAGCATCCACAATACCGAAAGTATCATGTATGCGCTGTCGGCCTTGAAGGACAGGAATAGGGATTAGGGAAGGGAATCTGGGCCTCCGGATATCTTACTTACCATACGAAACGCGGCAGTAAACTGTCACTTTACGTTGGTAATGGTATAGCTGAAGTAAGTTAAAATTACTAAGTAATATCAGTATCTTTCCATAATTAGGCCCCGTTTTTTATTTATTCCTAATTCATCGTTAAATACAATTCGATCAGATTTACGTCGGTCTAGTCACTTGGAATTTAGGCAAAGCCTGAAATAACTAGACTAGAATAGTTTAAAATAGCTTGTTTTATGCTTTATTTTATAATTTTTACTAACTATAGAACTAATACTATGCTTTCAGTCCAGAACCTCTTTTAAATGATATATTCTGAATATGTAAATTATATTCTATACTCAAATATTATAGCTGTTTTTTATAATACATCCTCTTGATCTAGCTGCTACTATGAACATACTTAAGAAATGAGCTAACAGCCATCGATAGCTAATTAATTAGCTGTGGCTGTAAAATCTGTGTTCTAATATCAATAGTTCTTAGGATATGGGGAACTATTTGAAAAAATAAATTACGCCTTGTTAACTACGTTACCTTGATGGCTCTCATTTGTATAGGTAATTAAACATCCATAAGGCAAAATTAAAATGATTACACTTTTAAAACATGTAATAGCTACCTTAGACCTGAATATAATGACCAAAATGATGTATTACTATTGAAAATCGATACGACGCACACTACGAGGGAACATTTAGTAATGTACAATAATTAGATAATATTTCAACTTTCCATCCAACAGTTTCCATTCCATTTTCCTCATAAAATCTCATGTTTATGTAACCGAATACTGTAATATTCCTAAACAATTAATCTTATGCTATAACATAGTCCGGACTGCCTCGGTGGCGCAGTTGTTATTGCGAATTCTTTACGACTGCTGTGCTGAGGTCTCGGGTTCGATCCCTGGGTCGGGTAAAGTGATATTAGGTTTTTTATTTAGAAATACTCAGTATCAGCCCGGAGTCGGGAATTGTGCCCAGTATGGCGATAGCCTCGACCCCCTTCACATTATGGAACCGTAATAAATTTTGCGAAAAGTGGGTGTACTGGTTACACCTCAGCCTACTACTTCGGATATTACCGGTGTGAGTGTATGTATATAACATAGTCCGTATTTAAATTCATAAATAGGCATTTACTTGGCCCCGCTACTGTTATGAATAGTCAGTGGGTTTTCAATGTGGGTATGATAAATATATAATCTACAGATACACTTGCAGCAGATGTAGCGCGGACAGTATAGTAAACTTATTCAAACATAAACATTATATATTTTATCGTTGAACACAAATTTGATAGTGATTTCGGAGGCAGTATTGTAAAAAAGGTGTTTTGTCTGATTGCATAATTTTAATATTGATATTAAGTATCGGTTAGAGGTCGGGCCGCGTAGAAGTTCGCCCAAGGCTCTCGATCGCGAGTCGTTGACCCGCCGTCACCTTGCACCGCACCAACTTACGCAATTCATTAATCTTATCATCTGCATGCGCACCCGAGCGACCTCGCGCGGCCCCTCTCACCCCTCGCCGAATTTCGATGCCTACATTAGCATCAATACGTACACAATTATAAGGTCATCCCCAAAGTCAACGTTTAAAATTCGGAAGGAGTATATGTACGACATTATACATAGTGATTCGCGTTTTTGTACGTGCATGTCGTTCTAGCACATGTTTGATAATTTACGATTTCACTAGCATACGGGGATTTTTCACATATTATTATCTGAATATTTTATTCTGAATAGCAGCGATAGCCTAGTTGGTTGCGGTACGGACTGTCAAGACGAAAGTCGTAGGTTCGAAACCCAAGTGGCATACACCTCTGACTTTTCTAAAGTTATGTGTGTATTAAATGTTAATTATCGCTTGCTTTAACGGTGAAGGAAAACATCTTGAGGAAACCTGCATATCTGAGAGTTTGTCGAAGGTATGTGAAGTCTACCAACCCGCATTAGGCCAGCGTGGTGGACTAAGGCCTAACCCCTCTCATTAGTAGAGGAGGCCTGTGCCCAGCAGTGGGGCATGTTTAATACAGGGCTAGTATTATTTTATAAGTCATGTGTGTTATAATAACTAAAACGTTTATTAATTCATACTTAGTTCTAGTATACTAAGTTCTAAAATAAAGGTATATCTGTATAATAGATACTTGATTTATTTGTAGAATTCGAAACCATTCGTTGTTCTCAGTACCGCACGGTAGAACGGTGGCTATACAACGTCTCGGCTGACTCACACCCTCTAGATGCTTAACAGATTCCTGGACTCAAAACCAGAGTCTGATATATTTACGTGTGACAGACGATTATTTTTGTTATAATGCCTGAGGTTTTGCGAGTACGATGTATGAAAATCATTTAATTATTACTATGTTTTTTTAATGTTTTCAATCTCATCAATTAATTAATCAAACATAATAATTGTAATCAAATGTTATGTCACGTAAAACCACAGTGAATAGTGTAAGTGGTGTTTTTACCGTGCTATTCAATAAAATAGATAAATAAATTTTATAGATATTAATAAGACCAAAATATGTCATAGTTCTGCTACCTATATTTTACAGTGAGATCTAGTTAGTATCTCACTGTAAAACCAGAACCATGTGTGACTGTTTATTCATTCATTATTATAATAAGAAAATATATAGATTTTAAGTATTTATTTTTTCCGAAAAAAATCATTCAAAATAGCGGGAATACTAAATGCTATAGATGTCTTATATTTTAGTAAGATTGTATATTGGTCAGGGATTTTCTCAAGATATGTGACGAGGATAATTCTTCGATTAAGCGCCGTTTGTATATTGCCAGGGTCCGTAACGTACGCTTATGACATAACTCATTTCAGAATACATTACCACTCTCTAAAAAGATGGCGAAAGTTGTATTAAATAATTGTAAATAGTTAGAATATATTGCTTCAGTATTAATATATATAAAAACCTACATTTTATAAATTTAGCGAACTCTTTATTAATAATTAGTAAAAAGCACTGTTCAAAATAATACCGCATTATACGCCACACAACCTTTGCAAGGCCCTGTTAATTATTTCGGAAAATATTTTCCAAATATTGTAACAGTTTCAACATAAAAATCGCATAACATTTATTTTCAGGGTTTTTACACTATATTTTAGGTAACGTTTCTAATGACGAATTGTTTAAATTTTTGTTTTTCATTTTCATAATATCGTTAAATAAACTACAATTATAATGCTTGTTGCTTGTGAATTTTGGATAGAAGAATATCGTTTTTTAATATCAACTTATTATAGTTACACAAGCTAATTGAATACCTATTATAAATATTCGCACAGCGGCATTTAAGAAAATAATATTCCGTTTTGAATGGATTTTTCTTGAAGTAATTAATTTTAGTATCTGAAATAACGTCTACGTCTAATGTAGGCCTTATCGCGGAGCTCACATACATTCCCACATCTTATATCAGCCGACGTTACTCGTATACGTGGGAGCTAAATATAAATTTAATAATAAATTAGTTTCTATTTCAAATAATTATCAAAGAAGAATTAGTGTCGGTTTCTTTTCGCCCTTCCTCGTTGTCTTATAAAGTACTAAATTACACATTATTAATTAATATAATTTTTTACAATACCTCTTCATTAATTTTTATTAATTATTGCTATTTTTGTTGGTTTTAACAGAAAAATGTGTGCGTCTACATGCTCTACGAGATTCTGCTACAAGTTTCGTAGCGCACGAAGCTGTTCGAAAAGCGGCGGAGAGAGGAGCGACCACTGGGACGAGCCTGCGCGTGCGCCACCCGTATTTATTCGCAAGGCCACGCAGCGGCGCGCCAGTGCGCAGACGTCAGTCGCACGCGATATACAATCACAGTGTTCTTGACATCGCACTGTCGCGATTTACGGTCCGCGCACGAATGTAACGTTTCGTTTACAACTAAATACAATACGTTTTTTCTTTGATTCTAATAAATAATAATATTTTAAAGATGATAACGATGTTTACAAATTCTAAAATTTTGTGGGGCCTATGGCAAGTGTTGAACTATTGTGTGACGCGTACTTCGGTGCCACTGCTGGTGGCTGCCGGCACGGCGCTGCTCGCGGCGCGGCTGATGGCGCTGGTGAGAGACATGCGCAAGCTGCCTCCCGGCCCGTGGGCACCGCCCGTCGTCGGCTACCTGCCCTTCCTCGGAGTCCGCCACAAGACCTTCCTGGAGCTGGCGAGAAACTACGGAGCACTCTTTTCTGCACGTCTCGGAAATCAGTTAACGATTGTACTCAGTGACTATAAACTTATCAGGGAAGCTTTTCGACGTGAAGAATTCACCGGAAGACCCAATACTCCGTTGATGCACACTTTGGATGGTCTAGGTAAATATTTGCATTTTATTTAGCTTGGCTTTGAATTTCCTAATAGTATTTATTACAAAATTTTGCCGATGCGTGTTAATACTATACATACTTTTCGTTAATTTAGTTTATTTGTATCACGGTTAATTTAAAAATATTGCCATAAAGTGAGAGTGCACAGTGAGTCGTGCACATGTACATGTGCATATGGGCGTCGCGCACTGTAGCGGCCCTCCCGCCACAGCACGCGCCGCCCTCATGCATCGAACCCATTGTCAACGCCTCCCTTGTTTTAGGCATCATCAACAGCGAGGGCCGACTTTGGAAAAGCCAGCGTCGTTTTCTACACGACAAACTACGTGAATTTGGTGTAACTTACATGGGCAATGGCAAAAAAATTATGGAAGGAAGAATTAAGGTTAGTGTGTACATTTTTATTTATGTTCATAATGATAATTGTTCAATAAATGCAATATAAAATGAATTATGATAATATAAAGAACAGCAATATTAATATTATATATTTGTTTAACAGAATGAAGTGTACGAGTTAATATCAAACTTGCACCGGTCGGAAGGCGCTCCCATAGACATTAACCCTCTTCTTGCGTTGGGCGTGTCCAACGTTATCTGCGGCATTACGATGTCGGTGCGGTTCAGCCAAGGGGACGTGCGCTTTGAGCGAATGAATCATTTAATTGAAGAAGGGATGAGACTTTTCGGTGAAGTCCATTACGGCGAATATATCCCTTT
Organism: Laothoe populi; assembly: GCA_905220505.1. Lineage (NCBI taxonomy): Eukaryota > Metazoa > Arthropoda > Insecta > Lepidoptera > Sphingidae > Laothoe > Laothoe populi. The sequence continues at coordinate 9,310,724 of HG992152.1, forward strand.
GTACAACGTAAGTATCTTTTAATTATAATAAAATTAACTTTTCATTCATCATCAAATGTTTAATTATATCAAAACCTTCAAAATTTTTATATATATTTTATCAATATTTTTATATAGAGTGAAGCCTTAGTGATATTTAAAATGAATATGTTTGTTAACAGTATCTTCCTGGTAAAGCCCAAGCTCAAGAAAAAGTCGCCAAAAATCGTGAAGAAATGTTCACGTTTTACCAAACTTTAATTGATGAACATCGCGAAACTCTTGACGTTAATAATGCGAGGGATCTAATCGATGTTTATTTGATTGAGATCGAAAATGCGAAGCGTGAAGGAAGAGGAGGCGAATTGTTCGAGGGTCGTGATCATGGTAAGTTAAATAATTTATAATTGCAACTAAATAGTTATTGCACTTGTTTCATTTAATTTAAAATTGAAATCTAAATATTTATGTATTGTTTTAGAATTGCAATTAAAGCAAATTCTTGGAGACCTGTTTTCGGCTGGCATGGAGACCATCAAATCTTCCCTTCTATGGATGATCGTCTTTATGCTGCGGAACCCCGATGTAAAAAAACGCGTACATGAAGAACTCGATGCTGTGGTGGGCCGCGACCGCTTGCCCTGTATTGACGATATGCCAAATCTTCCATTTACTGAAACTACAATACTCGAAACTCTCCGCATGTCCAGCATAGTTCCTCTGGCAACAACTCATTCACCTACGAGGTATATACTATTATTATTATAAACTAATGATTATGCACCATATTTTTAATAATATGGTAAAAATGAATATGATAAAAATCTAAGACATTATCTTTTGTTATCAGGGATGTTCACTTAAACGGCTACAGAATTCCGGCTGGTTCTCAAGTTGTTCCACTCATCAACTGCGTGCACATGGATCCAAATCTTTGGGACGAACCCAGTAAATTCAACCCTAGCAGATTTTTCGACGACACCGGTAAAATCAGGCGTCCGGAGTATTTCATGCCTTTTGGTGTAGGTCGGCGAATGTGTTTGGGCGACGTGCTGGCGCGTAAGGAAATGTTCATGTTCTTCTCGTGCATGATGCATCAGTTCGATATTCAAATGGTGGAAGGTGACGCACTGCCGTCGCTAGAGGGAACAGTAGGCGCGACCATCTCGCCGCAAGCGTTCCGGGTGCAGTTCCTGTCGCGGTCGCCGGTCCCACTGCTGGGCACGCCACTGCCCGCAGATCATCCGCACCTACGTCACGTAGGGTCGCACTGAAGCTCGCGCCCCGCCCCGAGCCCTGCGACCGCGCCGCCAAACACCCACCAGTATGAAGTGATCACTCGTTTTAGAGCGCATCGACAACCATATATTTAATTTAAGTCTTAATAAGTGACGACATCGCGCCACCGATTGTCGAGGCTGTGCATAAAGTGTTCAATATAATAGTAAACCGAATGTTAGATTTATCCAATATTCCCATCGTTGAGATTATGAAAATGATGTGTGTTTGCAGTATTAGAATGATTGATAGAGTGTAGAACAATAGAATCTAAAATCATACCATGAAGGATGCATGTAATTTAAGGTTTTATCGTTTAAGATCTAGTGCCTATACCAAAATCGAATGTATATTGTAGGTCATTATTTATTAGTAGCTATCACTTACGAGAGTGTTGTCTGTTGCGTGTGATCTCATGTTTGTTGCATTACAATTAAGAATTATATTTAAGAAATAAAAGTGTTCATCTAAACAAATGTAATTTAAGATAATATTGTACCTACCGGGAGTATAAATAACATTCCAGGTAGATTATAAATCAGCAACTAGTCTAGAGCATTATTGCTAATAGAAAATAATTAACTAATCTAAGTTTACTGTTATTAATCTAAAACTTCATGTTGTCGCAACCAAGTTGCTTTGTACTGAACGTTAACTAAATAAGTCTGTTTAACTTGCAGCTCCTCGTCTTACATATTCTGTTAAAATGATCATTAGTACATAATTTACCTAAGCTTTGTACGTAATGCTTTATTTTTAATCTGAATTGTAAACTAGTTAAAATATAATTAAAAGAAAAATACACGAAATATAATGTATGAAAATATATTATTTGGTTTAAATGTGTCCTTATGCATGAATTTATCCTCAAAAAAAAAACATAAAAATTGAGAAATTTCGCAATAATCCCATAACTTAACCACAGTGGCGAGGGGTAAAGAATTCAAAAGGGTAGCCGATACTAGTTAATTCTGGACGATTGCAATAAATTTTAGTCACAGATTGCTATTGCTATTTTAGGATAATTATTCTCACTTAGCCACCTCAATAATACATGTATACTACTACTATACTACTAGCCCTGTATTAAACATTGTCCCACTGCTGGGCACGGGCCTCCTCTACTAATGAGAGGGGTTAGGCCTTAGTCCACCACGCTGGGCTAATGCGGGTTGGCAGACTTCTCATACCTTCGAAAAACTCTCAGATATGCAGGTTTCCTCACGATGTTTTCCTTCACCGTTAAAGCAAGCGATAATTAACATTTTAATACACACATAACTTTAGAAAAGTCAGAGGTGTATGCCACTTGGGTTTCGAACCTACGACTTTCGTCTTGACAGTCCGTACCGCAACCAACTAGGCTATCGCTGCTGTTGTATATTATAATACATATAAACTTTTATCATACAGTAATTCATGGTGGCATTTATTCAAATGTAAAAACGGAAGCCGAAAATAATGAAACTCCGCCTTTTGTTTCCAACCGTTTATGCACATTACAACATCAAAGAGCAAATAAAATAACTAAAATCTCAAAACCACTACATAATACATGCAAACTTATATTGGATCACAGAAATATTGAACATGTGGGGGCGCCAGAGTGAGTCCGATGGTTCCTTGCATATCTTCCTGTGACGGCTTCGAAGCTAGACGGACCCGTTTACGGCGAAACAAACGAGCTATCAAACCACTTGATAGCATCCGAGAGAGTTCGTCTCCAGGACACATACGCTTACCTTAAAAAAAATACAAATTGATGAAACCAAACACTTTATCACAGAAAAATAGGTCTAAGATGCCTAGGCACTTAATACATTTTAAAACAAACCTATTTATATGCTAATAATTTAAATAGTTACTTCTGTTGATGATCATATACCGACAAAACGAGGCACTTTGATACCAAAACAATGTGTATCCATTCAACATTGTCTATATGTATTAATGACTAGCTTTTGCTCGCGGCTCCGCCCGCGTGGAGGTTGTTTTCGGGAACAGAAGTATACAATCCAAGAAGTTGTCTTCTGCACTGAGGCACCTATAGCGATCGTCCTGACTCTCAGGTGTTGTGCCTAAAGCTTGAGATTGCATTTAAAGAATACCTCATAAGTTAACCCCACACTTCGTCCCTTTTAGGGATGATTTGTTAAAAACGTTGAAACACGTATTTCTTTATTTATTACCTAAAGCCTAAATATGAAATTTCAGATCCCTAATTTAAGGTATTACGGATTGCCCACACAAACTTTCAACCATTATTTCACCCCCTTCATGATATTTTTTGGGACAAAAGATAACCTATGTCCTTCCCCAGGATATAATCTATCCCTCTGCTGAATTTCATTAGGATTCATTCACCCGTTTAGTGATGAAAGGTAATAAACAAACAACAATATTAATTTTGCTGCGGAGATATTTTAAAACTGTTATATCTCCTAAGATATTCATTGAAATCAAATGACGTAACAGCAACTTCGTTCAAAAAATTAAATACTTGTGATAAATAAAGTATTTATTTTGATAAGGATTGATATCCTGTTTATAAAAACCCCTTCGCAAATAACGCATTGTTTCAGAACAAATTCGATAACCATTAAAAAGATTATAGTGAGCCAACCGAAAAAGATAGACATATGCTATTGCCGACTTTTATTTAGAACTTTTTAAGAGGAACAATTCCGTCGTACATGATTGTTACGTAACTTTAACCGTTTACGCAGCGCACGCAACGAAAGCTCTCAAAAGGAATAAATTTTCCCCGCATCATTTTTTTTGCAACATTTTTAATTGCTGCTCCGCTCCTATTGGTCATAGCGTGATGTTGTATAACATATAGCGCTCCTCGATAAATGGGCTATCCAACACTAAAAGAATTTTTCAATTCGAACCAGTAGTTCCTGAGACTAGCGCGTTCAAATAAACAAACAAACAAACTCTTCAGCTTTATATATAAGTATAGATAGTAACACTCTTAAATACCTGTTTGAAAAGGTATGAACTCCTGCGGCTTCAACAAGCTACCGTCCAGTGCTAAGAACCTACTCGGTCTGAACTCCTCCGGGTCTTCCCACACATCCGGGTCCATGTGTAGGGCCCACTGCAGTGGTATTACCATAGCTCCTTTCGGAATTTTGTAATTGCCGAGATATGTAGCCTGCAAGGAAACTCTGAATCATCACACGCTTAGCGGAATAAGTGTAATCGAAGCCCTATCGCTTGAGTCATTGTTATTTGTGTGAATGGCAGGGGTTAAACTGCGACCATTGCCACAAAGCGACGTATTAAAAATAGTACTGGGCGAATTATAATAATTACAAATATAAAAAAAAATATAGCCTTCGTAGCGCAGTGGACGAGGAGCCGGCTGTGAAACAAGAGGTCGTGGGTTCGATTCCCACACCGAGACAAATGTTTGTGTGATAGATAGATATTTGTTTCGGGTCTGGGTGTTGTGGGACCGTAGTCCTTCGTATTTCTTGAACCCACGAACAGGTTAGTGTGAGATCAGGACCATGTGAGTGATTTCTGGGTCCATTATTATCATTGTATTGTCGTCATTAGATATTCACTTATGTAAACCACTTTATGCTGTCTGTATTTGTCAATGTTTTTATTAAAATCATATCTTGAGTCATAAAACTGCAAATAATCTATTGTAGAATAAGAGCAAATAACCCACGCGATTAATTTATCCCAGCCAGTTGTTAACGATTACCAAGAATGATTCACATGCTCCTTGCCGGGCGCGTGGTCGTCTCTTAAAGGTATATACATATTTTTTTACTTTTTATTTTTTATATGTATATTTTATTATATTGAATTGTACTATTGTAAAAGAATAGTAAGACGTATTAGTGTAGATATAAATTTTGTCCAATATTAATTCAGCTTTTATGCTGAGCTTAGAGGGCGGTCATTTTTTATGGCATTATACACTGTTACTACGAAAAGTTTTTTTAATTCATAAAAAGTACACCGACTTCAATGAAAACCAAATTATGCGCCTCTATAAAATTTTAAGGTTTCCCTCGATTTTTCTGAGATCCCATCATCAGATCCTGACTTGGTGCCAATGGGACCACCTGGGAAGTATACCCTTATAAACAAAAAAAGAATTTCTCGAATCGGTCCAGGCGTCTTCGAGTAATCGGGTAACATACATAAAAAAAAAAGATTCCGACGAATTGTTAACCTTCTCCTTTTTTTGAAGTCGGTTAAAAATTGAATTGACACTGGGACGATCGACAGACAGATAAAAAGTGGGCCTATTAGTATTCCTATTTTACATTATAAGCGGCCGAAACCTAAATATTTGAAATTCGGATGTCTGGACCTAGAGCCTTGAGCTAACTCAACGTTGCGATTTTTAGAATGTCTTAGAAATGTTTTTTTGACAAATTTGTCAGTCTGTTTTCGTTTGTTTAAACATACATAACTGTTAAGGTAAAACCTTTAAAGAGAAATATTTATTGAAACCCGAACCCAGATTCGAAAAGTAGAAGGATGAAATTGAGATAAAAATACTCATAGTTACCTTCGGGTAACATTGAGTTTTTTACATTGAAATCGATTGAGTCAAAGATATGATAATTTCACCGTACACAGGGTGTAAAACCCGCCATAGTGGCACACGCAAGTGTGTCGCATTCCGGGATCAGCCAGTGTACATCCGGTTTTTGTCGGGGTTCTAGAGTTGAGGTACAATGTTTGGCCGTTTTGCGGCCTTCTATTAAAGTATTCTGACACTAGACCCTCGACCGCTTCTTCACTTTCTTGCCCATGGCGTCGTGTGAAGAAGCAGGCCGGCATGATTGTGTTGAGTAGCGGGGGATAGATTGTCTCTCGCTACTCTATACAATAGTTAGACTGCACTGCGCTTACCATCAGGTGTAGTGTGGTCACTTTGCCGTGCCAGGATTAAAAAAACAATTTATCAATGATTAAACCACACAGGGTTTCGGATCACACAAGCTAGCAATGGAGTCGTTGATTTTTATACAGAGATAGATAAGTGGTGGAACACTAATACAGAGTATTTATTGGACCTTTATAATATCGGAAAAAGCTTATTAACAAATTGAGTTTTTAACCCGAAACACCATGTATTCCCTAACACACTTTAAGGTGGACAGAACTTCAGGTAAAACCTGGTAATACATAAATAACATATTATTATTGCACAAAATTTAGTCTATTTAATTAACTGGTTAGATTTGCAACAATCTCCATAATTGTTATCACAGACTCGTGCGCGCTATATGTAGATTTGTATACAAAATAATGTGCGTAGTTGTGGCCTCCCGAACAATTAATATGAGTGTCTTCAACTCAGCAAGAGCCATAGCAAGTTTCTAAAAATCATTCCGCAAATACATCAATCTATATATTATGTACTAGCTGTTGCTCGCGGCTCCGCCTGCGTTTAGGTCATGTTTGGGAGTAAAAGTATATTATACAAAATACGAACTTTCATGCGTTTAACTTAAAAAATGAAGGATTTTTATAGAAACTTTCATCCCCAACATTCATATTTTACCCCCTTAGGGATGATTTTGAAAAAAAATGTGAAACACGTATTTCTTTATTTCCTATCAAAAGCCTAAATATGAATCTAAAATTCCAGAAATTGCCTAAATTTCCAGATCATTAGGTCAAGGAATTATGGATTTCTCATACAAATTTTGAACTCCTATTTGACCCCTTTCATGGTTGTTTTTATGAGAAAAAGATAGCCTATGTCCTTCTCAAGGATATATTCTAGCTCCTTGTCAAATTTCATCACAATCTGGTCAGCCGTTTAGTCGTGAAAAGGTAACAAACAAACTGAGTTACTTTCGCATTTATAGTATTAGTATGGATATCTGAAAGGGGAAATACCAGTCACCCGTACATTTATTACAAAAACTCCGGAACTATGAAGCCTACAAAAATTTCATGAGTTGCTTATAGGGTGGAATTAATTCGGTAAGAAATGATTTTACGACAAGATAATGTTAAAAATACTTAAATTAGTAAGTTTACAAACGCTATCAAACTCTCATGCAACTGCAACTTTCACCGAAATCGAATAACATGCATAAGATACAAAAAAAAAACCTCCAAACATCCATGAGGTATGCCGACGGGCACGATAGATCGTATCCGTTGAGTCTCATAAATAGCCGCCATGAGTCGAGGTAGTCTTGAGCTTTCTACTTCACATTCTTCTGGGTATTCCGATAAAATTTCGTTCCGAACTATTTCCTATAAAAAAAATTGCGTGTACAATAATGAATAATAATTTACATGTGCAATCTAGTGTATCAAACAATGACATAACAATGTAAGTAATATGTCACACCTGTTCATCGGGGTATACAGCCATGTATAGTAAGAACCAGGCGAGTGTGACTGTAGTGGTATCTAAGCCGGCGCCAAACATATCAGCCAACAGAAAAATAAGCTGCTCATCTGTCATATAGCGCGCAGTCTCATCTCCAGATTCAAATCTTTTCTTTTGTTCCGCCAGAAAACTATCCAATATGCATTCGCCTTCAGTGGGAATGAGAACTTTCGGATCGAAGACGTGTTCTGTGTTTGGCGCATGCTTGCTATATTTTATACATTTGATTTTTCCGTCTGGGTATTCGTTGAATAGATTACTGTGAAGTGGATACTCGGCTCCCTTGGGTTTCTCCAACCCCAGCATGTTACGTCGTCTTGCTATGACGCTTGCATATAGAGTATGTGTCTGCGCTTGACCACGAATCAACATTTGAATCGTTTTTTTTATATTCGGTGAGAAAAATCTGAAATGTGTGACGATGGCATGTGTGATTAATATTGTAATTAAACGTAATATATAAATGATAATTAACCATAATATTTTACCTTACAAAAGGCAAAAAATTAACAACACCCGCTACGCCCATCTCATGGCATCCCTCTTCTTGAATTTGTCTTAACCATTGCCAAGTTTTGTCTTCGGGGGGAAATTTAAACCCGAAAATTATTTCGTTGACTACATTTCCAAGTGAATTAGTCAACATGTGAGGCAGATCAATTGGTTCCTCGGAACATTTCTCTATACTCTAAAACACCATAGAATTTGGGGAAAATTATATCGGAATTATTGCCATTAGTTTAGAATATATTGGATAAGGGATCACGCATATTTTCTGGTGGTAGGATATTGTGTACACGCAAGTGTGTCGCGTTCCGGGATCAGCCAGTGTACATCCGGTTTCTGTCGGGGGTCTAAAGTTGGGGTATGATGTTTGGCCGTTTTGCGGCCTTTTGAGTACCCTGACAATAGACCCTCGACCGCTTCTTCTCCTTCTTGCCCATGGCGTATTGTGAAGAGATGGCCGGCATGATTGTGTTGAGTAGCGAGGGATAGTCTCTCGCTACTCGATACTCTAATTGGACTGCACTGCGCTTACCATCAGGTGCAGTGTGGTCACGATACTCTAATTGGACTGCACTGCGCTTACTATCAGGTGCAATGTGGTCACTTTGCTGTGCCAGATAAAAAAAAAGAAAAGATAAATGGGTTGAAATGATGGCATCTAGATATCACATGGTGTTTAGATGAAGCTCATATTGTTTTATACAATAAAAAATAACATTACACGATAAACAAATAAGTTAAAAAAACTTACTTCAATCAGTTCGTAAACACCATACGCTATACGTTTTTCCAGTTTTTCTCGTAGAACACTATATTTGCTCATGCCATAACTTTTCAACCAAGACGTGATCAATTTTCTCTGGTCCCTCCATAGGCCACCCTCAGCACAGATAATGCCTAAATATAAGTATAAATAGTAATAACTGTTCGCATTATTACTGTTGTGATCGATTACAATACATTATTGTACAAACTTAGATTGTATATACATAATATGATATGAACTGAATAAATAGAGCATGTAACCAACATGGCTGTAATATACACATGGGACTCTTTATTTACATGCGTAATATTGAATGGAAATAACGAGTTATTATTTTCAACTTTCAAATTCTTGCATATAATCGTTCAGGGTACTACTTTTAGTAATAGGGTAGTTTCCTGTCTTTAATTAAACACATAATTCGATATGCAACTGAATATAATACGCAAAAGATACATTTTACCGAAAACAGAATCAAAATTGCTAGAAAAATTAGGTCACAATATTTATTTTAACTGTTTGTATGAGCAAAAATGGGTGCGTAGTGGGAACATCACACTATCTCTCTCGTGCAATAGGCTATTTGACTAATTTTCGAAAATGATTTAAAACTATTATTACATTACATTATTATTATACATTATTTTGTTTAAAATTAAGTGAAATATGGTTTTTTAAGCTATTGTCTAACAGGATGACCACAATTTGCAGTGTATTTTCAATGTTGTCAAATAGCCAATTGCGCTGTAATAGCCATTCTGAGAGGTGACGTCATGGCTCATATCATACATCCTTTTACTGTCATTTGACAACTACCCCTTCTAGCTGATTTTAATAGCGTCTAATTTGACTTATTTTTTTACGGATTCATAAAATTATTTCGATTTAGGTAGTGTATCTAGTTGCTTAAAATAATTTAAAAAATCGTGAGAACTACCCTATTTTCGTTCCGATTTCTTGGGATAGTGACAAAACTCTACAAGGCGGACGAAGAAGCTAGTAGATTATAATTAAATATTGCACAAGACAGACTGTTGTTATTTCTAAGTATTTTTTGCTATATTGTATGGAAATTACGTTAGTATATATTATATACTAACGGAGTGGACTAAATTAATATTATATTTACTATACGTTAGTATATAGTATATATAATATTAATTTTAAGTACATTTCAATCCTACATATCCATATAAAAATGTCCCTTACCATTCCCATTCATAATTCCATGAGTTAAATACAAGGGTGCTCGTCCTGAGAAATTTTCTTTTGCAAAGGCCTCTCTTATCAGTTTGTGATCAGACAAAACAACAGCGTAAATATTTCCCATTTTCAATCCATACATAGGTCCATACATTTTTGACAATTTTGTCAATGTTATATGAGGATGGCGTGGGTCGATGAAAGGCAGGTAGCCCAATATAGGTAAGCCCCAAGGTCCGGGAGGCAAATTCTGCCATTCTTTTATTTTCTTGCAAATCCAAAATCCAGCCACAAATGTGGCTATCCAAATAAAGAATAGATCCATTGAGAGCTAAAAATAATGTAATTTATTAAATCGAATATTGTTATTTGATTAAGATCGAATAACATAGAAGTGAATATTTCTTTTTATGCGTTGATCATATGAAATTAATAAATTATTCATGATATTTCGAAAGATGAAGGAAGCCCATTTAAATTTAAAAAGGCTCTTGAAATATGATTTAAATTAACTTTGTGTTAATATAGACTTGTTCGAGCGAAAACATGCGATGCCCACTGTGTGAACTCTGAGTAGCTTAAATATGATTAGACAAATATATACATAATATAAGCAATCATCGATTAAACACAAACTACACTGAAAACGAATGTACGCACACTGATTAAAACCGAGCTTCACTTACGCTAGTTTCGTATAGACTGCCCCGCGAGCGCTGAGGCTTTCATTTTTATACCAAATCTTCCCCACCAAGTCCACAACCTATACAATCTACCCACAAATATTTCGTAAGTGACCCCCAATAATTCCATACAAATCTAAAGTACCCTTACAATAATAACAACAAATAATACTAGTAAGTTTATTTTCACAATCAATAAGATTGTGAAAATAAATGACTTAATATTTCATGTTAGTTTTATGATAGGGAGTATTCCATATTCAACAAACGGTGTGACGAGCAGGTAGTCCAAATGCAATAAACTAAAGTTTTTTGCATGTTCTATCATAATATCGCATAATCATATTACATCGCGCCGATTCCAAGTGCGTGCGATAAACACGGGAAGTTGTTGAGGTAATATGACTCCTACAAAATGAACTCTTGTTTAAATGCATATTTTGTATCTGTTTTACTACCAAAATCTTTAATATAAACATGTCAGTGATAATATTAATATCTTCTATCGTACCACATGATTTATAATATTGAAAGATAACTTATCGTTACTTTAAACCGATAACTTTATCACAATTTAGTGTCACATTGCTTCAAAATTGGCGCCATTTGTCTTCAATATGTTTTAATGTAATTTTTAATGTGTTTTTAATTAAATTTTAAATTTGTTTTTTTTTATTTTTTTAATTTTGTGTTCCTACAATAGTGTATAAGAAAGAAATTGTTTTCATTGTATAATTTTTTTTTTTACTAAAAGTTGTTAGTTTTAGCACTTCATAGTACATAAATTCTTGCACTTAAGCGTCTTGGTATATTTCTACTGTAAGCTTTCGTGTATTTAATTATAAATAAATATCATAACTGCAACATTAGTTACTACCAAAATAGAGATTTTTAAACTTTCACTTATGTATCTAGCAAATGAGTAAGTGGTTCACATGATGTTAAGGGGTCACTACTGGGCTTGTTTGGTTTACCCTCTGTCAGTTATTAATTGTTATTGTTATGTGCATAGATTTATTTATTTATAAATGTTTTAAATATATACGAGTTCACCAAAATTATACTTTCACCATAGGTCAGTTGTAAATTAATCTTTGTGAAAATATTGTAACGTCTATTCATTTTACGTTAAATGTGTCCAGCTACACGAAATATTTAACATACATTTTTTGCAAACAAACAGAGCATTGTGTATTAACATAATGTTTATTCATAAAAGTTGAGTAGCAACACTTTAATCAAGCTTGCACTATGGCGCCGCACGGTGCTACCAACCGTATGAAAAAAATATGACTAGCGTGACTCTTTGAGTATTGACCATATAAACTGGTCGGAACTACGCGTGTATTTAGTAAAATAAGTCTTTATTAGAATTATTAGTGTTATCATTAAACTTACCTAAGATCTTGAGTGAGAGAGGTTGGTTTAAGTACTCTTGATACTTATTACAAAATAGTTAAGTCGTCGTGAAGTGCCAGAGTCGCCACGGCGCCAACTTATCGTGGCAGCTATCACCAGAGAGAACTGATCACGTGGCCAGACGCCTGTCGACTGCTCCTTCGGGCCTCTGCAATTTCTACTACCAAACAAAAATTGTTATTCAGTTTAAAAGTCAAATCATGAATTATTTTCAATTTAATGTGTCGAAGGTTTCCAGAACCCCCGTCTTTGCCAGATATTAGTACATCTTGCGGCAAATAAGTAACGGTCGTTGATTTCATTTACATAGATATCAGAGAATTCTGAGGCACTTGTGATTCAAATTTAAAAATACATGCATCTCTCGAGTCAACAACAGCATTTACATGAAAGATATAACTAAAAAATATCAAGCCAATATACCTAGACAGACAGAATAAAAAATAAAATTATAAATGCGAAATCACATCTCAGGGTTCACATTGTTAAATCAATGAACTGATTTTGATAGACTTCATCATGAAGATAAATTGACATGACATGTCTAATTATCTTTTAATTAATCAACGCCTTAGGAGGGGACATTGGGGACGAAATACAGAAGTGAAATCCGTACATCTACATTTCACCGAGCTTATTACCGTCTCATGATGTGATAGGCGAAAAAAATGTTGAAAAATCGAATTCAGCAATTTGAAAAATCATGCCTGCGTTGCCCGGGATAGGATAGGAATAACTGCCCGACATGATAATAGGTTCACCTGTCAACTCTTTAGGGACGACGAATACTTGTGATAAGGAGTACTTCTTCTTATATTTTAAAATTTATGGCTTTCACTTATGCATGATTCTGGCAATGTCAAAGTTGGATCACACTAAGATTTAGGAAAAATTAAATTATAGAATTTGATTGGTTTTAAAAATAACTTCCATAACATCTTTGGACACGTAAAAAAATATAATAATAGTAAAAAAGAAAAAAATAGGAATAAGTGTTTGGAGTAATAATTCTATAGGTAAAATCAATCCACTTTAGGCACAATTATGACGTAACTAAAATTTTAAAAATTATATACGCTCACAATTATAAGAGAACGTTTTTGAAGTCGGTTAGACATATTAAAAAATATCTGAACTATTTGTCCACAGTTTGAAGAAATATCGTGGTACCTACATACTTATATTCTAGTAATAATATAAATGTTTTTTTTTTTTTTTTTTATCCTGGCACGGCAAAGTGACCGCACTGTACCTGATGGTAAGCGCAGTGCGGTCCAAATAGAGTACTGAGTAGCGAGAGACGATCTATCCCCGCTACTCAACACACTCATGCCGGCCTGCTTCTTCACACTACGCCATGAGCAAGAAGGTGAAGAAGGGGTCGAGGGTCTAGTGTCAGAGTACTAAGAAGGCCGCAAAATGGCCATTGTACCCCAACTCCAGACCCCGACAAAAACCGGATGTACACTGGCTGATCCCGGAACGCGACACACTATGGCGGGTTTTTCGCCCTGTGTACGGTGGTCGCTATCCGGGCGGATATGAATATCCTACCACCAAATGTAAAGGTATGTAAGGATTTGTTAAAGTTTTAATGTAATTGAATGAAATTTGGCATACAGATAGGTCATATCTTAGTTAAGGCTACCTTAAATTCTCTCTGGTATTGTGCTTCCGTGTGATATGAGACAATAATCGACATTATTGTTTTAAAGTTTTTGTAGAATATTCATTCTCAATTTTTAACCCTTAAACAAATGCGGGGCTATAGAAGACTTATCAAAGATGTTTAAACGGATTTACATCGCATTTAAGTATGAGTTTAATGTGTGTATAGTAAAATAATAAAAAAAACAGGCTAAATGGTTTTTTTTTTGGTGGGAATATATTTCCGTATATTTGTTTAGGTTCTGTTTTCTTTTAATAGTGGGAAATTATATCCCTATATCCTATACTGCAATGCCTGCAAGACTAGTTGTTGCCTCCGACTTTACTTGAATTTTACGAATAATGAAAAAAATTACATGTAGATAATTATGGAATTAAGAAAAAAAATGCTATAAATAATAGAAATCAAATATTTAATTAAAAAAAAACTTTTTTAATAGCCTCGCTTACGTCGCAAGATTAAATTAAAAACTCGTACGATCCTAAACCAACAACAAAAAATTTAATACAAAAAGACGGAATTGAAATGTTATATTTATTGATAAAACTTTGAGCATATCTGGATATAGGGAATTATTATCCCAGATAGTAATTACCAAAATGGACATAGGGAAAATACTTCCCATATAATGTCGACATTCAAAACTACCACTATTTTTAGTTTATCGGGCTGTTTACTGTGTAATTATACTAAAAATATAGACTTCTAATAGAAAAAAAGTCAATTATCTACTTAAGATAATTTTTCTGCTCGTCAGACGAAAAACACTTTCCAACAGCAGAAATTTAGCGCCAAAACCGGTAAAAAATACGAACATTTCCATATGAACTTACTTTGACGTGAGGCAAAATGACGTTAGACAAAAAGTGTTGCCAATTATGAAAGAAAATCTGATAGATTTTTTAATGCGTCAAAACAATTCGCGATATCGACTAACGTTTAGAAATAAAAAACAAATATGTATTCCCTAGTCGGATGGGAAATATTTTCCCTATATTTGAATAAGGTTAACTAGATGGCCCGGCGTCTTATATGACGCTACTCATCCATTAACTTATACCTATTCTGCTAGTTGAAGCTTGTTAATGACAATACATTGACAGCGTCCGTGACGCAGTAGGCGAGTAGCCAGCTGTGAAACGAGAGGACGTGGGTTCGATTCCCTCACCGGGACTGTTCTTATAACCCAAGCTATTTAATAGCTTGGGTTATAAGAAGGGACCAGTTCCAATTAGTTATCCATATTTTAAACCTAAGGCTAAAATAATACAATTTAACAATAGGCGCGCGTTAGGCATTAAAGTTTTAAACAATATAACAATGCACTACAGAACAAAACGATTGTTAAAAAAATATATAAAAATACATTTATAGACAAAAGAGTGAGGCTGCGCGGAGCTCGAGACTGTCGGGCGAGGTCGGTGCAGTGGCATGGCGCGCTCGCGGGCGCAGGCGAGCACAGGCGGGCTGAAAGGGTTACTCTTGACACTCGATTCCAATTTAAAATTGGGATTGGGTTCGAAAACTGTACAATTGGCACTCTTGAACGCAACACCAGCGCACGATTTAGCTGAATACGGAGGAATTTTCAGTAACTAAATGAAATAGATTATTTACAATCGCTAGTTCGTAAATATTCTATTTTATTTAGTTGAGTGCGTTATATAATATCTTCTAGATTGGAATTGAAACTGTATCGAGTTCGAGATTGGAATTGATTTCAAGAGTAGGCCTGCAGGGCAGGGCGGCGCGAAGTGTGAAGGCCGGTCAGCGGCCGAGCTCTTATCGGTCCAATCATAACGATCAGTGCGCTTAATATCGACTAATATAAGCATTAGCTCTACCACGTGCCACTGACTTTATTAATTACGAGACGCAATTACGCTCGTAAACACCAAACGAGTGCGAGCGCACACTTGCAACATAACACCCGGCCATATAAGCGGCCAGTGGAAAATTGTGTTAATACGCACAAATAATATGAATGTGAGCTCACCGACTTAACGATTACTGACATTTAACAGATTAACTTCTACTTTGTAAGATAGGTCGGAGACGAAGTTGTCATTTGTTTTATGTTATTTTTAAACGAATCATAATATTGTCTTTAAGACAATGCAGTAGTAGTTATTGATACTTCCCTGCACCATTCCAAATGGCATAACACGATTACCTAAAGAATGCACTAGTCTCGTTGCCATATTGTTCAACATGTCAATTAATAGATCTTCTGTTGAACTTTAAATAACAATGGCAACCACGTAAGCATTGTGTTCATCATAACTTCCATTCATTTGCTATAAACAATATGGCAGATTGACGAGCACGAGAAATTATTTTTCGATGTTAATCATAATACCTGCCACACATTACCACAGTTAAAGTAGGATGAGCAACCTGTGCACCTAAAATTCGACAACAGTTTCTCGTTTTTAATAAAGGAAGTCCCTACCAATTTAATTGACATTAAACTATAATTTGTATATACAACATGTCACAGGAATATCATTATTATTGGCCACTGTCAGTAGAAAATCAAATAACATTGCTACGAGTCGCTTTTGCTTTCATTTATTAATTAAGCATATATGGTTAATAACCTTGCCCTACAAAATCAATAAGTACACCCAACATTTTACTTCATAAAAATATTATCCCTGTCACGAGAATCCAACCCACTACAGATAATACTAGGTCTAATAATAAACTTTAAATACATACGGTTTTATAAAAGTTCGAACTACTTTTGTGCGCTTTTGTAACAAACAAATAACTTTTCCTGTTTTATAATATAACTACATATTGTCCGCAGCTTCGCACGCGTGATTATGTTTATCGGTACCGCAGGAGACTTTTCCTGCACAATCGATTAAAAATATATGCCTACCGCTAGAATAGAACCCATGTTTTCACTCGGGTCTCTATCTCTCTCTCTAATTTAATTTAAATTTATCTAATAGTTTTTACGTGATGTGCGAACAATGGCAAACTTCTATCATTTTATTATTATTAATATAGAAAATTTGGCCCCGTTACGACCTCTGTGAGATAAGATTTGGAAGTAAAATGTTGTACGGAGTTATCGATTAAGTACACATACTAATAGGTAAAGATAAGAGAACGATAGAGAATTTGATAAATTAGGCAGTAATGAATACAAATTGAATTAATTTCATCAATCAATTATGAATTTTACATATTTGTCATAAACAGATAAATCTAGATATTAGCAAAGAATAACATTAAGTATTTTTGTTATTCTCATTCAACCACCGTACAGTTATTCAGCCGCTGGTGTTACTGACACAATGCAAGGCTAACATGAGGTGGACGCCCGTGCAACTGGCTACATATATTCAAAAGGACATATATATACTCGAGTAGAACGAATCAAACAGGACATGCCAGAAATCGAAATCCGTTTCCAAGCACCAAAGACACAAGAATAGCTTTTTTATGGTGCTCTTTCACTATTTCCTAAAATCAGTATTAACGTTCAATAATTGTGCAGTTTCAGCCATGTTGGAACTTGAAAGTGATTATTTGCAGGTTTGATATTTCATACATCGTTTTCCTTAAATCAACCCACACGTGTTCGTCTACGTCCCGGTATCGTTATGCTAAATCGACGATAATCAAAAAAAAATACAAATAAAATACACCTGTTCCACGTTTGTGCCCTTAGCGGAATGTTTGCTTCATTATGAGAACATAACGTCTATAACTTCATCGCACCGTGCGGTGAACATTCAACACTAAGTCAATGGGGCTCTAATGAGATACTCATTGACAAGAGCTCTGTGAGCCAGATCTCAATCAGCGCGACTTTGTTCTCTTTAACATTGAAAAGGATATGTCGAACAAGTCACAAGTCGACAGTCGTATTCAACCGTTCGCTGCTCTAAACGGGATATATTATTTTGTACGTTTTTTATTCTGTACACCCATAAACACCATCTAGAATCTTGCATCCCGTGTATGCGTCTTCCTTTTTACTTTTAGTTTATGTGAAGGTAGTCGACCAGTTTTAGTACACAGAGTCAATGTATGCAAGGCTCTTTACCCCTATCTTGCGCTGGTGTTGCACAATGCCGAGAAATTTCTAGAATATCGAACTTGTGTTATTGTGCTATTTATAACTCGGTTCTCATTTCCAGGATTCTTGCGTTAAAAATAACCTGCGAGATTGTAAGTTAATATACCAGAGTTTCGAGATAATTACTCTACTGGCGTTTAAAATTTTTCCACACTCGATGAAAACAGGATTACGTACGTTGAAATAATGCTTGTTGATTTTCTACAAACTGCTTGCGAGTCGCTGCGTTTAAAAGGCTTGTTTCGAAATCATTTATATTTGTTTTCGGGAACAAACAGAAATCGCGCAATCCTTGAATGTTAATTGGCAAGTAGTGTGTCTGAGAGAGGTCATACGGCAGTCCACACTACAAGCTCAGCAGCTAGCCCGACTTGCCTTCGCCAGCTCACCAGCACGCCCTGCGGCCCATCGGTGTCCTTGCATTCTTTAAGAATGGTACCGGTTCAACGACCCTTGATAATGTGAAGGGATCAATATTGTTCTTGCTTTAAACCAGGGATTCCCAAACTTATGTGAGTCACGCCTTCTACGAAACAAAATATTACGCCCTCCCCTGCTACAATTTATTTATATTTTTTTAATCAGGTTATCAGGTAACAAAAAAAGCTCCTTTGAATCATAAATGATTTATCTGTATATAAAAGAAACTAACTGACATAAACACACAGCCTAAACGGCTGGGGTTATATACTTTAAATTTTGATAGTAGGTGCCTTGTATGACGTAAGAATCCACTAAGGAAGGGTTATGGAAAATACAGGTGGTATTTCCTAAAGTGGTGGTAAGGCTAAGGGGATAAAATAGGGGATGACAGTTTGTATGAAAATCCGTCATTTTTGTAGTTGAAACGCATGAAAATTGATATTCTGTATTGAATTCTTATTTTCCCTAACATGACCTCTACGCGGGCGGAGCCGCGAGCAACAGCTAGTTGCATATACAAAAGAAATAAACAAATTACTCTAAAACAAAACTTTTTTCAGGGTATGGATAATCTTCCATTGCTTTCAATAGGTACTAATTGTTTTAATATGCGGCGCAGATTAAATTTTTAGTCTTATTTAAAACTAATTATAAGTCGAAAGATTTCACCCATGCGCTTTACCATACTGCCGGCCCGCAGTAGCCGTATCCCCAACATATATAATTTACGTAACGAACCAATCGTCAGAGTCGAGAACATTTGATGGTCACTAGCATCAATTCAACCTTCGGATCAAAGTTTGAGAGATCTTAATTGTGCACGCTTTCAGAGTGTGCCGCTACTACAAGAAGATCTTATAAAGTAAACAATCTTATAATAGCTACAAGTATAACTTGTACGATATATACGCACTTTTTGCCGAAGTAATCAAAGAACCATTCAATTATTCTTAAGTCTTAACACGCCATATAGGTATACTTTGCTGTGTGGTTAAATATTCAAGAATTGAGGTCAGATCTCTTGCACTGTTTATACACCGGTCACATGCTGTGATGCAAAACAATAAGGTGTAATATTTGGGCAGTAAAATATACAACGCAAGCCATTATTCTTGTCAATATTTCGTTTCCAAGCATAGGGTTATACGACAGTAAACAGTGAAAGACAAGTGAAACATGGGGGTTTTAAAACCAATGTTTAACTCGTAGTACATGCTCATTTTGCAATCAGTAAATAGAACAAACTTATTTCATGACGTCTCTTAATATGCACTGCTAATACAATATACTCGCAAAAGTATAAAAAGCAAAGGTTTTCTGTTGAGAGGAGGTTAGGCCTTAGTCCACCACGCTGGCCTAATGCGGGTTGGCAGACTTCTCATACCTTCGAAAACTCTCAGATATGCAGGTTTCCTCACGGTGTTTTCATTTACCGTTAAAGCAAGCGATAATTAACATTTTAATACACACATAACTTTAGAAAAGTCAGAGGGGTATGCCATTTGGGTTTCGAACCTACAACTTTCGTCTTGACAGTCCGTACCGCAACCAACTAGGAACATCTCACTCTCTCACAGAACATCGGTAGAGATTTTTCTTTACCGGCCATAAAAGATGTTATGGTCGGCAGTCGACACATGGAGGTACGACGCATCATGGTGCCGAAGATGACTGTCCAATGGGATTAGAGACGGGTACACTACATAAAAACTTTTTTCCTAAAGTCACTAATACGACATTTTTACGTATTATGAAATTCGGACTTTTGAAAATCAGAATATCAAAATTCGGAATAAAATATTTCGGAGTTTTTGAGTGTTCCCATCAGAGACTTATAACCTACTTTATGTTACTTTTTTGTGAGACAGTCATTCTAATCTGATGGATCTGTATAATTCCAGTTGTAGACAAAACTATCACCACTTCTAGAAGTTATCTATTCGAAAAACACATGTGAGTTATTGATTGTGCCCAATATTGATTGTGCTCGATTAACTTGCCATATATCACATCATGGGACGGATATAAGCTTGGTGAACCGTGAGCGTACCACTTGTACCTCTGACTATTCCTTCCGGGAGTAAACTTAAGCTAAAATAAAAGGAACAAATATAGGTACTCTTATTTCTTTTATTTGGTAATTAAATGAGTTTTGATATAACTAGTTCTATAAGTTGTTTAACATATACAATTCTTTGTAAATTAAACAAAATTAAGCCCTAAGTTGTAGAATTATATTCACATTTAAATTGTTATGGTTCGCAGTTAATTTCAATATACCGTCGATTGTTTCGTCATTAAAAAAAAATACCAAAGAATTAAAAAATATATATTCGGTCAAAACGCATCATGTAGTGGATTATAATAGTATATATTATGCTAATTTCAGTCGCAATTAAAATGGTTATCACGCTAATAATTGATATGGAAATCAAACCAATGACCCTTAGAAACTGTTGATATTATGTGCCTTTGTATTTATTTGGTATTATTCCCAGTATTAGATTTGCAAACTGTGCAAAATAGGACGTTCATTTATCACTGTTTATTTAATTTGGCTTAGATATTATTAAGAGTGATATTATATTTAATACGCAGATTAGCTATCGGTCATTTTAAATGAGGTAAAATAATCATTGTTTACAATAATAAGATCAAACGACTTCTATTATGGAATTTAATAGTGGCCGGTATCTTATTTTAACTGCAACTGAATGAAAGTTTTCGTTCAGAGTAAACCACAGCAACAGAGATAATATTAAATTACAGTTTTAAGTCCTGTTAAATTTTTACTGATAAAGGGGTTGTAATTAAGGTAACGGATAATATGATAAACAAAATATTTGCAAATGTATAGAGCTTTCTACATATTTTATACCTGTATACTTAATGCACAAACACTTAAGTATGGCTGACCTCGCTTTATTTATAACCGAGATATGTATCAACGCATTTGGTGACATTAAGATTATCTTGTTATCAAGTATAAAATAAAGGCAGCGACAGCCTCCGTAGCTCAGCGGGTAAGTTATACCCGTTATATATAAGGTTGGGGAATGATCGAGAGAAATAAATGTGTGATTTACAAATATTTGTTTGAGTTCGTGTTGTTAGGCCGAAAGTCTGTCTTAGTTCCTGATACCCACGATACAAGACTCATAACTTAATAATCCTAATGTACGGGCGAGTAGGTTGTTATTCATTTTATTTAAACTAATAAACTTAAGTTTAAAAAAACTGAAAAATTTCAGATTGCAATTTAAAACGTTTAATTCTAACAACTTACTGTAGTCTGTACTGTAAGTACTGTAGTGCTAAAGAATTATTAAGCTAATGAAGTCTACAGGTCTTCATTAGCTAAATAATTCTTTAGCTGAGTAAACATGGTATATTATTGTATCACGAAGACTGTACAGGTGGCATTTTGAATGTCCATTTCACTTTTCTCACTACATAATAAGATAAGACCGCCTGAGAGGGTAGAGTATTTACTGATACATACATCCATGCCGAATTTCATTACGATCTGTTCAGACGTTTAGTCGTGAAAAGGTAACAAACAAACAGAGTTACTTTCGAATTTATAATATTCATTTGGATATAAAAACGATGTGTGTATATATGTTCCCTATGGACTCCAAAACGGCTGGCATGATTTTCGTGAAATTTTCAGGCAATCTTCAGATTAGGCCAGTGGTTGATCCTGTAAACTTAAGTAGCGATGGGATCAACAGAAATTTTCTTTTTGGATTTATTAGTGCTACCCGTGCGAAGCCAGGGTGGGTCCATAGTACATAAATGGGTACTAAGCAGCTTGAATGCACATTAGTGAGTGACATCTTTCATCGAATTGAGTGGTTGATTTATATACCCGTCAAATTATTGTATCGTAATGTATATACTAATATGTATGACTCTATTTCCACTTTATGGCCATTCTCCCTACTTGACATGAAAAAAGGCGTTTTCGACTCTATCACACAATTTACATGTACAATACACACGTGTATGTGCAAATTAAAAAGATAATATCTTATAATAAACAAGTACATGTTCTTATGATTAGTTTTGGACAAAACAAAATTTTATATTAAATATTTGATAATCATCCATTTGATATTTATAAAGAATATGTGAGAATATTTATAGAAATCTTGATATACCTAGTCAAGTCATAAATTCTGTCACATGTTTAATATAAAATAATTGAAACAGGTTTATTCATTATGTAACCATTTATATACCAAAATGAACTTAACAAAACATAGATTCTTATGACACTAAAGTTTATTCAAAATGACCTCCGTGATTTTGAATACAGGCCTTCAATCTGCGCGGCCAGTTGTCTATCGCAGCACGAACGAGGTCCATGTCAATATCGGCGGCTGCCTTAATCAAGGATGTCTTGAGTGACTCCAAATTGGGATGAGGCTTTGAGCACGCCTTTTCCTCCAAGTGTTGCCATATCTTGTAATCTAACGGATTCAAATCTGGACTGGAGGAGGGCCAGTCTTCGTGCCGGATGAAGTCGATTTCACGCGCCGCCAGCCAGTCTTGTGTGCTCTTCGCTCTATGAGCTGGCGCCGAATCTTGTTGGAATACCCAGTGCCTGTTATTGAACATGGTATGAGAAACAGGTTCCACAAGGTTCGTCAGGACTGTATTTTGATACACAACTGCATTCGTTTTTACACCTTTCTCACAAAAATGTACCTCTGTTAAGCCCCAATAAGAAACTCCCAACCATACCATGAGCGAGGATGGAAAATGACCTCGTTGGACACGCGGAATACGGTTGCTCGCTTCTTCACTACTGTGTGCGTACACCTTATCATTTTGTTTGTTGTAGCTCTCTTCTACGGTAAAAATGATTTCATCTGAAAAAAGAATTCCCGATATTTTTTTCCCGCGTACCGCTTCAACAAAGCACGGCATCTCTTCAGTCTCAGGTCCATTAGACGAGCATTCAAACGATGTCCTGTTTTTCTTCGATATGCTCGAAGCCCTAAGTCTTCATTTAACACCCTTTTCACCGTGGTTCTGCTTAACCCCATCTGAAGGGCCAACAATTTCTGCTTACGTTTGGGATTTCTTTGAATTCGCGCCTTCACAGCTTTTATCACTGCTGGAGTCCTAACAGACCGAGGGCGACCACTTCTTGACCTGTCATCTACACTAGAGTCTTCATTGTATCGTTTGATGGTACGATAAACGAATCTTTTGGTTATATTCAAATTTTTCAGTAAGTCAAAAATTTGAATTGGCGCGTAACCGCAACGATGCAACGCAATTACTGCAACACGGTCTTCTTTAAGCGTCCACTCCATATTTAAAAATGAGTAAAATTCTAAAAAGTATACATTTTTATTTTTATGAACAGTTTGAAATTCGAATTCAATAAACTTTTTTGTGGCCAGCATTCTAAAATAAAAGTTTTTACTGTGTGACAATACTTATGACCTGACTGTGTAATATTATAATTTTTACAATCACAGATGCCTGCGAAAACAGTTGGTAATAACTAACTTAGTACACCTATTATTATCTGCCTGAATCGACATGCCCTCGTATGTAGATAATAATACTAAACTTATTTGGCTGCTATCTCCACCCTGTACTATATAATAAAGTTAACAAAAGATGTAGTATTTTTAACTGTACAATAAAGGAAGCCAAATCAAAAGTGGAAAAATGGCTAGGTAAGCTGAACTACCACGAAATTGAAGATATACTGAGAGGGTTCACTTAAAAATACATAACACATGCACACACAACACTCACACACACACACACACATGCATACACACACACACACACACACACACACACACACACACATACACACTTACCGTTACTATTTAAAAATTTATAATTGATTTTTCTGTTTTATAAAATCGCAACTCGTCTTTACCTGTCTTAGCTTGTCAACTTGGATAGTGATTTCCCACGATACAAGCCTAGCTTAGTGTGGGGATCACGGTACCCAACATGGTTAAAACTTAGACAATGTTTGTAAATGTAAACCATAATACTGTAAATCTATTACTATATTTCAAACATTGTATAAATAAAGATTTATTATTATTATTATTATTATTATTCGAAAGAATTAATAATAATTATTTTCATCATATAACCAGCGATAATTTTGTGTGCAAAAAACATCAATATTAAAAGAGCACCGAAAATCCACTAGATGTAAAGCTCTGGATCCCAAACCTTGGCAAAGCTTCCCCTGGATACCCCGGGATCGCTCCGTAAGCGCCGAAGAAGGCCACCGCGGGGTTTTAGCTGGTAGTGTCGGGTGGGGTGTACATAGGGGGTAGGGAGACTCGGCCCAGCGGCTGCCCGGATAGCCATCATCCGGGCGAGGGGGATGCTGGGTCGTAAGACCGGCTAGTCCAGCATAACCGTTTTATTCTTATTCCGCTTCCCCCCGAAGCGGGCCATTAGTAATAAAACGCTTTCCCCGCGACAAAAAAAAAAAGAAAAGGCCTTCAGTGAATATGATGTTATTATTAAAGCTACAATTTGCAGTCATCATCGAAACGTTATTATTAATGATAACAATATTATTAATAACTAGCCTTGTATAAAACATTGTCCCACTGCTGGGCACGGGCCTCCTCCACTAATGAGAGGGGTTAGGTCTTAGTCCACCACGCTGGCTTAATGTAGGTTCGTAGATTTCACATTATTCAATCTATCAAAACGTTTTTAAAAGTTGAAATTAGACATTTGTTACGATTTCCAGCAAAAATAACATTCACGAATATCATTAGTAATGTGTAACGTGATCGGATTTATTTAAAAATTGTTGATTATCGTACGGAACCGTCCATGCACTTCTCAAACATGTTTCATTCATGTTTACAAACAAAGAGATCAACGCTCGCCAAGTAGGTTAACACAGAGCTGTGGCGCGTTCGGTCGAACTGCCGCCCGCCGCGCACCGCCGCGCCCGCGCCGCTCCGCGCAGCACGCCTCCTTGCGACTCGTGTTGCGCTGGTCGTGGTCTCTCGCAAATACACTACGAACTCAATTTTCATCTTTAGGCCAATACTGAGACCTCAATTTTAAGTCACTGACACGCTTTAAAAGCTCAGCCAGCAGAGTTTCAAGCAACAAGCAAGCTGATTCGTTAATATGTTTGTATATCAATCAACATGCACCGACTAAACTTAGTTGCGAACAATTTGTTATCACAGAATTATGATAATAGTTCAGTCTAATATATCATTAGGGTAATCACAAAATGGATATTGTTCATTAACTAAATGCAACAACACAAGTCAAAGCTACAGATCGGTGACATCATGCGCTTGCGCCGGAGAAATCGTTACAATGCCCTCTCACAAATGCGCCGGAAGAAAGTTCCTAACGATTTGCATAGCGTTCAGCGAACGACGACAAGCTACAGCGCGGCGATACCCCGGTCGCGACTCGCGATGGCCCACATAGACATGCTCTATAGATTATTGTAACGAACCTATTTCCGTGGGTGCACGACCACGACCACCGCCGAGTCCGCGGACCGACATACTTCGCTCACTCCTAAAGTTTCACCAATAGAGAAACTTACAATATCTAATAGCACCGACATCCGCCTATGCAGATTTCCAGAGCAAGCCTTCACAGAGACGGTGACCTAAATATGAACTTTACAAAGTAATAATAACTAATAGAGAACTGATTATTTAGAACAGCGGTTATAGGTTGCATTTCGTTTCTGCGGGCAATGAACTGAGGCGCAATAGACAAGATTCATATCTAACTTGACATCAAAAATCGAATAGATGCGGAATTAATAACAATGTCAATTCGTTTTCATTACAAATGGTATGCTGTGAGAAAAACTTGCACTGGTGTTACGTTAGAAAGTGTTGAGCATTTCACCATAAAGCCTAGAAAGTGTACATAAGAAGAAAGTGAAGAAGTAGGGGAAAAATGCAAGTGCATACAGGCGCGATCGCGAACGCAGGCGCGGGAGCTCACCGCTTCAACACAAACAATACCCGCTCAGAAACTCTGAAGTGAGCCGGATCGCCATCACTTTTTCCCGTAGATGAAACCGTTGCATTCGATTGCACACGTTTGCCTAGTTCTTGTATCGATGCACTTATTTTTACTTTCTTTTCCGTTCGCTCTTATTCGTTTGTTCCACAGCGCGCATCCACACTAACACATCTTATAAGTGTAACTAGTCAGAATGAAAATAAAAACAAGCGCTTTCGTGTTCCATTGAATTGTGGAACAATAACACGACTCTCTAGTTTTCAATTGGTGACCTATACAAACCACTCGTACCCATACAATGTACATTTACGAAGTAGCGTATGCAGAAAAGTAATAATATAATTTAATGCATAATTCTCACGTATAGACGGATCAGGTAATTATGCGTGTTTTACCATGTTTGTATGATCTTGTAATGTATTTGGCCTGATTTATTTGACCATCACGTCATCCTATAAATAACTTAAATGTCAAAAATTTTTGTATACCAATTCAGATGTATTTCTTATAAGAATAGTTACGGAAGCTATTTATGACCCAAGTAGAAGAGTCTAGAAGTTGAATATCAAATACAGATTATTTATTATTGTGTTAAGTTATTATTAAGTCAGAAATTATAAATCAGTAATATTAGCAACCATACTACCGCGTTTGCAAAACAAAACATACATTTCTAGAGCTTGTTAACAATTACATTGGTAAATCCCACAATATCACTAAACTAAACCACACTATCATAAAAACTATAGCCTAACAGAGGAAGGGACACTCAAAGGTAAAAAAAATATATCAACTTAGGTTTATGCCTGTTGTTAATAATTTCTTCTGGGTAATTAACAACTGCCAAAAAAGATGCATTTTGAAGAAAGTTCTCTACACCGTACTCGGCCCACAGTCAAAGAACTCCTTATTTTTCAAAAAATGTATTATTATTTACAGCTTTTTGTTATTTACTAACAGGTAAAGATATCTTAATAACGTATATACAGTTTATTCAACTCTGCAGTTTAAAATAGCTAACACTTTTCTTACAAGCATTCTCGTCTGAAAGTGAAAATCCAATATTTTACACTCATAGACCGCACTTGGCTGTACAATGTACATGCGTATAGCGTCACGCTCGGGCTGTACGGTGCACATGCCACTGCGGATCGACAACTTGTTCGATCTTTACATTAGCGGTCCCGTCTCTGTGACGAATATAGGTAGCTATTAGGAGAGAACGAAGATCGAACATTCTACTATTACTTGATACTTTAATGACAGTTTCTTGTGTCAGTTCCGTCGAATAGTTCGGATGGTCACACGTAAGCAGTATTCGCGAGAGAAAATACAAACTTGTATATGAAGTAAAATACATCGAGGCGGCCGGTGCGTCATGCGTAAACCGCACCGCGGGGCGTCGTTGACGGGTGCTCGACGCACGTAGCCACTGGGAAAGCTGACACCGCGATGTCGAGAGAAAGAGTGTGAAGGAGAGAGATGAGCATTTCACCGCGTGGGGTCAACGCGCTCGCTGTACTGTCGCTGATTATGCCCCAATTGCTGAATGTGGGTCTAGGCCGGCGTTCGTCGACCCGCATGGCACACTTACTGCGCCCGCGCACGACCGTAGTGCTTTCACACCCAACGAGAAGGTGGGGAGCATTGCACAGAAAGTTAAGAAAAGATCAACTCGGTACATGGGCGGGCAATGTTACTATACTGATAAAATCATTTATAGCACTACTTGCTTTGTGTAAAGTCTAGTTTCTTCACGTTTAATCATTTTGGTCGCAATAAAAAGTTAGCTCATTTTTATACTTTATTTTAAACACCCAGTTGTTCTAATGTAAAAATTAGTACAATACAAAAGTATTATAATAAATAATTAAATAAAAAATACACTCATTACTGCAATAAATATGATATACTTCATGTACATCCATAGCGGAATTATACTGTGGCAGAGTTAAAAAGTTTGCAATGTCTTGCAAACGTTATTTAGCAATGTTTTATCAAAAACAAAACCTTTTTACACTTTTTTGTATTAGCAACTTGCAATTTGGCAAGTGGGCTACGGTATGGTAAGGTAAGTAGTGTTCACGATCCATGAACAGTTACAAATTTACCAAAAGAAAGAAACGAAGATTGGGAATGGGAAAGAGTTGAGGGCCTTAAGATATTTTACTTATCGTAGGAAACACACTACCAAGCTGTCTCTGACGTCGATTTTCTCTGAGAGATTGGTACTATTCTAATTACTAGAAGCACTCTTTGAGTGGAAATTTACTCCCTTTAATAAACATTCCGACAATAATAAAAATGCTTCCTATTCCTGAAAGAATTTAGATTCAGATCAGAAATAATAATAGGAATATCAATTTTTTGCTGCGAAAAGCGACAGCCTAGTTGGTTGCGGTACGGACTGTCAAGAGCAAAGTCGTATGTTCGAAACCCAAGTGGCATACAACTCTGACTTTTCTAAAGTTATGTGTGTGTTCTTTGTTAATTATCGCTTGCTTTAACGGTGAAGGAAAACATCGTGAGGAAACCTACATAACTTAGAATTCTCAAAAAGAATTTCGAAGGTATGTGAAGTCTACCAACCCGCAATAGGCCGGCATGGACTAAGGCCTAACCCCTCTCATTAGTAAAGGAGGCCCGTGCCCAGCAGTGGGACAATGTTTAATTCAGGGGTAGTATTATTATTTTTTTTTGTTAGAATTATCCACAACACAAACATAGTACTTCTATTATATTACGAGTGGGTACAATGTTACAGTTATGTGATATGTCGCACTAATGTGCGACATATATTATAACATGATTGATTGAAGTTAATAAAAAAACGTGTCTGCGAGTATCATAATATACCTATTCACTACTATGAATCTCAATAAGAAAAAATACGTACTCGCATCGTGACGAGACCATCTGAGCACATCGTTTAAACGAATGACAAATTATACATCTGTTTGTTGGCAGACTTATCTATACCAAGCAGTGAATAAATTAAAATATACAATAATATATACTGATCATACTATACTCGTACATGTAACTTCCTCAATTATATACATTTTTATACTTGTCGTCGGGATGACCGCAGGCCGGGGTTGTGAGAGGGCTTACACATCCCTCTCCGATCTCCAGATATTGTCAGGATGCTCATCATATAATAATAGTTCGGTAGTAAAACTCAAGATTAACACTTCAGACTTCAGAGTTTATTAAACTACTGCCAGTTCGGAATGCAGTCATCCATGGAGAAGAAGCTGACAAGAAACTCCATGGTTGCTCTTTTAAACACAGCACAATCTAAGTTACTATAACTGATTCTAATTTCAGTTTCACAACACGTTAACTCATTACTTTAAACAATACTTCGGCATTACAACCACTAAGTTACTAGCTATTCAAGATTGAATTTGGAATTCCTCTACAAATGACAAGGTGCACGCTTTTGTTATGATATTTTCTATAGTGCCCCACCCACCCTCAAAATAGCAAAACAAGTGGCGGTAGACATTTTACAATAAAACGAGTTAATTAAAAGTTCACTTGAGTATCCGTTTTCATGTTGCTCCGACACACTTATAACTTCTGTGAAAATACGTTACATTTATACTTTAATATCTCGACTGTATACGACAGCACACAAGTATTATTTGATGAAATTGGATAAGCTTTCTATAATCTCACTTACATAATAATAGAAAACCAGAATATACTGGCTGAAGAGCAGAAAGGCTGCCGAAGAAAGAGTAAAGGTTGTAAAGAACAACTAGTTATTGATGCAGTAGTCTCCAAACAAGCATTCCGAAATAAAAATAATATTTACACCTTGTACGTAGACTATCAAAAGGCGTTTGACTCCGTGCCACATACTTGGTTGATATATATTCTAGAACATTATAAGGTACACCCCACAGTAGTTCAGTTTCTAAAAACAACAATGTCTAAATGGTCAACTATACTTAAATCGAAAAAAAACAACTGTATGTTAGAAACAGACCCAATTCAAATATGCAGAGGTATTTTTCAAGGTGATACCTTAAGTCCTCTCTGGTTTTGTCTCGCGCTTAACCCTTTGTCAAGCCTATTAAACAATAGCGAATGTGGATACAAAATACATTACAATAACACGCAATACTCCCTCAGCCATCTAATGTACATGGATGACATAAAACTTTATGCTAATAGCTTAGAAAACCTAAATAAATTAATTGACATCACGCAACAATTTTCAAAAGATATATGCATGACTTTTGGCCTAGATAAATGCAAAATTCAATCTGTACGAGCAGGACGCGTAGAAAATAACTCTTATCAACTGAATGATGTCGAACGAATAGACCCCGTAGACAATATTACAGGATACAAATATTTAGGATATCAGCAAACAAGACAAATTCACCAAAAGGAAACGAAGACCACACTCACACAAAAGTTTAAGTCTAGATTACACAAATTGTTAAATTTACATTTAAACTCTAGAAATACCATTAAAGCTATAAATACGTACGCAATACCAATACTCACCTACTCGTTCGGTATCATTCAGTGGTCACAGACAGACTTAAAAAAACAACAACGCTTAATAAACACACACTTAACAAAATACAGAAAACACCATCCCAAATCTTGCGTAGAAAGATTGACTCTCCCCAAGCATGAAGGAGGACGAGCAATCATTGACATTACAAATTTACATAACAAGCAAATAATTTCACTCAGATCATTCTTCCACAACCAATCACAAAGATCTCGATTACATTTATGTATAGTAAATAGCGACCAGAAGCTTACCCCACTAAATCTACAGGATATTTTAACACAGAAGAACGAATCTATTACAACAATGCAACAAAAATTAGATAAATGGAGACAGAAATCCCTACACGGGCGACATTACCTCGACTTTAACAACCCCAACGTCGACAAAATTGCGTCGAACGCATGTCTCAAGCGAGGCGAATTGTTCCCGGAAACTGAGGGGTTTATAATAGCTATCCAGGATCAGATAATCGATACGAAAAACTACAGGAAATTCATTATTAAAGATAGTAGGTTTACTTCGGATCTATGTCGTCACTGTCACCATTCATCTGAAACTATACAACACATTACTGGAGCCTGCCAGTCAATCACCCAAACCGATTATAAACACCGTCACGACCAAGTTTCAGCCATCATACATCAAAAAATCGCTTTCAAATATGGCCTCATTAAAGATAAAACACCTTATTACAAATATACACCACAAGTTATAATAGATACACCAGACTATAAGATGTATTGGGACAGGACGATAATAACAGACAAAACAATTCATTACAACCGACCAGATATCACTTTCTATGATGAGAAGAAAAGACTTGTATACCTTATAGACATCGCAATACCCAACACTCATAACCTTGCTTCGACCTTTACAGACAAGTTAGCCAAGTATACAGATTTAGCAATTGAACTCAAAACACAATGGCAAGCCCAAACAGTTAAAACGATACCTATCATCATCTCATCCACAGGTGTCATTCCACATACATTACACAATAGTCTAAAAACCCTTGATATGCATCCTCTCACATACATACAGTTACAAAAAGCAGTTATACTAAACACATGTAGAATAGTTAGAAAGTTTTTATCAATAGATCAATAACAAATTAATAACCCCATTTGTATTCACCTTTTTCATTCATGTTTTCCGCTTGGCCAAAAGCCCGCGGGAAACGTAAATCACCTCTTTAGGAAGAGAGAAACTTTAAAAAAAGTAATATAAAAATAATAATAATAATACACCCAAAAGTTACACAGATAGTCTTGATCCCACACCACGTCTGCATCGTGGGTATCAAGAACTAAGGGGAACTGCGGTCCTGCAAAGAAAAGAAAGAAAAAACTTTATTTGGGCTTTGTCTCCGGACAAGTGGCAGTGAGTACATGCAACAACACATAAAATTAACATAGGTACATACTTATAACCTGGTAAGGCCTCGTTCGCTGTCGTTGTTCGGTGCGCGGAGGCTCCTTAGCCCTCCATGGAGATGGGCTGCTACGCAGCACCGTGCTGGGGCGATTCCGGCTGCAATTCTAGCACTCCTTAGAATACCCCGGGATCGCTCCGCAAGCGCCGAAGAAGGCCACCGCGGGGTTTTAGCTGGTAGTGTCGGGTGGGGTGTACATAGGGGTTAGGGACTCTGCCCAGTGGCAGCACGGATAGCCATCATCCATGCGAGGGGGATGCTGGGTCGTAAGACCGGCTAGTCCAGCATTCCCCTTTTTATTCTTAATCCGCTTCCCTCCGGAGCGGGCAGCGGTAATAAAACGCTTTCCCCGCGACAACAAAAAAAAAGGTATACTTATAACCTAATACGTAAAAAAAATGAAACTTAAAGACTATACACAAGAAGGTCCCCCGGATCACATATTTGCCTCGGGGGATTTGAACCTGTAGCCTCTCGTTTCAGAACCGGCTACTCACTCGCTGCGTTACGGACTCAATACATAATTTAACAAATTTCAAAAGGCTTTGAAAAAGTTTGAAACAAAAAGGCAATTCTTTGTTTCAAGGAAATTTATAGATAGGATAAGGGCAGATAGGGTCTCACCCAAGTCAGGGTCGATGTCCGTACCGATCAAATGGAATTATACTGACCACTACTATTATCTTTCATATAAGAAATATCTATTATTTGTGACTTTGACGTGTTTATATTTTATCGGTTTTAACTATTTTAAATATAAAGGAAAGCTATTGCACGGATATTAAAAATATAATTATCATGAAAATCAAATTTGAACCGTGACATGATAACTATTATCTGTTGACGAGGTTTTTGTCGTTTTCTTATGCTCCATAAACAAACCTGAGCGAAATTATTCAATCATCTAGATGGGTCTACATTTGACAGACACATTAATAATAATACTAGCCCTTTATTAAACATTGTCCCACTGCTGGGCACGGCCTCCTCTACTAATGAGAGGGGTTAGGCCTTAGTCCACCACGCTGGCCTAATGCAGGTTGGCAGACTTCTCATACCTTCGAAAAAATCTCAGATATGCAGGTTTCCTCACGATGTTTTCCTTCACCGTTAAAGCAAGCGATAATTAACATTTTAATACACACATAACTTTAGAAAAGTCAGAGGTGTATGCCACTTGGGTTTCGAACCTACGACTTTCGTCTTGACAGTCCGTACCGCAACCAACTAGGCTATCGCTGCTACCAGACAGACACATTACATAACATTAAAAACTAAAAAAAAATACAGATATAGTAACCAAAAAACTTCGTAAAATAGAGCCAACAATAGAAATAAGGAAAGGAAGACATATCAAGAAGTGAGTCGACAAAATTAGGAAATTATTAGAAAACAGCTGTCTTAGATAAAATATACTGGAACAAGCATTAGCGGATTGGAAGTCTGAAATAATATATTTATGGCCTGTTTTCCGAGTGAACACTATTTAAGAGATAATATACAACATAGCAAAATATTTAATTACGAAACAGTCATCAACAAGCGAATGTCAAATTGTTACTTCCTAAATTCTGAACAGCAAATCCATTATCTGGCGTATAATTTAATCAGATACTTAAAATAGGGTCTTCATAACAAATAAATTGTAGGAAATCAAAAAGTATCTTGTTATAAACAATGTACTTAATGCTAATAAAATCTATTCTTAAGTTACATGAACGAGCTGACAATGATATTCATGACGTGATCAGACTAGATATCACATACATAGAACTAACTGCAGCTCAGACAACTCTTCATTTTATAATAAAACGCTTTAGACGTAGTGTGAAGAAGCTAAACAGCAGGCCTGCATGATTGTGTTGAGTAGCGAGAGATAGACTGTCTCTCGCTACTTGATACTCTATTTGGACGGCACTGCGTTTACCATACACGCTGATCGAATGACAGTTTGTTGACATATTAGTTCTTTTTTATGCTTATTTGATAAGTGGATTATTCAGCCAGAATAGAATAGATTCAGATTATATCAGCCTTCCTGATTTTCTTTCAGAATTACTAGCAGCGTACTACCATTAACAACTTAGAGCATCAGCTCCAGAACCTACTACTGTTTAAATCGGATCACCGCATAAGGTTTTTAAACAGTAACCCGATATATTTAGGAAAACAAGGTTCTATGTCGGTAATATCCACAAGAATATTTTCAGTACAGTTGATAATATATTTTAAATCTATTTTAGGAGAAACAAGAGTTTTTTTTTTATTTATACACTTTATATACAAGGTATATAGGCGGACTTAATGCCAAAGGCATTGTCTCCCAGTCAACCTTAAGGTGGTGCAGAGATAAGCAAGGTAGATGCATAAAGATAATATAATAAGATAAATTCGTCGTTTTTTTCTGATTTTTTATAATAGAATCAAGCAAATTAGTAAACAGAAGCCAGGATTGGCATGGGGAGAGATTGAGATCTCTAGATACCACACTGATCGTTCGAACCGCAAATGCAAGCTGCTATTTAAGGTCAGTTTTCTGTAATATACTGGTAATAACTCACGCAAACCAACCCATTCATGCACTAGTAAAAGTATTCACAACGTAGTTCTGCTACATTTTAAATTATAATAATTTTTTTTTTCTTATTACATAAATAGTTGCCAAATATGTTGACGATCAATTTTATATATTCATCGGGGCTTACTTTGAACTGATACTTTAATTTTTTTTAGATCTAATAACGGTGAACGACGTAAACAAACCTAAATATCTACTTCAAAAGAGATTACATTTCATTTGATTATTATTGGAGTATGCACTCCTCCCAGTAAGTTTGCGTTGAATTTAATAAGCATTTCTGATTGGATAATAACATGTAAGACATGATTTTTTCTATTTTATATTGCAAGCATAATAAAATAAGCTGTATCTATGTATATGATTTATCTTTCGATTTAGGCAATATCGCTAGAGCGACGCCATTAACACAAAACGAATGACATTGATCCTTATGGGAATGTGGCTCAATTAAGCGCAATGGGCCAACGAATGCTACTAATGAGTAACTATACATTACGCGATAGGCGTTTGTTCGTTAGCCGAGTGGAGGGAACAAGGTCGAGTTAACTGGAGCAAGGTCAGAATGGGCGAAGTCTCCGAGTGATAGCGTGACCTCTGCGATATCGCCTACAGATCATAAACATGCGTCTAAGATTTATTTATTTATATTGTTTCATTTTGTTTACTGCTATAATTAGCATTGTACGCGGGTTTTCCGTATTCGATGCTAATGCGAAATAACGTTTTGCATGCTCTTATTACTTACTTAGTAGTTTTGTCCAGAATGTGTATAAGCTAATCTAAGCTAATTTTAAGTTATATCATGGTATCTATCTAGAATTTGTATATGCCAAAATATTTATAAAGATTTGTGTACACATCTAGCATAATAAAAACATGACGCTTATAACTAAATCTATAACCCCCGCATAATGACAGCCTCCATGGCGCAGCGCTCGAGTAGCCGGCTGTGAAACGAGAGGTCGTGGGTTCGATGCCCACACCGAGACAAATGTTTGTGTGACAGATAGATATTTGTTTCGGGTCTGGGTGTTGTGGGACCGTAGTCCCTCGTACTTCGTAGTTCTTGACACCCACGATACAGGTTCTACCTAGTGTGGGGTCAGAACTACGTGTGTGACTGTTGGGTGTATTTATTTATTTAATCGTTTCTGAAAGACAACACTTTAAACAGGTACTAACGCTGCCGCCGTGAACTTGGAGAACCAAATTCAAATACCGATAATATCGAGGTATCAATATCAAAATGCTAATATCATCAGGAATCAAACAGCTGGTAATCAAGTATAGTTTATGACGCTGCAACTGGTATGAATGAAAAATAGGTTTTATAGACAAATACTTAACTAGTTATATGTATGTTTACTAAAAGGATTGAAGAATAAAGTACCTCGTGTTCATTGTATTTTTTTAATAACACAAACTGGTATTCCAGCGAGTTGGTTAACTTATGATAAGAGATCTTCATAGCCCGTGAATAATCGTAATACTAAAGAAATCATGAATGCGTTGCTGACCGCTAAAGGAGATGAATGGGGATTAATAACAGGGATTAAAATATAATTTATATAAATAATACCCTTCTACAGTTATCTGTATAAGGATTTATAGATATTTTTTATTCTATAATGTGATGTAATAACGCATTGGTGCAGTTGGCTGGGAAATGTATGAAATATGTAAGTTGTAAGAATTTACCAAGGATTTTTGAGCGACCTACGGCTTAGTTGCGTTGTAACACACCCACTTAATAACCGATTACTGTGGACATGATATAAATAAAATACTTCATAGTGACTTGGCCCCTCTAACACATTGCTTCATGTAAGGACACGTTGGTCAAGTTACGAAACGAATATAAGAGGACGTCAGCAGTAGCCAATGCCCAATTGTGCCCTAAGTTTGTTTTGGGTTTCTTCTGGTTTAATTGAATGATAGCTATCAACAGTGTATTGAAAACTATCGATCGTAATTTATTGATTAATTTCCAATTATCCTAGACACTCCGTTATCAGCCTGTAAAGTAGGAGACATTTAAAAGAAAAAAAAAAGCCATAAATGCCTAAGTTTTATATTCCCGGAGAAATTATCATTTTTATCAAGACAGAGATCACAAGCCTTGTGTGGATAGAAATGGTCTCCATACGTTTCATTGGTTAGTTCATATGATTAATAGCTGCTGTTGCTCGCGGCTCCGCCCGCGTGGAGGTCATGTTTGGGAGAAAAAGTGTACAATTCTAAATATCTTTTTCCATGCGTTTAACTTCACAAATGACGGATTTTCATACAAACTAGCATCCCCTATTTTACCCCCTTAGGGGTGGTATTTCCAAAAACACTTCCTTAGTGGATCCCTACGTCATAAAAGGTACCTCCTGTCAAAATTTCAAGTCTCTAACCCCAGCCGTTTTGGTTGTGCGTTGATCGATCAGTCAGTCAGTTTCTTCTCTTATATATACAGTTAGTGTAATATCATAGGAGAAATTTCTTTAATATGAAATACTAACAACATGTATATTTTAAGCGTCAAAGAAACATGATGTGCGCAGTTAAATATATCATACACTTTCATGTACACATTATAACCACCATTTCGTATAAGGAAAATATCGCAAGACAACTACATATCAAGTAGGAACTTAATAACAGCAGGTGCAATTTATGTCCAAAGTAGGTGATAAGTTTTACCGTTTATCATTTCGAAGCACTAAATGTGAAATGTCAAACTCTTTCAATTAAGTTTGGCGATATCATATATATTATAATTATCAGCGTTAAATCGTCCTTTATAGCTTCTTTAATAGACTTCTCAAATATAATAATACTAGCCCTGTATTAAACATTGTCCCACTGCTGGGCACGGGCCTCCTCTACTAATGAGAGGGGTTAGGCCTTAGTCCACCACGCTGGCCTAATGCGGGTTGGCAGACTTCTCATACCTTCGAAAAACTCTCAGATATGCAGGTTTCCTCACGATGTTTTCCTTCACCGTTAAAGCAAGCGATAATTAACATTTTAATACACACATAACTTTAGAAAAGTCAGAGGTGTATGCCACTTGGGTATCGAACCTACGACTTTCGTCTTGACAGCTGCTATACTGCTATGAATTCTCTTATTTTATATATAATTTTATAATTCGTATATCAATAGTTTACGTATCGTGTATCAATTTAAAACAACCGTCGTCTGCTCTTTTGTAAATATTTACCTTTTACAATTGATAATGATAATATCTACGTTATATCATACTATTCCTGACTCTCATTGGCTTTTCATTCCCAACCACTCGCGATTTTTGCCTTCATCGTCTGGGTGACCGATAATTGTTGATGTATACACACATGAGTTCAAAAGTCAGAGGCATATGCACTGATGGCTGAGTTTGAACCCGCAATATCCGTCAATACATTCCGTTTCACTCCCTGCTAGGTTAGAGTAACTTCATGTTATACATTATCCACTACAAAATAAATAGTCCCGATTCATTAAGCCTACGAATCTGGATATAAGACACTCCTTGTTATTACATCAAAATTATAAAATATAGTCCAGCTCTTCGAAACAATATATTAAAATAAATAAAGAAAAAAACAACGCATCATGTTTGCAGATGTTTGATGGTTAAATACTAAATCCATCAAATGCTATTTATATCTTAACTGACTTAATTTTAGTTAAATCAATTCTTGGCGATGATGTGCACACGTAAACAAAAAAGGGATAATGCACAAACTCCAACAAAAACTAACCTTCACTGTCATGGTTATTGATGGTCACTTTGACCAGGTACAATTAAACGGCGGTTCAAACAGGGCAGGTGTATAAAAAGTTCTTGGAATCTACCAGACGTTCCGAGAACTCGCCGATTGTACATTGCGCGTAGTGATGTCATTAAAGATATTTATATCTAAGGGCTGTTCTCGGAAGAATTATTATTGTTGGACGCACAACTGTTATTATTTTTAACTGGTTTTCTGAACTTCTTATTAATGCAGTGATGAAGCTGACGTTGAATATGTATCATGTAGATAATAAAATACTATTGAACTCGTATTACGGGAAGCGAGCACTATGATAGTAAAATCGCGTATGTATAGGTTATGGTCAAAATAATAAATATAGTCAATATTAATAATTACCGGATAATGATAATAATAATTGCAACCAAAGTTAATGTGATTTTATAACATTTATCTTTAATTTAAAAATATTTTGTTTCAAGACAGATCACATTAACTTTCTAATCCTCATTTTACAGTAGGTTATGCACTGGGGGTTAGACCGTCTATAAAAGCCGAACATAGAAGCTATGTTCATATAAAAAAAGTATCACGCGTTTATATTATGGTATCGTGAGCTTCTCCTAAAGTTAAACAACGTACCAATGACACCTACTGCTATTGACACTATCCACCCCATTACAGACACGGTTTGAAGACTGAGACTATAGCCACGGATGACATCTGTAACTGTAATTTCAAATATGGATTTTTATTAAACACCGACATACGTGTAGTTACAGAAAAAGATGGTAATTTTTTTTGATTTATCGGATCTGGGTGCTTTGAGATCGAAATACTATTAAGAAGTACAATAAATGATGATTATTTTATGAGATACCAAAAATGTAAACTAATATGTGTTAGCCTAAATATCAAGACACAAGAAAATTCTATAAATGTTATACATACATATACATATACACTCACGCCTGTATTCCCCGAAGGGGTAGGCAGAGGTGTAACCAGTACACCCACTTTTCGCCGAATTTCGGTCTCATAATGTGATAGGGGGCGAGCCTATCGCCACACCGGGCACCATTCCAGACTCCGGGTTAATATTGAGTATTTCTAGTTAGAAAAACCCAATATCACTTTACCCGACCCGGGGATCGAACCCGAGACCTCAGCACAGCAGTCGTAGCGCATGCGCAATTACAACTGCGCCACCGAGGCAGAATGTTATAGAAAGTGAATATTCTTTCTTTGTAATTTGTAAACACATAAATCAATCCGGCGTGTACTCGAACATGACCTGGACACTGAGACATTTATATGAAACATATGATAAGTATTAATTATTGAATTGTAGTCGCAAAGTGCGATTAATAACACTTAATGGCATAACGTGATAGTGACATCACATCACGTGTACAAGTGCGTACAGAGCCGGTTCCGTACAGTATTAGTTTTCTGTGAAGGACTGGAACAAAAACAGGTAATAAATGGCGATCATTTTTCATTCACCCCTGGATGCATCTACTACGTCATTCAGTGGTCGCGCATGAGTCATGGTTATTTTTATCTACATACCTTGAAGCCTTACTATAA
This sequence comes from Laothoe populi, assembly GCA_905220505.1. NCBI lineage: Eukaryota > Metazoa > Arthropoda > Insecta > Lepidoptera > Sphingidae > Laothoe > Laothoe populi. The sequence continues at coordinate 9,351,040 of HG992152.1, forward strand.
ATAGTGGTAGCTGTTGTGACCATAAATATACACTGGTTTTTTGCCATTTCACTAAGAATTGGAATAGTTAGGTTGTATACGAAACTCGAATACCATTTAGCTTAATTTGATTAATAACAAAAAATATTTTTGTTTTAATATCCTTCAGTGTAGTTTTATTTGAATTAAAAAACATATAAGATATCAACTTTTAATATTTCAAATACATTTTATATAATTTCACTGCTGAGTCCTGACATATTGTGGGGGATGCTGGGATTGCGTGGAGAAGAAACTCAATGACCAGATCGATAAAGTAGCAGTATATTGTTCGGACCAGGTTACAATACTTTTGACGTCAAATTATACTATATGACGCCTTGCAGTCCCGTTGTTCTTTCTTGAAAGGTCCAGGGTTCCCGTTCTTCAGTATTCCCGTTCTTCAGGCTTCCCGTTCTTCCAATATTCCCGTTTTTCTTGCTTGACTTTTCTTCTTGTTGCTGGAGCGATCTCGGAGCGAACTGATTTTCGAAACGAAACGAAACAGGTCGTCATCACATGCACAGAAGGTGCATGTGGTTACAATATCAGGGCGTAGCCCTCTGATTGTGGTCATCATCGCGGTCCGCGAATACGGACCGGTCACTGGGGTGACGTGCCATCATCAATCAAGCTAGCGAAACCTGAGCATTGATGTCGATGATGGCACGAAAGCTGGTGTCCAGGTGTGTCGGTCGGCGTGTAGAGTACCGAGGGGCTCTCGTGCTCTCCTCTTCTTGCCGTCCACGCGATATCAAACCCAGCCAGGTGGAACCCGTTGGGGAAGCCCAGCTTAGGCGATCAGCAGCAGACGGCGCGGCGAAAAGTGTCACGAGACCCTCGAAGTATGTAACACGCCGAGGTGTGGTGTGTGATGTGGTGATCGCGTGACGTGGGTCACGCGAGGAGATCTCGGGGTAGAGGCTTCGCGTCCGGAGGTCGAGCGTGCAGCGGCGCCATGTTCTGGAGATGAGGCCAGATCGAGGCTTCCGCGCGCTCGTACATCCTCGTCGCGAGCCCCTTGACGAAGTCGTCCAGGCTCTCGATGCGTAGATCCCTCTGGATCGTGGAATTCCTGACGTAGCGTGGTGCGCCGGCGATGGTGCGGAGCGTCTTGGATTGGACGACCCGCAGACGCTTCCTGGACGTGCGTCCAGTGAGCGCGTACCATGCTGGCGCCGCGTACGTGAGGCGGGAACGGATGTACAGCTTGTACACCCCCACCTTCACACGAAGAGGCAGCTTCGACGAAAACACTGTCTTCAGTCTGAATGCCGCGTGTGCTGCGCGGCTGGAGATCTCTTGCACATGAGGAGACATGCGGAGATTCTTGTCGATCGTGACGCCGAGATACTTGACCTTGAAGGCCCAAGGTATCTCCTGATCGAACATACGTAACGGCTTCGCAGGCTTGAGCGTCTTCCCTTGGTTTGTTGTCCGAAGCACCATTGCCTGTGTCTTCCCGACGTTCACAGACAGCCTCCACTTGGAGAGCCAGTCCGGTAGACGGTCCAGGGTGCGCTGGATCTTCAGCGCGGCGAATCTTGCAGACGGTGACGACACGTAGAACGCGGTGTCGTCTGCGTATAGCGCTAGCTGGACGTCGTCCACCACGGGGATGTCGTCGGTGTAGCGGGAATACAGCACTGGTGATAGGCAGCTTCCTTGGGGAACGCCCGCGGCGATAGGGCGCTCTTGGGACAGAGCGCCCTCTACCGTGACGTGGAATCTTCGGTCTTCCAGGAACGATTGGATCACTCTTGTGACTCGACGGGGCGCGTCCGATGTGGCGACCTTGTAGACAAGGCCGCGATGCCAGACGCGGTCGAACGCTTTCTCCATGTCCAGGAATACTGACGCGGTGCACTCACGGTTGTTTCTGGCCGTCGTGAAGTGATGCAGTACCCTGGTGAGCTGGTGTGTGGTGCTGTGATCAGCACGGAATCCGAACTGCTCCTCTCTTGGAGTCAGCGACGGCACTAGGTGTCGGAGCAAAAGATACTCAAACACCTTGGAGGTCGTAGGCAGCAGTGTGATAGGCCGATAGCTCTCAGGCTTCAGGACGTTCTTGCGAGGTTTCGGCAGCATGATGACTCTGCCGGATTTCCACCGTTGTGGAAAGTGTCCCGTGCGCATGATGCCGTTGAACAGGCGCGTCAACGCCGCCACAGTCCTGTGGGGCAGCTGACGGAGCGCACCGTTCGTGATGCCATCATCGCCGGGTGCCTTCCTTGGTTTGGTCCGACGAATCGCCATCCTGACTTGGCCTGGCGAGAAGAAGATCGGGTCCTCATCAGGAGCTATCGGCTCCGCGAAGTACTCCTTCAAGCGTCGTTTGATGACGCTCTCGTGCTCGATGTCCGTCGTGGGGTTCGGCTGGAACTGGCGTTCGAGGTGTTCGGCGAAGATCTCGGCGCGATCTTCAGCGCGATACCTTGGTGTCCCGTCGTTGTGCAGAAGCGGTCGCACTGGTTCTGGGGTGTTCGTCACGAGGCGACACAGACGGTGTAGAGCGGGCCAGTCGCCCACTGTCGTGTCTACGTGATCTTCCCAGGACTTTCCGTTGAAAGCCTCCAATTCGGCTTTCACCTTCTCGGCGAGACTGTTGAGTCTCGTCTTCAACTGAGGGCATCCGGTTTGTTGCCATCGTATCCGTTCCCTCCTCTTTTGATCGAGGAGGTCTCGTATGCGGCGGGGTAGAGCCGGAATCCTACTCACTAACGTCACAGGGTTCTTCGCTGCGTCGAATGCTTCCTGTATACGGGTCGTGAGGTCTTCGGCGAGTCGATCGACGTCTGAGGCGTCGATGATCGCCCGAGTCGGCGTGTTGGCTTCTAGTGCTTCTGCGAAGATGGTCCAATCTATCGTGTAGCGTGGCTTCGGAGGATTCACTGTTGACACTGGTTCTGGCAGCACGACTAGTACCGGCTGGTGATCAGACAGTAGTTCGTCGTGTAGAACCTCCTGTGTGGGCTGGCATGGGAGTCCGCGATGGATGGTGATGTCGAGGACGCACGGCGAGCCGGGCGCACCCGTGGGCGGGTAACGTGTCGGCATGTCGGGTCCCTCGACGAAGTATCCATGCGACTGCGCGTCGTTGAAGAGTCTTCGGCCGGCTGTGTTGGCCACAGCGCAGCTCAGGTCCCAGGATGGATGTTTCGCGTTCATATCGCCGGCAATGAGCGTCGGGAGCGGCGAGTCCAGCAGGGTGCGGACGTCAGCCACGTCGAACGGCGTCAACGGCGGCCGGTAGGCCGCGAACAGACGCAGCGGATTGCCGGCGATGCAGACTTCTACTCCAAGTCCGTACATGGAACCGAGTTGTTGCGGTGGCAGTTGCTGGTGAAGGATTCTTCGTTTGACAGCCACTACCAGTCCACGGTAGGCTGTGTTGGTCGCAGGTGAGATCTCGTCTTTCCGATAAACGATGTACCCGGGAAGCCTGCACTTGTCTGCAGGCCTCAGGTGCGTCTCGTTTATCAAAACCACGTCGATGTTCTGCTCGCGTAGTAGCGGCCTGAGCAGAATGTTGTTACGGCTTAAGCCGTTGGCGTTCCAATGTAGTACTCTCAGTTGTCTAGACATAGTGAGTGGCTAGACACTGGAGGACATATTGGCCGATGTCCTCGCCACGTTGTACACGCTGCAAAATCTCCAGCATGATAACGGAGAAAGTCTCCGCCGTCATTGGAGGTCGTTGTGGCGTGCCTTCGTCTCGCGAGGCATTCTGCTTGCTGCTGCTGTTGCTGCTGCTGCTGGCGTCCTCTGGTCGGGTCTTCGGCGTCGTCTTCTTTTTCTTCGGCGCTTCGGCAACTGGTGCTGCTGAGGTCAAAGATGAGTCGGAGACGCGTCCACTCGATGTCGTCGTTGTTGAAGATGAAGATGGAGTCGAAGTTGTCGCAGGGGGCGACCTCTTCGATCTAGGCTTCCTCTTGCCCCTCTTCCTCCGCTTCTTCTCTTTCGGTGAGGAAAGAGTAGGGTTGTTGGCGGGGGGCATGAGCGACGTGGAGGCGTTGGTAACAGCGGCGGCGGCGGTTCCCACCTTCACTGATGCTGGAGCTGCTGGCTTCTGCTTCGTGTTGGTGGTGATGGCGATGGCGCCGGCTTTCTTGTTCCGGGCCTCTGATCGGAACACTGGACATACCCTGTTGTTCGCGGCGTGGGCACCTTTGCAGTTTGCGCAGGTGGCCGGTTCCTCGAGCGGTCGGGGGCAATCCTTGGCGGCGTGTGGGTCTCCACAGCGGACGCAGGCTTGGATGCGGTGGCAGTTGTGGCTGGAGTGCCTGAACTGCTGGCATCGGTGGCATTGGGCGGGGCCTTTCTTCCCTCGCCATAGCTCGATCTTGATCGGGGTGACAGATAGGAACTCCGAGATGTTCCATATCTCCTTGAAGTTCGCCGTCTTCTTGATGATGGCGAAGAAGACGCATCCAGATCGTCCTTGGCGGGCCTTGATGGGGCGCACGTATTCAGGCTCGAAGCCTTTAAAACGGAGCTCCTCCATGATGTCCTCAGGGTCGGTGTCTGGGTGTAGCCCTCGGATGGCAATCTTCAGGCTGCGTTCCGCTGGTGGCGAGTACGAAAACCAAGAGATCTTCTCGGTTTTTTCGATCTCGTTGAGGTACCGCTGTATGATGCGGTACTCATTTTCGTCTCTTGGGGTGAGACGAAAACCTTTCCCCTGCGGGGAGGACTGCACGGGGCGTCCGAGTCGGGACTTAATCACCCGCATGTGGTGCACCCAGTTGGGCAGCGTCTCCACTATCAGAGGCGGATAGCGGGGGCTGCTCTTCTTGGCATTTGCCATCTTGGCTTTGCCATCGGTGCTGGTGGAAGTAGTCGTCAGAGGCGTTGGCGTGGACGCCTTGACAGCCGGAGTGGCCACAGGAGTTGGTGGCCTCGATGAAGACGGCGTGTTGTCGCTGCTCGCGATCCGCGCCTTCTTCAGCTTCGTGACCTCCGCGTACGAGGAAGAGCAGGTGCTTGCTGCATCGTCTGCGTCCTCTTCGCTCGCAGAGGGGCTCCTGGGACGTCGGCTGCTCGCCGACGTGATCCCGTCCATAGGCTCCGACTCCTCAGGACAGGGACCTGCGGGATCATTGGAGTTATGAGCGGGGGAACGAGCGAGGAGCACCGAGACGGTGCTCGACTCAGCAGGGGGGGGCGGGAGAGATTTGGCAGCAAGTACCATTTGGAGGGTGTCCTGGACCAACGCGCCTACGCCAGCGACGTAGTACGGGTGGGTCTTGACGTCCTCCAAATGGGCTGCCAGTAGACCTGTATGGTCTATTGCCAGAATAGGGTTGTCCATCGAAGGGCCCTTGTTCATGGTGGCGGTGGCAACGGATGATGTGGTGGCGGGGCGCCCCTGCTGATTGTAGGGGTGCGGCTTTGCCGATTGGGCCAGTTCCCGGTAAAAAGTTTTTACCGGGCCGGTCAACGGCTTGGCCATTTTGGCCCGGATCTGGGGCGAGCTTAAAGTTAAGCTCGCCGCTTCAGACCCGGTTCCACTCCATACGGAGGCACTGGGGTGGCTCTGCAAGAGAGCGGTTTCACGGCTCTCGAGAGAGCCGTCGGCGTGACCGTGTGAGGGTCCGGCCGGGTGGCCCTGAGTAGGGCCGCCGACTCGACCCTGTGAGGGGTCGGCCGGGTGGCCCTGAGAAGGGCCGCCGACATGACCCTGTGAGGGGCCGGCCGGGGAGCCCTGAGAAGGGCCGTTATTTGAGCTCGCCTCCTGGGAGCTCATGGCGTCGTCCTGTCGGTGAGCGAGTGCACCGCGACCCTCTCGGCACAGGTGTGCCGGGCAGTCACCGGGCAGCGCGCCGGCGTCTCCTTTGAGTCTGCCTGCGAACAAACAAACAATAAAGGGGCTTTTCGGCGAACAGGCCCAGAGACCTGTTCACCGAAAAACAAAGCGCGCTAATAAATGGGTCCGAGCGGCAGAGCACACGTGTGTACTCTACGACTCACAAGCCAATCCCTGATTTTCGGTGGCCCGGGGCGTTTCTTTTATTTCATTTCCGGGCGTCTCGGGCGCGCTCGCGCAGCTCGGGGTCAGCCATGGGACGAGTGCGCGCTCGGCCAATCAGAGCGCGCGCCGGACGCCGCGGATGTCGCCGGGGAGCCTTGATGCAGAGGTGTGCGGGCGGCGAGGTGACGGCCGCGATGATTCGGCCAATCCGCGCTCAGCCGCAAAATGTCGCACCTCGATGTTCGCTAATAATTCACACAAAATACGATAATAATAATTAACTAATTATGACTATTTACATTATATACACAAGATATATGGCTTGATCCTGTACATTCTCCCGCCGTGCATCGTCACTCTTTGGATGTTGACGATGCATTTTAATTGAGTGCAGGATCAGCCTTCTCCATCGGGAGAAGTATAAGTTTCTTCGTCGGGCGCCGCAAGATACCTCCTCTGGTGGCGACGTCGACCGCTCGTACGATGCCGTCGGGTCCGGGATGAGTTGCGTGGATGCGTCCTCTTATCCACATGTTGCGTGGTAGGTTCCCGTCTATGATCTGCACCAAATCTCCGACTTGTATCTCGGGGCCTTTTCCGTGTGGGTCTCTTCTATTCCTGAGTTCCGGTAGGTACTCCTTCAGCCATCGCGACCAGAACATGTCGGCGAGACGTTGTGAAGCGCGCCAGCTGCTCCGCAGGTTCAAGTCCCGGTCGTTGAACGTTCCTGGGGCTGTGTTTCCGCCTGGTCCGCCCAGGAGGAAATGGTTCGGGGTGAGCGCCTCCGGATCCTCGGGGTCCACTGACACGTGAGTCAGTGGTCTGCTATTCACCGTATGTTCCGCTTCGGCGAGTAGTGTATGCAGAACCTCTTCAGCGGGATGTCTCTCGCGTAGTACCGTCGCGAGAGCAGTCTTGACGGAGCGTACCATCCGCTCCCATGCCCCTCCCATGAACGGCGCACCCGGTGGGATGAACCGCCAATCTATGATTTTCCTGGATGCTTCCTTTTCTGTGGCTGCAAAGAGGGCATGTCTGAGTTCCTTTTCAGCTCCGTGAAAGTTAGTTCCGTTGTCGGACCAAATCTGCTTTGGTACCCCTCTGCGTGCGATCATCCTTCGGAGCGCCATAACCGCTGAGTCGGCGCTAAGCGACTGCACTAGCTCTAAATGTATGGCGCGTGTGGTGAGACAGGTAAATAACGCCACGTACCTCTTTTGATGCGTTCGACCTACTGTGATGCTGAGAGGGCCGAAGTAATCTAGACCTGTGTACGTGAATGGCCTCTGGTGATGTGCTAGGCGGCCATGTGGTAGGTCTCCAGTCATGGGTTGCGGTGGAGATGCTGTCCTCATGCGGCACCGTACACATTGTCGTATGATGTTCTTGACCGTAGGTCGTAGACGGAGTATCCAGTGTCGTTGTCGGCACTCGTTAGTCGTTGCTTCGGCTCCTGCGTGATGTAGTCGACGGTGTTCATGTTCAATCCACAGCCTAGTCGCTCGGTGGTCGCCGTCTATCACCAGGGGGTTCTTCAGCTCATCAGAGACCTCCAACGCCGCTCCTATTCTGCTTTTCAATCTCAGCTGTTGGTCGGATAGTTCCACGCTCAACTTGTAGAGACGACTATCGCGGAGGACCTGATTTCCTTTTTTAAGTTCTTCAACCTCCTTTTGGAAGGAGTCTTCCTGTGAGGCCTGCCAGATCAGGGCTTCAGCGCGTCGTTGTAGCTCTGCGGGAAGATAAAGGTAGCGGTCGTCGTTAGTAAAAACTTTGATAGTTTTCAACGGTCGTGTCGTGTTTTTGGCGTGTTGCCAGTTCGGGTCGCGGGTTCGATTCCGCGCGGTCCTCTTGTGGTTGACTCGCTGTTTAATAGCCTGTTTGAATACCTCAATGGCGTGTAGTATCTTCGCTGATGCTCGCAAATATCTTGACCATTTCGAGAATCGGTTGACGTCCGGTAATGCCGCGTTGAGGCTTCGCGGTCGTTGACCCCTGATGACCGCGTATGTCCGCTCTTCTCCGGTCGGTGTCACTGTGCTCCTGTTATCCGCCGGCCACGACTCCGGACTTTTCTGTAAAAAGTCGGGACCGTTGAACCAACGATGGCCTTGGTGGAAGTCGTCCGGTACGTCTCGGGTGGCGTCGTCAGCCACGTTTGACTTGGTCGGTACCCATCGCCATTCGCTGCTCTTGCTATGTTCCTCGATGGCGGCCACACGATGAGCGACGTACGCTTTGTAAGATCTAGACCCTGTCCTGATCCATGTCAGGGTCGTACGGCTGTCCGTCCAGTAAACGGTTGCGTCGGGCTTCCTCTCGTGGGCGTCCTTCACAGCTGTTGCCATGCGAGATCCGAGTACCGCAGCTTGTAGTTCCATTCGCGGTATTGATGTTACCTTCAGTGGTGCGACCTTGGCCTTGGCGGTGACGAGAGTTACGCTGACCCGTCCTTGATCATCCACGGCGCGCCAGTACAGCGCCGTCGCGTATGCGGATTCACTGGCATCCGTGAAGACGTGTAGTTGGAGAGACACTGCTGTGCTGTAACTTGGGTAGCTTCTTGGTATAGATACGGCGCTTAGACTTCGTAATTCCACTAACCATTTAGTCCAGTCGGCTGCCAAGTCGTCGTCAATGTTCTCGTCCCACGCAGTTCCTCTTCGCCAGACTTCTTGTAAAATCTGTTTGGCCCTGATAGTGATCGGTGATACCAGGCCAAGTGGGTCGAAGAGCGACATTACTATCTTCAATGCTTGCCGCTTGGTGGGTGTCGCGTTGTTCAGGATTGCCGATGGAATGCGAGCTAGGTCCAAATTGAAGGCGAGTCTGTCGTTTTTCGGTTGCCATATGAGCCCGAGTACCCTCTCGGTTTTCTCGGCTCCTTTTAAGTCGACAGTAGGTTCGGGTTCGGTGACCTCGTCGAGAGTCTGTAGTAACTCCGCCGAGTTCGAGGTCCATTTTTTCAATTCGAACTTAGCCTCTCGATGAATGTCGCGCACTTGCCGCGTGACTTTTGCCGCCTGTTCGAGGGATTCGAAGCTGTCTAAATAGTCATCCATGTAGTGCTTGTTTCTTATGGCTTCGACTGCCTCCGGGTGGTCGTGTCGGTGCTTCTCCGCGTTGAGGTTCATCACGAAGATTGCCGTGGCTGGCGAGCTTGATGCCCCGAAGATCAGCGACTTCATGCGGTACTGCTGAGGTGGGTGATCGTCTCTCCTGTCCCCTCGCCATAGGTACCTTAGTGCGTCCCTGTCTTGTTCTTGAAGTTCTACTTGCATGAACATTTCTGTGATGTCAGCTGTCACGGCGATCGGGTGTTGTCGGAACTTCATGATGACCCCCGGAAGGGGTTGAAGAAGGTCCGGTCCAGTCAGAAGCTGGTCATTCAGCGACGTTCCCCTTGTCTTCGCGGCGGCGTCGTGGACAACTCTGAGTTTGTCCGGCTTCATTGGATTGAAAACCGCGAAGTGTGGTAGGTACCAGGTCCTCCTGTTTGAAGTCGGAGGTGCGGGTTCGGCGTAACCCTTCGTCACCAAGGCTTCCATTTGTTCGTTATATTTCTGCTTCAATTGAGGATTCTGGTCCAACTTCCGTTCTATTGTGTGAAGTCTTCTTAAAGTGTTGTCGTAATTGTTCGGCATGACAACATCTTCCGACTTCCAAAGCAGGGCTGTTTGATATCTGCCCTCCGGGGTCTTTCTTGTGTGCTTCTCAAGGATCCTTAAAGCCTTTTCACCCGGGTCGCTGGCGGGTCGTCTGGGGTCGATGTAGAGGTTGTCCATCGTGATGAACTCTCTTATCATCTCCTCCAGATGGTCATCTGTCGTGATATGTTTCACGAAATTGACCCTGTGACCCAGCGTACGAGTGTGACCCCCGTGAACTACCCAACCTAGCGGCGTCAATGACGCAACAGGTTGGTTTCTCCTGCCCGTACGTACGTCCGTAGCGAGGAGGAGGTGCCAATTGTCTTGGCCTATTAATATCTTCGGTGCTGCCTCGCTCGGTTGTATTCCTGCCAGGATACTCTTCAGGTGTTCACAATCTTCAATGGCTTCTTTCGGGACGCGTTGGGCTGCTAGCTTGAGGTCGTTGACGGTGCGTGCCTGGATTCGGTCTTGATGTTGATTAGCCCCTCTAATCTGAAAGTTAACTCGGCGTGACTGTAGGTCGCTTCCGGATTCGCCGTTGTATGTGATGATGTGGAGTGGTTCGTCTGGACCGTCGGCTCCTATTTTCTTCGCCAACTCTTCGTCGATGAGAGTGACGGTCGATCCGTCATCCAGAAGAGCTAAGGTATCCGCAGCTCCCGCCGGTCCAGAAATGTGTACCGGTACGATCTTGAGGAATGAGACCTTGGGCGTCCACGCTGAGTTGACATGTTCATCTTCCTTTGGTTCGGGGTTCTCTTCCTTCTTGATATGTTTCTTAACCGAGTGAAGGAGTTTGTGGTGAAGATGAATGCATCCGTCGGTTTCGCACTTCTTAGGCTTGCAGCTATGTTGTTTCGATCTGAAACGCAGGCATCTGAAACATAAGCGGTGTTTCTTTGCGATATCCCATCTCGCGTCCGTACTCGCATCCTTGAAACGCGTACATTCTACGATGCTGTGACCCTGTTGATTACAGAGGCCACAGTTTGACTTGTAATTTTCGCTGACGGTGTGTACTCGTTGTCGGCGTTGGCCCTCCGTGTTCGTTTTGCTGAGACTTCGTTCGGTAATAGGTTCGGGTTGGGCGAACGGACTACACATTTCCGCTTCCCGCTGTATGAACCGACCGAATTTCAGCAGATCTGGTTCTTCCTTTGGCTGTGTGGCGGCGAATTCGTACCACTGCCTCTTGAGGGTTGGCGTCAGCTTCTCTGTCATGTTCTTAGTTACTTCAGGGTTGTATAGGTAGAAGATGCAGTTGAGTGCCTGTAAAGTGCCTATTGTATTTTCTACCTTTGTGGCGAAGGTGCAGAGTTCCCGCGGCGATTCGGTGAGACGCGGTAAGGTTCTGAGGCGGTCAATCTCCGCCATGGCTATGGAGTCGGGACGTCCAAACCGCATCTCTAATGTCTTCATGACATTGTTCGGGTCGGCGTTCGTGATCAGCAATCCTTGTACTGCTTCCTTCGCTGTTCCTCGAAGGCTTCTGCGTAAGCGGGACATGTTTTCTATGCTAGTGAAGTGGTGCGCTGTCTCGAGGTAGGCGGCGCGATATGTCAGCCAGTCTTGATGAGCCCCGTTGAAGCTGGGAAGTTCTGTATACTTCAACGGTTGACGATGGTGCGCAGCTTGGACTGCACTGGTGATGGCTGACGCGAGTTCTTGCAGATCCGTCCGCGATTGCCGGACGGTGACGGCTCCATCTTCAGTCGGATGGTTTACCTGTTGTGGTTGCGCTGCCCCAAAGTTCGGTTGCCAGGATGCGGCGGTGATCACTGGCGGAGGTGGCGGTGCAAACCCGATGTTCGATTGCCAGGACACGGCGGTGGTCACTGGCGGAGGCGGCTGCGCAGTCCCAAAGTTCGGTCGCCATGATGCGGTTGCGGTCACTGGCGTAGGTGGCTGCGCAGGTCCGAGGTTCGATTGCCAGGACGCGGCGGTGGTCACTGGCGGAGGCGGCTGCGCAGTCCCGAGGTTCGGTCGCCAGGATGCGGCTGTGATCACTGGCGTAGGCGGCTGCGCAGGTCCGAGGTTCGATTCCCAGGCTGCAATGTTTCCTGGTGGTTCAGCTCCCGTAGTATGTACTGGAAGTGCGGTGGGCGGTCCCTCTGTTGACGTTGCTGGCTGTGGATGAGGATGAGAATGAGACGTTGACGGTTCGATTGCAGAGAGACGCAATAATGGCGGGGGTGCGGCAGTGACTCCCGCCGGTGCAGACGCCGGTGTGTCCCAGGATGCGGCAGTGATCGCTGGGGCAGCAGGTTCGGCCGGCGGCTGTGTAACTATATGCGCCTCTGTTGCTTGGTGAGGCTGGCTGTCTATGGCGAGTAACCGGCTGTTCTCTAGCCAGCTGTGTACGCGCTGTTCCTGTTCAGCCTCGGTGACAACAGAGCTCATGTCGTCTTCATCCGATTCCGCTTCTATTTCGGCAATGCGGGCGGCGGCTAGCTCGATCTTCAACTGGACGAGTTCGGCCTTAGCTTGTGCCAAGCGGCGTGTTCTTGAGGGATTCTTGCTCCTTGTTGAACGGGCTTGACTTCGGCTCGGTGATTTGCGGTGTTCTGCGACGATGCTCTTCTGATCTTCCGGCGCAGGTCTTGAGGCGGGCGGTGTTCTCAATACCGCCGTTGAGCGTTCCGTGGCGGTCGCGGTGGCGGTAGCGGTACCGGAGGTGTCCGTGGTACCGGTGGCCTCAGTCGTAGTGCCGGACGTACCAGTAACCTCGGTCGTGGTACCGGAAGTACCCGTGACCTCAGTTGTGGTGTCCGTCGTCACCGTCGCCGAAGCAGTTCTGCGCCCTACCGATCTAGTCACTGGCATCTTTCTCCACGTAGATCCGGCTCGAAGGACCAAGACGATGTGGGGGATGCTGGGATTGCGTGGAGAAGAAACTCAATGACCAGATCGATAAAGTAGCAGTATATTGTTCGGACCAGGTTACAATACTTTTGACGTCAAATTATACTATATGACGCCTTGCAGTCCCGTTGTTCTTTCTTGAAAGGTCCAGGGTTCCCGTTCTTCAGTATTCCCGTTCTTCAGGCTTCCCGTTCTTCCAATATTCCCGTTTTTCTTGCTTGACTTTTCTTCTTGTTGCTGGAGCGATCTCGGAGCGAACTGATTTTCGGTGGCCCGGGGCGTTTCTTTTATTTCATTTCTGGGCGTCTCGGGCGCGCTCGCGCAGCTCGGGGTCAGCCATGGGACGAGTGCGCGCTCGGCCAATCAGAGCGCGCGCCGGACGCCGCGGATGTCGCCGGGGAGCCTTGATGCAGAGGTGTGCGGGCGGCGAGGTGACGGCCGCGATGATTCGGCCAATCCGCGCTCAGCCGCAAAATGTCGCACCTCGATGTTCGCTAATAATTCACACAAAATACGATAATAATAATTAACTAATTATGACTATTTACATTATATACACAAGATATATGGCTTGATCCTGTACACATATATTGTTTCAACAATGCAGCAGTTTTAAATACAATGGAAAGCTTTTAAGAATTGCACAACTTAACCGCAAATCGAACTGGAAACTTCCATGGATCGATACAGAATGCAAAAAGACTTTCGTATTAAGGCCCGACGCGACGGAAAAGTTGAAAAAGTTGAAGCTAGTCTCCGCGGCAACATCACCTCTCCCATCCGGTGAATTTACCCATATATTACATTAATCCCGACATTTTCCGGCTGGACGAGAATCGCTGCTCGTTAAATTTGTGGTGTCGGTTGGAAAGCCCGCGTAGGCCACGTTGCGACGTACCGACTACGTTCGCATGGAAACTGTGCCGCGTCGCGCGTTCTCTCAGTAAAAGTACTTTCTTCTAGCCGCTTTCGGAAACTCGTCTAAAACACATTTCCTTAGTATAACTTTGTACTATGTGACATAAGGTACAGCGCCAGGGCGTGCACTGTAATTAGACGCGCTAACATTTATAGTCGTTATAAGAACGAGCAATCGATACTGTAAGCCGCACTGTACGCAAAACTCACTTAAGCGTTCATAATTTTGAAAAATTTATTATTAAAATACATACATACATATACACTCACGCCTGTAATCCCCGAAGGGGTGGGCAAAGGTGTAACTAGTACACCCACTTTTCGCAAAATTTCGGTCCCATGATGTGATAGGGGGCGAGCCTATCGCCATACCGGGCACAGATTCCAGACTCCGGGCTAATACTGGTAATTTCTGGATAGAAAAACCCAACATCACTTTACCCGACCTGGGGATCGAACCCGAAACTCAGCATAGCAGTCGTAAACGCATGCGCAATTACAACTGCGCCACCGGTATTATTAAAATATAATATATAAATAAATAGGTGTACGTAAATTGTTGAAAACATTGTCAAAAGTCTTAACATTTTTTATATTCAAGTATTATTAAACAGTAATGATTCTTAACTATTTTCATTATTACAGAAAGGTAGTTTAATGCTGGCTGTACAGAATATTTACAACTAAGCTTGATTTGATGATAAATTTAAATACATAAAAGAACATATGTTTCTAATTGTTGAATTTGATCTTTGTTTGTATACTTATGAAATTACATTTTCTATCCCCCTCTTAACAGGTTCAATTCAGTTTGAAAAGCATTATTTAGTAGTCTGGGTAAAATCGATCCTAGCGTCTGGTTTTACCCCTTGCAATCGCGTCTATTTGTCCGCTCAGCAAACGTTGTTTCCGTTCTTTGTTCCTGATATATTTTGATACTTACGTTATACTAGCTTTTGCTCGCTTTATCCCGATAAAAGTTCATTATTCATATTATTTACCCCCTCTCCGTACCATTTTTTTATAGCGCATACTTTACCTGGACCTTTATTTGACATACTATAAAAAACTATATCAAATTCATTTCGTTGTTTTCTTCTTATATGCGAACAAACTAACAAGCAAACAGATAGCAGACAAAAATTACTTTTTTATTTAATTATGAAGATATAGATTTTATTATTTAAAATAATAACGTTTTATGACGGATCACTGACATTTATGATGATAGAATACGATAGATGCCTATTAGACGCACTTAAATTTATACCTCTAATAAATATGCAAATGCGTAAATATTTTGTTTGTTAAAAATGGCACAAATACCCGTTCATTATTCATTGACAACTAACTATTGTTGCGAATTGATTTTTGCCTTACTTTTCTTTGTATATATATATACTCAGCCTGTTGCCGTCCACTGTTGGACGTAGGCCTCCCCAAGTGAACGCCAACCATCCCGGTCTTGGGTAGCCCGCATCCACCCGCTACCCGCCACCTTCTTCAAGTCGTCGGTCCATCGTGCAGCAGGGCGTCCCACACTACGTTTGCCTAAACGCGGTCTCCACTCCAACACATGTCTGCTCCATCGGCCATCTGTCCGTCTGCAGACGTGACCAGCCCACTTCCACTTTAGCGTGCTTTTCTTTGTATACCACGTTTGAAATACTATGATTAATAATAAGGACAAAGAGGTTATTCGTTTCATTAGGGAGAGAGCGACATAGAGCCCCTGCAAAAATAACTGACACTAATGTTTGCAACAAACAGCGTCTAGCGTTTTGCTTTATTAATAGTCATAGCATAACATAAGCTACCACGAATTTGAAAAATCAACCATTCACTCATCACTTCACTAAACTGTTTTTTTTAAGTGAAAACTTCTTTCGTCACTTTGGGCACTTTTGGGATGGGAAAAGCACTGAGCTCGCGTGACTGTCACGCTCAAGTTATTTATTTTAACATAAGCACGCCGATGAAGTTCTGTAATTATTGAACAACAATCATAAAAAAAGGTTACTACTTCATGGAAGCTTTTTCAAAAAGAACACAGTAATTCCAAAGTTTTAAGTTTTCACTTCTGTAAGTTACGTAAGTTTTTTATTGTATTATTTTATCCTCCCTATATCAGTCGCTTTCAGCTTTTGGAAAAAAGTTTCGATGTGCACAATTATAACGTAGTTACAAAAGTTAGACTGCCTCGGTGGTGCAGTTGTAATTGCGCATGCGTTACGACTGCTGGTCTCCGGTTTGATCCCTGGGTTGGGTAAAGTGATATTAGGTTTTTCTATCTAGAAATTCTCAATATTAGCCCAGAGTCTGGAGTTTGTGCGACCCAATAAATTCGGCTAAAAGTGGGTGCACTGGTTGCAGCTCTGCCTACCCCTTCGGAGATTACAGGCCTGAGTGTATATGTATGTATGTAAAGTTAAAGAAAAGAAAAAACATTTTTTTAAAGATTCATTTCCTTTTTTCATCACTTAATTTATTTTGGTAGAAAAATAAATGCCTCTATTTTGTACATCTTAATAATAAGCAGATTATGGTTGTATAAATCAGATGATGGTTGTGCAAAGTCCAGTGACACCTCTCCAATTTTTAGCCGCTCAAATGATGTTGCTTCCTTGTCGCTATTGCCAACGACTATATTGGAGAGCCCGTTTACTTAAGTTGTCACCATCTGCCTATTTTATCCGTGTTGTTAACATTGGTCAGGCAGGTGCCATAGTTCTCCCCATGGACCCAATTACCCAATCCACTAACACCTCACATCAATAGACCAGTATACATTTTATTCATCCATATAATAGTCCTTAACCAACCGGGTTATCCTTGGTTGCACTTGTGTAGTGTATACAAGGATAACCGTCGGCTGGTGTCACATCACAAAATATGATTAAAATTGTCTTACTAATTGCCTATTAATACTTAATTGCCTCTACGTGTGGGCTTCGGCCCTTCGCACGCCTTCTAAAAGCGAGGGACTCCGTAGTCCCGCGATAATGATAAAATATACATTATATTTAATTTATGTTTTGGATTGAACAATTATAAATTTTTGGTTAAAAAGTTTTTTTATTCATAAAAAGTACACCGACTTCAATAAAAAACAAATTATGCGTCACTATAAAATTTGAGGGTTGCCCTTGATTTGTCTGAGATCCCATCATCAGATCCTAACTTGGTGCCAATGGGACCACCTGGGAAGTATACCCTTTTAAACAAAAAAAGAATTTCTCGAATCGGTCCAGGCGTCTTCTAGTTATCAGGTAACATACATAAAAAAAAAGATTCCGACGAATTGTTAACCTCCTCCTTTTTTGAAGTCGGTTAAAAATACACGAAAGTTGCCCTGGATTGAATTTATAGCCTTTATGTCAATATTGACATACAACCTCTAACACCGTGGGACGAAAATAATCCCGACGTACCGTGAGCTTGTGCGTGTACCTATATTTAATCATCATTACAATATCCCAATAATTCATAAATAAAAAAAATATCTTAAAGATATTTTTCATTTGCGTTCCCAAAATATGGTTAATACGAGATAAACTAACAATATTAAGTATGAAAAATTGTAACCACATATCATTTTTTTTTAAACTAAACTTTTAAAAGTTTGACTTGTTGCATTTTTTTGCAATCGTGATAATTATAATAATATATGAGTCTAAGACGTACAAAAGGCATCAAGCCCACATACCTCCCAAAGTTCAGACAACACATCAATCTGCTTGACATTTCAATTTGTAAATAGTTTACGAAACATCTTATTCTTTGTTCAATGATCCTATGATATGTTGCAACTTAATATAAAAGATAATTTATTAAGAACCTCTTATATGCAAACGCTTTGAGGTAATAATTTTAAGTCTTTTGTCTGCACTAATAAGAATCATGATTTATTGGGATATTCGATATTTGAAGAGCTTGAAAAATAGTTTGTGTTTTATTCACAAATGCATTAGCATTTAACTAAATAACATAAGTATTTTTTTGGAAATACCTACGAAAACTACGAGCGTCTTTCTCTTGTTTTTTTTTGTTTAAACCATTATTCACTCCGTTATATGGAATGCAATAAAAGGCTCCTTCGGAAATTTGACATTTTTATGTGTCTGGACCTTGGACAAAGAGTCGTTAACAACAGAGAGCGATAAAGAACTTTTCTTTATTTTCGAATTTGACAATCCCTTGAACACGCATGTGCGGAAATAGGTCACGTTGTAAATCGCTTCCTACATTACCTATACAATCAACAGCATCGGATTGCTTAACGTACCTATATGATACTTATTCCGAACTTTATTTATGTATTTGCTTACTTACCGTCAAAAATTTTCATATATTGTAATAATAAATAATACTAGCCCTGTATTAAACATTGTCCCACTGCTGGGCACGGGCCTCCTCTACTAATGAGAGGGGTTAGGCCTTAGTCCACCACGCTGGCCTAATGCGGGTTGGCAGACTTCTCATACCTTCGAAAACTCTCAGATATGCAGGTTTCCTCACGATGTTTTCCTTCACCGTTAAAGCAAGCGATAATTAACATTTTAATACACACATAACTTTGAGAAAAGTCAGAGGTGTATGCCACTTGGGTTTCGAACCTACCACTTTCGTCTTGACAGTCCGTACCGCAACCAACTAGGCTATCGCTGCTGCAGAGTATTAAAAAATAGAATAATTTTACGCCTGCATGCTCAAAAGGGTAGGCATACGAACAACAATTCTGCCGAAACTCGGTTTCTACCTTCCACAGAAGACGAGCCCATCACCATATTTGACAGAAGTGACAACTCGGTGTAACTCAATGTGCGATATTTAAAAAATCAATAATAAATCGTGATTTCCTGATTTGGCATTTGAACCCAGGACCTCCTCACTTAGCTTAAGTAACCTGACAGTAAACTAATGAGGGGATATCAAACATATCATTCAAGATGTACTTACGCAGAAATATTTTATCTATATGTTTCTATTTGTAATCCTTTGGGATTATTAACGCAATATGGAAACAATGAAACGGCGAGTTTACAATTAACATTCTTATGTCTTCTTCAACTTAAACACAACACAACTTAAAAACAACTTTAAACAACACAAAGACTACAAAGACAAAGTCTGATCAGCAAATCATTCTTTCTATAAAGCAAACTCCTTTCTTATTCAGCTTAAAGCGCTTTCGCGCGCCAAATTTTTTGCTGAAGTTGTAGATTTTAAGCAATGTTGAAAGCCTGATTTGGAATTTCAACTCTATAGTCCACAAAATGCGCTGTTGCTAACCAACAACGGTGCAAATGCTTATTTTTTATTATTGTTTTGTGCTAGATTTTGATTGGAGATAATCAAATATTTCTACTCTAACGTTAAAAATTATGCAGTTTTGAAAATGCTGGCAAAATATAAAACCAACATCAAAACATTGTGTTGAGTAGCGGGGCACAGACTGTCTCTCGCTACTTGATAATCTATCTGGACGGCACTGCGCTTACCATCAGGTGCAGTGAGGTCACTTTACCGCGCCAGAATAAAAAAAAACAGCGCCATATATTAATATTACATCGTATATATTTGTATTGGTTCATATTATTTTAAATAAATTAAAAAAACATAATACATATATAAAAATAATTAAGGCGCTACTGAGCTGTCAAAAGATAATTTTACCATAATAATATGAAGGTACAGAGCACAGTGACGTTAAGCCAGCTACCGCGGCCGGCGCCAGCGCAGCTACGCTACGGTGCGCGGTATGGACGGTGCGCAGACTCCACAGCGAATTTCGCCGCTCTCGCCCACTGATCTACATTTCACCTCCAATATGGGTCAATAACTGCCCACGCTCAGCCCCTCCGTGCGCGGCCATTCACCTCGGCACTCCAAATCATTGTTCGCCAAATGTACAGCGCTGACGGAGGTCGTCGACCCCGCGTGATGAGGCTGCTGTCAGCGCGGATCTTCTTCGAACGACACTCGATACGATGCCATCAACACAAACACAAACATCCTTAGTTCATTAGTGCATAGATAGTAAATACACATTGTCAGGTATGATAAATAGCGAAATATAAAGTTCGTTTAGGTTCCTGTATGATTGCAGTTTTGCGGTCATTTAGCAGATGCCCTGATTTGCCATGCGAAAAACATTTCGACCACCTATATGCATTAAAGTCAATTTCAACATTCCAAAAAATACCATTGTTAATGTCAATAGTTCAGTTATTACTTAAATACTATTCTAGTTGTATGTTAAGTTAGAAATAAATTTATATTGAATGTTGCATACGTCAGTTCCTTTCTAAAAAAATATTTAATTCATTACGTAGTCCTCCGAGTTAGTAATATATTAATATTTAGACTGTAATAAGTGCGTAAGTACCGCAATATCGCTGAATAAACGTATTTACCTAAATTTTAGGCACGGTTAAATGCATTATAAATGTTTCTATTACTCGTATAAAGTTATTCAAACAGATGTTGAAAGCATTATTTTTAATTTTTTTTTGCTCTTGCATGTGATGAAATGGACCATAGCAACAACATTTTTAAAGCTGCTCACGTGCGAATCAAGTCTCGTGCTGCGACTTTATTGTGAATAAAATGCGTTTAGAGAAGTAACCAAATATTATACCGTAAGGAAAGTGGCCCGCTGAACGGACGCGCATTGACTTCGCGCTAAGTGTCACGTTGAACTCTTACATAAGGACCCCGTGTGCTTTCCAAAATATTATCGGAAACTGTTGCCTTTTCTTACGAACCATGCCTACATAAATGGTCGAATTAAAAGAAAGCACAACTGTGGCACGTATTTGTAACCATAACTATTTATGATAGGCTATCTAAACGACGTTTCTACATCACAGACATTGCCATTTCATAACAATGGGTTTAGTTTCCATAATACGACATGACGGATTCTTTGAGAACGTGAATACGATTACAATTACTGAAAAAAATATGTCTTATACTATATAGTCTCATTTGCAAATCGTTCAAAATCGAAAACGAGCTTTGTATTTTGGCTCGGGGCGGTTATAGCAAACAGCCGACAGGTTGTGCCGTGGCCCAAGGAGAAACATCGGTGCTCTACATTCGTCGAGTTCGAAGCCGATGACTCCTCGTGACCGTGTTCTCCTTAGCGAGTGCTGCTTTATCTCACCGAATTTCTCTCTGCTGTTCCGCATCATCACGAACAAAAAGTCAAGACCCGTTCGGTGGAAACGCGGCCTAGATGTAGCTACTTGCCTATATAGCGTCGTTTAATAATGTTTAACGCCAAACCTAAGAGTACTTTCCCGTACATATCAAGAGTTAATTGTGCTCAACGAAGACAGACCGAACACATTTTAATAATATGTACGTATGCTATCGAAACATGATCGATAAAGTTAACTATTTGTTGTATTATCGCACCTTTTCCAATTGCTATCAATTATTACTAAAGCGCGCCCTAATATGTCTATATTTTCACATTACTTTGACGGGTTGCTGTTTTGTTTTATGTGCTGCGAAGCTTTAAACAGTTTTTCGACCTATGTTCCGTTTGAGTCATGTGAAGGACTACTGTTTCGATTATAGGGCTGCCTTTATTGACTACAATAACTCTTAATCAATGACGCTGCATAGTTTTTAGTATTCAATATATAATCTCTAATATATTTCGCACGTGTATCATTCTCGAGGCTTCTCTGCAGCCCGAGGCAGACGGCGAATATTAAGTGAACCTAATTGACGACATCAAGAAAGATTGTTGCTAGAGAAATATTGGAGACGTGCAGCTAGGAATAAAACAGCAAAGCAAGTCGATTATAGTTGCCTCCTGAAGTTTGACTGCTATAGTATTTCTATATATACGCACTATAAATAATAATGTTCGAATATTACCACGAAAATATTGAATATTACTTGAAGATGATCTTTACAGATGTTTATTATGTAATCGATTTATTTCATAGTCTATTGGTTTGTCATAACCATATTTTTATTGACCGACCGAAGGTTAGGTTTCGGTTTCGGCAAGTTTTACTCACATACCGGTCAAAAACGTAACCCTCCCTTTCGCTTCGCCGTAGTCAAGTAAAAATAATGGCAATATCAAACAAATATATAATTTTTATGAAATAAGCCAAATTTCACTAAACAATAGATTTTAACATGTCTGAAAAGTTTCGGTTTCGGTTTCTATAGAAATTCCTGTTTCGGTCGGATACTAGATATTTTTTTCAATTATATATTCCACCTTCAGTATAATGTTGTCCCGTTAATTTTCTATAACTAGCTTTCCTTTAGTTTTAAGTAAACCCATTGTAAATGGCCGACATTTCTCCGGTTGAAATTTCTACTCTAGAATACGCGTTCCTACTCTAACTTGCTTCATACTAAGTCTACAAGTTAGCACCTTAATTTATTTTGATTATGTAGTTTTGATACTTGATACGTTTGGTTATTAAAAGATTGCATAACAAATCATAATTAAACCATATAATATCTATTATGGAAACTCTATCTAAATTTTTTACGAAGAGCTAATAATATTTTTACCTATATCACTAAATAAAATTTTGATTTCCTATGCCTTAAAATTTCTTATCTTGAATCGAATATTATTGGTAACAGAATATCATAATAAATAAAATAATTCTTAATAGTAGATTGTTTTTTATTTAAATTTTTTTTAATAGTATCTATATGCAACAGTAATATTTCAAAAGTCTTTTTACTACGCACATTAATTTTTAAGACTTGAAAACAAATACTCTTTCTTAAAAGTTGTCATTATCGCTATATGCAAGTGGTATCTATATAATTCACAGATGACGTGCGATTACGACTTAATACATAAGTACTTATTTATTGTTGGCAGAATTGAAACATAGAAAGCTAAATTAAGAATTTGACATACTAAATTAATATGTTATCTCACAAATTAATGTTTGATACCAATTGATGGCTTCTATGTTATGCACCATGCTTCATACTTCCCATATCACAGGTGTGAATACGGAAAGCATTAGAACTCCACAATATTCATTATTTATATGTTCATTTAAATCATTAACCGGATTTATAATCAATTATAACGGAATGCACTTGTATGCCTATACATTCCGCTACCAACAAGTCAAAATAACCCGCAAATAAAAAATATTCCTTTCGACTTGTCGTTCAACTCATCATCTTTCCTCAAACAACACACGGCCATAGCTTTCCCTTTCATAAAAGAAAATTTTAATTTTTTTTCAAAATAACACGTCGGTTTGTATTTGTCACTGTGCAATACCGCCGCTGGCGCGTCCACCGCTCGGCTAAATGTCGTGCGCACGGCCTCAGCACTCACAAACGGCCTTTGCAGTTCGGTGCGGTCGACGACCCGGCTGAGGTCGATGACCGGACCCGCATTTAGTTTTCACTTTCGTTCACTAAGGATAACTGTACCATATACGTCACGTACATGCCCACATTTTCGTCCGAGCCCATTCCGTCCCGAGAGCCTGCAGCGCATACGCAACGTTATAATCGACATTTTAGGCAACGTAACGTTATATCTGTGAAAACATTTGATAGAGGCCTAGTTCGGCTAATTCGTATTCCCAGCTATTCGTATCTCTCATATATATTCGTGTAGATTCTAGTTTAATAATTATGCGCAGTAATACGTAATAATATTTACATATTAAAATGTCAATCGAAACGCACAATAAACCACTCCGGGGCCGCCTTCGCCACCTGCCTAGGCAAAAGGTTGTTGCACTAATGATTGCCGATTTCGTAACTCGGGCGTTGGACTGGTGTCCTTTTGATGCATTTTCGGTACAATTAGGTAATATCCACGAGTAGTGGGAGAGGAGTAGTGGCGAGGGGGAGGCGAGGTGCGTGGGGTTGCGGGTTCGGCCATGTTGCGCAAGCGTCGGTCGTCGACTCGATTATGTCAGCGATTTACGTAAGCGTCACCTCGCAATGCTCTCAGGCGCCAATAATTGTAGCCCCGCGACCGTTTCGCACTTCTCGCGGACTATTTGCGAGCGGTTGCAACTCGTTAGCACCCAGCGGCTTCACACCTCTTGACCGACTCACAGCATTGTTCTTTTCAACCCTCCGCACCGCCTTCAAGCTGCCTTCATAATTATGTATTTCGATTATACCGTGCTTAGTAATATGTTCATGTCTATTAAGACTACCAATATTTTCACGCTATGAGTTGTTCACAATACATTTTTTATAGCATAGTCCGACAAGCGAGCTAGTGGGTCACCTGATGTTAAGTGATCTCCACCGCCCATGAACATCCACAATACCGAAAGTATCATGTATGCGCTGTCGGCCTTAAAGGACAGGAATAGGGATTAGGGAAGGGAAGGGGGAATCTGGGCCAATCTCAATCACCTCGAGGAAGCCAGTTCGCCAAGCTGGTCTAATTTGGTGTGAACCTATGAAGATGAGTCCTTAAATAATTGCAAGCAACTAACATATAGCACGCAAAAATATATAGCAAGTCAAAATAATGAAATCAGTAACAAATGTTTTGTCTGTTTGTATGTGAGTTACTGCACGTGCTTAAACTGACAGTACTTTCCACAAAGGAAAGAAAGAAAGAAAATCTATTTATTAGCACAGCTGACAACACGCACATACCACAAGACAATTAAAGGCTAAATCTATTTCGATATGGTTTCCATTTGTATATTGATATACGTTCAGGTTAAGGTTTAGTGTAATTGCTTTATTTAAATGTATTCTTAAAAAATTATCATATAAAAACATATCGTGCACGCTATCTTTATTATGCGTAGGTAGCTTACATATAAAATAATTCTTCCAAGCTAACTTTGTATTCTTCAATACAAATTCAGGCAGTGCTGAGTGCAAAAGCTATAAATAATAACATTTATGAAACATATAATAAAATATTAAAATCTAACTTTAACACATTCACATTCATTTTCTTATCACAAATAAGAATATTTTCTTCAAACATGAATGATTCATGCGTTTAACTGCAAAAATGACGGATTTTCATACAAACTTTCTTCCCCTATTTTACCCCACTTAGGGGTGGAATTTCCAAAAATCCTGAAATATGTATTTTTTATTTTTAACTAAAATGCCAAATACTAATTTTCATATACTTAACTCCACAAATTACGGATTTTCATACAAACTATCATCCCCTATTTTACCCCCTTAGGGGTGGTATTTCCAAAACCCTTCCTTAGTGGATGCCTACGTCATAAAAGGTAACTACTGTCAAAATTTCAAGTCTCTAACCCCAGCCGTTTAGGCTGTGCGTTGATCGATCAGTCAGTCAGTCAGTTTCTTCTTTTATATATACAGATAGTGGAGTGGGTCTTTCCAAAATGATAGCCGTTGCCCGTCAACTAAAATTGCACTGATATAATGTAATATTATATATGATTTTTCAAAACTGATTTTTGTAGTATTGTTTTAAGTTTTCAATGATTTTTACTATAATATAAATATAATAACTATAATTTCAATATAAATTACGGCACAAAAACCTAATCGCGTCGCATGAACAATGCAAATGCATGCTTCCCATCCCTTGAAGAGCTTCAATTTCACACTTTGTACTTTATTATAATACTAGCTGTTGGCCGCGGCTCCGCTCTCGAGGTAGTTGTTTTTGAAAGAAAAGGGAAGTCATCTAAAGCAATTACATCTTTAATTTTTTTGCTATCCCATAGGAACCGTGCATTTTTTCGGAATAAAATATAGCCTATGGCATTATGTAATTCCTAAACTATTACTTACTTACTATGCAAAAAATCATGTCGATATCTTGCTCTGCGAAAAACTAAAAACTCTCCCGCGGGAACCGTACATTTTTCTGGTTTAAAATTGCAGAATTGGGATCAGTAATAAAATGAATATTTCACGAAAATTCGGGTAAATTACCCAAATGTACAGACAGACGCTACAAATGTATATATTTATTTATTTATATGGTCATCAACGTAATGTACATTAACAAAACCGAATACAAAATAGATAATAATTATTAAAGTTAAATGTCATTACAATTACAGATGACCACAGCATGCGAAGTTATATAAAACTTTAGAATTTATATTAATTATTTAAAAAAAAAAAAGAATAAGAAAATATAATGCAATAATAATACAATAAGAGCAAGAGCAATAAATAGTGTCAGTATAGTTGGTAAGCACCACGTAAATCAAAAACCAACAATGAATTCAAATTAAAACAGAAATAAAATTCAAATTTAAACAGTTTAAAATTAAATTGCATTATGTATAATAAATATTTGCCAATATGTTAGTATAGTTTTCCACAATTAGCCGATTTTAGGTTAATTTTAACAATCTCCAACTTCAGACAGATGACAGAACAAAATAAACAATCGCCAAGCAGTACCTATATACTCCGCGACGATCGCGAAATGCACCGTAATTTTCTATACAAATTAACTTTTTTTGCTTTAGGTTTTTTCCTATTATTATTATTTTTAAACCAACCCTGTATTAAAGCGAACAAAAGAAAAGAAAATATCAAATCGGTCAAGCCGTTTTTGAGTTTTAGCGAGACTAACAAACTGCGAATTATTTTTAGATAGATAATCAAATGTATGTGAATCAAATCGAAGGTAAAGCCTACTGAACAAGAAACTTTCACTAAAATCGATCCATGCGCGGCGGAGAAATCGATGTACATATATAAAAAATCGTAAAAATACGCATCGAATTAAAAACCTCCTCCTTTTTGAAGTCGGTACTTATTTTTGCTAGTGTACGATATCTCAGCTATGTACCTTGTTAGTTGCAAGCGGCTGATCTTTTGCATAATTTAGAACAATATCCAATTAATTCAAATACCGCGTGCATCGATTACCAGCCATTAAATAATTCCTAGCGGCGTTTGTTAACAACAGGTGTGCCCTAAAGGAGTAATTATGCGATATGGTTGCGGTCGAAGTGGAGAAGGGGCTGAAGCGGTTGCGTCAGCGCGCAGAGAGTGGTCGGGCTCAACGCACAAGGTTGCGGAGGTTCAATGCTCTAGAAATACAACACCCGACCCAGGGCAACCGCACGGCACTACGCGCGCGCCTTTCGTAGACCGTAGACACCTTGACTACGCTCGTAGGCAAACCATCCAAAATTGAAAGTTCACTTACGCATTTACTCCATTATATGTAAACCTCTGAGCGTGGCGCCTGCATCCCACGTCCTCCAAAATTTACTTCAACCTTACGAGCGTAGTGTTTTTTACAGTTATATGGTAGTAAGATACATTTCTTACCACGGGTAAACTAGTTTTTTCTAAACCTGACAGTTTTGTTTAACGGTAAGCACAGCTTCGCGATATAACCTTCAAAAGAGAGAACGTCGCGTCGTAAGCACGTGCAATGTGCCAACTCTTTTTATGTAGTCGTTTCGCAATTTTTTTATAAATAATTTTGCCTTTGACCTTTGTGAGCCGCCCAATTTAGTCCAATTGATATTCCTGCGGTGGCGCCCGCGCCGTGTGCTTTTCGTAACTTGTGGTAGAGCGCAACGCGCCAGCGTAACGTGACCGTCATGTTATTAGCTGGGGCACCGCTCGCGAAGTATACAAATTGTTCTTAAGGCGCTAATTAATTATGTGACTGACCCATTGATATGGGACAAGCCGCCTTTATAACATGCCATGGCTGCTCTCTTTCTGCAACATTTTTCAAATGAGCAGTGACTCACCCATATAGAATATTAAAATGGTACGAGTTATATGATTGATGACCGCCACTGCTATACATATTTGCATAGCCCTATTATAGATCAGGCGCCTATAACGCAAATTTCCTGCCTCCTTTAACGAAATCAATGTAAATGTAAAAGGACCATTATTTTAAATGCTATAACAAAATACTGGCAGCTAACTACGATGGTTCGCCATGAACTCCGAAGCTACTTATCCGATCTTAACGTATTTTTTTCAAAATGTGGGATTATTCCAACTTCGAAGTTATATCCCGTTATGGATTATGGATAGTTTGTATCCCGATTATTTCCTTTTTTATTGCCAAACTAACCATTTGCATACCCGGAGAGTGATTGCGGCTCTCCGAATCTGAGATACGGCTAAGGAAGGTGCGCAAATTACACACTCCTGACATTGGAAAATATTATATGTTTCTACAAAATAATAATAATTAATACACAAAAGTTTGGATTAAACATTAACTGTTTTCTGTGCATCTTTCGCACTTCGTTTCATTTTCAGTGGCATTTAACATTTTTGAATCAGGTCATAGACAGTAAAATCTTTCTTTTATATTTATCAAGGTGCATCGAAGTAAAATATAAAAAAAATTTACTGTCGTTCCAAAAAAAATATCGACACGTGCGGATCCGCAGTCAACAGCTAGTTTTAATATGTATTATGCTTTCTTTACATAACTGAGGTAAAGTAAGAGTTCTACTATTGCGTGTCTTGTTTATATAGTGATATTACTAAAAGCTTTTTACACGCTTTAAATTAGGTTCACCTCTATCTGTGTATGTTTGTGTGTAACGGAACATTTCAACGCAATTTTCACCACCCTACAGACGTCCAATTTACTGGAAAATTTCAAATATCAAGGACCGATGACAAAATAATATTTTTATAACTTTAGTCTTATATCCTAACCAGGATCACCAGTCTAATAAAAAAGATGAAAATTGTAGTTCATATTTTTTTATTATGGGGTCTTGATTTGAAAAATTCTGCTTTTTAATTCAGCTAGCTATTAAAGCGTGTTTATAGTTTTTTAAACTATAATTTATTAATATCAGGATCTGCTAAACGAGCTAGTGGGTCACCTGACGGTATATTATCTCCACCGAATAATCTCTATAAAATCGTGAGTTTGTGAATGCCTAGCTCTTAAAGGAAAGGAATGCGAATGGGGAAGGGAATCTACGGTATGAAACGCAACAGCAAGGCGCAAGTTCACGTTGGTTTCCTGAAAGACAGCGGTACTTCATGGGTAGAGCTAGCTTGTAGACAAAATTGTCTACAGGCTTAGTCTACAGCATACACTAAACTGAAACATAATTTCAGAAATATATGTCTAAATATAGCAGCGATAGCCTAGTTGGTTGCGGTACGGACTGTCAAGACGAAAGTCGTAGGTTCGAAACCCAAGTGGCATACACCTCTGACTTTTCTAAAGTTATGTGTGTATTAAAATGTTAATTATCGCTTGCTTTAACGGTGAAGGAAAACATCGTGAGGAAACCTGCATATCTGAGAGTTTTTCGAAGGTACGAGAAGTCTGCCAACCCGCATTAGGCCAGCGTGGTGGACTAAGGCCTAACCCCTCTCATTAGTAGAGGAGGCCCGTGTCCAGCAGTGGGACAATGTTTAATACAGGGCTAGTATTATTATTTATGTCTATATTTATTTTACAGTAGTCTTCTAATAACAACCACTCTGTCACCAATAGCTATTCAAAATCCTGCAGTTACCTGTTACAACCGCCTCGAGAAGAATTAACAGGTATCACGGACTGAATTATTGAGTCATGATTGTGATAGCATATTTTTATAATACGTATGATATGTTAGTCTTTTTACTTTCTAAATACTATGAACATACACGTAGTTGATATCATTTGTGCGCACGCCACTACGGGTGCGTGAGTGTGTAAATATTAGGTTTTGGTTTGTGTAGCAACGTCAGCTGTCACGTCGGTTCGTTGAATAGGTACCTACATACATACATACAAATACACGCCTGTAATCCCCGAAGTGGTCGGAAGAGGTGTAACCAGTATACCCACTTTTCGCCGAATTTCGGTCCATAATTTTATAGGAGGCTATCGTCATACCGGGGTACAGGTTTCAGACTCCGGGCTAATACTGAGAAATTCTAGATAGAAAAACACAATATCACTTTACCCTTTACTTTACTTTAACGCTAGGCAGGCGGTTTGCTGTGCCCTGGTATTGCAGAAGTCTATGGGCGGCGGTGACTACTTACCATCAGGTGGCCCGTTTGGTCGTCTGTCTATCGAGGCAGTAAAAAGAAATACCCGACCCAGGGATCAAACCCATGACCTCAGCACAGCAGTCGTAATCCATGCGCAATTACAACTGCGCCACCGAGGCAGTCAGTATAGGTACCTATCAACGGGCAAACGCTGTCATTCTATTCATACAGTCTTCACGCACACATAGTAACGCGTGCACAAATAAGTTGTACTATGGGTACATATATGTGTAATAATACCTACCTCGTAATAAAATTAGCAATCTGTATATGACCGGGCATTTTGCGTGTTACGCACGTACGAGGTAGCTATGAAATTTCATGACGTGATGTAATGAACTTGACGTTGGTTTGTAGGTAAATCCTTATAGTTATCTATTTAAAACTCTGTGTATTTTTGGCGACTGGCAGTAATGTGTAAGTATTGTTGTATGTGTAAAATGGAAAACCAATCAAATAATGAATACAATCACGCTATTAAACTACAAAATTTTAATTAATTTACTAAAAATTAAATAATATATAGCACTTGTATATGTATGCAGTATCAAAAGAAATATTTAAGCCTTTTCTAAAATGTTAACTGCTGATTATTTCGATTTACTAATATTTCTTTTTCTATCCGCTACTCAACACAATCATGCCTGCCTACTCCTTCACAATACGTCATGGGCAAGAAGGTGAAGAAGCGGTCGAAGGTCTAGGTGTCAGAGTACTACAGAAGGCCACAAAACGGCTAAACAACGCACTCCAACTCTGGACCCCGACAAAAACTACACTTGCGTGTGCCACATTGGCGGGTTTTACACCCTGTGTACGGTGGTCCCGGGTGGATGTGAATATCCTACCACCATCTAAAGTCGGGGTTGAGGATCGATACGACTGATCACTAAGCAATATTTTCATACAATCTGCGCGACACACTTGCGTGTGCCACTATGTGTACGGTGGTCGCTATCCGGGCGGATATGAATATCCTACCACCAGGACCACCACTACATATTTAGCGATATAGCACAAATTCTAATCTCAGGAAGTTTATATGTTATTTACTATACATTTATACATCTACAAAACAAAATACATATGATATATAATATAAATGTTTATAAAATCGCCTACTTCTGCAAGCAAGCACTGCAATTAGACGCAGACGGTTTTAGAGTATTTAAAATCGCCAAGCCGTGTATGCGTGTACACGCACTGCGGACTCTTTCTCGTAGTCAGGCTATCACGTTGTTCTTTAGAACGGCTCCACAATCGTGTCTCGATTGTCCTCGAAAACCACGACGCGTGTGCCGTCATTCGACCATATGTAATACAAAATTTAGGCGTTTTTGAACCACTAGTCAAACTAAAAATGTAGTACGATACGTTTATAAAATGTGTTAAAGCGAAAGATACCGTTGCGTGCATTAGTATAAAGAGCCGTACGTTATTATTTTGCGAAAAACAACAGCGATAGCCTAGTTGGTTGCGGTACGGACTGCCAAGACGAAAGTCGTATGTTCGAAACACCCAAGTGGCATACACCTCTGACTTTTCTTAAGTATGTGTGTATTACATGTTAATTATCGCTTGCTTTAACGGTGAAGGAAAACATCGTGAGGAAACCTGCATATCTGAGAATTCTTATAAGAATTAGGCCAGCGTGCTGGACTTAAGGCCTAACCCCTCTCATTAGTAGAGGAGGCCTGTGCCCAGCAGTGGGACAATGTTTAATACAGGGCTAGTATTATTATTATATTAAAAACGTAGAATTTCTAATATGTAATTAAATATTATAAACATTCATGACGAACCATCTAAAACAAAATATTTTATGTTTGTAGAATAACTTAGTAGGTAGGATCTTCAAAACAACATATGTAAGTTTCATCATCAGTTGGTAAAGATTCATGTGTCCATTTATTGGTTTTTATGGTGTACACTTGCTCTGAGTCCCTACCTATCTAATTTATCGCCTTGGAACCTGTAATAGCACACTACCGATCATGGGATCAAGTGATAGACACGTGCCATCAGTATCTAACGTTCATGTGAGTGATAAATCACTCTCTACTAAAAGGGCCAGTGACTATCTTGATAATGTCATATTTACTAAGCAACTAACAGACGTGTGGCACGGCCAAGTGACTACACTCCGCCTGATGATAACATAATGCATGCCAAAATAACTCTTAATACTGAACATTTTGGATGTATAAATGTATAAAATATTTACACTCGTATAAGAAGACAGTTTTATCTATGCCATGAATAGGCCACCTCCGCCAGGTTAGTACCACTATCTCGCAGAAAATAGATATTAAATAACAGCTTGCTTCTGCGTTCCGTGTGAGGAGTGAGATTTTGGGAGTCCTGAATTCCCAATCCATATTCCTCCCTTTTAAGACCGCTAGAGTGCTCATGATTCTTCTAGTATTGTGGATATTCTTAGACGGCATAGGCCACATAATATTGAGTGATCCATATGCTCATTTGCCGCTCTGCTATTCTATCTCCTATTTAAAATATTGATCCCCGACCGTAACTCGCCGGCACAAAACCCTGTCCTCGCTGCGATTATTATGATAATAGTTCGCATGTGGATAAAACTTTATCATACACAATAGATTTCTTTTAAATCTCGCTTTTTATATAACACATTAAATCTATCTAATAGATAGTTTAGATAGTTTCATTCTAAAATAATTAATTAAGCTGCCAACTTAATTAATTAGATAATCTGCTACCAACTTTCTAATTTCATTATTTCAGCTTGATCTATCTAGATTGATACGATCAATTAGTGTATCGTAAGTTTTAATCAAATAAATAGTTTTGCGTAACACATTTTGCACAAATCATGCTAGTAACAGATTATAATTTTATAATAATATTAAAATTATAAATATCTAACGACTTAACCGTGGACGAAATGGCCAAGGAGTCAGTTTTGAAATCTTTG
This sequence comes from Laothoe populi, assembly GCA_905220505.1. Classification (NCBI taxonomy): domain Eukaryota; kingdom Metazoa; phylum Arthropoda; class Insecta; order Lepidoptera; family Sphingidae; genus Laothoe; species Laothoe populi. The sequence goes on from HG992152.1 coordinate 9,383,408, forward strand.
CGTAAATTTACGATATCGATATTCACATTTTGAGAACGAAAACGCAACGTGATGCGGCTCGGCATGGCATAAGAATTAAGATTTACCAACAGAGTTATGAGTGGTCAATTCACAGTTGGTTCGCGATTTCTACGACTCTGGTGTGAGGTCGTCGACCTCATTGACCATTCTATGAAGATATTCGCTATTCTGTAAGCATGTGCAAGAAGTTGTGCGGTAATTAATAATAGGGAATACGAAACTACATACATGAGATCTTCATGGAATAAAACAAATGTCATGTTAATTATTTAAAGCGATATAATGGCAGGTAGATTTGACAGGAAGGCTCCCCGCAAACACCGGTGCCTGAGTCGCATTACCGGAACGGCTGTACGAAGCCTTTCACGCACTTAATTTGGCAGGACCCCCTGCACACCGCGCAGGCCTCGCACCTCCTCGCCTGACTTCGAGAGAAAGTAGCTAGCCTACGCAATGATAGGGTCGATGACCGTACTCGAAAATGCTTACTTCTGACAAAAGTGACACATTAACTGCGTGCATTTCATATTCAGTATGTGTGGTCAGTTTCTTGCACGGATGTTGAATGGTCGATACGATTAGGTCAGGTAGGACGAAGTGGCCATTGTTACAGAGAACTGTAGAGTGTGGACTGTGTGCATTGCATTGGGCGGGCACGTAGGCAGCGTCCCGTAACGTCCACAAATTATTGTATGTATCAAAAAGGCTTCACGCTTAAGCCAATTGTGAAACACTACTTGCAACATAGTAAATAAACTGTTTATACTTCATTTAGCAATTTTTCATTCATCGTCATTTGTATAATAAGTAGGTACTTACGAATACTAAGCTACACATGCGTACAATATTTATAAGACTAAATTAATATACACGGCTTCACAACTATCTTTTCAACAATAAACTTAACGTAATAATAAAATTAACTAACAATGTAAGCTACTTTTTTTATTGTCACAAAACGAGTAGAAAACGCGCGGCATAACAATTCGATCAGATAAGGAAGGGCTCGGCCTAAATCTGAACATGATCAGGGTCATCGGCGAAAGAACAACCGCAATAAAAATGAACTAATGTTATACAAAGAATTTTGTAACAGATCGTGCAGTTTTCTACTTAGTGGCTTAATAAAAATGTTATGTAGTTATAGATCAGAGGTCCCCAGATGTTTTTGCCCATACCACTTGTGTTTCTCGGTTTTGGGCAGAGACTCTCGGTTTACCTAATATTGAATGTTGGTCAATTCATCAACTTTAGTTTAATGTGTTCCGAGAGTTGGCATAGTGCTAGTCTCTTTGAAAGTATTAAATTATAATTCTAGCGCAAAAAAAAACTGAAGTTTTAAATATTTGTCCACTTAATTCAAACTAAGAAGAAGCAAATTAAAATGTTATATCTATATATGTTATACATAAAATAAAATGTAAAACCAAAATGTCTATTAAACGGAAATCAAAATTTTATTTCCACTGACATGGACCCCTTACATGTCGCAATTGACCACTTTAGGTATCATCTTATAGACAAACTGATAAAATTGGGTTGGAATCCGTAGTGATGGCAACCCAAATATTTTGATATGCTCTTATACATATCGATATAATAATAATATGCATTTGTTGCTAAATCGAATACATTTAGCAATGACCATAAACACTACAAAAAATCATTGCAAATCCATCTGAATGATTTAAAATAGTAAGAAACAGTATATGATCTGCGCAGTTGTCGGACCGGCCGTGTCCAATCATGTGTTAATTTATTGTATTCGCTTGCATGAGGAATGAGACGAGCGGGGCTGTCGGTAGGCGCTATAGGCACGTGAAGTGTGGTACTGACTCAGTAGCCAGTGCTACTCACGGCAAGTAGCCGCTCCGAGCACGTGCCATGGAAAATCACAGAAAACAAGGACACACTGCAATGGTTCATTCAACCGGACGTTATTATTCAACGAGCGCACTGTGATGAAACTACGGAGATCTTCATTATTATTAACAAAGACCGACGTTACGACATATCGGACCATGCATGGTGTAGGGCACGTACTGAGCCCTGAAATACAAGTCGCCACCGAAACACGATGTGCAACCCGCCTGCCGCCTCTCCCCATACCAAGAAACAAAGCTCCGAATAATAAACATGTACACCGTTAAACTAATCTACCCGAAGGAAAATATTTCTGCGTACTTTTGTTTCGCATTACATTTATAATGATGGGTTCTTAAGCAATATGATCCATGAAGTTAGGTATAAAAAAGGATATTTTATTGCAATTAATATATAAATAAGTAATTTATAAATTGTACAACGTGGAATAATACAATATTTTCTACATTTTCGTTTCTTTCCCATATAACGGCGAAAGTTTATTAGATATAAGGTGCATATGACGAAATAACTAACTTAATCGTTTATTACAAATAGCCTAACGATTTACGACCAATTTCAATAAATGATCTTAATCCGAAACTACAGATCGTTCCGAAAAACTAACCAGTAAGAATTAAGTTTGAATGCCACGCCTAAAAATGACATAGTTTGATTGGTTTATTTTCTGGTTCGATCTGACAATGCGGATTGAGATTGCTTATTGAAATTGGCCATTAAAGAATCTGTCAACGACCGCGATATAATGGATAAATTAATTAAATAGAAAAGTCATATCTTAATTTGTTTAAGCGGTGTGAATGCAACGAACCCGTAGATAGCTCAACGTTTAAAACCGCAAACAGATTAAATGTCACTTCCAGATTTTAAAAACAATACTCAAACTAAATTTGTTAGTACAGCTTCCAAAAATAAATCACAGGTACCTAATAGCAACATATGTTAAATTGTATGGTAAACAACAGCATTTGCGTCAAATAAAGATAAATAATGTATGTCGATATGTGCATTTTTAACGAAATCTTGAAAAACAAGATTTAAACGAGGCTTAAAATGAGTAGTCCTTTAACGGTAGGCAGCGGTTTTGCTGTGCCCTGGCATTGCAGAAGTCTATGGGCGGCGGTGACTACTTACCATCAGGTGGCCCGTCTGCTCGTCTGCCTATCGAGGCACCAAAAAAAAAACATAATTTTTTAGAAACTCATTTTTATAGTTATAAGTCAAATAGGCAAACATTGTTCAATTGACTGAATATAACCATAGGAGATAATAATTCCACTTCCACGTATTCATGATAGTGATGAGTTATTCGAATATTAAACTTTACAAAATCATACTAATTTAGTCAACATAGGATGGAAATTAGCTCAACAAACTTAGGTCAAGAATATAAATAATATAGAAATATTGAATCTCTTCGGAGTCGGGACCACAAATGTGAACTTCATAACCAATTATCGTAACAAATTAAAAAAAATACTTATATGTACTAAGAAACATATACAATATGTAACATGATTAATGCACAGTCTGAAAGTAGTTTGTTCAGTATAAGCGACTGAATCAATATCAACAATTTTTTAATAGACGATTTTTTTATTCCAAAAATAATTAACACTCAGGTAAATAATAGTCACCTTTAATTTAACGTTCAAGACAAGCAAAACTGAAACATAACACGATGCGATAAAGTCTTTTCTAAATGAAATAATAATCGAACAAATTACGAACTTTATGTCGAAATTTAGTAAACTAATTTAAAAAAAACAATATTTATATTCATCGCAGTCTAATTTCAATACATGAATTATGATTGTAATAATATTTTTAAATCGGGGTGTCTGAGGGTGTGCGTTATTCCCGTTACACGTAGTATAAGTATTGTGAGGCGTAACTGCATAGGTACTTATTGATGCCAAAAGGGATTAACTTACGTATCCTGATATCATATAGAAAATATAAACGTACAGACATACATACAAATACATTCACGCCTGTAACCCCCTAAGGGGTAGGTTGATGTATAACCAATAGGTACACCCACTTTTCGCCGAATTTCAGTCCTATAATATAATAGAGAGAGAGCCTATCGCCATACCGGGCACAGATTCCAGACTCCGAGTAATACTGAGAATTTCTAGATAGTAAAATCCAATATCACTTTACCCGACCCGGGGATCGAACCAGAGACCTCAGCACAGCAGTCATAACGCATGCGCAATTACAACTGCGCCAATGAGGCAGTCAATAAAATACAACATGTGTTTATAAAGTCAAAATAAATATTACTAATTGTACCTACCGATGGATCTTGATTTTTTTAAACCTTTCACTGTACTATTATAAAGTACGTATTTTTCTGTTGGAAAGTTGTTAGAAATACAATTCAAAATGGCAAATTTTAGAAGACTATGAGTAGAATAAGGTTTATTTTGGGCATTTCCGATTATCATATTTATAGTGATTATTATTATTTAAGTCAAATGATTACGCCTACGGCATCGGTAGTCACTAGTTAATTCATTCTAAAACCCAAAATTGAGAAATTAACTCGTTCCTTTACGCAAGTTATGTATATTAGACCCTCCTTTATTTTAAGCTTTACGAAAATTTTAATCGATATTATTTCAACTCTTCACTTTAATTAATCACTTTTATTGGCTATTTAACTTATGTTGCATGGTGGACTTAAACGAGCAATGAGAATCTGATTAATGATGCTCTATGGAGGGTATGTGGTTTTAGAATATAAAATTAGACAGTTGTAGCTAATAGCAGCGATAGCCTAGTTGGTTGCGGTACGGACTGCCAAGACGAAAGTCGTATGTTCGAAACCCAAGTGACATACACCTCTGACTTTTCTAAAGTTATGCTTATGTGTGTATGAAATAATTATCGCTTACTAACGGTGAAGGAAAACTACGTGAGGTATCTGCATATCTGAGAATTCTTATACGAATTTCGAAGGTATGTGAAGTCTACCAACCCGCAGGCCTAACCCCTCTTACTAGTAGAGGAGGCCCGTGCCCAGCAGTGGGAAAAAATACAGGGCTATTTATTTATTTAGTTGTAGCTAGAGCACTTCCATTAAAATTTCCAGTATAGTGAATGGGCTTTATTTTCTACTTGGGTTTTGATAACCTAATATAGACACGATACTAGACAAATTAAGAATATTGTTGAAAAAGGAGGTTTAATGTGCAAATCATTGGACATATATCACATAGTTTCGTATTGGTTGATTTGTTACATATAAGTTTATTTATGAAATAGTTTTAAAACAATGAACAGGTACATCACAGCGAGCGGTAGTGTGGAGAAATCTAAACATCACAACCCTAAATAAAACGCTATTTGTATGCATACCGAAACGACAAACGCAGCCAAAACTGACGGCTATGTGATGGTGTAACCGCGTGAGTGAGGTAGTAATGGGCCGGGTTCGTTCGCCGATAAAAGCGAAAGTGCTGCGTTCACTGGGACAACGACCGGCTCCCGCGGCAGCCCTGTCAGTTTCCTGCAACCAGCACATCGTCATCAAGACGGCTGCGTCACGAGACCTGCGATTGGTCTGCCTAGGTGGCAGGCACACGCATGGAATACCAACACGCCTGGCCTTACATTGACTGCCTTCGTGGCGCAGTTGTCGAGTATCCGCCTGTGAAACGAGAGGCCGTGGGTTCGATTCCCACACCGGGACAAATGTTTGTGTGACAGACAGATATTTGTGTCCGGGGTCTGGGTGTTGAGAGACCGAAAGTCCCTTGTAGTCTCTGATACTCACAAAACAAGAATCGTATCATAGTGTGGGGTCGGGGCCATGTGTGTGACTGTTGGGTGTTATTTATTATTATTTATAATGACGAGCAAATCTGTATACACCACAAAAAATACTTAATGTTACATTTTATTAAAGTAATGAACTTTCGGAAGTTGCGTAAGTTATTAGAAATGTGAAATATTATCCAAATATGGTCCTTCTATCCTCCTTCTACTTAATGTAAACAAATAATAACAAAAAATATACAAATAACTAAGCAAACGATCGGCTTTTCTATAGTCTAACTTCTTGACTATGGAAAAGTCGGTCGTTTAAAAATACACGTGTACTTACCTGATGGTATCAAAAAATTTAGGGCTGTTATGACAGAACTCTATCTACACAACTTGAATATTTTATACAATACATTCCCGCATTCTTTTATTAAAACGTATGCTGAAGGCCGCGTTTCATTTATCCCTAGAGCTTTTGCTGTTGAGAATCTGCTTACGATACAGCTTACGAGGCAAGTAGTTATGGTTTGATTGATTCATGAATATTGCTACACATAGCAATTTTTCATATATAGTTACGGAACAAATATGGTAAAGACATACAGTTGGTACCTACTTTTTTTTTGTGGCTTCGCACTTCTTGTGCATTCAGCCAAAGACAAGTTGGTATAATGTTGGTAAAATACGAAAAAGGTAGGAAAACTGTTAAATATTAATTCAGTAGTTAGGGAATAAAGGCGCTATCAGGAGAGTTTGGGTAAAGGAAAGGAAAAGTATGATAACAAGATATATAAATTATATACATAACATATATTCACGAATATACAGATAATGATGGTCGAAAATAAATTATTTACAGGTACCTACTTTTGTAGTATCTCCATCGATTTTACCGCCATGGTTACCCGGGCTTTGGCCGGCAAAACATGCGTCAAAATGGATTGTCGTGTTGAAATTTACGAGTAATAGCTGTCTGTAACAATAAATACTGCAAAATAAAAATAATTTTACATACATACATATACATCCACGCCATGAAGGGTGTAAAGTAATAAAATAAAACGAGGTTAATTCGTAAAAGAAATACTTATTAAACGTTTAATAATATAATCATTTAGAGGCTTTGCCGGCAACGATTTTAACAAGCTAGAATGAAAACGCACTTAGGCACAATGCATTTTGTAACTTGTGAAGTGCCTTTGTACACTATCATATTGATACGGGCATTTATTTTCCAGTCTTTGCTTACGGAGCTGTGACGTAGACGTTGAGGCTGAAGGAACGAAGGTAGATCGATGCACTGGTGATGTGGTGTTGGAGACGTTTCCCAGTTGCAGTCAAGATTCCCTGGACTGCACACCGTGCCAATACATCGATCCTACAAAAACTTAACATAAAGGAAAGATTATCGTCGACTGTGCAAATACGAATAGGTACTCAAGTTCTTCGGACACGTAACCCGCAATGAAGAGTCAATGGAGCGTCTGGTGGTGTAAGGAGGGCAAAAGATCCCGTGATCGCCCTCCGACAAGATGGACGGACCTCATTAAATCCATCACACACTCTAGAATGAAGGAATGTTCTCGCAAAGCTCATAACAGAGATCAATGGACACGCATCGCGAGAGCCGCTACTACAAATGATTCCCGACCCGATGTAACCACGACTCTGCCAAGAGTGCATGACTAAGAAGAAGAACTGGCATTTATAATTTACCAATGCACCTTAATTTTTCCGTCTCCAAGCCACGATGCTCACAAGCGTCTTATCGAAGCAAACTCGCATCACTCTGTCGTCTATAGTTTGTATCGACACAAACTTAACGTCCTGAAAAAAAACTACAACACTAATCCCGCGCGTATATCACGTTTCATTTGCGCTGGTATCGATACAATGGCAAATAATCGGCTAGGTACACGGTGATGACGCACGGAGGGCGAGTGTAAAGATCGCATCGTCAACTCGTTTAATCTAGAGCTATGCAGTTTTTTTTTACTTTTTGTGTATTGCTTTAAATAAATAACACCCAACAGTCACACACATAGCCCCGACCCCACACTAAGATACGAGTCTTGTGTTGTGGATATCAGGGACTACGAGAGACTTTCGGTCTCACAACACCCAGACCCCGGACACAAATATCTGTCTCTCACACAAACATTTGTCCCGGTGTGGGACTCGAACCCACGGCCTCTCGTTTCACAGCCGGCTACTCGCCAACTGCGCCACGGAGGCTGTCAAGGAGGCTTTATGGCAGTTAAACTTTTTTATTTCTTTTCTCTCTTTTATAATGAGTTAAGTCTGAACTTAACTAATTATAAAATGAGCCCCGTGGCATAGCGGGCGAGAAGCCGGCTGTGAAACAAGAGGACGTGAGTTCCAATCCCGCACCCAGAGAAATGTTTGTGGCGACAGACAGATATTTGCTTCGGGTCTGGGTCCTACCCACGAATCACTATACAGATTTAACCAAGTATGGGGTTAGGACTATGTATATGACTTTGTGTGTATTTATTATTATGATTTATTGTTAAATAAGTTTACGCTTGCATATCCGGACATTTCTCAGGTACCATTTATCGCCATACAAGCCTTAAACTAATCCCACGTCAGTCAAGCCAGACATGAGAATCAAACCCAGAACATGAAGCGGTTTCACAGCCATGGACGCTTTGAACAGATCAACGAAGCAATAACTCGAGTCATGATCCTAAAAATGTGGCTGCATCTCAATTTATCAAGAAGCGTTTCATCGTTGCATTGAATCGCACGTCTCTGTCCGCAGTATATTTTATTTGTATCGCCTTAGTATTATGTCGCATGTGAGCAAAATTAACAACTGCAAACAAAGCTAGTGATATTATGAAAGGCGCTTCGAATCATATAAGGCTTTAAGTCCTAGAGGGTTTGAATAAACAGACTGAGCAATATTGCCATTGTTTATTGCAAACTATATTTACATTTGTAAATATCGGTTGGTATATCATACCTATGATGGTGCGCACCGATGACGATGCTCTATAATTTATATTAAATCGATTTATGTCTCGATGGCTCCCGAGTTTAATACCAGGCAAATATTCTTATCGTACAAAGTTTACTTCACCGATATGTATGTATAAATTTTTAGGTAGAGCTGATATTTATCTTTATTTAATCATTTAATAAATTTTAAAATAAATACATAAATTGCATTTTACAAAATCTGCTTTAAGACCAGGTAATAAACAATGGCTTTTTTTTATTCTTGCGCGGCAAAGTGACCATACTGCACCTGATGGTAAGCGCAGTGCCGTCCAGATAGAGTATCAAGTAGCGAAAGACAGTCTATCCCCCGCTACTCAACACAATCATGCCGGCCTGCTGTTTAGCTTCTTCACGTTACGCCTAAAGGACCCAGGATCATAGGAGGGAGGGAACACGGTAGCTGGCAAACTGTTCCACAGCTATATTTACGCGAATACTACGTATTGAAATAAAATATTTTTTTCGGACTTTATCGCGGTTTATTATAGGTACTTTTTTAACCCGACCGCGCCGTTTCGAAGGCTTTACAGCCATCATGGTCACGGAACGGACTAAGTTGTATATAAAAGTATAGTGAAATGTTTCTACTCTATCACCTATATGGAGGGTTCGAAGGAGCCTTCAGAACGTCGGGTTAAAAAAACAAAATAAACCGCTATAAAATCCGGAAAATGAGTTTTATTTCAATAGGTAATAAATGTTAATTGACAGTATATATACTGATATTATAATATGGTAGAGAACATAGAGTTATCGCTATTCAGTGTGTTGGGACTAAGATACGTACTATAATCCCAGTACCTGCTGGTTCAATACGAGAACATTGTTGAGTCTTACAATAAGTATATGAATTACAAAACAAACAAACAAAAAGATGGTAGTGACGCAGTCTCGTTTGTGTTGATAGCTGGTGCATTGTTCAAATTTCCCTCTTGCCAGTGGAGACAGCCAGTCGCGTACCTGTCTAGCGGACGCAATCGTTACCGAGACGCGTCGGTCTGCATCGGCGGGCATGCGCACATCAGTCGCACTAACGTTCGACCAAGTTTAATGGGAAGTGAGGAGGAACGGCACTGCACGTCGCCGCCTGCGAATGGCCGCCGAGCCGACGCTGCGCCGCGCCGCTCCACCGCGCCGCCCGCACCCGCAGTCCTCACGTCGCGCCGGCTCTGCGCGCTACTCGCTAACCGCATCATGGTGAGTCATTGCTAAAGTGCGAAACTATTCATCTGCGACGACCTTTAAAGTTTAGATACAGAATGAAATAAAACGAATCGATCTACATAATACACTATATTAAGTTAATCGGTGAAATCAAAATACACATTTGTATCTAACACTGTTGGATGTCACTGGTACAAAATATGTTAACCCAATTATGTGTATATTGAGCATAAAAGAAATCGAGGAGATTGTGGAGCGTTAATGAAGGTCAATTCTCTTAACAGTCTATCGACGAAATATTTAACAACATCCAACACATTTCAGGTAATGGACAACCGAATAAACGAAGATACTGAAAATGAGCACAACTCGTCCATTTTCATAACAAACTTTCAAAATGAAGACAGTGTCAACTATTCGGTTGTTCTTATCAAAGGCATAATAACACGAGGTAATTCGAATAACCAGGACAAGTTAATGTGTACAGTAACGAGCAATGGACTTCAAAACACTTCAGAATGGAGTGTATATAATGGAGAATTCAAAGTTATAATTGAATTAAATAGAGGTGAAAACATTATAATATTAGAATACACAGAAAAACAAAGAAAGACAATTCTTCTAGACTACACTCCTAGAAAGACTAATCTTAGAGTCACTCCAGTATATATCATATGCCAAGGACATGATGGCTATTTTCAAAGCCCATCTGATATAGACAACTCTATAGAGAGTGCTTGTGCTAGAATAGCACTTGGTGCTAAGCTCATACAAAGCATAACAGCTGAAAAATTGTTTGAAAGTGGCATTGGGCGTAAAACGTTCCAGCTCGAACATGAAGTCAATCCGAAAAAACCAGAATGTATCGTTTTTAAAAGTGGACTTAATGTTAATAAAGCGAGAAAAATGAAACAGGCTGAGCTATGGTCACACTTTGGAAGAGAACTTATGCTTTCAGATCTCGGAAGTAATGAGAGAAAATATTTAGCGTTTATTTCATGCACTCGATTTAAAGGCACAGATATCGATAGACCAATGACACACGAAGAAATTGTTACACTCACAGAGGCATATGCTGCGTTAGGTGGCGGTGGGCTTGCTCTTTTCGGAACAGCGTGTTTGTATACTTGGCCTACAAGAGTTGACGAGATTGTTCCAAAATTTTTAGATTCTAATCCTGTTAACTGGAAACGATTTATGGACGACAGCGGGTATCGTGGAACTTTAGGTGGATGTTTTGCAACAACATTGGGGTCTGTATTTCATGAATTGGGTCATACGTTTGACCTCGGACACACAAAAGATGGTATTATGGGCAGAGGTTTCGATAATATAGACAGAGTTTTTACAGTCGGAGAAAAGCGGTCAGCATTAACAAAGGACAGCATGAATAATTTTAGTGGAAAACCAGTGCAACATTCCACTGTTTCTCTTCAAAGAAATATTAGTGTTACCATGAACGTAGCAGAGCCACTGCGGGTCTTAGGACCGAGAAGTAAAACTACTCTTGGAAACTTCGCATCAATGTCAAAATCAGATATCGTAAGAAGAAGTCCAAATGTTACTCCAATAACAAGGCCATATAGTGTGTATTCAAGTATAACAAACAAATTATCTGATTCAAAGAAAAATATCAATAGAACTAACGGAAATGATTCAATTTATTGGACTAGAAATTGCGCAGTGTTGTTGTCTTACCATCGGTGGTTCAATAATGAATATGGCAGAGAACGACAAGCTATAACAAGATATTTGAAGTTCGATAAAAATAAAATGATGATTATATCAACAGCAGGCATAAGAATAGTTGAAGTCAGAGATGAATCCAATGGGATGGTTATAGATTCATACGAGTTTACTAATTTATTGCCTGAGAAACGATTTTTAGTTCCATTTACATTTTCTCCTAAAAGCAAAGTATTGACAATAGTTGTAGAAGATGATCTGGGAAATGTACTGAAACAAACATTCACTTATTAATTTTAAAAACGTGCTGAAGAAACGGACAATAAAGAGTAAATTAATGAAAAGATAGTATTTTAGGACAGTGAAAAAGATAAACATAAATGTCTACAATATAGCAAAGTCAATAAATGTAAGCCAAAAATGTAAATAAATTTATTATCAGTGAATATCAGGTTTCACGTTCTGGACCTACGGCTATCCGGGCTACATTGTGTGCACTTACTGGTGTTATTATAATATTTGTAAAGTGGTATCCCTTTATTAAAGTAGGCAACTGGAAAGTGGAAATCGAAATTATATTGACGTCCATCAATATTTTTTTTTCAGTCTTAAAAAATAATACCTATCATTTTGTGATAATATAATCAAGTGAATATGTGATAAATAGTAGGTACAGAGGTCAACTTGAGTTTTCCTTTATAAAGTACAAGCCTAGAGAATGACGAGTATCTCAGCAAGGGAAGATTTCTTTTTTAATAATGTAAAATCTTTTCCACCGGTTATAAATGGCAGGATAAATATAGTGAGCTTCCTGGAAGCGGCGGACGATTTAGTATCTTTAGTTGGTATGTTGCACAATATATTTTTCTAACTTCTTGTATATTACTTTTTAAGTAACTAATTATAATCCTACTTGACCTATTGCAGAGCGCCTTGGCACAGTATTTGCACCGGTTAAGTTTGACATGCAAGGAAATATCGATGTGAGTAATATTGTTTGATTCGTACTACAGCCAGGGCTGCCAGATCGTATAATTGGATACAAAATGTGTATAATAGAGTTAACTTAGGTAGCCAGTATTTATAGCAGATTGCCTTGTATAATTGGATATAAAAATAAAAAATTAAGTGTTAAGTAAACTTTTCGGGAATATATAATTATTTGTTACAGACTATTTCTCAATAGTTTTGTTGGTTTGTATAATTTGACTTGATTTTGTATAATTTCAGACAGATGTTGGTATAAAATAAGTTGTTGCTTCTGGCAGCCCTATCTAGAACTTCAATTACAATAAACAAGTTTTCAAGAAGATTGTATGGTTGAAGTATTATTTAGCTATGTAATTTTTCAGAAAATTAAAAGATTGTATGATTTCAACGATCATTCCTGCCTCCTTGAACTAATGCTTGGAGAGAAAAATTATGGTAAAGATACTGGGGCTGAAAGTATTTTATGGCTTAACAGGTAAATTTATTAGCCTTTATTGCAAGTGTTATTTAATATGAGGCCAAATTTTATAGTAAAAAATGTTGTCATTTCAAACTAGTGTCAGCATCAATAAAGTTGTAAATCAATATTGTATTAATTGAAATTATATTTAAAAAGCTCAACGTTGATACATAATACAAATTATTTTTATTGTGAAAAACATTATATGACTATTAATTGTGATAATTCATAATACAATCTCAGTTTGATAATTTATTATTGATAATTCAAATCAATTAAATGGGAATAATTTTTAGTAAACTGGGGATTTTAATTCTATATTTGCTACTATAGTCAACTGTAAATAAGGCCTAGTTGGACTGGTGGTGTGTTTTGAATTATTCATTTAGAAGTCTATTGAGAAAATCCATCTAAAAGTACATATTTGAATAGATACAAAACCAACCCTTCATTTGGATTTATGGATATCTCAGTCAGTGTCTGGATTTAAAGTAACTCTTAAAATATGAGTATTCATTTTTATGCCACCTATTAACACTGGAATATGTTCCACCTAGTATTATCATGCATCCTGAATTTCACTTCACTGCAGCACAGCACATACTTGCATGTTGTCTCATTCACTCACAATTGATGATTTATTGTGCTATTCTGCTTATGTATGACCGAGGCGAATGGGACAATGCAATGATGTGTATTGCTTATTCTCACAGATTCATTAATATAAACAAAGTCAAGAGTGAATAGGTATCTTCTAGGCAAGCGTGCTCCACCGTAGACCACATCATCACTTACCATCAGGTGAGATAGTGGTAAAACACAAGCCTATTTATAGTAAAAAAAAAATGGGTATAAAGTCGGTCAAGTCATTCAAATATTATATGATCACAAACATAGTCATAGAAATACACAAGATCACTATACATTTCTTTGTCATTCCCTCACTAATGAGGATCATAACCATATTCTACATATGGTTTTTGTGGAAATATGTGCAGTGGTTGCTTCTGCACAAAACATATATTGTAAACAAATAAAAGATGTTACTTTCAGAGCATTGCTGTTTTTTGAATTGGTGTTTTCGGAAACATTAAAACATTTGGAAACTCAGTGTTATGATATCAATATGAAAAGAATTTTTACATTCGCTTATGAGGGATCTGTTAAGAAGTACCATAATTGGGTTACCCAGCAGTTATTCACAGTGAGTGCAAATACTTAATTTACATAACACTGATTTTGAAGTCATCACCAAAATTTGTGCCTTGTATCATTAAACTAGTCCAGTTTTTATTTTATATCAATTCAATTTTGTTATTTGAGTAGTTGACACGATTTTTATATTATTTTAATCAACAAGTTACATTAACTAAAACATATTAATGGAAGAGTTTTATAAATACTAACAAAAATAAGTAATTAATGCATAAGTGTTCGTGTATGCTACGCCAATGCAAAAAACACCTATCCTGTTGCAGGTCACAAAGCTATTTAGAATCCATTATTAAAAAATCACAAAGGAGAATGGTCGAAATGTAAAAAATCCCAAATATTATTGGAGAAAAATATTTTGGCAATAAAGTACTATGAATATGTTAAGGTTTAAATATGTTTTTAAGTCTAAAAAATATTTTATATTATTATTTTCAGGTCATCTGTAAAATGTCACCAACCTTACCTCAGGTGATGAAGTGTTTTGAGGATGACAGTGATGTGAAAGTGTTTAAAACAAAACTGTCAAGTTTTAACATAACATTGCATTTAGTTTGATGTAAAATTGATGATTTCTTTAGAGATAACAAATTATTTAGAGAAACAATATAATTGTCCAAAATGTCAATAAACCAAATAAATTACGAATGCCTCAAAAGCATTTAAATCTAACATAATATTGTTCTTGGATTGATATAAAGAATGGAAAGAACTTTGATAAAAATGGATAATTAATTCATTTCTTACTTTAAGTGCCGTGTTAGTATAAGTAGTGCTAAAGAGGCTATAAATATTTATAATATAAATAAAATATAACAACAATTTTGTAATTACATAGATCCAGAAACAAATGTAATTTGGTTTTGTTCTAATTTTGTTATGACATTTTAAATTTTTCATACTCCAGTGCCTTGAGGAATGTTGGATGGCAAAAGTATAATATTATTACAATACTTATATTAAAAAACTGTATTCTGATATGCTTAATCTTATTAAAAACTTATATTTGATACCAATGTAATGTTTAGGTCCATGTTCAGTGAGACATCAATTACCAATTAACTATGGTTATAGTATTTTACTAGTGGTGCTGTGTGTAACAATTTGTTTCAAATTGTGTTATAGATGAAGAATACCAAAGGTACTAAATTTATGAAATAGCCCCTTCTATTTTTATTCTTAATTAAAATGTCCTTTATGTCACTTAATCAACTCATTTGTATAATTAGAGAATCTGATAAAATTTTGAGCTGGATTTAAAGTGTTATCATAACCTTAGTATTCTTTGTAATGCTTATTTTATACTAGTTACTTTACATTTATTGTAAATGTAATTATGATATTAACTATACTTGTGTGTTTTGTCTTACATATTGTAACATTTATTTAAACACCAAAGCTTAGCATACATTTTAGCTTCCTAAGTCAATGCCTAAAAATTGTGTGAGAGTCCATATGTCAGCATTTAAATGTTGTGTAACAACAATAAATCTGTAAAATACACAAGTTGTTTTATGTGTAAATATAAAATGATTAGTTCAACATTTCTGGATCTGTAAACAATACCAAGCAGAGTTAAAATTGCAGCATACTTTATTATTTTAGTTTTTTTTATTGACTGCATAGGCAGACGAGCAGACGGGCCACCTGATGGTAAGTAGTCACCGCTGCCCATAGACTTCTGCAATGCCAGAGCACAGCAGAGTCTCTGCCTAGCACAGTAGAGCTGCTGCCTATTAATATTACTTTGATTGGTCTATTTCAAACACACATATATTGACGCCTCTAATCCCCGATTGTGTAGGCAGAGGTGTAACCAGCACACCCACTTTTCCCCGAATTTCGGTCCCATAATGTGATAGGGGGCGAGCCTATCGCCATACCGGGCACAAATTCCAGACTCCGGGCTAATACTGAGAAATTTCTAGATAGAAAAATCCAATATCACTTTACCCGACCCGGGGATGAACCCGAGACCTCAGCACAGCAGTCGTAACGCATGCGCAATTACAACTGCGCCACCGAAACAGTCTATTTCAGATATTTGTTTAAAGATTTGTTATAAAAACTAGCAGTTACCCGCGGCTCCGCCTGTGTGGAGGTTATTTTTGGGAGAAAAAGTATACAATCCAAGGAGTTGTCTCCTACAGTAACGGACCTGTACATGGGTGCCGCCAGGATTACTTTCAGGGAGGTGCATCTACATTTATACATTATGTCGATTATTGACATGATGAAGAAAAAAATTGGACAGCAGTGGGCGCGACGCGGCGCGGCGAGGGGGTGATCGCATCAAGCTAGTCCCGTATTTATTTCCACGCGCGTTAATATTTTGCGATAACGCCTATGATATTCATTTAAATTATATGGTGTAAAATATTATAATAATGTACATGAAATGTTTAAGGTAACTAACATACATATTTAAGTTGATAGGGATTATTACCGTATCTGTCTAAATAGCTTTCCAATTACCGCATTGTACGTGACCATTTTTTAGACGATATAATGGGTATAGTAAGGTATCCTTGAAAGATAGATATATCTATAAAAGAAAAATATCCTACCATGCATTGTTTTATTATATCTCAAAAGGATAGCAACAACGATGAAAACTCCCAGGCGGCTTGACTTTTCCGATACTTCCAACAAATCGTTATATTTCAACCAATTTACACAAAGCCTTGACATATTAAGTACCTAAACCTTTCTCATGAATCACTCTATCTAAGGTAAAACCGCATGGAAATCCGTTCAGTAGTTTTTGAGTTTATCGGAAACAGAAAGACAGACATACGCGGCAGAGGATTTTGTTTCATAAATATGTAAGGTATAAATATATTTTATGAATTTTCACACTCATATACATTGTAGCTTCATGCCATTTTTCAGGAAACTAGGCTTCACTTTACTTGAACCCTAACGGCTATAACACAACTGTTGTGTACTCACTGAGGGTACATTGGACAAAACAAGTTTCTCTCTCGGAAGATCACACTATTACTAGTCTGGAGGACATTTTAGAATGTTTTTTTTTTATTTTATAATAATATTTTATAATAACAACTAAGCAAATTGGTTTGGCATAGAGAGGATCACGCGTTGATCAATTACAAACAATATAGATTCCAACATAACCGGTCAACGGGTGACCTCCTAGCGTTTGTATTACTTATTAGATACCAACAGCTGTACTTAAAAAGTGTGCAGCGGAGTTGTCTCCTGTACTGACGCGCCTATACCGATCGTCCTACCTCTCAGGTATTGTGCCTGAATCTTGGAGGGAGGCTAATGTGCAGCCGATCCCTAAAAAGGGTGATCGGTCAGACCCTAACAATTATCGCCCAATCGCCATAACCTCAGTGATGTGTAAAGTCATGGAGCGACTGATAAACAGCCAATTAGTTCGCTACCTAGAGGATCACTCGTTGATCAATGACCGCCAATACGGGTTCCGTCATAACCGATCAACGGGTGATCTTCTAGCGTTCGTATTACATCACTGGGGGGAGGCGATTGACAAGCATGGCGAGGCTCTGGCTGTGAGTCTCGACATAGCCAAGGCGTTTGATAGGGTCTGGCATCGTGGCCTTCTCTCCAAGCTCCCGGCATACGGTCTGCCCGACAAACCTGTGCAAGTGGATTTCCGGCTTTCTGCATGAGCTTAGAATGCGTGTCCTCATTGATGGACACGCTTTGTAGCTCATGTCAGTAAATGCCGGAGTACCACAAGGTTCTGTGATTTCGCCCACCTTGTTTCTTCTGCATATCAATGATATGTTGTCGCTTGGCAACATTCATTGCTATGCAGACGACAGCACGGTTCA
Organism: Laothoe populi; assembly: GCA_905220505.1. Taxonomy (NCBI): domain Eukaryota; kingdom Metazoa; phylum Arthropoda; class Insecta; order Lepidoptera; family Sphingidae; genus Laothoe; species Laothoe populi. The sequence continues at coordinate 9,401,453 of HG992152.1, forward strand.
TGGGCGTTATAGCAGCAAGCCGCCTGGTTGCCGGGCGGATACTGAGAGGAGACGCTAGCATCTTGTCGTTGAGCTCAACCAGACCTTGGATCTCATCTCATCATGGGGTACCAGGAATCGGGTTGAGTTTAATGCCAAGAAAACCCAGGTGTGCGCGTTCTCGTGCAAGAAGTCTCCGTTTTCTCCCATCCCCGTTCTTCAGGGTGTTCCACTCGCAATGCGGAATGACCTTAGTGTCCTAGCTATGGATATCCGCTGCGATCTCAATCCAAGGAATCACATCGAGGGCGTAATATCCGCCACTTCACGCAGGGTCGGAATCCTGAACAGGGTGCGGCGGTTTTTCACGCCTGGTCAGCTCTACCGCTTATATAAAGCGCAGGTGCGGCCGGGAATGGAATACTGCTCGCACCTCTGGTTCCGCAAGGTACCTTCTCGATGTCTTGGACGGGTTGCAGCGGCGGGCCATCCGCATTGTGAATGATGCAGACGTGAGTAACAGCCTGGAGCCGCTACAGCTGCGTAGGGATATTTCCTCGCTTAGCGTGTTCTACCGTCTGTATCATGGCGAATGCTCTGAAGAATTGTTTGATCTTATCCCATCCTCTCCCTTCCATACCAGAACCACGCGTACTGGATTGCGGAGCCACAGCTTCGTGGTATCTACTACCCCGGCCCGAACCAAGAGGTTCGCAAACTCGTATTTTTGCCGCACCATCAAGCTGTGGAACAGTTTGCCAGCTACCGTGTTCCCTCCTTCCTATGATCCTGGGTCCTTTAGGCGTAATGTGAAGAAGCTAAACAGCAGGCCGGCATGATTGTGTTGAGTAGCGGGGGATAGACTGTCTCTCGCTACTTGATACTCTATCTGGACGGCACTGCGCTTACCATCAGGCGCAGTGTGGTCACTTTGCCGCGGCAGAATAATAATAATAATAATAAAGCTTAATTGAAGGCTGAGATCATAAACCACACTTAAGTCTTCTAGAAAAGGTGCGTAATAAACTTTGACATGGACTCTCCCTAACATCAACGTAAAAATGTTCAATTGATATAGTTTATTGTTCAAAAAATATAATAACATAACTGGACAAAGGTGTCATTACATTGTTGTGGATATAATATGTCCACAATGACACCACTTTGTCCAGTTCATTATTTTTATTTATTTAATAATTGTGTCTTCTGCACACAGTGCCCAGTTTCCACCATATTTTAATTATGGACTTGGACTTTTTATTACACTGCTTCGGTGGCGAAGTTGTAATTGCGCATGCCTTACGACTGCTGTGCTGAAGTCTCGGGTTCGATCTCCGTGTCGGGTAAAGTATATTGTATACTAATAAGTAAATATTGGGTTAAATTCGGCGAAAAGTAGGTGTACTGGTTAAATCTCTGCCTACCCTTTCGGGGATTACAGGCGTGAGTGTATATGTAATTTTTATTATATATCCGATTATGGCACTTGGGGATCTATCTGTGTCAATAAAAATTGTCTCAACAAGTCCACTACATTAGAATATCTATACCTACCTATAATAATATGTACCTGGCATATATTGTTAAAAAATATGCAATATCCGTGGTTTTCTGCACCTTAGTTTGGCATAAATTGTGTATATAAGGTACTACTGATTCAAAAAAGAAATCAATTAAATTTTTACACTTTATTCTTTCTTACATACTATGACTAGTACAGACTCCATGAGTAGTTTACATGATATTACATATAATTATTTGAATCTCTCCTTTGGTTGTGAAAAATAAATTTCTTTAGCCAAGGATGATGCCTGTTTCAGAGCCATGTAACTGTATATAGCTTCTGCAATTGCCAGCAACCACAACATTCCATGTAGAGTAATTTCTGCAGGTGTGCTCATCAAATATGGATTAAACAGAAAAAAACTAACCAGAGGCAACTGCATGAGTAATGTCAACATCAGGAAACCAGCCAACTCTGGAACCTGGAATGTAAAAAGGTTCTGTGTAAGGGATAACAAAACCCTCAAATAAAAAAGGAAATTACTGACCATATTTCACAATTGGACCCTGTTAAGCAAAAAAGAACCAACTTATGTTTTCATACTTTTCAGTAAATGCAGTTTAAAGTTTGACAGCGAATTTAAAAATAGTACTATGCAGTAACTAATTAAAAATTAGTTGGGTAATAAAATAAAAGTTTTTTTAGGCAAATGTTGTCAAACTGCCAAAATCTTTTCTGCATATATAAAACTTGATTAGGAGATTATGGCTATGTATTTAACTCAATTTCATAAAAAATGTTGGTTGGATCTTCTCTGCATAACAGTGTCCAATTGTTGCAGTGAATCCCCAAACTTTTTGTACAGATTTGTGTCCATATAATGAAAATTATAGAAACTAAACACGACAGTAATGTAGTGAACCAAATTTGTACTAATTGAAGTAACTCGTCAAAACAAAAACACAAGGATGTGACCCTACTCACCATCTTTACAGAAGTACTTATGATAATTTGGTCCTTAAAACTGATGATGATGATATTTCGTGATTCAAATTTCATAGTGATTATTGTTTATTACCTCGTCAAAAGTACCAGTAGAAACTTAATTGATATTAATATAATCACTAAATATTTAAGTGAAATGGTTTTTGGTACTAATAAAATAGAACTTACTCTACATGATAAATTTCCATAATGTCCAATATATATTCTTGCCGATTCAATAACAATTAGTAATATGAATACTGTTATTGACAAATATTTTGAAAGATGTCCTAGGATGTCCAACTGAAAAAATAATAGCACAAGAAGAGATTGAAGAGAACAGTGCTTTTTCATGTCATCCTTCATCGTCATCATCATCATCACATAAATTTTATTTACTTATTTAACTTTTTATTATGTGACATTGGCAAAATTGTGGAGTTGTTCCTCCGCAGAGGCCATTAAAGCAAGAAGAAGAAGAAGAAGAGAACAGTGGGACAGTTTTTAACTATTTATTTAATTTATGTTTCACTCACCTTCACATATAAAAAAAAAGCAACAACAATAATCCAAATAATAAAGAGATATGTATTGAAATAAAGGCATTTTTGAAGACGCAACATAGTGTGATATTCCATATTAATATGTGATTTGAGTCACAGAGGGAGTACCAGTCAACTCCCTATCAAATATGGTCTTGGTGAGTCTTGCTAGACTACTGTGCAGACACATAAGGTAAAATACAGTAAGACAGTGTATTGTAATGGTCACCACCACGGAACTAAATTATCATACTAAAACGCGTAGGTGTGCGTATTGTATACACTATAAGTTAGGCTTGTACTTCATAGTTCATTTTGAAAGTCTCTGACCTCGGTAGACAATACAACTAGTAGGAGTCTCGGTAGTCGGTAAAAGTACTCTGTGTCTGTAGTATTATTCCCAATTATTCTCCTTCACGTATCTACTCTAAGCTGTCCGTTTCAGCAAAGACCATTATAATACTACTGAAATTATAGATTATTGAATTAGAATTAGATTAACGTTTATATTCCTTTTTTGAAAAAAAAATTTAAGAACCCAGAATCTCAAGGACATATCCAGACTACTTTAAACTTTGTTTGTTTACTTGTTTTACAATTTAGAAGTTGTTATTCTGAATTTCAGTGGTATTCATTTTATATCAATGCTATTTAAATGGCAAATGCTATTTGCGGATAAATAAATGATAATGTTTACTGTTTTGTTAAGTTTTCTCTTTTTTGGTATTCGAAAAGCACAAAGCAAAGATTCTTTAACCATGGAGCCTAGTCCTATTATAGTCTATAGAAATTTAAGATGGAAATACCCGTTTGTGGCCCGGTACTAGGGTTACCACCCGTTCTGTAATTGATAGTATCGTTCTATATTTTAGTCGATCATTGTAGTATTTTTACAAGGAAAATTATATACCTACTTGACACTCGACCATTCGCATTCGTATTAGCGAATGTGGAAAATCCAATATTCGTTACATCACTACAATTTGGTTATGAACACCATACATTTTTCCTTTGTCGATTATAGAACGAAGATTGTTTTTTTTTTATTTTGTATCCTGGCACGGCAAAGTGACCACACCGCACCTGATGTTCAGTGCAATGCTGTCCAGATACAGTATTAAGTAGCGAGAGACAACTAACCTCGCTACTTGACACAATTATGCCGGCCTGCTGAGTACCTTCGTCACACTATGCCTAGAAGACCCAGAGTCAAAGGAAGGGAACACGGTAGCTGCCAAACTATTCCACAGCCTGTATGGTGGTGCGGCAAAGATACGACTTTGCGAACCTCACGTTTCGAGCTGGGGTAGACGACACCACGAAGCTGTTGCTTCGCAAGCCAGTACGCGTGGTTCTGGTGTGGAAGGGAGAGGATGGGATAACATTTAACAAATCTTACAGACGGTAGAACACGCTAAGTGAGGAATTAACCCTACGCAGCTGTAGCGGCTCCAGGTTGTAAGTCGCGTGTACATCATACACAATGTGTATGGCCCGCCGCTACAACCCATTTAACGCATCGAGTAGGTATTTTGCGGAACCTTTCCAAAGGTGAGAGCAGTATTTCATACCCGGTCGCATCTGCACTTTATATAAGCGGTAGAGTTGATCGAGTGTGGAAAAACTGCCGCACACTGTTCAAGAATCCGACCCTGCGTGAAGTGGCAGATTTACGCCTGCAAACGGTGAAGAGTTTTTTGTTCGTTGGAACTCGCTAATCTCAGGAACTAATGGTTCCAATTGAAAAGCTAGTTATATATACACGGGCTTTGTCTACGGGCTATACAGTGTTCAGAAACGAATTAAGTTATTGAATCGATAACTATTTAATATATAAACCAACCACTGAAAAGTATATATCAATATCAATGATTAACTTTGTTATGGGTACTTAGATACCTATAAGTTGATGCTGAGATCAACAAGAAAAAAAGATAATTGTATAGTAACCCAATAAATATTCATGAGTTATAAAGATAATATTCCGTCGTAAAAACTTTTTCTTGAAATATAAATATTAATACGAAATTACCAAATTAGTATAATTAGTGCAAGATTACCAATTAAAATGTAAATATCAGATAAAGTTGAGACAGAAATAGTAGTCAATAGTTTTAGTAAAATAAAATAAATGAAAATTATAAAGTTAGATCAACGAATTCTATCAAAGGATCCGAATCAAACTACGAAAAAAAAACGTGTACCTATGCCTAAACTTGGCTGAGAACATTAGATGTCTGCTTGGCACAGTGATTCCTGTGTGCTATTCGATATTTTCTCATGGAAGTCTATACTTTATAAAAATATAGGTAAATCTTGTGGGTAACAGGATATTACAGTAATTCTTTTAACCTCTCAAACCCGGTGCGGACGCCGGAGACATGACAATTACTGAATACAAAATATTTATAGAAAATTATTATAATTTACACGTATAATAAATAACTAAACATAGCACAAAGCTAGATAAAAAATCTATCGATGAAAAATATAGTTTTTATTTTATATTATTCCAATAACAAGTCGCTCTACACAGATTTCGCAATTTACTAAAAGTCGTAATGTCGAGTTTATTCTGAAAGCATCACAATACGATGTAGTAGTGATGTAACGAATATTCGTATTCGCATCCGTGAATATTTGCATGATTTTTGACCTTCGCAAGAAATTGTGCAAATGTTTTGCGAATATATTTGGTCACGGCAAAGAAAACGATAATACAAGCGTTAAAATTTTAATTAGCTTTTTGAATATGTAATACACAGTCTGAGCCTTAGGCTGTATATTTAACAATCCTTTGCCTTTATAAAAGAAATGACAGTTAAAAATGTAAACATAACCTCAATCTGTCGTCTTGATTTATAAATTATTCCAATTTTTCTTTAAACAGTTTTTATTAATACTAGTCTTGTAATTTTGTATCAATTAGTAAAAAAATATATTATTCAATAATATTTCAAAAATGTTTACGCGGGCAATTCGCGTTACGTTTGGTAAATTGATATGTAGTGATCATATTTATTTGATAGAGTAAAGAATGTAAATAATAATAATAAAACATAATATTTCTTATATATATAATATTTCTTCATTATTTGTAGGTCTCCTGCGGCCTGAAATCGCGCAAGTAAATTGCATAGCTGGCATAAAATATTTTCCTCCGCCAAAGAACTATGATGGTGAGACTTATGTTTTCAAATCATAATATTATTTTTAAAATCACCGAATTTATATGGTGGACCCTTTTATTATAAAGAAAAAAATTTACTAAATTTCCCTCAACATATTATTATATTATAATCATGAATATATTGCTTCATTAGTCTAGTGGCAGATTACATGGGTTGAGAAACTAGTAAGCTCCTGGGTTTAAATCTCATTCTATCATGGGACAGGAATAAGCTATGGCAGACTATGGATAAATAACAAGACATTGATAGTGTCTATTTCTTATCCTATCGGGTGTCAACAGCATAAAAAACGAAAATGGGGTTGAGTGTCTAGCGATTCTCTTTCTAATTTAATTTCTAAGAAAGCTCATGAGCCGGTCCAATGGCAAAGTAAAAATCATACATAGAACATTCCATAGAGCTATAAACAATATATTTTTTCGGTGACTACTTTTTAGCATTTTATGTTCTATCGTACCCTTGTCTATTGCCCTATAGATTAAAAAAGTCAGTGTAGAATAAAATACGTGTATAAGTAGCAAAATTGATGGTTAAAGTGAAGTCCATTTGTTTGCTGGTGGTAGGATATTCATATCCGCCTGGATAGCGACCACCATACACAGGGTGTAAAACCCGCCATAGTGGCACACGGAAGTATATCGCGTTCCAGGAACAGCCAGTGTACATCCGGTCTAGAGTTGGGGTACAATGTTTGGCCATTTTGCGGCCTTCTCAGTACTCTGATACTAGATCCTCGACTGCTTCTTCTCCATCATGCCCATTGTGTAGTGTGAAGAAGCAGGCTGGCATGATTGTGTTGAGTAGCGAGGGATAGTATGTCTCTCGGTATTCAATACTCAAATTGGACCGCACTGCGCTTACCATCAGGTGCAGTGTGGTCACTTTGCTATGCCAGTATAAAAACCATGTCTTGACCGGATAGGAATTATTTTACTATAATTTTTTTTATATAAAATGGGCTAACTTCAATCGTATTTAATATTACCAACCCTGTAAACATTGTCCCACTGCTGGGCACAGGCCTCCATTACTAATGAGAGGGGTTAGGGCCTAGAGGATTAGTAGCGTATTGGTCCACCACCCTTACCTAATGCAGGTTGTTAATGTTGATCATATTCACAGACATTGAAATACCTGAGCGACAGAGGCTGCGTGTATATGAAAAAGTACCTGTATACCCACCAAACTTGAAACCACCAAAAATGCAGAAAAGACTCAGGTACATGAGAGGTCCTGAGTCTCTGCATACCACGTTGCAACTCAAACAATATGGTGTTGTTGTAAGTGCTTTGATTATATTGCCGACATTTCCTTATTATTGCAACCTCTTTTGAAAAATAATTGACCATATATGAGTGGTTTTAACTCATATTTTTACTTCATGTTGACTGAATGATTAAAAATCAGAACTCAGAATTTTTTACCTCATTTCTGAACACTTGTAGAAATTATGACAAGACTAAAAGTCCTCTAATAAAACATTTTGCTTACCATAATGATAATAATTTTGTATATGGCAACCACACAACAGTTTTATATGGTAAAAGTTGCAACTGACTTTACAATTCAGCCTTAAAATGTTGTGGACACATGTTAATGACGAAACCATAATTACTTATGGTTGCTAGCTATATAGTTAATATTTTATTTTTACTTGCTATAAACCCGTGAATTATAACATTTATTTTTATCCTGGTATGTCAAAATGACCACACTGCACCTGATGGTAAGCACAGTGTCCTCTAATTAGAGTATCAAGTAGCTAGAGACAATTTATCCCCTGCTACTCAACAGTCATGCCGGTCTACTTCTTGACACTACGCCACGGGCAAGAATGTGAAGAAGCGGTCGAGGGTTTAGTGTCTCAGAAGGCCGCAAAACTGCCAACTCTAGGCCCCCAACAAAAACCGGATGTACACTGTCTGATCCCGGAACGGGACACATTTGCCTGTGCCCCTATGGTGGGTTATACACCCTGTGAGCGGTGGTCGCTATCTGGGCGGATATGAATATCCTACTACCAGCAAAAGTCCACAATCCTCATAATATAACATCTAACAATTAATGTGGTTATTTTGCAGGCATTAGGAGGTGGCAGAATGCGTATTGAACATTTTGAAATGGCTCGTCTTGTAGTTGCAAGGAAATTGGATATGAAGAGGATGTTTGCTATATGGAGAATAGACCCACCATGGCAACCTATCACGAAGAAGGGTCAAGGTCAACGTATGGGTGGTGGAAAAGGTGCAATTGATCATTATGTTACACCAATCAAAGCTGGCAGAATTATACTGGAAGTTGGAGGGAAATGCGAATATGCAGAGGTGTGTACAATAAGTATAAAAATATTTTATTATGACTAAATTCAAATGTTTTCCAACAGTTGATACGTTGACATTATATGACATTAAAAATTATGAGTAAAATTGCATATCTGAAATAATCCAAATCCCAAAATTTTTTCTAAGCTAAATACCAACTCACACTATCTAAGGAGGACAACTACCTAATAAAAAAAATCCATGTGTATTTCATCCTCTAAACTTCAAACCAAATTTTATCAATAATAAGTAGATTTTTATGAACTTCATACGAAATAAGTTATTTCAATTTTTTAGGTGTATCAAATGCTGAAAATAGTTGCTGAGAGATTGCCATTTAAGGCAGAAGCAGTTTCGTATGAAAGTATGGAGGCAAAAGCAGCTAATGAAAAGTGGGCAGAAGAGAACAATAAAAATCCATACACAATGAAATACATAATCCAGAACAATATGGGCGGATGTTATAAAATGTTGTCGCCATTTGACCACCGTTGGTATGGCAAATATTTATAATTATGTGTTAATATAGCGTAGTAGTACAATAAATGAAGTCGTAAGTTATACAAATAAATATGTTTCATTTTATTAAATATGTTTTTGTAAAGTAAAACTCATAGTTGGGAAGAAATAAAATATGTTCGTATAAGTAGGACTTCAAACAGCCTTTTTAAATCTTTATTCTACACTAGTCGTAGTCCGCGCCTCCGCCCGCATAGTAGTTATTTTTGAATGAAAAGGTATAAAACCCATAGAGTCAACTTAAGCTATTAAATCTTTCTATATTTTGCTATCCTATAGAAACCGTGCATTTTTCCGGTATAAAAAGTAGCCTATGTCATTCTCTGATCCCTAAATTACCACTATGCAAAAAATCATGTTGATCTCTTGCTCTGAGAAAAACAAAAACCCAACCCGCGGGAACCGTACCTTTTCCGGGATAAAAGTAGCCTATGTCATTCTCTGATCCCTAAATTACCACTATGCAAAAAATCATGTTGATCTCTTGCTCTGAGAAAAACAAAAACCCAACCCGCGGGAACCGTACCTTTTCCGGGATAAAAGTAGCCTATGTGCTATTCCAGACTATAATCTGTCACTGTGCCAAAGTTCAGGCAGATCCGTTTAGCCGTTCTGGCGTGACTGAGTAACAAACATCCATCCATTCAAACATTATATTATTTGACAGCCTCCGTGCCGCAGTTGGCGAGTAGCCGGCTGTAAAACCAGAGGCCGTGGGTTCGATTCCCACACCGGGACAAATGTTTGTGTGACAATTGACAAACAGATTTTGTGTCCGTCGTCTGGGTGTTGTGAGACCGAATGTCTCTCGTAGTCGCTGACACCCACAACACAAGACTCGTATGGGATCGTCGTGTGGGATCGGGACTATGTTGTGTGATGTGTGTGACTGTTGGGTGTTATTTATTTATTCGCGTTTATAATATTACTAAGATAAGATAATCACTTTACTGCTTATGCTTGTTTGCAGTAAAGTTGCTAAGTCAGATTATATTATATAAGATTCATTTAACAATTTCAAGTTCATTTTATCTGTATATCCTAAATATTTCAGTTTATGCTTGTTCTAAGGCATTATATTTTATCTAAAGTTAGCCCTAAACTTAGGCAGTTTAAGCCAGGCTTAAAAGCGCAACTTTATAAACAGTCCGACATATAACTTTTCAATTAACATTACGTAGGTACTTAGGTGTTTACTACAGGGCTAGGTATTATATATAATAATACCAGTATATAGTATTAAACATTGTCCCACTGCTGGGCACGGGCCTCCTCTACTAATGAGAGGGGTTAGGCCTTAGTCCACCACGCTGGCCTAATGCGGGTTGGCAGACTTCTCATACCTTCGAAAAATTCTCAGATATGCAGGTTTCCTCACGATGTTTTCCTTCACCGTTAAAGCAAGCGATAATTAACATTTTAATACACACATAACTTTAGAAAAGTCAGAGGTGTATGCCACTTGGGTTTCGAACCTACGACTTTCGTCTTGACAGTCCGTACCGCAACCAACTAGGCTATCGCTGCTAATGGTGTATGCTTATATTTGGTTTTAATAAAACAAAACATCAGTTTATTATTGGTTTATTAAATTTGACATTTCCATGAAAGAGTTTTCGTGACAAGCCTCGGTTTGCATACATGTATAAACCTTGTATAGCAATAATTATTTATAAACTCCGTTCTTACAATTATGGCAAAAACTCAACAAAAACAAAGGTTACAGTAACAAATACTACAGCGTAGAGTACCTACTTATATCTTATGACTCTTCTAACCTAACGACAAAAGCCAAACAACACGCTATTAGTATTTAGATGTCGTGATTGACGAATATAGAGGAAGCTTAGCGACGTCTTACAACGCGGCGTACGGTAGATTCATTGCTTCTGCTTGGCTTGTAACGCATATATTGTATGTATAATTATATCTGATCACATATCACACAGGATCGAAACATTTACTATAAGTGTATATAATTAAGAGACATTTTCACGTTACTGTGCGCAACTCTACTCTGTTCGTATTATGTCAAGCCACTAACTAACACATAATATATGCTGTTTTAAGTTGTCTCCACATAAGTACCTATAAATTATATAACTTCATAACAATATTTACACAACCTATATTTCTAACTTACAATATAAATGCAATGTACATTTTAATAAATTAATTGTGTTTACAATATCATACAAGCGCTAGGTTTTATTATATGATATGGATCTTTATATATAAGAAGATAGACTGCGTGTAAAATCAATTCCTAGCAGTCATTATATCACAACTTCAAACCGTAGCATTAACATAGAATGGCAATGAGTTGGCAAAATAATGTTTTATCAATTTTATATTTTATTTTCGTATTTTTAACTACATCAAACATCTGCTACAGTAAGGTATGAGCCGCACGCGCCTAATGAGTTTATGCAAATCATGACTCTTGTTTGCGCCACAATCAAGGATGTTTCCAACGATACAATTTAAAGGGCTTCCGATATATTATTTCAACGATGACCTATATAGATTTAAGAAAAATATTTTTTGTAGGTACTAAATACATGAATTGTACCGAGATTAATGTAGAAATATAAAATGTCAAAATATAAATTGAAATAGGTATATGTTTATTTTATAATAAAGATATTCATACCTATATAGATTTTGCAGCAGATGTACATGGATAAATTAAATAGGTCGGTTTAGATACCAAATAAATATGACTAGTTCTGTGTATTACCCTAACATTATATTTAAATTATAAGTTTAATTTTCTAAACACTGGCATTTCACAGTCTTAACAACTATCTTGTTACCCAGATTTTATAATCTGGGTGGGAGATATATGAATCTCTGTACTGCATTTTTAACATGTTACACATCTCTTGCATATTCATACAGCTATTCGCTAAGCTATAAGATAAAAGTGAGGTAGCGTTTTACAATCTAGTGGAAAATATGTACAGATTTAAAACAAATGCAAGGTTTTAATTTGGTAGGTACTTTTTTAATGATGACACTATTTACTGAATATTATAAAAGATTCTGCTTACTATCAACTATGCCCATTACTAGAAGATTATAGTATAAGTATTAATATACAGACAACATTTCGCGTGTACAATTATACATATAATTTATTAAATATTAACATATTTATGAGTATTAACTACATGCACACAATTAACATTTTAGGTACTTTAAATATGTGCAGCTTTGTATCATAGATGACTAGATTATAAATATGTTTAACGATAATATTATGTATAAAACAGTTACAATTTGTATAATTTTCGATTTCGATCACTGCAAGGATCCACTTTTAGACACATATTGTATAGAGGATAATACCATGACCGCCAACAAGTTACTCGTAAGGCTCGCTTAAGTGCTCCAACAAGAACTTGAGTTGTTTTTTCATGAAATCGTTCTTGTGGGCGATGGAGTCGCACAACACTTGCGTGGGAGCGACTGCGTTCCCGTTGCTAACGTTCTCATAAATGTGCTCGTTAGTGGGGAACGCATTGTTGTGCGAGTCAATAGTAGTATCCTCGTGGCCGGCTGCCCCGGACGTATTAGAGGGAGCATTGTATACGTCGATTGGAGGAGCTTTGATGATATGCTGATATTTAAACGTAGACAATATCTGCCGGATCTTTGCAATGATCTGCTCTACTCAGGCGTTCGATTCCTGCGAAAAATTTGAAAATAGACATAAGTCAGACTTTTGCAGCAGAATCTATAGATCTGGATGTCTAGATATTTAAAAAGTGAATTTAATATTCTACGTTCTATGCTAGTGAGTATAGGTAGCTGCTTTAGCTTTCTACGATAATGAGAAAGTAATGCATGGTTCGACGGTGATTGTGGAATGTTGTGACGGTCGCACGCCGAAACCTAAAACTGGCTCAACTCGTGACACGATATTATCAACTGTTAACAAATGAAACTTAACAGATAAATTATGTAATACTGCATGGCATTTACACGAATGTATATTTGTATAAAATGTAAGTACTCATATAAAATATTATCCTAATTGTCATATTAAATGCATCAAAATTTAGGCTCTATATTTCATAAGAAAGTACATCGAACATCGAAATACTATAAGTATTATGATAGGACGCCGTGATCGCTATCCGAGCAGGTATCGATGCAAGCGACACAGCAACATCTACACTAGAAGCGTGGTGGGACGGTGTGTGGTAGTTTATACCTTGAGGTTGTGGAAATAGTGCATGATTTGATCGTAGTCCATGTGGAGGTCGTCGAGGCCGAGCGACTCTACGGGCGCGTCGCAGCGAGAGCCCGCCTCCGAGCGAGAGAACATCGGGTTACCCACTATTGTAGCGCGTTTCACCTCTGGGGAATTGTTTCCTATAATAATACAAAATTCATAAGATAGGCATCTTGTTTCTAGAATGTTTAATCCTAACCTGTTCCTTATAAGTATAGAGTGATTATTTATTTATTTATTATTAAGGACCTCCAACGAAGGTTACACGTATAAAGGAAAGGCGTTACAATTTATATAGTGACTTTGAATATTATTATTTACAACTCTAATTTTACAACACTAGGAAAGAAATAGACACTAGTTACTAACATACTAATAATTAGCATAACATAACAGTCATGTATGGCACATTTATGCGATTATGTGCTCTAATAGTAAAAAATAAAGGTAGCTATATATTATCGCGTCGCGCGTTGTTAAAACATGTTTAGCTTTGTTTCAATAATATGATTTATGCGACCAACTACGTCATGTCATTATAAAAACAAGATGTCACATTATCATGAATGTTATAAAACATATAATATGTATAAAAATATACATAATGATGCATTTTTGTTGATTTTCAGCTGCACGGGCAGTCACAGTTTAAAGAGTTAGCAGTAGGTAATAGATCTATAGATCAGAGTGGGAACTCACCTTTGTTCTGGTTGACAGCGTCCACGAAGTCACCTTTTGGATCTTTAGTTTTGTTCTTGTGTCTCATTTGTATTTCTGGGAGACCTGAAAATAACAAATAGGCTGTGAGCAACTCTCATCATTATGTATTACTTGAATAGCAATGAAAACAATTTAAGAGCCAATTCTCGTATTTAATTGATTATGAATGAACTAAAAATGCATAATCATGAATGTGCAAATATGTATATATTTTATCTAGTACTTGTCAACTTTCTATTTTAGATCTTGTTTCAATACAATGTCCCGAATGCCGTTGTATGCCAACTGTGACTTTCTAGACGCCGATACTAGATCGAAACGATATTTTGAACGTTTTTAATTTCGAGAATTGGGTTAATGAAAAATTAAAAAAGGTCTAATTATGCTTATGAATGTTGGAAATGACCTATTCCGGAGTCATGCATGTAGTCGGGACTTTCTGGTTTGGCGAAGGTGCGTCGCGAGTCCTCAGTGCCTCTGTTGAGTCCCACGATCTCTCTATAATCTTTGTTTTCCATGATAAGCGGAGCGTCGTTGTCGAATTCAAACAAACGGGCGTAATCTTCTTTATTGGTGAGTTGTTCTACAGCGTTGTCTTCTAGGTTGCTTTGATTTTGCATTGCGGCCGAATCTCGTTTGCTCTGTTCTTTCACGTCTCGTTTCGATATATAAGGGGCGTCGGTCTTGTTTAAATCAATAATTCTGAAAAATACAAATATAATAAGCAATTGTATTTACTTTGAATATAAATTTTAATTAATTCTTCCTTATTTACCGGTCTGGGCGGGCATTCTCCGGTGATCTCTTAAAAGGTTCTTGTTCGCGGTCGTGTTTTTTGTGATGATTCCTGGAATAGCTCCGTCTTGTCGGTGGCATGACAGTTTCTGGCAAAATCTAGAACATTTAATATAAAGAAATTAAAAATTGATAATTATATAAAATTGACGACAATTTCTATAGATGGGAGCTTACTTTGCTTGGGTTCCTGGGAGGTACTGGCAGATGTGGTTGCGGGATTGTTGATGAGTTCCTGTGTGGTGGGACTGGTGGGCGGTAATCGTCTGGGTCGTTTGAGTCCGGCCTGAAGACCGAATGTATTAAATTATACCTTAACTATTATAATGTTAACAGTCACTACAAATACATATTTCACTGGGCGTTTAAGAAAAGATTTTTCAGTGTTCAGTGATATCGCATTCAAGATTACAAACAATTTCCAAAACATTTTAATATGTCTTTGTCGAGTGTCCAGAGATGGGGGTACGATGTTTGACCGTTTTGTGGCCTTCTGAGTACTCTGACTGATGTCTGATGTCTGATGATGTCTGACTGATGATGATTGTGTTGAGTAGTGGGGATAGATCGTCTTTTGCTACACGATACTCTTATTGGAAGGCATTGTGCTTACCATCAGGTGCAGTATGATCCCTTTGCCGTGTCAGGATAAAAAAAAATACTAAAAATAACATAACACATTGAAAGCAAGGCATACGACCGAATGTAACTTACTGCCAGTGAACATCGCCTGAATGTTGACGCGTATGCTTTGCAGGCTTCTTGCAATATGTCGTAGTATCGATAACTTTTCGATCGTTCTGCGAAGGTAGTTCAATAGAGTTAGGGTTGTCAAAACTTGTGACCATTACATTGCCATTGTCACGAATCGCATCGTCCGGGTCAACATAGTTGTAGTTCAGAGGGTTGTCAGTGATTCTAATTTCATTATTGCCGTTATCGGTAGGTTGCGTAGAATTTCGGTTTGCCGGGTGACGATTTCCGTTTCTTTCAATAGTTGCTCGACCTAAAATTATTGTGAAGATAAATTATAACTCGTCCAATAAATTTCACTGTGCTTAGTAAATTAATGATATACGTATAATTTCCGATGTTTTAAATAGGTACTTAATACAAATATAGCAGTTTAATCCCTGGGCTACATTCATACTAAAAGTAAATTACTTACCGAGCCAAACCCAATCATGCGCATTAGTGGTAGATTCTTGGGATGGCTTGTCTCGCGCAAGGCCGAGAGTGGTACCGACTAGACCGGCCACCTGCAGGCGACCTCCTTCTGCCAACGCCGGCATCTTACGGCAGACTCCACCGCCGCCGTCAGTCCCAGCCGGCTTTAATCGGGAGGCATACACTACGCACGACACTACGAACACCTGCAATACATTTATTTAATAAGTAACTGCATCTTATTAACCGACTTTAAAAAAGAAGGAGGTCAAAAATTCGTCGGAGTCTTTTTTTTATGTATGTTACCCGATTACTCGAAGATGCCTGGACCGATTAGAGAAATTCTTTTTTTGTTTAAACGGGTATACTTCCCAGGTGGTGCCATTGGCACCAAGTCAGGATCTGATGATGGGATCTCAGAAGAATCAACATTGGACAACCCCCAAATTTTATAGTGACGCATAATTGGTTTTTTATTGAAGTCGGTGTACTTTTTATGAATTAAACAACTTTTACTTATTCAGTAATACTGGACATTAGTTTCAACAGCCAATGTGAATCAAGTGACGAAGTATAACGGGGCTGAAAGAACAAGTACGAATAATTGTACTAACAACAGTAAGAACTTATAACTTTTTAAATAACATTATACAAAATCTGTACTAGGTCGCGCCTATATATGTAAAGATTTTTTCGAGTCTTTAGATTTATAGAAGTTGTTGAAAATACTAATATTTATTTATTTATGATTTATTGTACACTAGAATATAAATATTAACAGTACATTGCACTAAACTTAAAATAGAATGTACAAACGACGATCTTAGCGCTAACTGCGATCTCTTCCAGACAATTTTTACATGGATTGCATTTGAAGAGAAACAAAAAGTAATGGGTGGGCATAGTAGGGAAATAGACATACGATACATTCAAATAATATCCTATTATCGTGGTACTATCACTATCTTACCCACACATTACACAATAGCAATATATTTTATGAGGAGAATAAAAACGATCTTACCACGATTGCAAAGCAGAAAGCTCCGAGAAGAACGTACATTCCTGTCAGAAACAACACATCGTGATTATTATAAAAGATTAAATTGCATATTATTCAAGTCATAGACAAAATAATTACCGATTTCAACAGGCGTCATATGCGGTGCTTGATGCTGCCGTGGATGCTGCGCAGTGTTAGTTCGGAAAATGGAATTGTAATGTTGCGCCTGCACTGTGGGCTCGTGATTGTTCTCATCCTTGAATGGCGAAATGCCTAAAACATAAGATAAGATGTGCTCGTATCATGCTGGATGCTGTACTAAATTTTGACCGCAGACTCTCAATGTTAATACCTCTTAAGGCGATGACAGATCGGGTCTTGATTGTAGCAGTAACCGGCCTTTACAAATACATGCTAAAGCCAAGGTTCCTAGTGTCCGAGTACAGCGTTATTTTTTGAGATTATTTATAGAATTTTTACTAAGACTTTTTATTTTGACTGCCTCGGTGGCGCAGTTGGAATTTCGCATGCGTTAAGACTGCTCTGCTGAAGTCTCGGGTTCGATCTCCGGCTCGGGTAAGGTGATATTGGGTTTTTCTATTCAGAAATACTCAGTATCAGCCCGAAGTTTGGAATTGTGCTCGGTGTGGCAATAGGCTCGCCCCCTATCACATGGGACCGTAATAAATTCGGCGAAATGTGGGGGTACTGGCTACACCTCTGCCTACCCCTTCAGGGATAACAGGTGTTGTGTATGTGTTGTGTATGTTTTATTGAGACAAAAAGTCTCATAATGAAACATATTTCATTATCCATTTGGAACAATCTATGGTCTCTTGACGATAATATTCACAGCCAGCAAGATTTACAAAATCAGTAGATACTTAGGTAGGTTTCTGCATATATAATATCTATCTATAACATAAGTACTATAATAATAGCAGTAGAATATACAAACCTTTGAGAACCTCTCCAAGCTCGGACATCCCACTCCTCAATCCGCCTCGGGCCATAATATCATCATTCTGCGGAGTGTCAGGTCTTTGCGGGATTTCACCTCCGCTAAAGTCGACATCTACGCTGGCAGCAGCAGTAGCAAGCGCGCCGGGGATGTTCTTTATATTCGCCGGGGTCTTGGCATCACCCTTGCCGGGAAGTGCTACGCGGCGCAGCGGTCCCGAACGACATTGTTCCGGTGTTAGTAATGTCACACGTAGAAGTTCGCCACTACCTATTTTATGAAACAATAAGTAATTTATTATCACATTTAGGTAAATAATTACAGTATTGAGAATTTGAACTATACTATTTCTATGTGATTCTGTCACTTTTTATTAAATAATAATGAATAAATACACCCATACTACACTTAAGTTCTGACCTCACACTAGGTGAAACCTATATCGTGGGTATCAACAATTACGAAGGACTGTAGTCCCATAACACCCAGACCCGAATCAAATATCTATCTGTCACACAAAATATTTGTCCCGCTGCGTGCATCAAACCCACGGCCTCTCGTTTCACAGCCGCCTACTGCGCCACGGAGGCTGTCGATTATTATTAATTTAAATAGTCGAGCTTTTTGTCTAGATTACGTACCTTCACCAATAGCAATTACTCTGGGATGCTTGGATGCTAACATTGGAGCAAATGCCACAACCTCAGGATCAAGGCTCTCGACCAACAAGAAATAGTCTGATATAGCGACATCTCGCAACGCTGTGCGACTGCCATCCGAAAATTCCATATCTATGTCCAAGAGTCCTTCCTGGAATAAGAAAATCGTACGAGATTAGCAAGCACATCTCTAAAGTGATATTTTAAAACGGAGTTTATGTTATACTAGCTGTTGCCGGCGGCTCCGCCCGCGTGGTTTTATCTTATACTGTTTATAAAATCATTTCATCTCTCACAACTACTCTTTGCATAATACAGATATTTGTTCAAACAGGTATTAATTTTGATTTAATGCATCGATTTATCTATACTTATAATAAATCTGTAGAGAGGTCAATTCTGTACATGAAATATATTTCCAAAATAACTATCAGCGGGTGATTAGTGATCGATACTGACGCCAAAAATGCAATCAGTAAAATTTTTGTCTGTCTGTCTGCTGTCTGTCTGTCTGTCTGTCTGTCTGTATGTTCGTTATAGAAACAAAAACCACTCGACGGATTTCAACAAAACTTGGTACAATTGTTCTTCATACTCCTGGGCAGGTTATAGTATACTTTTCATCACGCTACGATCAATAGGAGCAGAGCAGTGAAGGGAAAGGTTAGGAAAACAGGAGAACTTACTCCATTTTTTAAGCTTCCGTCGCGTGTGCAGCCTTAATAGTTAAAGCTACACAGAAATCATGTATGACGGAAATGTTCTCCTTAAAATTGTATAAAAAATATTCCACGACAGCAAATGTCTATATTTTATGGTTGACTCACAATAACACGTGTAACTCCCGATAGCTTAGCAGTTCGGAGATTTCTGATTATATTTGTCTACTCTTACGTTTATAACACTCTCAATCATCCCTAATTAATAAATGTTAACATTATTACCTATTTAATTTAATAAAAAAAGAATTATAGAAATAGGTACAGAAACACCAGGCTATTTTAATTGCAAGAAAAAAGAACTTGGATTGTATACTTCTGCTCCCGAAAATAACCTCCACGCGGGTGGAGCCGCGAGCAACAGCTAGTATGAAATAAAGACTAAAAGTTACTTCGAGATATAGGTACTCTACGATTTTATTATCTATGCATCTGTCGTAACTTTTGGGTTCTATATCGACAATATAACACGTTACAATCATAATATTGCAAAAATATTTAATGTAGAGATAAAGTGTCTCTTCAGCTTTATTATAGTATAGATATCATTGTTTTATAATATTGATTCAGTTTTTTACACAATATTATAGTGACAAAAGTAAAAAGAAAATTACATATTAATATACATGCATGGAATTATTTCTCCTCACCTGATACTGTGCTGTAAGGCGCCTAGTGACTGTTGTTTCTGATACGTAGCCATTCTCAATGGCCGTGTCTGGAGAGATGTTCAACTGAAGACCTGATATGACTCGCACCAGCAACCTCGACATGGACACTTTATCATTACCCACGCGGACCTCACGGAGACCGATTACACGACCTTAAATGTTATATAAAATATGAGTCAAATACTAGTTTAGTGCAAACCTATCTATTTATTAAGCATCCGAATAGTGCGTTCATTGAATGGAACCCGTTTGTATAGAGCTGCCTTTAAACACACTATATACACTGACGCCAGTAATACCCGAAGGGGTAGGCAGAGGTGTAACCAGTACATAATGGGATAGGGGGCGAGCCTACCGCCATACTGGGCACAGATTCCAGACTCCGAGCTGATACTGAGATTTTTTAGAAAGAAAAACCCAATATCACCTTACCCGACCCGGGGATCGAACCCGAGACCTCAGCATCTCAGTCGTAACGCATGCGCTATTACAACTGTGCCACCAAGGCAGTCAGTCAAGAATCTGTTCTTTTTGTTATCAAAATGGATTGATATGAATTATATATTTTCTCTGTATTTCTTTTTTATAATAAAAGTAATTTTTTAATCTGTAATATATATGATACAGCAGTTTCGTTTGCCCTAAAAATGAAAGCCAGCATTGAAATCTGTTCAACTAAGCACCAACGAAATTTGCTTGTTTTTAACCGACTTCAAAAAAGGAGGAGGAGGTTCTCAATTCTTCGGAATCTTTTTTTTATTCCGTGAATTCTTTATTCTGGGTCTTTATTTCTGTAAATGCTTTAGAATTTCTGGAATCGCAACCGATTATGATCGGCTTGATCGAAATTATTGCTAATTGATAAATTAATTCAAATAAATTAATTAATGCATACATTATCCACTCTATTAGTAATCATTTCTAATTGTTTTTTTTGCCTTTATGCCTGCCCACAATTATCCCTTTTATGTTTGCTTTATTATTCTAACCGTCAACACACCTGTGATGGGCGACAGCACTTGGACTTCAGTGCGGCCTGTACTGCGACCCTGCAGTACTTTCCCACGCAGTGTGGCAATACGAAGGTCGGCAACGCGCATTAGCGACATGACCAGCTCGGTCACTTTAAGCCACGTACGCCGTGACACAAAATAAGACACGCGACCTGAGTCGTGATCTTTGGCCAAAAATCGTGCGTAAACCTGCAATTAAAATATGTATTATAGTTTAGATTTGTTATAGTGGCACGTGCAACTAACTGCACCTTTTGATAAGTATAATAAAAAAAGCCGCTTTAACAGAGACGATGTACAGAAAAAAATATATCTATTTACAATACATATCTACTATAAGAGGCTAAAACCTACAGTTATATGTGATCAGAACTTTATAGCCTTAGCCGACTCACACATTTTTTAAATATTTTTACCCATTTGTGGAAACTTTTAAATGGCCTTTTTGTGTATATTATTCTGTATTTACATTGTAAATGCTATATTGTAATTTCCGAATAAATAATAAATAAAATAAATAAAGATTAAAGATTTTCTTTTCACAGAGTTGATGTAAAGTCTGAGCAGGTACCTACAATTTGTTTTTTCCTAACCAGTGTTAGTTTGGAAACACTTTGCCCATTGTGGAACACGTGCCTCCATTATTAAATGAGATGGGAATAGGCTTAATTCACCACGTTCACTTTAAGTGTATTCTAATATACAAAAAAGTAAAAAAATATACATACAAATAGAGGATTCATTTCGATGTACCTAATTAATAAGCGCAAGCTTTGTTTATATTAAATCTGGATAAGGACAAACTAAATATACATAAGTAAGTTAATACAAGACAAAATGAATATATCTATCATTCGAAGTTCAAAGCTAGCCTAAATTCGTAATAAATTGAAAATAACTAACAGTAAAAACATAACTACAAATAGTTTTCTGTAGTTGCGTAAGTACATACCTCAACGTTACTCTGCTGGTATCGCAGGCGACATGCACGTTGATCCGTCAGCGAATTTGTATTGTCTGGTCTAGCTCCACCCCAGCCGCGAGATGACAGCGATCGTCGCAATCTATCCTTAGAATTTGCATCATCAGACACCTTCCAGCCTGAAAGAATATACGTATTCAAATGTACATTTTATAAATAAGTTTTAATATACATATTTGTTGCATATAAATAATTTTCATCTGTTGATTCCCTTTATCATTGTTATCATTCGACAGTCTCCGTGGCGTAGTGGGCTAGTAGCCGGCTGCGAAACGAGAGGCCGTGGGTTCTATTCCCACACTACGATAAATGTTTGTGTGACAGACAGATGCTTGTTTCAGGTCTGGGTGTTGTGGGGCCATAATCTCTTTTAGTTCTTGATTCCCACAACACAAGACACGTATCTTAGTGTGGGGTCAGGACTAGGTGTGTGACTGTTGGTGTTATTAATTTATTTATTAGTTATCATGCAAGATATTATCGGGTTCAACTAAGTGTTATGCCTCTCCCATACTAGATAGCATCTAGGTCGACCACCGCCTTGTTCCTCCCATTACACACTATACCAACTTTATGAAGCACCAGTTCTACTACCTTGGTTTTAAACTGTACAATAAAATAAATCGAATTCTCTCAATACATAAACTCAACAAACACCAAACCAAAAACAAAGTACAGCAATGGCTTTTGGAACAAACATATGATACTTTAGAAAATATATTCTCCCCCATTTGAAATATCAAATACCACCACCACACACACACACATACTCCCACCCACACACACGCAAACACCCACACACACACCCATAGATGAACAATAGTAGAATTCCATAGTACTCCTAGAGCCTGAACCATGTAAAATAAGACTTAGGTACTTATAGTTACTAATACATATGTTATATCCCAAATTATGTCACTGATTATTATTATTTATTTCGTGGAGGAACACTGATGCCCAAAATACAGGCTAATGCCTAGTTTGGGTGTCAGGGGACCAAAACCTTGTTTTGTACTAAAGTTTATGGGAAAAAAATAAAAAATATATATACACAGTCAGGTCATAAGTATTGTCACACAGTAAAAACTTTTATTTTAGAATGCTGGCCAAAAAAAAGTTTATTGAATTCGAATTTCAAATTGTTCATGAAAATAAAAATGTATACTTTTTAGAATTTTACTCATTTTTAAATATAGAGTGGACGCTTAAAGAAGACCGTGTTGCAGTAATTGCGTTGCATCGTTGCGGTTACGCACCAATTCAAATTTTTGACATACTGAAAAATTTGAATATAACCAAAAGATTCGTTTATCGTACCATCAAACGATACAATGAAGACTCTAGTGTAGATGACAGGTCAAGAAGTGGTCGCCCTCGGTCTGTTAGGACTCCAGCAGTGGTAAAAGCTGCGAAGGCGCGAATTCAAAGAAATCCCAAACGTAAGCAGAAACTGTTGGCCCTTCAGATGGGGTTAAGCAGAACCACGGTGAAAAGGGTGTTAAATGAAGACTTAGGGCTTCGGGCATATCGAAAAAAAACAGGACATCGTTTGAATGCTCGTCTAATGGACCTGAGACTGAAGAGATGCCGCGCTTTGTAGAAGCGGTACGCGGGAAAAAAATATCGGGAAATTCTTTTTTCAGATGAAAAAATTTTTACCGTAGAAGAGAGCTACAACAAACAAAATGATAAGGTGTACGCACACAGTAGTGAAGAAGCGAGCAACCGTATTCCGCGTGTCTAACGAGGTCATTTTCCATCCTCGCTCATGGTATGGTTGGGAGTTTCTTATTGGGGCTTAACAGAGGTACATTTTTGTGAGAAAGGTGTAAAAACGAATGCAGTTGTGTATCAAAATACAGTCCTGACGAACCTTGTGGAACCTGTTTCTCATACCATGTTCAATAACAGGCACTGGGTATTCCAACAAGATTCGGCGCCAGCTCATAGAGCGAAGAGCACACAAGACTGGCTGGCGGCGCGTGAAATCGACTTCATCCGGCACGAAGACTGGCCCTCCTCCAGTCCAGATTTGAATCCGTTAGATTACAAGATATGGCAACACTTGGAGGAAAAGGCGTGCTCAAAGCCTCATCCCAATTTGGAGTCACTCAAGACATCCTTGATTAAGGCAGCCGCCGATATTGACATGGACCTCGTTCGTGCTGCGATAGACAACTGGCCGCACAGATTGAAGGCCTGTATTCAAAATCACGGAGCTCATTTTGAATAAACTTTAGTGTCATAAGAATCTATGTTTTGTTAAGTTCATTTTGGTATATAAATGGTTACATAATGAATAAACTTGTTTCAATTATTTTATATTAAACATGTGACAGAATTTATGACCTGACTAGGTATATGATATATAAAATATATATATATATATATATATTATATATCAGCCATCAAACAGCAGTGTATAAACGCAGTTATTTTCCTTTCTAACGGGAGATTGAAACCAGTATAATTACTGGGCATTAATGAGGCTTACGAGGCATTTTATGTCTCGATCTAACAAGCATAGTGCAATGTTTTGTGATAGAAAATTCAGGTAGGGGTTGATGTTGTTTATGGCTAGGAAGTGCTTAGTGCTTAACATTAAGCGAGATACTTGTTTGCCTCGACATTTAGGAAAACAAAGCAGCGATAGCCCGGCTGGGAGTAGTACGGACTGCGGAGATGAAAGACATAAGTTCGAAACCAGGCTAAATGGGACATATCTCTATATTTTCGAAGTTACGTGTGTATTCATTGTTAATTTTTTTAACGTCTTAGGCTACTTGCATACCTCCGAATTCTTCATTTTCAACGGTAGGAATGTAAAGTTATCAGCCCGCATTAGCCCAGCGTGGTAAACTAAGGCCTAACTTTTATAAGTAAAGGAGGCTCGTGAACAGCAGTGGGACAGGGTACATACAGTCGGCTTGTATTATTATTAAAAAAAAAATTATGTACACTACAATTATTTGGTATATTAGTTTGATGGTTTACCTTTGATTTGTGACAGTCTATTATCGTCTACGTCGATTTCAAGAGGGTTCTCGGGCATCCAAACAGTGAATCTCGCCAGGCCGGTGTATGTTCCATATTTAACAATTACGGATGCATTGGACGAGCCACGAATCTCAGAGCCGTCGACGTAAACAGAGCTGCATGATGACGACACCTTGAAAAAAAATTACATTTAGTCAAGTTATAAATTTAATTTAAAGTACCTTTATTTTATTTATTTTGACTATAACATGGCGAAACTAATAGGTGAATGATTATCATAAAACCATAATCTTTAAAAATGTTTTAAAGTAGCAAAATATGAAATTTCCATCGATAAATACTTATATAAACATTTTCCTATATACCAAATAGCTAATACAAGTGGATAAATGACAATAAAAACGGTTCAAATGAATCCTCTTACTCCAAGTAGTTTATACCTTCAGCACACTCTCGTCCTCAGAGTGGCAGGAACTCTGAAGTGTGACGTCAGCAACTTGCCCGGCTTGCGAAACAATAAGAACTTTCATGGATTGCGACACCTGGCGTCCCGTTAGTACTGCCGTATTCAGCACCTCCCAGTTCTGGTAAACAAAAGGGTTTTGCTCGTAAAATGTTTTTTGATTTATTTTTATATCTTTCATACATCTCGTTGCAAAATAAAAATCAAATTGTACTTGTAACAATTGTGGAGTCTGCTTCAAAAGAACCTGCAATCTACTATAATTTAAGTAAGAAATTATTGTTATCTTATACTTTTTACTAATTATCAACACCATTTAATTGTGATTAGTGACTATATTTAAATAAAAAGTTGTTTAAGATATTATTTATAATTCTCATTCATCTCTTCTTCATTTCCATCCGTACCATCCAAATATTCTATGGATGGTTATATGGATTTTGGACGTATAAATTATAAACAAGATAAAAAAGTGCCTTCCGTTGATTATCATTAGAACGGTAGGCTAAACAACTTATAAAAAAAATAAAAAATCTTATTTCCTGTCATTTTTTTTTATTCCGCAAAACGCCGTAATTTGCACGGAATGACGGAATGGCCCATCTGTGATTCTGTATTAATTTTATAGGTTGGTATTCAAACTTATTTTTATGTTTGCCAGTACATGTAAAATCTAATACAATAATGTAATGTGTTTGTGGCTGTTATTCTTTATTTTTACGTTGTAAATAGTATACCAAGTAAACCTTATTGAAGAAAAACATCTTCAAAATCGATCGATAGTTGACAGAGAAATCATATTATATCATCATTATAAATTCAACAAATACCTGTCCAATAAGGAATCCTTTTTGAAAGGCATTTTATCAATTAAAAATATTCTTGATCAACAGCATAATGACGCAACCAAATATGAGTTCGAACAGACGAAACTGCTACTAAGGTGAAATTTAAACATCATCATTATTATTATTCTAATAGTTTCTTCTTTACGGGTCACTCCGGTCCCCCGATCGATATTGTATTTATCAAAAACACGCTAGTTTTTAATTGGCTCCCGTTGAAGGCTCTTATTCAGACATTCAAATGCCTTTTTAATCGAAACTAAACTAGTTACCTCAATCAAAATTGCTATGTTTCAAAATTGAAACTAATTGAATTGGGATCACGAATCAAATATTTCAGTAGTTGGTTATACTGTACCTAATATCTATTGCTGTTTATAGATGATTTTTTTTTTATTGTTACTGTATCTACCTTAGTTTTTTTTAAATAAACTAGTTAAATATGGTCCTTGATATAATGGTATTGTAAATCCAAACCAAAATTAAAAAACAAAAAGTATACCACAAAATACATACACATTTACCAAAATATGTATAACGCATTCACAATTTGCTGTAAAACAATTAGGCCGAAATTCGACAGAGCATACAAGATATTGCACCCACAGTAATATACTCCATCATCCATGTCATAGTTTAATTGCTTTAATCATCGAGCTGAGCGGCAGATAGCGTCCGCTCATCCGTCAGTAAGCACATATGAAGAGGCTTGTTCGACCTCGACCGCTGATCCGCGCCGCGCCGCCACCAAACGCCCGAGGGCTTTGGATAATGGATTCACACTAACATGGAGATAAAGTAATTGCTTTATAAATATTGTTCTGTAACTCTATTAACGCAGCATCGGGGCCACACACGTGGATAACTTTAATTCCTACCATGTAATAAAATGAAAATAAAATCACCCATGGTAGCTTATACTCAATATTCCTTTACTACTTTAATTAAAATTCCAAGATCTTCCATTTTATGTTAAAATTATAATATAGTTCAAATTCGTGCTTAATCTGTATAAGTACATTAATCAAAAATTCTAGTAAATCCGAAGGTTTACTCGACGTGGGCGGCTACAGTGTTTCCAGCCTCCATTAGCAGGCGATAAAGCTCCCATTACAGCACTTCATTCATACTAAGAGTATACCATTAAACGTTAATCTCGACGATTTGTTACTACTCAGTCAAAGTCGAATAAGTTTTAGTAATTACATGATATATAATAAAAACGCTCCAAATCAGTAAAGTATTCATTAATGACTCCATTTGCAGAATATTTTGCATATTGGCAATTTACCTTTGTTATAGAACGTTACAAACTTAATAACTACATTGTAATAAAGGTGACTAGTTAGCACCGTTCATTTCGAAGAAATTATTTTCATGGTAATTTATCGTCGCAATCGATGCCTCTATAAATTCTTCGGACATTTACCTACAGAATGATAGTATAATTATTACGTGGGTGGTCGCAGATAGTAATCATTATTCGCAGTTACTTGAAAATATGAATTTACAATTTACTACCGACTAACTTATCTAAAGGAAAATAATTTAGTTAGCCTAACTCATATTATATATACTCTTACTTAGATATTTCTTTTTAAAAACTATATTATGAATAATTTCAACCATTTTAGCTTTTTTTTATCCTGGCACGGCAAAGTGACCGCACTGCACCTGATGGTAAGCGCAGTGCGGTCCAATTAGAGTATCGAGTAGCGAGAGACGATCTATCTCCCGCTACTCAACACAATCATGCCGGCCTACTACTTCACATACGCCATGGGCAAGAAAGCGAAGAAGCGGTCGTGGGTCTATTGTCTGAGTACTCAGAAGGCCGCAAAATAGCCAAACACTGTACCCAACTCTAGACCTCCGAGAAAAACCGAATGTACACTGGCTGATCCCGGAACGCGACACACTTGCATGTGCCACTATGGCGGGTTTTTCACCCTGTATACGGTGGTCGCTATCCGTGCGGATATGGATATCCTACCAACTTACTTACTTTATAGGAAACAATTTCCTTAACAGTAGTTGAATGCTCGTTTGCGAGAGTCCGTCTGGATGGGTACTACCTTTGTCTAATTATGCTGCCAAGCAGTAGGTCAGTGTTGTGTTCCAGTTTAGGTGGTAATTGCGTCCACGATACGACTATGTGCTGAAGTTTTGGGTTAGATCCCGGGTTGGATAAAAGTGATATTGGATTCTTACACCCCGAAATACCTACTCAGTATCATGCTCGCCCCCTATCACCTCATGGGACTGTAATAAGCTCGGCGAAATATGGGTGTACCGGTTACACCTCTGCCTACCCCTTAGGGAATAGGCATTACAGGCGTGAGTGCGTTGTATGTATGAAGATGATGAGGGTAGAGCAATGATATTCAGTACTTTTTAACTACTATACGACTGCAATACTACTCAAAACTCAGTGGCAGTAAACAGTACATTACTAAGACGAGTAGCGCTTACCATCTGACGAGCAGTCTACTTGTCTAGTCGTACAGTATACATTGACAAAACAGTTTCTTACTTTAGAGATAGGTAGAACGGCTTGAATGTCGTCTTTTTCAATATCGAGCCGAGTGTTGACCCTATGTTCATGGGGAGGCGCCTCCGTTGTGGAAGCAATCGATGACGAGGAAGAAACTTTAGCCGACCAGCTCAATCTTGCCGTGCCTCTCCCAGATTCACCTTCAGATCCTTCTGCGTCTCCTTCTCCTTCAGCCCCTACTTCCACAAGCCAAGTAAGAACTTCTTCCCAACCTGGTCCACCAGCACCGCTATTTTCGCCCCCATCCCTGTGTATGAAGTGTTTATAGCTTAGCGTCATGTATAATTCAAACATTCAGATAAGCCGGGCTTTTATAAAAGGTTACCCAAGGACTTTGTTGAAGGTGAATACAAAAGGTGACAAAGTCAAAACAAATCAATAGTCACGTACGCAAGGTTACAGTATCAACTTTCACGAGACTACTATGTTCAGTCTTTTAACGTGAAATAGCAGTTTTATCTAAAGAATCATATGCCAAAAGTCATGACATAATGTAAGTCCAATTTATATTCAATTCAATTAAAGCAATGATTTCATTTGGTACGATTATCGTTAAAATCTGTAAAAGATAATGTTATATGATGATAATGATATGCACGTATACCTATTTAGTCTTGTTATACTTTCTGTGTAATTTTATAGGCACCTAATTAGTGTGGTAAAATATTTTATGAATACTTCCGTATTTTACCATTCCAAATAACAGTACATTATTAACCCTGTGATTTAATGCCGGTCGTTTCGCAGGTTGACCTACTTAAAATAATATCGTGAAACGGGAATAGCTGGAAAGCGCCGCACAGAAAATAGAAACGCAACAAATCCTTTATATCCGCAGAGCACAGCCCAGAAAATGGCATATGCTACCGTTGGATAATACCAAATCTATTATAATCCTGGCACCATATTTTATGACTAAATTATATGAAAATATGTGTGTGACATACGTTTCGATCATAGTGATCATCATGTAGATCATAGTGAGCTTTATTAGAATGAATAAATAATAAATAACACCCAAAAGTCACACACTTAGCCCCCGACCCCACACTAAGATACGAGTCTTGTGTTGTGGGTATCAGTGACTACGAGAGACTTTTCGGTCTCACAACACCCAGACCCCAGACACAAATATCTTTCTGTCACACAAACATTTGTCCCGGTGTGGGAATCGAAGCCACGTCCTCTCGTTTCACAGCCGGCTACTCGCCAACTGCGCCACGGAGACTGTCAATCTTCCATAATAGGGATGAAATTGCGTTTTGATAATCGTAAGGTTAACAATTTGCAGTGTAATTCATTTTCAATTATGCGGATAAAAGTTTGACGATTTTACATCGATATTATAAAATTGTAGCAAATAAATCAAAAATATCAACTAGTTCGTTGTTTCCTGACTGAATTAAAGCAAATTGAACTATGGGCAATGTTATGCCGTAGTTTTTTTTGTTGGTGGTAGGATTTCAATATTCACCCGGATATCGACCACCGTACACAGGGTGATAAACCCGCCATAGTCGCACACGCAAGTGTGTCGCGTTCCGGGATCAGCCAGTGTTGGGGTACGATCTTTGGCCGTATTGCGGTCTTCTGAGTACTCTGACACTAGACCCTGGACCACATCTTCACCTTCTTGCCCATGGAGCAGTGTGAAGAAGCAGGCCGGCATGATTGTGTTGAGTAGCGGGGGATAGATTGTCTCTCGTACTCGATACTCTAATTGGACGGCACTGCGCTTACCACCAGGTGCAGTGTGGTCACTTCACCGTGCCAGGATAGAAAAAAGTTAATTTTCTCATTGAATCGAGAAGTTAAGAACCCTGGCTACATCTTGCTGCAAGTCAGTGCTATCTATCGAGATATTAGATATCAAATACTATAAAATCTTACATGTCAAGTTCGTCGCCTTCTCTCAAAGGCTGTTCAAGCCTCGTGGCGGTGACCGTTGCAGAACGAGTCTTCACCTCTGCGGTGACTGCCCAGCGGGAGTTTGCAGCTGTCACGCTTAGCAAGCGTAAACCGGACTTCACTTTCATCCTGTCAACGATGTTCATTATTAATTATTAATTTCCAGCTATAATTAAAATAGCTCATCTGTTGCAAATTTGAATTTCCAGGTAAAGCTATATGATTTGTCTTTCTATGAAACTAAGAAATAATATTTAAAAAATGATCACAACCCCGAATTTACATTTGAAGCTTACGAGCGATTCTTCATTCTAACTATGCAGCCCTAAAGTGATGAGATACATTTAGTAGCTGTTTAGTTTGAATTGCGAAGAAACATATTTCCTTTATTTGAAATCGAACATTTCGTAAGAAATCTGAAAACATCTGGAATAATACGGCGGCTGTTGTGGAATGAGGACAATTCACGTTTTGTTTCTTGTAACGCAGAGTCCTTCTGGATATGTTTGCAACACTATTTCTATTTCTGCCGGAAAACAACAATGTGCGAGTACAAGTCAGGACAATTATGAGATATTATGAAATTTTACATCTAATGTTTCAGAGTGACAAAAATAATGTATTGATAACCTTAAGCAGTGCTATATTATTTTTAGATCTTGGTAATGTTATTTTTTAGCATGGCGCTTATAGCCAGGCGAGCTACTAACTCATTTAGCTGTGTAAAAGTATTTTCATTGAATCTCGTAGGTATGTATTAATATTTCTCTATAGAGATAGTAATAATATCTGTTGTAAAACGGGAAAAGTAGTACACCTAGCCAAATGTCGGTCATTTCAGAGAGGTAATTGAGTCTTCACGTTCATACGAATTCATATTTCAAAGTTTGAAACACAGTCTAATTTAGATGATAGATCTGACATTTATATTTATACATTTACTAAAATACCGCGTCGTCATGTAAATCTTGACTATCACACGAGAAATAAATTCTTAAACCACTTAGCATGGCAACATGGAATGTAAATGCAAAAGCCATAAAAAGGTACTCGCGGCGCGTTGTATTTAACGTTCCACCTGCTCTATTAAACAATTTATATAAACCACATGACTAACATTTCATAGTTTTCCATTTCGAACACTTCCATTGATGTACAAAAACCAAAAATAGCGGAATGAGTAGTAATGGTACGCGCTTTACGCACGGTGTGCATTCTTAAAATACCAGCAGTTAAACAGTTGTTGTAGCGACTGTGGAATTTTAGGAGGCAAGTGGTGTTATAAATTTTCATTTAGGCCCAACCAGCTTTATTTCCCGACGCGTCTCGGTTCCGGGTGCGATCGTAATTCAAAGGGAATACGTACCCCTAAAGTTTTGTAACAGGTGCTAGGTATAATATATGGCATGATTTGTGATTCTTGTTCTAATATTACACTATTCCTAATGAGGCTTGTGATTTACGACAACATAATACTTCAGTAAGTGCCATGAAAAGGAAGGGAGGATGTAATCATGATATTAAATATATTGTTACATTTATTTTAAACTGGCTTTATTAGAATAACAAATTCTATTAAAGCACAAAGCGTGTACATATCCATTACTCTTATCGTATCATAGTTAGTCCTTACTCAAATTTTGTATTCTGCTAAAATATAATTTCAACCCTCTCCTTATAAAAAATAACATAAATAACTGCCTAAGAAAAAGTTTTTTAATTCATAAAAAGTACACCGACTTCAATAAAAAACAATTTATGCGTCACTATAAAATTTTAAGGTTGCCGTTGATTTTTCTGAGAGCCCATCATCAGATCCTGACTTGGTGCCAATGGGACCACCTGGGAAGTATACCCTTTTAAACAAAAAAATAATTTCTCGAATCGGACCAGGCGTCTTCGAGTAATCGGGTCCTCCTCCTTTTTTTGAAGTCGGTTAAAAAGAAAGATTTAACGAAAGAGTGCCAAAACGTACTCCTGTGGCAATGAATCTTAAATCCTCTATTCGAACAGGTTCTGTTAATGAAGTACGTTTGACTTGTAGTACCTTTAACTACTTTTCAGAATTCTTTATAAAAACTTATTACTACCAGATGGTCTAAATTGTGTTTTATAACACCATGTCTATGCAGCACATTACTATTGTGTTAAATATTTTCTGTTTATTAACTATTCACTATTAATTCTATATCACGATACATATTCAGTGTAAGTTATACTTGTGAATTGCCATTTAATTGAACAGCATAATTATTTATAAACGAAAAAAAATTATAAAATTGGATTTTGAGTGGCATATGGGCATTGGGCAATATAATAATGGTCACCACCACGTTGTGCCAATTGGATGGAAAAACTACTAGTATACTATTTCATTCATTCATTCACACACACACACACACACACACACACACACACACATACACACTTACCGTTACTATTTAAAAATTTATAATTGATTTTTCTGTTTTGTATAATCGCATCTCGTCTTTACCTGTCTTAGCTTGTCAACTTGGATAGTGATTTCCCACGATACAAGCCTAGCTTAATGTGGGGATCACGGTACCCAATATGGTTAGAACTTAGACAATGTTTGTAAATGTAAACCATAATACTGTAAATCTATTACTATATTTCAAACATTGTATAAATAAAGATTTATTATTATTATTAATTCTTATAAAATAAAACTTTGCTAATTCGAAATAAAATAAAACTTTCTAACCTAACTGTCGTAAAAGTTTTAATTAGTGCATCCCGGTTGTGAACGTACTGTTGTAACTTAGTTGTATAACGGGTGGTACTCCGTCCGTACTTCAACACAAATGTGAACATACTTTCTTGGCGCCTCATTCATTCTCAATTCGCTGCGCTTGTTAAAACTTGACAAGCGGTTCACAAGTATACAATTATTGCATCGCATGACGAACAATTTTAAAATTAACTCTTTTGGAATAGTGTTAAGAAGGAATAATTATGTTTTCAGGGTTTATAAAAATTAAAAAAAAACGAACTAAGCCTCGAATGTTGACAAACTTGAATTCTATGTTCTTCTTACCTAAGGGCCAATATAAAAAAAACATCCTCTTGTGTCATGGCTTTTTTTCTCATGAGAATGCAATAACGTCAGCTCTCTACATAATTTGTGAAGTCATGTGACTAGCGATTGCTTAATTCACTTTGCCGTCCGTTGCATTCAGAGTTCAATGACATTGATAAGTAAATAAGGCTTGCGTGCATATAAAGATAGATGTGAATTTTAGAAAAGTATTCCAACTATTTTGTATAAATACTGCACTTACCTAATGACGATATGGCCAATACTGTGAGTGCTATCTCGACGGACGACAAAAGGCAGGTGCACCTTTGAATGAGGGTACAGAGGTGCTCTAGGAAGCAAAAGAGCCGCGTCCCCAGCTCTTGCTTCTCGATAACCTGCTCTTGCGCCAGCTAATATTACGGATCCTAAAGGCCACGCTGGTTGGACAGACACCCTGCCACAAGCGTCTTCTCCTGATTCACTAGTGCCGGCCTCAGTGGCACTGTAGGCAAGGCGCACTGTTCTCGGTGGTCGTTTACCTTTCCCATCTGCTGGCCACCAAGCAGCGGGAACAGTTAATTCCGCTAGACAGGCGCCTTCTTCTCCTTCTGGGCCACACGTAGCCATTAATGTCTTAGAACCCAGAATTGCATGTAATGTAATACAAACACGTCGAGGTCGTGCTGCCGCTCTGCGTGCACCACCTTCTCCACCAGTGTGGAATAATACTCTTAAAACTGGGGCATCTCTGGGCAATTCTTTAAACACAAGATGAGCGGACACATCTAATCGATGTGCTGTCGCTTCTTGTAATTCCATTAACGTTGCATTCCTTCTTGGCGGTTCTAAGGGATCAGGCACTGCATACCGTGCTGGTACTGTCTGCTTAGTAGAAAACGGACCGTATGTAGCACGGACTGACGCGGGAGCCGATCCTTGTAATACTGTAAAGCGATCGAGAGATAATAATGCTCCCGGTAAAGCTGTACCCATCGGCTCTGGAGGTGGCCCGGCGCCATTCCATCGTGGCGTGTGTTTGAGGAAAAAACCGCTGTCTTTATTTTCAAAATGAACTTCGACAGCGAGCACAGTCCCTGAAACAAAGAAAATACGTTATTTCGACCTATGAAGCAACATTACACATATTAAAAGTGACATAAGTGCCCTACCGTTTGTATATTTATTGAGATAAGGCATGGCAAATCGTTGGCATTGTTCCAAAAGCTACGTTAGTCTTATATAGAGAAACTTTAACTTGTTTATTACAAATATGACGATGATTCTCGATTGATAAGATTTTTGTATAAAGTGTCTTAACTCTATATAAATGTTTCCAAATATATACAAAAAATACAATTTCGGCGTTTAGTGCTTCTATACATCAAACTATAATAGTTATTAATGAAAAGTAGTAAATTAAAAATGTAAATTTAAAAGTGGTAGAGCCACGCTGTAGACATATTTGTCTACAGCATGAATGGGCCGGCTCGACCGGGGTAGTACCACTGTCTCACAGAAAACCAACGTAAAGTGACAGTTCACTGTCGCGTTTCGTATGGTAAGTGAGATATCCGGAGGCCCAGATTCCCCCTTCCCTTCCCTAATCCCTATTCCTGTCCTTTAAGGCCGACAGCGCATACGTGATACTTTCGGTATTGTGGATGTTCATGGGCGGTGCTGATCACTTAACATCAGGTGACCCACTGGCTCGTTTGTCGGACTATGATATAAAAAAAAATGAAATGGTAGAGTAAAGAGTATACATATATTACTAAAAATGCAGCGATAGCCTAGTTGGTTGCGGTACGGACTGTCAAGACAAAAGTCGTAGGTTCGAAACCCAAGTGGCATACACCTCTGACTTTTCTAAAGTTATGCGTGTATTAAAATGTTAATTATCGCTTGCTTTAACGGTGAAGGAAAACATCGTGAGGAAACCTGCATATCTGAGAGTTTTTCGAAGGTATGTGAAGTCTACCAACCCTCATTAGGCCAGCGTGGTGGACTAAGGCCTAACCCCTCTCATTAGTAGAGGAGGCCTGTGCCCAGCAGTGGGACAATGTTTAATACAGGGCTACTAGTATTATTATTATTTTATATATTACTATAGATATATTACTTTATATTTATACTAATATATGTATAAAGAGTTAAAGTTTGTGAGTTTGGATGTTCTGGGTAATCTCCGGTACTACTGATTCCATTTTGAAAATTCTTTCACTGTTAGAAAGGTATATGTCTGAATGTATAGACTACTTTTTATTTTGGTAAATATATATTTGATAAAAAATAAACTCCATGCGAGCAGAGCCGAGAGAACAGCTATATAATATAAGACTATAAGGAAGGAAACGAGTGAAGGGCGAAGGCGAAAGTGTTCTTGTGCCTATGACGGATGAGTTAGCGTCACGCGGACTGCCGCCACAAGACGCTACCTCGTTACTTGTTTCGTTTATTGAGCCCAGGATTTATGTCACGTACTTGGTGTACGAGCTTGTCGTGGAATTTATTATAATTGTAATTTCTGTATCAATGGTGCGTTGGTGGCGCAGTTGTAATTGCGCATTCGTGGGTTTGATCCCCGGGTCGGGTAAAGTCATATTGGGTTTTTCTATCTTGAAATTCTCAGTATTAGCTCGGAGTCTGGAATTTGTGCCGGTATGGCGATAGGCTTTCAGATTATGGGACCGAAATTCGGCCAAAAGTAGGTGTACTGGTTACACCTCTGCTACACCTTCGGGGATTACAGGCGTGAGTGTATATGTATGTATCAATGGATAATATTTTGTATGAATGATACATATTAATATTAATGTATATGATATTTATTTACTACTTATCGTTTTTTGGTAGTGATAGAAATCTCAATGTTAGTTTCGAGTCTTCCAATCTACCACAATCACCAAAAATATATTCTTTACGAAATTCAATCATTTCATTAGCGTTAAGTATATTTAAACTAATTAGTTTTGAGACAATATTTATACAAAGAAACACAACTAAGCGGTAAGGCGCAAATTTCTTGTATGCGGAAGGATCGCTTCGTTTGTGAGGAAACGGCACCGTTCAGCGTTCGCGCGCCTCCCTATTACATGACTAGTACGGGGAGTGGAAGGGGTTAATAAAAAGCTTTGGCACGTGATGTTCTTAGAACAAAGAAAAATTCACATCGCTTTCATGTTTCAACTCCATTCGAGGATACGTTACATTATATTAAGACTTTCTAGACATGAAAATTGGCAATTCCGCTAAACTCGCTTCAGAATTTTTATTTTGTAATGAAATAGAAACACTCTCTTTTGCTGTGAATAATAATTAACAGTTTATATATTTCGTATAATTTAAACGTTTCTGTACGGGCCAAAATGTTTATAATTATGTGTCAATACACAAAATCATAAATACTTCTATTCAAATTCTCCTATATTGTTCTGGCAATCATCACCAATACAAGTTCAATTTTCAACGAATATCGATATTGGATATTGTATGAGTTTTATTTCGTTTCACAGCGTATTCTGCACACTTTAATTTCCTTTGGACGTAGTCGGGCTACAAAAAGTTACTCGATTGATATCGCTTTTTCCAATAGTACACTCGATCGCGTGGCTGGGGTTGCTCCGGGGTGTAATAACAACGACAGAATTGAGTGGACTCCTTGTCGAAATGATTGCGTAACATTAGATATAACGTGAGACTAACAATTATTATTTTTGTTTGATAAATGATGTACGTAATTCATCAGTCATTAAATGAAATTCCAAAATATGCGTACCTACTTTATGTTAAGTTTCATTTTATTCATCTATATACATCACAAAGAAAAACTCTCCTCAACCTCTTGTTGTCTTAAATACCCTAACAATTCCATACATTATTCATATTAGTCTGTAATTTATTGAAGACATGTTTTCTATTGTGAAATGAACTCATGATGTTAATTTTAACTATATTTCATGTAGCTATTTATCTTTATCTGTGTTTGTTTGATTGATTTAATTTATTATAGTTCTTATATCTAAGTTATTAAGTGTAATTGGCTTATCCGTGGTTATTAATTATACATTTATTTCATAGCTATGTTACAAAGAACAATGTGAATGTTAATTTGTAACACAATTTTGAAGTTGGAATATACATGTTGTATATGTATGTTGCTTTTTTTATTTTGTATCCTGGTAGGGCAAAGTAACCACACTGGACCCTATGGTAAGCGCAGTGCCCTCCAGTTAGAGTAGCAAGTAGCGAGAGACAGTTTATCCTTCGCTACTCAACACAATCATGCCCATCTGTTTTGTAGGTTCTTCACATGACGCCTAAAGGAGCCAATCCTGGCTCCTGGATCATAGGAAGGATTAAACGCGGTAGCTGGCAAACTGTTCAACAACAGTTGATGGGGCGGCAAAAATACAAATTTGCGAACCTCTTGGTTCAAGCCGGGGTAGTAGACACCACGAAGGTGACTCCGTGGTTCTGATGTGTAAAAGAGAGGATATATTATTTATATCATAGCCTGATAGAATTCGGGTATATATTATATTATAGTCTACGATTACACGTAGTAGTTACGACTTCTGCCAAAAACTGCGACATTAAGCAATTTTTTTTAAAATGTATTAGGATATTCCATTTGATTTTAGATCCCAGATGAAAATATCTGAATTTGTAATACGTATCATGATTGCTTGCTTCAAATTGATTCCGTGCAATAATGTCCACTCTCGCGACTCTTGTATTGATGGCTCGCTGAAACATCAACAAAGGGGACGCGGTAATGTGTCGGACTCCATTAATGGGTAAATATTTGCACATTTGTCATGGCGCATTGCCGACTTTGACGTCATACAGTGATCGTCCCACCAATTTACATAACGGCTACATACGCTGGTTTTGTGTTCATTTATTAATTGATGAACTTGCTTCATCGATGCTGTATTGACTGATGTGGCTTTCAATAAAATCCATTACGGCAATTGAATGTCGTTAGCGTCCGTTGTTATTGACCAAGGGCTCTTTTATAGAGAGTAAAACATACAACGACCACTCCCTTATACTATACATTAGCGAACAAGGAGCATTGAATTTAAGTAATATAAAGGTAATTTGAAATGAGTTTACAGTTTTATCCAATATCTTTCCGGTTTTTGTCAGGGTAGAGTTCGCGTACGATGTTTGGCCATTTTGCGGTCTTCTGAGTACTCTGACACTAGACCCTCGACCGCTTCTTCACCTTTTTGCCTAGTGTGAAGAAGCAGGCCGGCATGATTGTGTTGAGTAGCGGGGGATAGATTGTCTCTCGCTACTAAATACTCTAATTGGACGGCACTGCACTTACGATCAGATGCAGTGTGGTCACTTGGCTATATCAGGATAAAAAAAAACAAATTTCTTTATTAAAGATAATTTATCGGCATTCAGCGTACATGCCAGAAAATTAAGTATTTTTCAACTACAGTCGTCTAAAAGATCACAAATAAAACGCCAATCCAAAAATATGAGGTAAAATTGAATTAGGTCGGTCCCGACACCAATCCCCAGGTGAATCATTTTATTATAGTACGAGAACTAAAAAAAGTATATTTTCAACTGACTAGAAAACTGTACTTTTTTGGTACAATATGTTTGTATTTTAGTTACACGAACGTTGATGTTACGATAAACCGGTCATAGGCTACAAGCTACGTGGCTGCTGGGTGGCGAACATAACTCTGTATTCACAGTAGCACGTACTTTATTTCCTGGTTTCCCATCCAATGGCCCAATGAGTAACTCAATTGACAGCGTGACTTTCCTGCATAACAAATGAGTATTTGGAGAATCAATATTTTCATGTCTACGTCTGATAAACAAGAATATAAAAAAGCAATTTTTATGATTATAAAAACATAACATTCGAGAATGAAATTCTTAAACCTAATAGGTGAAATTAACCCACGTTATTTTATTTCACACAGATCTGGATGATAAAAACAATATTGGTTAAGTAAAAGCCGAATCGAATTGCTCCTAAAATTTGTATAAAACGACAATAAACCGTAAAAATAGAGGTAAAAGAAGGCGTCGTAAAAAATAATGATACATCCCAGAAAGCGGCGGGCTACTGAATTTTCTCCCTCAGAGCAACAGCTGTAGCAGTATTAATAAAGATATTTGGGTATTTATATTGATTTCTCTTTTCCGAAGCTCGTACTTTAAAACTGGCAACATCTACTACAACTAAGTTTATTTTTTCAAATGCTAACTAATATATTTGATGCTTGGGATGATTCACGGGATGCTTTGGGTGTGTTCTGTGATCTATCTAAAGCTTTTGATTGTGTACACCATGACACACTTATCAGGAAATTGAGACACTATGGAAATAATGGTATTGCTCTTAATTTATTTAAGTCATAGTAATAGGGTTCAAAGTGTGGACGTCAATGGAAAATTATCTCCTGGATCTATTGTTAGCATGGGAGTTGCACAGGGCTAGATTCTTGGACCCTTTCTATTCTTAGTCTATATTAATGACTTATCTTATTGCATAAGGGACGACTGTGAGGTAGTGTTGTTTGCAGATGATACTTCTTTAATATTTAAAGTATGCCGACATAATTCTGTTCTTGACGATGTAAACAACACGCTCGCAAAAATAGTACACTTGTTTAGCGTTAATAATTTACTATAGAAATAGTCAGAAAACCAAATGTATTAGATTTTTAACACCCAATGTCAGAAAGATCGACGCCAATATTTACATGAATGGGGATAGATTGAGTCTTGTGGAGACAACCAAGTTTTTAGGCATAACATTAGATCCCAAACTTCAATGGGGATCTCACATTACACTGTATTATCCAAAAAATTAAGTGCCGCAGCTTATGCAGTGGGTAAAATAGGAATTGACCGACGCTAACACGGCTAGGTTAGTCTATTTTGCGTATTTCCATAGTTTGATGTGCTACGGGATTCTACTATGGGGTGGTGCTGCTGA
The DNA here is from genome assembly GCA_905220505.1 of Laothoe populi. Classification (NCBI taxonomy): domain Eukaryota; kingdom Metazoa; phylum Arthropoda; class Insecta; order Lepidoptera; family Sphingidae; genus Laothoe; species Laothoe populi. Next base: position 9,442,206 of record HG992152.1, read on the forward strand.
CATCAATATCATTTTTACTCTCCAAAAGCGAGCTATAAGATCTATCTGCTCGCTAAGTTCTAGGAGTTCTTTGAGAGAAAAATTCAAAGATATTAATATAATGACAGTAGCATCACAATTTATATTCGCTAATTTAATGTATGTCATAAGAAGTCATGTCATAAGAATATACAACAATTTCCTAAAATAAGTGATGTCCATAGTGTAAATACTAGAAATAAAAATAACCTTGTTAGATATAAAACAAGGCTCCACAAAATCGGCAACTCTTTCAAGGGTCTTTGTATACGCTTTTACAATAAGGCTCCCAATCATATTAAAGAACTAAATAAAATATGTTTTAAAGCTACTATTAAGCGAAAATTAAGTAATAAAGCCTATTACAAAATTTCGGAATATTTAGATGACCTAAAGGCTTGGGAATAAGTTATCCTATTACTTAGAAGCGTAGCCATTAAATTATTATTGGGAACTTTAGGTACATATATATAGTAATGCCAATCTATTTATTTCTTTAACATTGCGAACTTGTATGCCTTACATGACTTTACTTGATATTTTGTGTCTAGTATTTCAATTGTTGTATTCAGTCTGGGTATGCCATGCTCGCTAAAGTGTCTGTGCTTGCTGCGGCGCCATGTGCCAGGTCGGTCTCTTCCCTGTAACATGGTTGAGGAGGCCGATGGCTGACAAATGCGTCACTGCTCGTGAACGGGTGCGGCTCGTGTGGACTGGTCTGCTCAGACTGTTTCAGTAAGGACCGCTTTAAGAAATCGAGATTTTTATCACTCTCACGACAGTCATGTGCGGCACTAGGTCTTGTAATGAGTATAGAACTCATTCACAATATTTCAATAAGGCAACTTAACATATATTGAGCTGCTCTAATCTAAGGTAATTAAACTTAAATCGTATATATTATATGACCTATGATTATAACTATATGACCAAATATTGTTAACCGGTGTGAAAAGAGCAACGCTATAGTTTCTTTCCCGTTCTTCTCTAGCGAGACTGCATTCAGAACTGGCGGTAGAGTGAAAAAATTGACTGAATCTAAATGATGTATAATATTTTATGGATTCAATAAATATTTGATTTTGATTTTGATATTATAGTTGACGTAGAGTAGTTGAGTAGTTATTGTAAATATAATACAGTACATTCAAAATACTCAAAAATATTTTTTCTTTATCACATCTAAGTCTATCTCTTCCGTTTAGCTACATCATCCACATTAACATTATCCACATTGGAATAGCTACATTCTAATCTTGTTACCATCAGCCATGAAGAAGAAAAATCGCCTTCATGAACGTCAGTATATATTGTAGCGACTCTAGATCACGTGCGTCTTCAACATGGGTTTGACAATTAACCATGTCACTATCGCTTGCCATCCATCCAAAGTGTGGAAGTGTAGTGAGTTAATGTAAAAAGATAGAATCTTGATAATAAAAAAGAATTAAAAGAAAATGAACAGAAAATTCCACCACAGCCACGGTCGGATAAACATTGTCGTCATCGTCACCCACATAAAAACGGGGATGTAAAATTTATACAGGTTTTGACGGCAAAGTAATTTTCCTCGTCTAAGGTACTTCCGCGTTTGTTGCTTAGATAATTGGGAGTAAATCAGGCTATCTTGTTAACTGTGCTATATTATTTAAAAGCTTCACAGAATTGTTAATCGTCTCTCAGTACGTTTTTATTCGCGATAGGACAATATAGTAACATCATGTAAATATTTCTTATGTCTTACACTGGTTACTAGTAATTGTTATAATGAATAAAATATTCACTTTCAACCACATTAATCAAATAATAAATGACACGACTTATATGAAACACTTTAATCGGTACCCCAACAAGGGATATATATATAAATATAAATTCTGACTGTCCATGACATTTCTCTTCGTTGAATATTTTACACTGTAGCTTGAGGGCAGAAATAAACAAATCAGAGGCACTACCCAGACTGACCCGTATAAGAGACACCTACGACCTAGTGAACTTTAATAATAAAGTACACTTTAAAACAACAATCGTTTGTACGTGACACTTAGGTATTATATATTCGTGCTCAGGACTTTTTATATAAAACAAAAAATAAGAGAAAACTGGCGTGACAGTGACAACATCCCATATGAGCCTCTAATTACGCATTTTTGCGTCGTCAACATGTTTACGTTATTTTGTACTTTATAAGTGTATGTATAGCATACATTATAAAAAGTTTTTCTATCCTGGCAACGTGACCACACTGCACCTGGTGGTAAGCGCAGTGCCGTCCAATTGGATTATCGAGTAGCGAGAGACAATCTATCCCCCGCTACTCAACACAATCATGCCGGCCTGCTTCTTCAAACTACGCCATGTCAGAGTACTCAAAAGGCCGGAAAACGGTCAAACATCGTACCCCAACTCTAGACCCCCGACAAAAACCGGACACACTGGCACTGGCTGATCTCGGAAGGCGACACACTAGCGTGTGCCACTATGGCGGGTTTTACACCCTGTGTACCGTGGTCGCTATCCGGACGGATATGAGTATCCGACCACCAGTAAATTATTTGTATATTACTTTATACTTATTCCTCGAAAAGGGTTCGGATGTATTAGAGGACAGATTTGTAACATTTGGTTGCCTGACCACATAATATCGAGGACACCAGTCCGCTCTATTGACTTGGACGAACCCTTTATGTCTTTACAAAGTTGCGGTGTTGACAAAAAAACTTTATTATACATAACATTTTTACGCAAACCAAGAACCTTGTCGATTTTAGATCTATGCGCTCACACATCAGCGTTAGAGCAATACGTAACGTACGTACGATTTAATAAAGTAAAACGTATTATTTTTGTTTAATAATTACATAGATTTTTCTAGTTTAGATTATGCGATTCGTCAATTTACTAGTATTTCCTTCAAGATAAACAATAGCCATAACATGTTATTTAGTTGAACGCTCTGATACAAAGTCTTCATACGACTTTTTCGTAAAGCTTTATTTTTTTACACAGCTTTTGTTTATATAGCGATCGGTAGATTAGTCAGAAATTTCTTGGAATGCAACGTAATCTTTTATCTAGGCTATAATACAAATTGTAACCTGATTTAAAAATTCGTTGTAAGCTTCACTAAATTGGGATTGAATTTGATAATTCTTGTATTCGATTGGATTAAAAAGAGGATCGTCCCATATAAATTGGGTAAAAATTTGATGACGAAACTCGAGGAAACAATTAAGAATCATTACTACGGATTACAGCAAACGCACCACACTCGGGTTGTAAAGTAGATTTTAAGTTTTATAGTATAAATAATATAATAATAATATGAGCCCTGTATTAAACATTGTCCCACTGCTGGGCACGGGCCTCCTCTACTAATGAGAGGGGTTAGGCCTTAGTCCACCACGCTGGCTTAAGCAGGTTGGTAGACTTCACATACCTTCGAAATTCCTGTATGAATTCTCAGGTATGCAGGTTTCCTCACGATGTTTTCCTTCACCGTTAAAGCAAGCGATAATTAACATTTAATACACACATAACTTTAGAAAAGTCAGAGGTGTATGTCACTTGGGTTTCGAACATACGACTTTCGTCTTGACAGTCCGTTCCGCAACCAACTAGGCTATCGCTGCTATAAGTTAATATATAAGTATAAGTTTTATAGTTAAACTTCTTAATATTTTAAAATTATATTTATCTCATAGAAAACTTATAACAGATTTACTTTGTGCAATTAAACTAAAAGATATGAAATTTACGGTCAAAATGAATAAATGATTTTAGTACAAATTTAAAATTGAAGTGGGTGTACTGGTTACACCTCTGCCTACAGATTACAGGCGTGAATGTATATTTATGTATGTATGTATTAAATTGAAATTACTGGATCGATCCCGGAATATAATTGATTGCTACGTTAGTTTGTTTTGATATTTATTAAGACAATATTTATATTGGACAACAAATGGACACAAATATCGGTAAATGCAAGAAAAACAGAAAGTTATCGTAGAACTTAAGTCATATTAAATTATGTTTTGTTTTTGGTACATATATTATTTTGAAGGCATTACATATGTATGGTGACTACTGATCATAAAGGAATGGTATTGTAATCGCAGAATACATTGGGTATGATTGTATGTATAAAGCGAAGATGAGTAACTGAGACATGCGATTGGGCCAGGAATGCGAGTTGTCGTTGAATGGTCGTAACTTATTACAGACGAATTCTCGGAACATGTTACGTCTGACTCATGAAATGAGACAAACGATAATTCAAAGCTTAGAATAGAATGGCTTCAGGAATTTGTCAACTGAGATAGTGAAGTTACCGCTCGTACTTGATTAAACAATATGCCGCGGCCGCGCGCCGTGTCGCTCTATTAGAAAGTAAATGTTAGGATGAGTATGAATATTAGCCGATGTGTTGATAGAGATACATCACTTTGAATAAGTTTTTATCTAAGGCCATTCGTCCCGCAAATCGTAAAAATTACGCCGAGTTCTATTTATAAAATATGTCAAATATGACTTCATTATGAAACTTTCTGTCTGAATAGAATTTCTATAAACGTTCACAAATAATGTACAATAAAACTTATACTACGTGTAACGGGAATAACGCACATCCTCAGACACCCCAATTTAAAAATATTATTACAATCATAATTCATGTATTGAAATTAGACTGCGACGAATATAAACATTGTTTTTTACGAAATTAATTGTACTATTTTTCGACATAAAGTTCGTAATTTTAATTATTTGATTTTTTAAAGTGTTCGTTTATTATTGCATTTAGTAAAGACTTTATCGCATCTTTATTATATCTCAGTTTCGTTTGTCTTGAACGTTAAATTAAAGGGTGACTATTATTTACCTGAGTGTTAATTAATTTTGGAAAAAAAACCGTCTATTAAAAAATTGTTGATATCGATTCTGTCGCTTATACTGAACAAATTACTTTCAGAGGGTGCATTAATCATGTTACATGTTGTATAAGTAGTTTTTTTTATTTTTTTTTATTCTGGCGCGGCAAATTGACCACACTGCATCTGATGGTAAGCGCAGTGCCGTCCAGATAGAGTATCAAGTAGCGAGAGACAGTCTATCCCCCGCTACTCAACACAATCATGCCGGCCTGCTGTTTAGCTTCTTCACATTGATGGTAGCCGTCTTAATGCAAATTGTCTGAAAATCTACTACACCTGTTCACGTGCATTCTATACTAAAATAATTGTTATGGCTTCTGGACAAAATAGATTTAACCATATTATATAACAAAAAAGAATAACAAAGAAAAACCACGTTGCATCTCTGGCGCCCGAAACCTCAGCTTCAATCGGTGTTTGTATTGGGCTGTCAACGTTCAAATCGTCAAGGTTATTTGCGTCGGGTATAGCTTTAAATTTAGCACGATTTGGAACGCATTCGTTTTTGGGATTCTTCCAAATACGTTTAAATAAATATTACGACTTATAGGTATCATTTTCAGTTATTCATTTGAAGTGACATCTATATCTTACTTGGATCTTCGATGTTGTATAAATTTTCCAGGCAAAGGGTTCTAGTCAAGAGGATCGTTATTTTTCAGGGGTCCCTTATATTTCATAAATGTATAGTATTGTATAGATAGGACCGCGTGATCAGCTCTCGTCGAAATCTAGGGCCATCAACCTCTCGCGTAGCTCTTCAGTGAAGGACTCTCGTATAGTGACTCCCACGTGATACGCTTCTTCGAGATAATTTGAGCCTGACTACATAACATATGCTCGTATGAAAATCTTTGTTACAGTGGTTCCCCTCGGGAAATCAAATTGAAAAATTTTCCTCCCTTTGTAATATTTTGTGAGTGAACGAGGCAAAGGATATTGTCGGATATGTTTAATGTTTTCGTCAAAGTTGAATATAAAGCTTGTTGATAATTTTGTATATAAATTTAGCTTTGTTGTATCCTTAAAACACAAGGATGTCAACTCTAACGTCGTCAACAATTTGAGCTAATATTAACAAGAGCGGATGGCTGCTGATAAAAAAAAAAACATTTTTTTATCTTATGTAAAATCTATGGCTCATTAACGCGAACCATTGAAATTAAATGTTATATAAATGATCCCTTTTTAGAATAATGAACTTATATAAATTTGAATTTGGCTTTCATTGAGCATTACAAAAATAAGTGTCTAAATAATACTCCTTTATTATTCGCCTTCTTTAAAGAAGATTTAATAATTACTGAGTTAAAATAGGTGTGATTACTTGCATAAAATTAGTTAAAACAGACACGAAAATGTTTTAAATTCATTTTTATACCCATCACTATAAAATCTAACGATATTTATACAACAACCAGCCATATTTTTTGCTTAATTGCATATATCGGGTTATATCAACTGCAATAATAAATAATGAGATGCAATACTAAATCCCAAATGAGTTCCACGTTCATACGTGGTCACATAATGGAGTCGTTGAATTAAACCACCATTTATACTAACAGGCCATTAATCTGCTTTATTTTCAAATGTATGTTTAACGCCTCGTTATCCTTCCTGTGTTAAATTTTTCTTGTTTAATTATAGTAGTGGCGCAGTTTTAATTGCGCATGCGTTACGACTGCTGTACTGAGGTCTCGGGTTCGATCCCCGGGTCGGGTAAAGTGATATTGGGTTTTTCTATCTAGAAATTCCTCAGTAGGGTCGGGTAAAGTGATATTGGGTTTTTCTATCTAGAAATTCCTCAGTGTTAGCCCGGAGTCTGGAATCTGTGCCCGGTATGGCGATAGGCTCGCCCCCTATCACATTATGGGACCGAAATTCGGCGAAAAGTGGGTGTACTGGTTACACCTCTGCCTACCCCTTCGGGGATTACAGGCGTGAGTGTATGTGTGTGTGTAATTTAACAAGAGTACCTGTTCTGCAGTCTATTGTATGGTTTCTAAATTCTAATAGCTGTCAATCCTTATGGAAGACAGATCGGCTCTACAAATTTCTGTCGTGTTTACACATTTGCTCTTACCATAGAAGCATTTCTCGTGTTAGACTTAACTTATGTACGGTGTATTGTAGAGTACCGTGAGACCGGAGTTGTTCATAAACCATATTATGTATCAGTTCACTATGTATTCAACCTGCTTTCTATTATATGGTGTTACAGCTTTTATAAATACAGTTATGTAGTTTTCCAAATATTTATTTTGAGAATTGAGATATACCAATATTACCAAATAGAGATAATATATACATTTAGAGATTGACGATGTGAAAACACATTTGAAATATAGTTATAATTATTATGACAAAATATAATATTCAGTCTCGTATTCTCTTGAAATGAACCAACGCATTTGCAAGCCCTCTGGTGTTGCAGATGTTCATGGGCGGCGGTGATCACTTTCCATCAGGTGAGCCTCCTGCCCGTTTGCCTCCTTTTAACATAAAAAAAACCGACAATTATAATTACGATGGGATAAAATTACAAATGATTAATTTGTCCATTAATTAGGAAAGATGAAATGAGATAAGTCAAAGCAAAAATCTTTGTTGAGAATTTATTTTATGAGTTTGCATCTAAGTTCTTCTCAAATGTGTACTATTGTAAGAGTATAATCATAAGCATAAAAATTGTAAATTCACAAAGTCCCCATCCTTTTCGAAAATAAATACATCTCGGGCGTAAGAGAAATCACAACTGGAACTGTTTCAAAGAAATTTATTATTTTGTAAGTTTTTAAATTTAACAACGACATCCATTAACAAGATGTAAAATACAAAAAGGGACAAAGAGTCTTTCTTCGACTTTCAAATTAACAAAATATCAAGTTACGAAAGGCTTTTATCAAAATTGAAACAACACAATTACGTTCTATTGCTGTACAAACAATCAAAGTAATTAGAGCGGTGTACTTTTAATATTTGTGTACCTACCTAATATTTTATGTCATTAAATACATTTCTTATTAAAATGAAATATTAGCCTATTTTATGGCTAAGCTTGATGACCGCATTGATCTTGATATTCAGGCGAGTAAAGTAGCTTGTGACCTATGTATTGTGCCAAAACTTATTCAGGCTAAAAGTAGGTGATCTGAATTACCCAATTCAAGAAAATTTATTACAAAACTAGCTGTTGCCTGCGGCTCTGCCCGCGAGAAAGTTATCTTCTATTTATAAAATCATTTCATCTCTCACAACTACTCGAGATAACATTTATTTAATCTTTATTTCATTCTTAGAGTGTACTCTATGATTTTATTGTCCATTCTTTTGCCGCAATACAATACTTTGGACGTAATGCCTTGACAGACAGACAATAATTCCAAAAACAATTGTTTTGGGGTCTATATCGATAATACAATACGTTACAATCAAAATTGTGCAAAAATATTTAATGTACAGAGAAAGTGCCTCTTCAGCTTTATTATAGTAAGTATAGATAACTGTGATTTTATAAGTCTGAGTGTACATATATTGGTATGTTAAGTCTTGCGGCTTGAGTTCTGAGTACACTTTGCATTTGTCAACACATAACGGAAGACTCTTATCACATATTTGATGACTGAGATTTACTGCAAGAGACATTATGTTGGATCAGAACATGCTACATGTCATGTTTAATAATGTTTGAAAAATATTGCTTGTATCTGTCAAATGGCTTATGAATTATGTAATAAAAGTACAATACATTTTTTTATTAGATATTACATATCATATATTTTCTTGTATATATGATAAGAAATGATTCATAAAAATACGGCACGAAATTAGTACACGGGGTCTAAAGATTTGTGAATACCTAATTACGTTGTCTAGAATTAAAAGAATAATTTTTGTTCCAATAACCGTTAATTGATACCAAATCAATACAAAGTAGAAGCAAAAAAATATAATAGTCAAAAAATAGCTAAACACAACAGTATAAGTTGTTAACAGTTAAATAAGTTGTAACACTATTTATTCCGAAAAGCATATGTTCCTGAGGATTAGCAATTAAATTCTTTATATAAACTTGTCCATGAGCAGCATCTAGAAAAGGCAAATCTCGGTGATAATATAACGATAAAAAACTAAACACAAAATATATGCAGAATTACATATGTCTGAACCCATAATAAGATGAGTAATAACATTATAATCGTGTACCTTGTCTTTTACACGCAAATTAGCTAAGCTTATCGTCGTCTCTACTCACGTGATGAAATTCACGGCATTTTCTTTAGAAAAAGTACATTATTCTGATATAAAAACTACACTTATCTATTTGACAAACTTCATCTGTGCCTCGTTATAAATAAGGGCAAATACTTATACAATATCTATTATGTGGAGCTTAACTTAGTTAATCAAATCATACTAATCGCTTTTATTATAAATGGGCTAGAGTTTGTCTCTGCCAAATCATTCCAACAGAATCCCTTCAGTGATTTAGCTATAGTATATATATTTTATTTCGTGATTATACCAATAATCACTGAAGCGATAAAACAATTGAGCGTTAACGCAAAACCACCCTTAAACACAACAACAACTTTTCACGCTCGTATAAATGCAAATGTAAGGATGAAAATTTGTCTTTATTTACACACTCCTCATTTGTCGCGTGGTGGTTTGTAATTTTTTGTTCTGAATATATTAAATACGGGCGCTTTTACTTTTTCATTTATTATTCAGTGGAGCTAAATACGGAATATTATGCATAGAACTAACTATAATAGTATGAATATACTTTTATTTAAAACTCTCACACCCGCCTGTATAAAACTGATATGAGTTTTTCATCATGGTAACTTAAACTGAGTTATATAAAAGTCCACCTTATCCCAATGTGTATCTATAGAAATTTACACTGTATTTGGTGATCTCATGCCAAAAATTTGTATGAAAATGAATGGTTATTATTCTTATTTCAATATGGATTACCTATACATGTTGATATAAATATTTTAATGCGTTTATACATATATTTAAGTATACATATATTATGTATATTCTCTTAAATTTTATTTAGCCTGTATTCATTTTAGATTTGTCAGACGGTAAGGCCGCCAATAATATGTAATTCTAGGCCTGTATTATAAGACTAGCTGTTGCTCGCGGCTCCGCCCGCGTGGAGGTCATGTTTGGGAGAAAAAGTATACAATACAAATACCAATATTCATGCGTTTAACTTAAAAATGACGGATTTTCATACAAACTTTCATTCCCTATTTTACCCCCTTAGGGGTGCAATTTCCAAAAACCCTGAAATATGTGTTTTTAATTTTTAACTGTAAGGCCAAATATCAAATTTCATGCGTTTAACTGCAAAAATGAAGGATTTTCATACAAACTTTCTTACCCTATTTAACCCTTTTAGGGGTGGAATTTCCAAAAATCCTGAAATACATATTTTTTATTTTTGACTAAAAAGCCAAATACTAATTTTCATAAACTTAACTTCAAAAATGACGGATTTTCATACAAACTATCATCCCCTATTTTACCCCTTTAGGGGTGGTATTTCCAAAAACCCTTCCTTAGTGGATGCCTACGTAATAAAAGGTACCTACTGTCAAAATTTCAAGTCTCTAACCCCAGCCGTTTTGGCTGTGCGTTGATCGATCAGTCAGTCAGTCAGTCAGTCAGTCAGTCAGTCAGTCAGTCAGTCAGTCAGTCAGTCAGTCAGTCAGTCAGTCAGTCAGTCAGTCAGTCAGTCAGTCAGTCAGTCAGTCAATCAGTTTCTTCTTTTATATATACAGATAGCCTCACTTCTGGGGCCGGATATCCTCTACCAATAAGAGGGGCTAGACCATAAGTTATTACGCTGGTCTGATCCGGATAGACTACACATAATCTTAAAAATTCTCGTGAATTTTCAGGTATGTTTGTTTCCCTTACCATTACAGCAATTAATAAATATCAATGTAAACACGCGTTATTTCTAAAGTATGAGATGTTAGCCGTATGGGCTGGATTCGAACCTGCAATTTGCGTCTCATTAGTCCGGACCACTCCTAATTAATATTTGCAATTTCATTATTGTTCCATGATATTTTCTTAATTTCATGCTTAGTGTAAATGCAATAAAGAATTAATTATAGCCATAGGTTACATATTGTAGCCATAGGTTTCGATCTCCGCACCGATACAAATCTTTGTGTGATTCACAAATATTTGTTTCAGGTCTGGGCTTTGTGGGACCATAGTCCCTGGTAGTTTTTGACACTCACGACAGAAGTATGAACTAGAGTCAAAACTACATGAGAAACAATAATAAAAATGATTGTTATAATTATTATAAATAATATAATAATAATAATTTCCCCCAACCCCTTTCTATCATCGGACGACAAGAGACTCGGCGAAGCGTCATCGATACATGGTTGATATTCCACCAGTGCGCACGAAGCGTTTTGCTAGTACATTTATCATGCGCACCGCTAGAGAGTGGAACTCTTTGCCGGAGTCTATATTTCCCGAAAGTTATAATCTGGGTATCTTTAAGTCAAGAGTGAATAGGTATCTTCTAGGCAAGCGTGCTCCACCGTAGACCACATCATCACTTACCATCAGGCGAGATAGTGGTCAAACGCAAGCCTATTTATAGTAAAAAAAAAAAAAAAATAATACTAGCCCTGTTTTAAACATTGTCGCACTGCTGGGCACGGGCCTCCTCTACTAATGAGAAGGGTTAGGCCTTAGTCCCCCACGCTGGCCTAATGCGGGTTGGCAGACTTCACATACCTTCGAAATTCTTATAAGAATTCTCAGGTATGCAGGTTTCCTCACGATGTTTTCCTTCACCGTTAAAGCAAGCGATAATTAACATTTAATACACACATAACTTTAGGAAAGTCAGAGGTGTATGCCACTTGGCTTTCGAACATACGACTTTCGTCTTGGCAGTCCGTACCGCAACCAACTAGGCTATCGCTGCTATATTATAAATAAGATTCCTCTAAATTCCGTGCAAAGGGCAAAACCCCAGACATATTACAGCTCTAAATATGTATTCATATTTTATGTTTTACAGTTAGAATGAGGGCTCTTAAAAATTCTAGTTTTATAAATATTTACAATCATAACAGTAAAATAAATATAAATAAGCTTCTTTCGTAATATTAAAACATTCGATAAAATGTAAGTTGTTATGGAATTGCCAAAATCATTATAGATTCCAATGGGCAGTAGAAATAAATCAATTGTGGTTATAAAGAAATTCCAAACCGTAAAAGGCGGGAAAATTACACTGTCGGGATAAGAAGCTATTGGGTGTGAAACCATTGGGGTTTTGTGAGAAGAAAATGCTAATTTTACAAAACCTCTGATGTAAAATACGAATTTGACATCCAGCTATCTAAATTTTCAATATGAATACGTTTATCTCGAAAATATTCAGGTTTTGAAATAAAACTGTCTCATAGTTTTACGCAAAACCATAATGAGAAAAGTATAATAGACTACATAAACGCAATTTGTTTCAAACGAAATCTTTTAGAGTAGAGTTATAACATTAATAAAAACAAATTAAAACTAGTTTGGTATTACGGTTTAGATAAAAGCATTAACTGTCAAACTATACTAAACACTATGTGCGTGGGTTTCGCAGACAGAAATGTCAAATCAACAATCTAAGTGTAGGTAACACCAGATGGTTAGGTTCTATTAGTGAGGATGCAAAGCAATTTAACTCGGGCCGTTACTGAGCGCGGGTTGATTGCAATCTGTTCACTTTATCGTGGATATTGCGAGACTATTTATGTATTATAAAATTTCTACGATTAGATTCTTGCTCATACTGGTTGTAGTGACAAAAAGTTGCGTCACTAGATTTGATCGTCAATTTTTTTTTGTATTTGATTAACTGGTGCTGACTTCAATATAAAAAAAATATTCAAAGTCAAAAAGCTCAAAATAGATATACAAATATAGGTAAATATATCTAAATTCTTTTAAATTTTATTTTTTTAGCCTTGTAATATTGTAATCCTGAGCAATTTTAGTAAGTAAGGTGGTATCACGCTGCGCGCACACACACACACAGCAAGTCACAGCGGGACATAATCACGGACTTGTACGAGTCCTACACCACAAAGTAAGGCAGATTATTATAGTGGTCGCAATTATTCACATTAATAAAAATTATTACAACATAAAGGATGTTCTCCGAAAAAAGCAATCTACTTTTTATATTTTAAAATAAAATAAAATAAAAAAATGTTTATTGCCTTATTATCTACTTACATAGTATAAGTTGTATGAGCTAAAAATTATAATTAAAAATAAAAACGATATAAGGCAAAAGGAAGTGGCTCAGCTTCAGCTGACCGGAACCATAGCTCCAAGCAGCGCTGGTTTTCAGCCACTCCTGACTCCCTGTGGTGTTATGTGGGAGATATTATAGCGGTGGCAAACGTAGTGACACAAAACCCCTCAAAGGGAAGATAAAATTTAATACAGTAATCTAAGAAATAATAAAGCTTGTAAATTAAAAATGTAAATAGCAATGGAAACTCTAGTATGATAGGTATGAAAGTGTGTGTGTGTGGCGTGGTGGTGTGTGTGTATATGTGTGCGAGTGTGTGCGTAAAAGTATTCATTGAAATAATTTGCACATACTCATGTCTTGCCAGTGACAGTGCTTCAAGTTTTCTGCAGCAAGCATTTTAGGTTTTAAACCTGATGAAAATAAACATGAGTTTATAAAACGTGGTAAATTGATATAAACATGAAATTCTAATTCTATATAGAAGAAAAGTGCTATAATTTAGATAGACACTCAAGAACGATACTCGTAAAATTATTAAAAGTTAAGTCAATAAATGACAATTCTAATAAAGAGTTCAGTAAAAATAAGACGTGAATAAGAAAAGAAAGATTTTAACAAATCTAAAACTTGCGATTTATTTAAACTCGATGGATTTAAAAGCGAGTGGAAAGTCTTCGACTCATTTTGGTGTGGTTCCATTTACTGCATAGAACGGATTTATTTGATTATTTCAGTTAATGCAACATTGTTGTACTGACCACTATAATGGCTCAGAAGCAAAGATTTATAACTTTAAAAATCAACGATAAATATCTTTATTAAGATTATCGATTGGCTTTTCTATGAGTTTTGAAATTAAAGTATAAGCTTGATAAAATTCTTATGAGAATTCTCAGGTTTTCTCACGATGTTTTCCTTCACCGTTAAAGCAAGCGATAATTAATATTTACTACACACGTAACTTTAGAAAAGTCAGAGATGTATGTCATTTGGGTTTCGAACATACGACTATCGTCTTGACATTCCGTACTGCAACCAACTAGGCTATCGCTGGTGAAATTTGTGATAAATACATTATGAAGATCGTGGAGACACTTTAGCGAGTTCTGTTATTGAGAAAACATTAAGTCTTGGCAAACCCATTGGGGTAACCAAGCATATTGATGCTTGATTAAAACTTGCACTAGGCGCAACTAATCTCTCCGAGCTTGCATCACGGAGATTGCTGTGTTTGTGAGAAAATTCGACCTGTGGCTGGTTCGCACAAAGCTGTGCAAGATGTATGCTATGCACTCTCTTAGCTTTTAAAAATACTGTCGATGTGAGTCTGTGGCTTGCCATTGAGTTTTTCTTTTGAAGCGTACCGTTGTCGCGGTGACAAATCTTACCTGCATGATGCATGCTTTTGTTATTGTAGTTTTTACAACAACGAGAAAGTGACGTAGGCAATGTATTATTTCGGAGAGAAGTTTCTCTAATACATGTTACAGTTTTCATTTTTTATCGCAATAAATCGGCTAAATGAAAATGTTATAAATAATAAATTTAATTATATAATATTAATGTATCCAATTTCATACTTTAATCAACTAAGAGATACATATTGAAAGATTAACGAGCTTTGAACAATAAACTCTCATTAAAACTGTAATAAAGTAACAAACTACAACAATAAATATATACTTCTTACTACTTACAGTAATTTCACGCAAAAATTATAAATAATATATTTTTAAGGGAAACAAAGAACATAGTCTGCAGTAAAAACGAAATTATAATTTCATATGAGTAATTTCAGACATTACAGAACGTTGCTACTTCAAATACGTACTTATATATAGAGTACGTATTGTTCTATATAAAGCTTTAAAACATAGCTTTTAAACATGCGACGTCTCGGAAATACCCATGGTCCATATCAAACCCATTTAAAAATATTTATATTTGACTGGTATTTCCTTGACACACACACACACATACATACACTCACGCCTGTAATCCCCGGAGGGGTAGGCATAGGCGTAACCTGTACACCCACTTTTCCCCGAATTTCGGTCCCATAATGTGATAGGGGCGAGCCTATCGCCATACCGGGACAAATTCCAGACTCCGGGCTAATACTGAGAATTTCTAGATAGAAAAACCCAATATCATCGAACCCGAGACCTCAGCACAGCAGTCTTAACGCATGCGCAATTACAACTGCGCCACCGAGGCATAATATTAAAAATAATAATTATAAATACCTTATGAATAAGTAATTGCTAGTGTATTGACGATGCTATGTATGTTATGTATACATAAGCTCATATGCTTTTTATTAAAATTTCTTTACTTTTTTAATGTCCTGACTTTCATTAGAGCTATGCCTATAATTGCCTACATGATCAATAAACGATTTCATTTCATATAATTGTACTCTATATGTAATAGTATTTAAGCGACAAAGTGCAAGTGCAAGTGTTGGGTTACAAATATTACCAAACTAATTTATAGTTAAATTAATATTAAGTACATCTAAATGATAGTGTACAGACCAATCTACGTATAAGCACGTTTAAGTTCCACACACGTCATAACGACAAGCGGCGCCTGTCGAACTCTTTCGATTATGTACGTGAGCTTCGAAACATGATCTCGTACGCGCTGCGAATACGGTTACTCTCTAACTGCCGCGCCCTACGGTGTTTTTTTATGGGAAAAATCCTCTTGGCGACGGGGTATGTCGGATCTTTACCGGCTAAAAACCCCATGGTTGTCTTCATCGACACTACACAAAGATTCCGGGACCTTCAAAAGAAACACGCCGGAACCCCTCCAGTGTTACGCTGTACTAGCACGTCAAGAGCGGAGTACCAATGACTCCCCAGCAGTCTTATGTATACAGACTATACAGAGGAACCATACACATATAATAATAGCTATATCGGCTTTAACACTTTTGTTATATCTACTTTATATCTTCACTGCGATTATGGATATAATAATTCCTAAATATATATATATATATTTTTATTCTGGCGCGGCAAAGTGACCACACTGCACCTGATGGTAAGCGCAGTGCCGTCCAGATAGAGTATCAAGTAGCGAGAGACAGTCTATCCCCCGCTACTCAACACAATCATGCCGGCCTGCTGTTTAGCTTCTTCACGTTACGCCTAAAGGACCCAGGATCATAGGAGGGAGGGAACACGGTAGCTGGCAAACTGTTCCACAGCTTGATGGTGTGGCAAAAATACGAATTTGCGAACCTCTTGGTTCGGGCCGAGGTAGTAGACACCACGAAGCTGTGGCTCCGCAAGCCAGTACGCGTGGTTCTGGTATGGAAGGGAGAGGATGGGATAAGATCAAACAAATGTCATAATGATTAAGTAATTACATATACGCTTAGTTTAGGAGCCGTTCATAAAATGCGTTCGCACTTAAGGGGAGGGTCGCTTAAATCTGATAAATAATAGAAATATTTATTACAGATTTTTATTGATTTATTAAAGTTTAATTATTGAAAATAATAAATATTTTAAAATGAAGACATGTGTGTACTATTAATCGTTTTATATCATGTGTAGGGAAGGTTGATCTATAATTTATAACGTAATATTGATCGCAGAAAATGTGAAATAGCATCACGAAGGGAGGAGGTATAAACCGTAATTTTTTGCGTATTTTAAGAACGGCCCCTTTGCTACGCTTTTGTGACATATCGAAATTAAAGGTATTTTATAAATAAATCGTGTCATTGTTCTTGTGGCAGTGTACCTACGTAGGTGGAGAATTCAATCAAGTTTGGAGTTCAAATCCCGGGTTGAGCAATCTCAATATGTGATTTTTTTATTCGAAAATCCTACTAATATTATAAATGCGAAAGTTTGGATGGATGGATGGATGTTTATTACTCAATCACGACAGAACGGCTGAACGGATCTGGTTGCAATTTGGCACAGAGATGGATTATATTATAGTAGGGCACAGCACATAGGCTACTGTTTATCCCGAAAAAATGCAGGGTTCCTATGGGATAGCAAAATACAGAAATATGTAATAGCGTCTCCATGGATTTTATACCTTTTGTTTAAAAAATAACTACAACGCGGGCGAAGCCGCGAGCAAAAACTAGTATTACATAAGTCTCAAAATAGCTGTATGCTAACGCGATTATCAATGAACGTGTAACTTTTCCAAGTAAAGATTTTGAAAATCAACTCCTTGAACAAGCTTCCGCACGCTTCTGAAGTGCTGGAGCAGTAATTTGTTTAAAGTGAGTGCGCATTAGTGATGCCAAAGAGGTAAACGGAAGTTCACTAGGCACTTCTGAACGTTCTTCAGAGAATTTCACATTTATTCGGACGGCAGAAAATTTTAACCACTTCCTTTGCAGGCCCATGATTTATAGTGCTTTAATTACAAAGGAATCAATTCTTATTACCTCTCATTAGAATTGAAAGGGATATTGGTCGTTTTTGCCTGCAAAAGAGGATACTTTGTTAGTCACATTAATTATATTGACCTCACTAACTGCAACTTAATATTATGTTGTCCGTTTGACGTCCAAAGTCCTATTATGAGAGAGTACATCGTTTTCTTTCCTTACACATCCGCTAGATTTGACTCGTTTCCGTCCGCTATACGCCTCGATCGCCATCTAGGTACCTTAACTCAAACTAAAATGATGACATGACAGAAGCCGCCATATTTTGCTCATTGTTTGGTTCATAATGTTAATGTTCAAATAAAATATTAATTAAGCCCAGGAAGAGCTTACCTGGACTTTGGACGTCTGAGGAAACATAATACAAATTTTATTGGAAGGTAAAATTTTTATATTATTACAATATCAGACTACGTATTTTTTTTTCAATAATAATATTATTTCATGATGTGATGAAAGCCTCCATGGCGTAGTGGGCGAGTAGCCAGCTGTGAAACGAGAGGCCGTGGGTTACATTCCTGCAACATGCGATTCCTGAGACAAATGTTTGTGTGGTAGACAGATATTTATTTCGGGTCTGGGTGTTGTGGGTCCGTAGTCCTTCGTAGTTCTTGATACCCACGATACAGGTTTTACCTAGTGTGGTGTGTGTGACTATTGGGTGTGTTTATTTTATTTATAACTAGCTGTTGCTCGCGGCTCCGCCCGCGTGGATGTTATTTTTGGGAGCAGAAATATACAATCAAAGGAGTTGTCTTTTGCAATGAGGCACTTATAGCGATCTTCCTGATTCTCAGGTGTTGTTTTCATATCCCTATGTTGAGTTATTACGGATTGCATACACAAACTTTCAACCCCTATTTCACCCCCTTCAAGATATTTTTTAAGATAAAAGAGAACCTATGTCCTTCCCCAGGATATAATATATACCTCTGCTGAAGCTCATTAGGATTCGTTCACCCGTTTAGTCATGAAAAAGTAACAAACAAACATCCAAACAACAATATAATATTTCAAAACTGTTATATCTCCTAAGATATTGATTGAAATCAAATGACGTAAGGGCAACTTTGTTCAAAACTAAATTGTAATGAATAAAGTATTTATTTGGATAAGGATTAATACCATGTTTATAAAAACCCCTTCCCAAATAATGCATTGTAAATTGCAACAAATTCGATAACCATTAAAAAGGTTATAGTGAGCCAACCGAAAAAGATAAACATATGCTATCACGGACTTTTTTTTAGAACTTTTTAAGAGGAACAATTCGTAATGGTTTCTTATGTTTACGCGAATATTATACATTGTAATAAAACGAAATTTACGGATTCTATCGCGGTTTATTTTACTTTTTTAACCCGACGTTTCGAAGGCTTTACAGCCTTCATGGTCACGGGGGAGACATGTCAAGACATTGTGAGCTCTTTCTGCGTAGATCGGACTACAACAAAATAAAAATTAAATATCAACTATATGGAGGGTAGAAACATTGCACTATACTTTCGTGACGACATACAACTCAGTCTCCCCCGTGACCATGAAGGCTGTAAAGCCTTCGAAACGTCGGGTTAAAAAAGTAAAATAAACCGCGATAGAATCCGTAAATTTCGTTTTATTACAAAGGAACAATTCGGTCATACATGATTCTTACGTAACTTTAACCGTTTACGCAGCGCACGCAACGGAAGCCCTCAAAAGGGATAAATTTTCCCCGTTTTTGCAACATTTTTCATTGCTGCCCCGCTTCTATTGGTCATAGCGTGATGTTGTATAGCCTATAGCGCTCCTCGATAAATGGGCTATCCAACACTAAAATATTTTTTCAATTCGAACCAGTAGTTCCTGAGATTAGCGCGTTCAAATAAACAAACAAACAAACTCTTCAGCTTTATTTAATAAGTAAGTATAGATACTAGCCCTGTATTAAACATTGTGCCACTGCTGGGCACGGGCCTCCTCTAATAATGAGAGGGATTAGGCTTACCACGCTGGCCAAATACTAGGGTTGGTAGACTACACATACCTTTGAAATTCGTAATTCGTAGAATTCTCAGATATGCAGGTTTCCTCACGATGTTTTCCTTCACCGTTAAAGCAAACGATAATTAACAATTAATACACACATAACTTTAGAAAAGTCAGAGGTGTATGCCACTTGGGTTTCGAACATACTACTTTCGTCTTGACAGTCCGTACCGCAACCAACTAGGCTATCGCTGCTGTTATTTTATTTATTTATGTATAAATATAAACAAATTTAGTGTGATCAGTGTATTTATGGTGCTAATGTATGTTGGGTATGTATGTATAAGTTGATAAGCTTTAATATATGTCTTGTCATAAGAGCTATTTAATGTCCTACGTGATCAAATGCATGTGAATTTGAATTTACTCTCAAATGGGATTAAATTAATATACTGTCATTTATCCACAACATTTTATAACTCCCTTAAAATAACCAAAGTCTCAATTGTTAGGTCCATTAAAACCATTATAACATATTGTAGTAGTATATTAGACAACCAAGAACGGAATAGCAAAACAAATCACATCGAGTAAAAGAACACTGTCAAATAAATAATTTCAAATATAAAACTATTATAAACAGCCAGCTTCAATTTACAGAAAGATAGTTTTTAATCTTTAATACGCCCCTTTAAATTGAAGCTACTAAAACAGAATTCAATTACAAGTATTAAGAAGCTTTAATACCTAAAGCACTGACACACTGAGCGTGTTTGACTCGAGGTAATGGTTTAGTCAATATATCAGCGACCATATCGACAGTAGGTACATGTCGCAGCTCTATGTCATTATTATTTTTTAATACGCCCCTTATAAAATGATGTTTAATATCAATGTGCTTACTACGAGCATGATTTAAGGGATCTTGTGCCAAAAATATCGCACCCTGATTATCGGCATGCACAGTCACTTTACTATACCTTGAAAGTCCTATTTCATTCAGTAAACTGTTCATATAAACTGCTTCCTTCATAGTCTCCGACAAACTGACATATTCAGCTTCGCAACTCGAAGTAGCTACTGTTCGTTGTTTACGAGATTGCCAAGAAACACAAGTGCCTCCTAAAATAAAAGCATATCCAGAATATGAACGTCGGTCTATCAAACAATTTCCCCAGTCTGCATCCGAGAAACCTTGTATATGTTTACCTGTTTTTCTAAACATAAGCCGATAGTTTAAAGTTCCTTTCAGGTAACGTAAGATCCGTTTAGCTGCTTTCCAATGACACACTTCAGGACAAGTTGTAAATTGGGCCAACTTAGCGACGGAATTGGTTATATCGGGTCGAGTACCAATACTTATATACATTAATGAACCGATCAATTCCCTAAATGGCCATTTCTCCCGAGTCTCGACACTACTACTCATTTTCATCGTACTAGTTTTTGTACTATTAATCTCCATTGGGGTTTTACATGGTGAACATGAAAACATATTATATCGGCGTAAGACATCACGAATATATTTTTCTTGAGATAAAAGAATGACACTGTCATTGTCAAGTCGAGTGAAATCTATACCAAGAATATACTTTGCCTGCCCGTAATCTTTTAGACTAAACTCCTTGGATAAATTATTTTTAAAATTTGATATCCAATCTTTTTCTTCTGAAGCAATGAGAATATCGTCGACGTAAACTAATACATATAGATGTTTTCCGTCCCTTTGCTTGAAATAAAGACATGGTTCGTTCAGGCTCTGCATCAACCCCATTTCTTTGAGTTTTTCATCTAGTCGAATATTCCATTGGCGGCCAGCCTGCTTTAATCCGTATAAGGATTTTCTTAGCAGACAAGTATCACACCCGTCTTCTATTTGTTCTAACATTTTCTTTGCTCGATTTACAGTCATTTTGTCCTCTCCTTCAGACTTTGTGAGCTTGATTAGACATTCTTTTAACAGCTTCGGAGTTTTCATGTAGATTTCTTCATCTATAAAACCATTCAAATACGCCGTGTTTATATCTACTTGGTGTATTTCCATTCCCAGTTCAACAGCCAAAGCAGCCATTAGTCTAATTGACTGTAGTCTGGCGACTGGTGCAAAAGTTTTTTCATAATCTACTCCAAATCGTTGACTAAATCCTTGTGCCACTAATCTTACCTTTTTCTTTATTGTTTTGTCCACCTGAAGCTTGTTACTCAAAATGTATCGACAACCCACGACATTTATACCTTTCGGCCTCTTTACTAATTGCCACGTCTCTTTTTCTATTAAGCTTCTTATTTCTGTTAATATTGCTTCCTCCCATGTTTCTTTTTCCTCACCATTTAAAGCATCTTTTAGAGAAATTTCGGTCATTCCTATAAAATCAGTACAATCCGCAAAAGAATCCTCGGAATTTTCAGAATCAATATCACATGCCTCATGATTCAATTCTAATTGCCGCGGTTGTTCCGCTTGCACTTGCATAGGCTCCACTTCAACCATTTTGTACATTTTCTTAGGACGGCTGACATTTCCAGTACGCAATAATCTTGGACGACCTTGGGCTCGTTTCAATATTGTGGGTCCTTCAATTTGTGACATCTCTGTTTGGTTCTCTTCGCCTATATTTTCACTGCAATTATCTAAATTTCTTTCTTGAAATTCTTGCCTTCTCTCTAATGTATCGTGTTCTTTCTCTTTCAGAAAAATGACTTCTATAAATTCTTTATCATTGATGTTGTCCGACGAGCCACGTTCTTCTGGAGCTCCAGTCTCTGATTGCACATCTTCATGGAATTTAATATCTCTAGCAATCAGTGACTTTCTTTTCTCCGGTATCCATACTCTGTATCCCTTATTCATTTTTGGATAACCAATGAACATACCTGATATACCTCTAGCAGCAAATTTATCCTTGTTTGGCTCTTTGTCTAGAACATGTACTCTGGCTCCGAATCTTCTAATATGTTCGATATTAACTGGTTTCTCAAACCATTTCTCATACGGAATACCACCTCCAAGTTTATTGTTTGGACAACGGTTTCTGACATAACATGCTGTATCCACCGCTTCTGCCCAGAAACATTTGGAAAGATCAGAATTAAATAACATGCACCTGGCCATTTCCACCAGCGTCCTGTTCATTCTCTCCGCCACTCCGTTCTGCTGGGGTGTATAAGCAACTGTGAGCCTTCGTGATATTCCTTCTTGACGCAAGAATTCATCAAACTCTTTATTGCAATATTCACCACCATTATCACTCTGGAAGTATTTGATTTTGAAACCTGTCAATTTCTCAACATTACTTTTGTATATTTTAAAAGCATCCAAAGCTTTACTTTTTGATGACAAAAAATATACTTCGCACCATCGTGTACAGTCATCTATAAAAGTTATAAAATATTTTGACCCTTCTCTAGATTCACACTTCATAGGGCCGACTATATCAGAATAGATAATCTTTAATTTTTCATTAGAGAGTTCAGTACAATTCGAAAATGGAAGTGCAGTCATCTTACCTTTAGCACAAATATTGCAATCACGTAACTTTCGTACCTCATTTATATCTATACTCGCACCTAATTTGTTGAGAAGTTTAACTACATCTTTTCCGTTTAGATGCCCCAATCGCTCATGCCAAATTTGTAAATTAAATTCCGACCTCATAGTGTATGCAGATTCACATTCGCGCATACAATATAAATTCCCTTTGCGATAAGCGGTCACCTTAACTTTTCCATTTTTACCTATAATTTTAGCGGTATCCCTAGTAAAAGTGACGTCATAACCGCTATCTGTAATTTTAGATACTGAAATAAGATTAGTTCGCAATTCCGGTACATATAGTGCATTACGGAATTCAATTACGCTTTTTGTGTGATCATTGCATGCCGATAATCTGACGGTACCTTTACCTGTTACGCTAGTACTTACATTTGTCGCTAAATTCAATATACCATTAGACTGTGTCAAAGTGTCGCCGAATTTACTCGCGTTATTACATAGATGCGATGTGCACCCACTGTCGATAACCCAATCGTCTTTTTGTATATTTATTACCTTACACGCATCCGTGTCAGCGCCTGAAATATTAAGACTTATTAGAGTTTCATCAACATTAACGTAATTAGACTTATTTTTTGCATTTCTTGGACACTCTGAAAACTTATGTCCCACTTGATGACATTTAAAACATTTCATCTGAAATCTTTTTCTTCCAGTTTGGCTCGAACTTGCTCGATTCTCTTTTCGATTTGTATACATTACTCTTTCTATCATCCCTTCTCGTACTTCGCCGTGTCTTCTTGACTCGTACTCTTCTAAGATTTTCACCTTCAAACTTTCAGGTTTGGGTAATTCATCTCTCGATTCAATAGCACATCTAAAATTTTCTAAGCTCTCAGGTAAACTATACAACAACATTACTGATAAAAGATCATCATGAATTCCAACATTCATATCTGCAAGTTTATCAACAGCATCGAAGAATGTATCCATGTGTTTTCGTATATCCCCAGCTTCTTTCATTTTGTGCAACATGAGTCTCTTTAATAGTGTTGCCTTCTTAGCAGGACCTTTTGAAGCATATACAGACTCTAATTTTAACCAAACTTCTTGTGATGTTGTGCACCCTCGTACGTGCCGCAACTCACTTGCACTGATCGATAGGACTAGATCAGCCTTGGCTTTTTCGTCTTCCTCTTCCCATTTTTCAGCTTCAATTAGCTCACCAGGTTTTTGAGCTTTTCCGTTTACGTATTTCCAAACTCCGTCTTTCACCAAAAACGCTTGCATTTGGATACGCCAACTATCATAGTTGTCTTTTCCTAGCGGTTCAAATTTCATGATGGAATTCATCTTCCCGCACTACTTTCAGTTATATCAATCCGCAGAAATTCACTATTCTGGGCCCATAACCATTGTTAGGTCCATTAAAACCATTATAACATATTGTAGTAGTATATTAGACAACCAAGAACGGAATAGCAAAACAAATCACATCGAGTAAAAGAACACTGTCAAATAAATAATTTCAAATATAAAACTATTATAAACAGCCAGCTTCAATTTACAGAAAGATAGTTTTTAATCTTTAATATCAATGAGTGCGTGAAATTGTAAAAACCGTGTGAATATAGATATTCCCAATAGTAAAAAGATCCAATTTTGTCAGTGATCTATGATTAGAGAGAACCTACATATCTTACTATATCAAAACCACCTCATTCGACGTAATGTAGATTAGAAACGTAACAAAGTACTCTTTTGTCATCGTAATCCATTGAGTTCGTTGAAAGACGACCGGGTTCCGAGTTAATTAACAGCGTTTACGGCTTCAAAGACATTAGTTGTTTCTATGTAGTACAGTGACACGAGGGCACCATAATCCATACAATAACGTTGATTAACGTCATCTAAACAGGAATCAGGGAAAATGACTAAAGCTGTAGGGATTAATTCGACGAGGAAGTCGTCATGAAGGAACAAGCACTTCAACGAATCTTCATGTAATTTGCTTTCTAATAATATGAATTTATGGTTACGGTTACTTCCTTAATATTATTATTAAATTTATTACACACTTCGAATCCCAAATAGATTGAGCACATTATACCTAATTTGAAAAATTAAAAGCAAGAATTGGGTGTAGTGTAGTGGCTAGTGTATCACTTTATCAGTGTAAAATTTAGAAGTAGGGTTTTCTTAATATAGAAATAGTCTCCATTACGTTACCGTTTAAAACCTACGTGTTATAACTAGACGATTCTCCAATCAGTTCCCACGAATATAAAAAAAAATAACCAAGTAACACACTGTATTAAGTGTGATATATGGATTAAACACGTTCTCAAGTCCGGAAACTGATAGCGCAGGCCAGCTGGGCGTGTGAATCTGTGGCCGAGACTCAGTTGGCACTCGTACGGCCCGCATTTGCATGCCCGGACGCGTCCCGAATAATATGGAAATGACCCCGACGCCCGGGACTTGCTCGCTTCATGACGTGCCACAGCTTAGATAATACTACGATATAATACAATTTGAATACAATCTGTTCGGAGCATAACGTCTGTCCATAGTTCGATGAAATGGATTTAATTGATTTTCCAGGACTTAACCATGTATTATTACATCCTTAGACACTAGTATTACTTTCTCGGCAAACTGTGGTAACACTAGGTGCACCTCTGTATTCTTTTTCGGAGATCCAGGCGTGAGTTTATATAACGAACCGAATGCTAAAAACAATGTATGCATAGCGTGTCAACTGAAATAACGTTATTATAACATTATAAATATTGTTACTGAATATATTATATGATATAAACGAGTTATATAAGAACCTACAAAATATATTAAATTGTTAGTTTGAAATTACGAAGATATAGGCACTTTTATAAAATAACTTTAAGCAACGTAACCCTTTCGAAATAGTAGAGTGTTATACAATTAGTCTCTGTTACACTGTACATAAAATCTGTATATATAAAAGAAGAAACTGACTGACTGACTGACTGATCAATCAACGCACAGCCTAAACGGCTGGGGTTAGAGACTTGAAATTTTGACAGTAGGTACCTTTTATCACGTAGGCATCCACTAAGGAAGGGTTTTTGGAAATACCACCCCTAAGGGGGTAAAATAGGGGATGAAAGTTTGTATGAAAATCCGTCATTTTTGAAGTTAAATTCATGAAAATTAGTATTTGGCATTTTAGTTAAAAATAAAAAATATGTGTTTCAGGATTTTTGGAAATTCCGCCCCTAAGGGGGTAAAATAGGGAATTAAAGTTTGTATGTAAATCCGTCATTTTTAAGTTAAACGCATGAATATTGGTATTTTGTATTGTATACTTTTTCTCCCAAACATGACCTCCACGCGGGCGGAGCCGCGAGCAACAGCTAGTCTTCAATAAAACGAAACACTTCTCATAATGCTGAGCCAGACATCTTGAAAATAATGTTGATTATGCTAACGAGCGACGTATGTAAGTTAAGTTAAGGCTGACAGAATAATTTCAATTAATTACATCTTTTCCTTACGTTGGCAGATAAATGAGTCTCGAAGGCGCCGCGTCGCGATGTCCCCACTGAAAACGTGAAACTTTGTAACACATCCACACCCGCCCACTGCCTGCACCAACTTCCAAACTCTTGAATTATGTATTCTTTCATATTTTTTTAGCATAAGCCAAAAAGTTTTCAATTTGTCAGGACTTACAAATCTTTTTATATGTTCGTAAGTAAGGTCCTATTATTGTTTGTTCTGTTATTGAATTATATATTGACGTTTTGCTTAGACACGTATAATTCGTTGTAATATAAATAATAGACGAATACTTACAAAGAATCGCTGCAAAAATGCTTAAGCATTGATTTCGCGAGGAAAGAGGCATTTCCGATACGTCCGTCGCGTCGGTGAATTGGTGGAGTGGCAGTTAGTTTCTGAGCGAACAATGACTTCAACAGCGGGTCGAACTCAATTTCACGCGTGATTTGTGCACTTTTATTTCATTTTTGCTTCCTCTGAACTGCTGTCGGGACAAGCCGAGCCTCAAGACAGATTTATGTTCCACGATTCTTAACTCAGTTTGTTATTTTATATGAACTTTACCGTGGACCATCGATATCGCAAATTCTATATTTTATATTGCGACTTTACGGAGACGTCTAAAGGCTTTCGATGGTTACGTCAGATGTCTTTATAGTTGTATTGTTACAGGTAACATTAGTAAATGTAACGTACGAAGAATGTTACACAAAGTATCATTCATATGGCGTCCCATAACTCGACAAACAAGGGCTCGTGTAGCAACATCTTGCGGCTCACAGTAAAGTCGACTCGACAACTTGATATATTGGCCTGCTTTGTGGAGGCGAATGGATAAACACACGCAACCCGAGCTCCTTGTGTCACGAGATAACATTCTACAAGAAGGGCTACTAAATTATATTTTATCCGGGCCAGAATCACGCGCTTATCACTTGCAATATTTTGGGAACAACGGAGCTTTATCTTTTTATCAAAACACAAATGAGCAATATATTTTGGCAGCCTCTGTAGTGCAGTGGGTAAGTAGCCCGCTGTGAAACGAGAGGCCACGAGTTTGAACCCCTCATCTATACAAATATTGATATTATACTCAAATATTTGTGTCGAATTTGGATGTTGTAAGAGCGAAAGACTCGTAATTCTTTATACACATAACATTTAAAAATTCTAACTTTATGGCGGGGTTTGGACCTATGTGTTTGTCTGTTGGTTGTTATTATTCAAAAATTATCATTAATGGGTGTTTTTCAGTTTTGGTTTGACATAAAAAAGGCAGTGAAGGCATATAGTTATTCTTAGCGTAAATCGTGGACATAATTATATAGATATACCATACGTACAAAACTTTGTTTAAAGTCCGTTTAGTAATCATATGTATAAAATATTTCATATGTATAATCATAAAATGTAATGTTCTGTGAGGGCATACGGTCTCTGGGGTGTGGCAGGTGCCTGACATTCGTTTCATATCAGAGTGGCGACGCGACGTACCCTCGACAAGCGTTTGATGCTATCACACTAATGTGTTCCACCATAATCGATACCTACTGACAATAAAAGTCGACTTTGCTTTCAATTTGTGAGCACACAAACTTTCTCACCAGGGTATTGACAAGCTATAAAAAATAATATTACATTCTGTATCGTAATCTGTTTACTTCGCGCCATAAAATGGGCAACAGCCGTTCATTACCCCAGATAATCAAAATGTCCATAAAGACAACGTTATTGAAAACATATTCTACTGGCGGCGTGAATATACATAAACAAAATTACATAAATTTAACAAATCAATCAATAATGCAACACTGAAATTGTATTTTCATAACTCTGAAATATTTATTTTCACAAAGAAATAAACTCGTTGAAAAACTGTGTGAACATAGTTATAAAGTTCACAGTTAGGCATTTACTGATATTACTGCTAATTATATTCTAATTACCTATTATATAAAATATATGTGATACTGTGAATTGTTATTTCAATTTGTTTGGAAGGACAGCTAGCGCGTTGGTCGATAAACTGGTAACATAAATAAGTTCACGACTGTATCCTCTAAGGCGTAGGCAGATTGTACAAGTAGTACACAGTACGGCTTGTCGAATTTATTTTTGTCTTATGATAGATTATCGCCTTTATCGGGAACAAATCCAATCACAAACAACGATTTGTGATTTCTTAAATAAAAAAATAAAACGCAAGTTGTTATTACTTGACCTGGTACTTGAATCCCAAACTTTGCCACTTTCTCAGGCTATGTACAATGCTACTGGATTAATCAACTAATAAACAAATTATAGTATAAAAATAGTAAAGTTTCAACAACAGCATGAACATAATTATTTACGTATTATTCAATTGTATAACAGAACACACTAATCCCAAATAAGTTTGACGGATCTTAAGCAATTTTATCTTCTAGACAAGCGTGCTCCACCATATACCACATAATCACTTACCATCAGGCACGATAGTAGTCAAACGCAAGCCTATTTATAGTAAAAAAAGGCAAAGGTAAGATAATATTTTTTTAATAATATTAGTTTTATTTTTGTAATGCATAATAATGTACGCGTAATTCTAAATAAGAAGAACCAAATATTTTATCCTGGCACGGCAATGTGAACACACTGCACCTAGTAAGCGCAGTGCCGTCCAATTAGAGTACCAAGTAGCGATCAACATCTATGTCATAATTATGAAAGCCTGCTGTATAGATTCTATACACTACGCCACGGAGCAAAAAGTTTTTTTAAATGTAGACATTTTACCAAAATCATGC
Source organism: Laothoe populi (assembly GCA_905220505.1). Lineage (NCBI taxonomy): Eukaryota > Metazoa > Arthropoda > Insecta > Lepidoptera > Sphingidae > Laothoe > Laothoe populi. Next base: position 9,471,694 of record HG992152.1, read on the forward strand.
GTAGGTCCGTAGAATAATGTACTCGTAGATACATATGATGTGATCAATCAACACGTTTCATCAATATTCTGTAGAACAAAACGCTGCTCCGGATGTTTAGAATAAAAATATAACACCCCCACACACATTCTCGTATATGTATAATCTGCTGCCGTGCAAGTCGGTATAACCTATTTTATATTTGTAATGTATTGATCTTCTACACGTACGTATTTGTACTTTGGCAAAAACTAAATAAAATAGTTTACAAGGGTCGCTCCCAGCGGACGCTACACCCTCGTTACGTTTATTTGACTGGCATTTGGTCCCAGTATTACTCCGAACGAAATTGAAAACGTCGAAATAACAGTAAATCTGAACATCAAATATGGCAAACATAAAAACAACAAATAATAATCCACTGTGATGAATAATAATAATAATAATAATAATAAAATAACACCCAACAGTCACACACATAGCCCCGACCCCACACTAAGATACGAGTCTTGTCTTATGGGTATCAAGGACCACGAGAGACTTTCGGTCTCACAACACCCAGACCCCGTCAACATCAATCCACTATGTAAAAGTACCTACTTATCTGTTATTGATTTACAAAATATCACTATTTAATCCAGAAAGATAACAAAAGACTAACCTTAAGCACTAACATTTGACACAAAATATTGGAATAAACTAAAAAACACGACATTTTTATTCCGAAGTCTGACATAAAAATGGCAGACTGTAAAATATCGGTTTCTGTATAACTGGTAATTTCTTCTTGTTTGCGGAAGTTACAGTTCCGAACTAGGGGAGCATCTTTGACGGTGGCTTCTTTTACGTTGCAAAGAGTCGACGACGTATTTTCATTTCATTATAAATAGCTGTATACTTCCCACCGTTTGCATCAAAGCAATGTAGTTTTCATTAAAATATTCGTAGTGAAGTAATTTTTACAATGTTGTAACATTACTTAACATTCGAAACAATTTTTCGTTAATTCTAATTATAAATTTCGTGTTTCGAATTCGTGCGTGACTTTCGTGTACAAAGAAGCCAGGGGAGACAAAAACATTACGGCTAAGTAAAATGTTGCGTGGCAAAAGTTTTTTTACTAGAACTTTCACTGTACATTATTAAAAAATAATAAATACGAAAATCTCTATGTAATCATCGCCCTTAATCCGATTAAAACTCATAAAGACTGTTGTTCATCTGTTGGAAGAAAAACTTTTGTTAAAGTAAATTAATTATCATAATATTGGAAATTTTAAAAGCACTCCTTTGATACCTTTTGATTTATCCATTATCTAATACCTACATATGTGAGACAGCAAACAGACACATTGTGGCCATCAATATTTTTATAAATTATGCATAGTACATTGTATACAACCGTACACTATGACCTTAGATTATAAAATATTTTATAGTAGATATTGCTATTTTAGTGCCAGTGTCGGTTGGTTAAGGTGTTATTTAGTGTACCGTTTAGTATGGAAGCGCACTTTAAAATTGGCATGCCTTGTTTATTAGTCAACTGATTGAAATGAAATAAACACTAAGTCTAATGACTTTAACTTGTCTCAGTACACAGTTGATATCGAATTACATTTAAATAAAAAAAACGCATATTAACTCACAGAAAAACAGCCAAAAATATGTTATAAGTTTTAAATAGCTATGTATAGATTAAGAAAACATCTTGCTAGGAACTGATAACCGGACTCAAATACTTGTAGTATGTACATATTAGTTAAATATGAAGACTTAAAAGAATTTTCTCCGCTGAAAAAAAGGAAAGTCGGAAGTAGAATGTATTTATTATTAGATCCGTATTATTTATTGTTTAGAGAACTACGAGTATATTCAGAAGAGTTAATGTAGTGTAACTAAATATAGTGTAAGTGTAAATCCCAAAACATTTCCATTGGATTATGCATGTTTTATTGAATAAAGGGATTTGCTTGAGTGGTATATTTTCTATATACATATTTTAAATAAAATTAAAACTAAATCTCTGTTTTTTTTCTAGAAACACGATATAAACTCAAGTATTTGTATTTGATTTCATTACATTAAATGTACCACAGTCCACAAATATATATTTTCGGCAAATATTTCGATTCGTTTAGCAATGAATCTGCTTCTTTATTATTCTTTTTTAATAAAAAAAGGGAGCACAAACCCCTAGAGAACAAGAAAAAAACAAAGTAGAATGAGAAATGCAAAGTATTTTGCCGCTCAGTCCCGGAATACATAATTAGAAGACCCATTTTAATTCTTTGATAATTTTGCGGAAAAATCCTATCAAGAAAAACAGACTGAGCGGAAAAGTTCACTATTCCTCATTATTTTTTTGACAAACTGACTGCACATGTATTCATATGAAAGTCCTATCATGCAGATTATTGAAAGGCCATACTACGCAAATGGAAACTTTTTAGCTTTTTCATAGCGAATATACACATTGTTAAGGCGCCAAAACAGATATCGTATATGTGCATAGTGCACACAACAATCGCAATTCAAAACAACCGACGCGACTCGACGCCGCGCCATCTGTGCATCGTGTTCTCCTCTATAATGCACGCCTCCCATATAAAGAGGCCAAATGAAAACCGCATAGGCCACCACGCATCGTAAGCTCTTTCGTTTGCTATGCTAATTGGCCGGATAAGCTGCCAACTCGTACACCTTCCTAATTAGAAATTCCTGGAAAAATAGAGCATTGTAACTCATACATAATGAGCAAGATGAAATCAAAGAATCATGTTGATATATGTGGCGAATACTAGTAAAATAGTGCCTATCATATCATGTTCATCTTTGTATTTATAAGTATATTTAAATTGCATATGTACTAAGCGAAATGTCAAAGATCGCCGCTATAAATATAGTGCAGAACGTTCTTGTTTCGACGTGATCTATTTTGGATATATATAGTGGCAAGTTAACATTCTAAAGTAGATAGATTGAATTTATATACCAAGATGATCTTTATACTGAATCATAAATACGTTTTTATAGTTAGTGCAATATCCAATTAATTAACAAACTTGATTTCTAGATGTTAAAAATTATGACTAACAGGAAAAAGCGCATTTATAAGTTGTAATCCGAATATCGGTCTATAGAATTGAACATACACAGAACAGCACACGACCCACTGATATCACAGTCACAATGAATAATTTATAGCAGAAGATATTATTTCTTGTTTGTTTGAACGGGATAATCTTCAGAACTACTAATCTGATCTTTTCTTTGCGTTGGAAAGCCTGTTTATTGAAGAAGTATATTATAGGCTACAAAATAACATGTTGCGACACATAACAGCAGCTCAAATTGCTGTCACAGTGCCTTCGTCGCAAGCAACAGCCAGTGAAGGAATAAAATGGAAAGAAATAAACATATTGGTCGCTCGGGTTGATCCCTTATACTATGTCTATATATGTCTAGAATAAATAAAAACATCCAATAGTCACACTTATAGTTCTGCGCCCACACTACGTCAATCATGTATAGTGGGTATCTAGAACTACGAGTACTAGAGTACGATATATACACAGTCAGGTCATAAGTATTGTCACACAGTAAAAACTTTTATTTTAGAATGCTGGCCACAAAAAAAGTTTATTGAATTCGAACTTCAAATTGTTCATGAAAATAAAAATGTATACTTTTTAGAATTTTACTCATTTTTAAATATGGAGTGGACGCTTAAAGAAGACCGTGTTGCAGTAATTGCGTTGCATCGTTGCGGTTACGCGCCAATTCAAATTTTTGACATACTGAAAAATTTGAATACAACCAAAAGATTCGTTTATCGTACCATCAAACGATACAATGAAGACTCTAGTGTAGATGACAGGTCAAGAAGTGGTCGCCCTCGGTCTGTTAGGACTCCAGCAGTGATAAAAGCTGTGAAGGCGCGAATTCAAAGAAATCCCAAACGTAAGCAGAAACTGTTGGCCCTTTCGATGGGGTTAAGCAGAACCACGGTGAAAAGGGTGTTAAATGAAGACTTAGGGCTTCGGGCATATCGAAGAAAAACAGGACATCGTTTGAATGCTCGTCTAATGGACCTGAGACTGAAGAGATGCCGCGCTTTGTTGAAGCGGTACGCGGGAAAAAAATATAGGGAAATTCTTTTTTCAGATGAAAAAAAATTTACAGTAGAAGAGAGCTACAACAAACAAAATGATAAGGTGTACGCACACAGTAGTGAAGAAGCGAGCAACCGTATTCCGCGTGTCCAACGAGGTCATTTTCCATCCTCGCTCATGGTATGGTTGGGAGTTTCTTATTGGGGCTTAACAGAGGTACATTTTTGTGAGAAAGGTGTAAAAACGAATGCAGTTGTGTATCAAAATACAGTCCTGACGAACCTTGTGGAACCTGTTTCTCATACCATGTTCAATAACAGGCACTGGGTATTCCAACAAGATTCGGCGCCAGCTCATAGAGCGAAGAGCACACAAGACTGGCTGGCGGCGCGTGAAATCGACTTCATCCGGCACGAAGACTGGCCCTCCTCCAGTCCAGATTTGAATCCGTTAGATTACAAGATATGGCAACACTTGGAGGAAAAAGCGTGCTCAAAGCCTCATCCCAATTTGGAGTCACTCAAGACATCCTTGATTAAGGCAGCCGCCGATATTGACATGGACCTCGTTCGTGCTGCGATAGACAACTGGCCGCGCAGATTGAAGGCCTGTATTCAAAATCACGGAGGTAATTTTGAATAAACTTTAGTGTCATAAGAATCTATGTTTTGTTACGTTCATTTTGGTATTTAATGGTTACATAGTTAATAAACTTGTTTCAATTATTTTATATTAAACATGTGACAGAATTTATGACCTGACTAGGTATATACGGTATAACTAGAGTATTGTATATATTATATGTAGATACTTAAAAGAAAAATTAGCACCCAGTACTAGTTATAAAAAGTGAGCCACTTCTAGAACATAGTGGGTCAAGAGTAGAGTGGTGATATCATGCCTAGTTACAGCATTCTCCATTCATTCTCAATGCTGTGCTAATATTATCCTAAGGGCAATAATTGAGTAACGTATATAAATCATAAAAGAAACTGACTTCAACCATTAGACCGTCTTTAGATACGTGATTGATGTTTCATTTTAGTATCTAATTAATGTGTGCTTCAGTTACCAAGATTAATTATTGTCTTATTAATTGTAAGCAACGTCTTAAAGAATTGATTTTACTTATTTGACGTCACAATGCGCAAGTTTCTTACTGGTTCATGTAAAAGTTATTGCAATAAAAAAATGCATATCTGTAGTAAGTAAAAATAATTAGTGTACGAATTTAAATGACAATATTTTGTTATTAATAATGTATTTGTGGAATAGAAACAAAGTGGTCAATTGAAATTTATTTTGGTATTCCAACTGAATTGTTGTAGAATTTTAATATCTTAATTTTTTTAAATATAATAAACTCAATTACTTGAATAATTATGTATATTATTTATTAAGGAGTTTGATGTTAACTTAATACAAGTAGAAAGAAATGTCTACAGCATATCACATCACAATATCACATCCAGCAAGCCTAAAACCAGTTTTTCAGGTCTAGTAAACAGTTGTCAATTACGTCGCTGTAGTCTTCTGAAAATGAACCTTAAAGTTGAGGAGAGTTAACCGTTTTGAGGTTAAAATTTTACAAGTTAATGAAAACTAACAAAGAACTCGTTCCATTTTGCACGAAATTAATTGCTCCAATTAGTATGTACCTGTACTCAGTTGCATAAACACTTATAGCCTAGGGCCTCGCAACATACTGCCATTCATATTTAAAGAACTCACATATTACTATTATGTAACTTAGGTACATATTTAATCTGGCGTTCAAGGATACCAATTAATATTTTATATAATTGAAATATTCAAGGTTTGCTTCAACACCTAAAAGATCAAACACTTCAATAATTATCCATCAGAGATAATATTATATACTACTACAGTAAAGTAATATTCAGTATTATTGTGTTTGCTCCTAGAATTTTACGTAGTTACCTATGGGGTCACCAACACTTTCATAGATTTAAACAGTATGATTCCCAGTGACATCAAACACATACAGTTATAAATTAGGGGGATCTATACTGAGGACCGTTTGGTTCATTTTAATGGTTGTGACTAAATCAAAAGCTGATTAGTTGTAAGCTCTAAAGCAATGTTGATGCGCTTGAATATGGAATTCGCCTCCATGATGTGTTGCATCCTATAAAATTATGTTGGTAATATATTAAATTCCCGTGTCCCGAAGTTGGTCCTCGATGAAATCCGAAACTAGCCCAAAGATTTGATTAAAATTTTGTGAATATATATAGTTGGTTTCAGTTTGAAAGATAGGATAGTTTTGGACCCTATAGGTGGCGCTCTTTTCGGGATTTGTCAAGTTTATTTTTTTGGTCTGTGGGAAGCTAACGTCTGCCCGGGGTACTAGTTTAATATAAACTTGACCAAGTAGATATAACAAGAACTACCATTTTGAGAGACTACAATGTTACACTGAACCGAAAAAGCACATTTCACGATCACATAAAATCCTGGTAATAGAATCCATCAGACGTCTCAATCTATTTCCTAATTAATTATAATAATATAATACTTATCTTCTAAATCTACTGACAGCAAAAATCTAAAAGGCCTGAATGCGATTCCGAGAAAACCCAAAGAAGACAAAAGTAAATGGTGTTTTTCGATAGAAATCGATTATTATGGGCATTTATTTTTATATAAGGCTGCACCAATATACTTACAAGAAACATAAATAGGTAGTAAAATAACTAATGACTAATTTAATCGTGATCTAGCAACTAATAGACGAGGAAAGGCTCGAGTAGGAAGTGTAGCGAAGTTTAATTGGAAATGTCTTAAAATTATAGGTAGGTAGCATTACAAAGTTTGGTCAATTTGGGTTGAAAATACGAGAATCACTTGGAATTCCTTTACCTGGATTTAGAGAACAGTTATTGAAATTTCTGAAACTCATAAACGTATTTTACTAAGAGTCAAATGAAAAGTTGGTCACTCAGCGCTAATTAAATTTCTATGTAATAATTTAATAACATTAATTTATCCTTCGAGTATTTTTACAATACTGTGGTTATGTTATCCTAATGCAAAAATGCTTATAGATTACGGGTACTTATAGACCAAATATTTACTGCATATATTATAGAAGTGTCTTATGTTTATATTGACGTCATTATATATGAAAATAAGACACAAAGGATATAGCGATTTCAAGTACTTTTTCTCATAAATAAGATACGGGTAAATGTGGTTTTTAATTTATGCCGCTGTAATTCTATTCATAGAGCTGGCTATAGGACAGGCATGGAGGTGGCGCGGCGAAATTGCCGCGGTATCCGACTTTTAAACACACAATTAAAATATAATGTATAGTAAAATATTTTCTCTTGCGGTTTTCCTTCCTGTAACATCTGTATCTTACTTTTTCACATAGTAATTATACCTACTAGTATTTTTATCTATTTCGTATTTCGTTTTATATCGTATCGCCTAAGGTAAAAGAAATAACATATTGAAAGCAGTTATATAGAATATGCAAATAATAATAGAATTGTAAAACAAAACGGCGAGTTTCTTCTGCGAATATTTGGTGCCTATAAGAATGTACGGACTCAGGATATTTGTTTGAGTTTTCCTGTAACTATCAAGTCTTTACATATTATTGTTATTTTAGGCTCAGTAGTTTTAGAGGTAAGCGGTAGAATATTTTGTTTGCGTATATCGTTATATCTTTTTAACTTTGAATTCTAAAATCATAAATCATATATTATGTATTTTATGACGATTGCTCTCAACATGTTACAAGTTTTATCTTTAATCTTTCATGTTTAGGTCATCTAGCTCTATGTGTAACAAACAACATTTAGCATCATGTAGGCTGAACTATATAAAGTATAAATAAATTGATACTTAATTTCGTTTAATCATCAACATATATCGGCTCATTTTAATGAAAATATGTTCATGTACGGCTTACGATATGGGAACCACGCTCCATCGTCGGGCCAATGAAGTGCATCGACGCAAAGTGGTGCTCCAAAACGCATTAGCATTACTCGCTCGATGGAACTTATGCATATTGTACAACATCTTCTTATTTACACTGCGGCTGGGAGAAAACAAACTGGCTCCGGCAGGCCGTATTTTAACTTGTCTTCGTCATGTTGGCTCTACACTCCAACGACACACAAATCAAACACTTTCGAGCGTGTAATTCGATTTATTCCGAGAATACACAGAATAGATGAAAAAACAACAAAATTATAAAATGTTAGGAACATTTTATTATCAATTGATTCGTTCTCAAGTTGACTTAAGAAAGGTAAAAACGGAAAGCGGCGGTGGCCTAACGAATGAACGGGTAACTGAACCAGGGGTCGCGGGTTCGATCTCAGCCCTCAGAACTAACACGTGTGTCTTTTTAAAGTTATTAGTGTAAAGTAATTAACTCATACTTATTTTCGTTTGAACAAAATATTTTTGTTCCTATTGCTATTTATATTCGCCAAACATCTTCTGATAATTTATCTTAAGGAGTGAAGTCTAACAAAGCCTTTAGGCTGGCGGGCCTTACCCCACTCATTAATAGAGAAGCTCAGTGAAACAGTATGACACAAAGTTAATTTAACAAATGGGCTAAAACACAATCACTAAACATAAAATTGTACTTACATCTACCACATAGCCTCTGGTTTAACTATTATCGTGTATACTTAGTTATTACAATATAACTACATAGATACATATTATATTGCTATATTTGTTTAAACATCGACCGCAATACAAAATTCACACACTCCATTAAAACGAAACGTTATAAGATCGTCGGAGTTTTCTCTTTGATGGTAGAACAATGGTGCACTTTTCCTTAAAAGAGAATCGAGTTTTTACTCAAACGGGCTTTGTACAACGTAATTTTGTTTTAGCTTCGATTTTAACAGTCTCAAGGTCCACGAAGCCGGTATCCAGAGGCGCTTGCTGTACGGGTTAATATTTGAACTATGCATTGAATAAACATTCTTAACAAATGCTTGTTTTAACAACACCCTGATGATACAGCTCGCAGTTAGGGTTGCCTCTACTAGTATTTTATATTTTATATCAGTAAGTCAATTGAAATGAATACTAAGAGTTGTCAAGAAGTAAACTATTACTTAAGAATTATGAATTATTATTAAGGTATTGTTAAACTTCATAAGTTTACCTACTTACTTGCCTTGTCTTATTCACCAAAGTTTAGAGACTTAGTCACACCGCACTACTACAACTACCAGTGACCACAGCGAGCTTACAGTGTCAGCACAAGTTATTATTGCGATGAATGCTCTAGATCATATTGGATTTAAAAACTATTTGTCCTATTTGTTAACTGCTATGATGTTGTAGACACGCAAAATACCAAACCAATGATGATACTCTTTTTAACCGACTTCAAAAAAAGAGGAGGAGACGGAGGAGGATTACTCGAAGACGCCTGGACCAATTCGAGAAATTCTTTTTTTGTTTAAAAGGGTATACTTCCCAGGTGGTCCCATTGGCACCAAGTTGAAGTCGGTGAAGTCATTGAAGTCGGTGTACTTTTTATGAATTAAAAAAAACTTTTACTTATGTGTCGAAATAAACATTATAAGTTTCCATTTTTCAAATCACTAAAGGAGCAACCCTAAACCGTTGATATAGCTGACAGTACCAGGAGAGTGCAGTGGAACCATAAACAAATTGCGGAAGTTAGTTCTCTGTTATTAAATACACGTACCTACATACACTAGGTAGTGTTATGTATATTTATTTAAATTTTCTTTATTAAGATATTGTTTGGTTATAATTCCATAATATTTTTTTTTGGCCGTAATGAAAGTAGCTTGCAATGTTCAACCTATTTTCATTTTATTTATTTATAGTTTAAGGACAATCAGTGGTAATTACATAACATCAATTAAATCTTACAAATCACTAACAATATTTTAAATGCATTACCTTTAGTTGCCACAGCATGCATTGAAATGTTTTAAAAACAATTATTAAAATGTGAAATAACGTTAACAATCTAATAAATTAATCTAATAATTTTCAAAATAATAATAAAAGAATAATTATAAATAAATTAACTAGCAGATTATAAATAAATTAGATAGCAGCGATAGCCTAGTTGGTTGCGGTACGGACTGCCAAGACGCAAGTCGTAGGTTCGAAACCCAAGTGGCATACACCTCTGACTTTTCTGAAGTTATGTGTGTATTAAAATGTTAATTATCGCTTGCTTTAACGGTGAAGGAAAACATCGTGAGGAAACCTGCATCTTATACGAATTTCAAAGGTATGTGTAGTCTACCAACGCGTATTAGGCCAGCGTGGTAGGCCTAATCCCTCTCATTATTAGAGGAGGCCCGTGACCAGCAGTGGCACAATGTTTAATACAGGGCTAGTTTTATATTATTATTATTATAACTACCTGGATGGGGCCGATGGGTAAAAGGAAGCGAGGAAGACCACACACAGATTGGGAGGACGAGATTGTGCGTGTCGCTGGATAACGCTGGTTAGAAATAGCGAAAGACCGAGAAAAACGGCACTCTCTGGAGGAGGCCTTCACCTCAGGGGTTCCCTCAAATAACTAACATATTTTTTATTATTCTTTATTTAATAATTACTAATACTTATTCTTAAACTTGGGAAATATGAGGCTTTTTTATTTTTATTTATTTATTTAATTATAAATAAATACACACATAGCTCTGCCCCACACTAGGTAAAAGCTCTACATTCTACAAACCATAAGTTGTGGTTTTCGCCAAATAACACTTTACGTGGGATTTAGCTGTGACTTTAGATTGACAATTAATTCAGTCATTTTATTTTACAATTAAAAACACCCATACTATAATTATTTAGTTTAATAAAAGTAAAATAAGAAACTTCTTAGTCATGTATGTACCGTTAAAATTTACTTTCTATGTCACATTCTTATTCTTAAGTAACCTAAAGAAATAATAAGTATAAAAATAAAATGTTTAATAAAATAAGCTACTTCATTCTGAACTTTCATGACATATTTAGAACAATCTATGAATAAATAATCATCCTCGCGTGTTCGAAGGAAAACAACACCGATATAAACAACACTAAACGTTCTAAATAACGTAAATGACATCAGCCACGCAAATTATAGAAACTAAGTTTCAGTGAGTCCCTGTAGATACAGCGAAGGTCAACCACAACTGTCAAAAACTCGACTGAAAAAAAATATTTAATCGCTGTAGATTTTTAAAATTTAAAAAACTCAAACAATTTATAGATAAAATGTATTGCAAAAACAAATAAATTAAATATAATAAATCGTTCATTGATACGTTTTACGCTTAGAGTATTCCTAAGTTTTACGTACTGTCAATATCAAACACATAACACGTCATCATCATGTCAGACCTTAGAGTTGTCAGACGAACGACTGCTGGTCATAGGCCTCCCCCAAAGAGTGCCACAATGACCGGTCCTGCGCCACCCGCATCCAGCGGACTCCCGCGACCTTTACCAGGTCATCAGTCCACCTTGTAGGGGTTCTACCCACGCTGCGCCTTCCGGTACGTGGTCGCCATTCGAGAATAGACGTAACACGTAATAGACCATAATTCAAATAAATCATATACAACTAGCAACCAGGACCGATTTCGCAAGGGAGCAAATTAAATTTAAAAAACTGCGAACTGCTTCATAGGAATGCAATATTTGGTTCATAAATTTAAAAATACAAGTATTATGAGAATTATGTCTAAGCCTACGTAAGCCATGTGAGTATACACAATTCACATACACATGCATATAAACCTTGCGGAAAAATATCTACATGATAGTGCCAACCGTTTCAAAACCCGTTGCGTGGTTTAGAAGGAGTTAGCGGAAAAACAACACACAGAGAGACAGACGCGGGGAGCGATTTCTTTTTATACTATGACATTAGATGATTACAGAAGCATACTCTTCGACAAAAGAACCACAATATCGTTTAAACCAAATAAAATATGGATTGCGGTCGAAATTCGACCCCTGAGCGATTACTAGTCAAAATAAATACTCCAATGGCCTGTGGGGTTATATTGTATCGATAACCTATATAGATATAACAAAGACTAGTTAACATAATTTATTTGGTTTAACAGCACATTATTTTCTATATAAAAATCGGTTTAGGAGTCGAGAGGTAGAGTATATATACTACAAAATCTGGCGGCACTTAGCGTCCGTAAAAAGCCGATGAAAGAGGAAGAGGTGCGTATGATACTGCACGCTACCATCTTAGGTCTTTATATGACGTGGTGAGAAGCAATGTCACCTACGTCACCATCACCTACAACCTATTTTATGGGGTCTGAACATGAGATCGTAGGCGCGCGCGTCGCGTTCTTCGATTACCAAAGAAAGAGGTATCGAATCGCTCTCTTACTCTCTCTTTTACAGTCATGGTATGTTCTTTTAATTGTCTCCCGGAAAGAACAGGCCATCAAATGTGCTGATAGGATTCTCTTATAAGGCAAAACTTAAGTGTTTTTTTGCCTCGATAGACAGGCGAGCAGACGGGCCATTTGATGGTAGGTAGTCACCGCCGCCTAAAGACTTCTGCAATGTCAGGGCACAGCAAAGCCGCTGCCTACCGTTAAATGTACCGCTGGTCCTCCATTTTAAAATTTGTGAACGGAAAACTGGTAAATCAGTGACGTCAAATATTCAGCTCTATCATAGTATATTGGCATCCTTAGGTCACCTCGTTTGATCATCTTATCATGGAATATGATCACACGATTTTATCATTGATACAAAGCAAGTACAATATATAGGAAAATTTTGTCGCTCTATAATAAAAACAGCCCTGAGTTCTATACATTAATATTTATGTACTCGTGTGTGTATTAATACATCCATGATAAAATAAATATTGATCATATAACTTACCAATAGCTCAGGCCTAAACAAACTAGTAAATATTTATTACACAAATATGTTAATAAAGGTATTCTATTAAACTAGAGGTAACATTAACTATTCGATATAATATTTAGCTGAATAAATGTTTTTAAAATATATCTCTAAAACCTTGATGATATGGCGGAAATGAGGGTATTTTTGTCTTTTAAAAATTACACGTTACTACAAAAAGCTCTGAATCCAAAATAAAGTTAGATGTAGAGATGCTTTATATAATTGTGAAAGGTGTAAAGACCTATTATTTTATATCATAAATATAAAAAAACACGCACCTTATATAATTAAACTTAGAAACTGCTGTAACACCTCATTGCCTGCGGAGATTTCGCGCTTGCATCTAATGGCTCTTTGCGCCCTTTATTACGCCGTCTATTCATTAAGGCGAGACAGTCTATAGATGCTCTTTCATACAAGTCTTAAACGAAGCATAAAATGTGTTGAGAAACTTTACTTTTCCTGTGATCACTTAAATGATAAGTGAACTGTATGAACCTATAAAAACTGATTCGCTATAAGTAGGTATATACGCTACGGATGGATTTTATTACATTCCTAACACGAGGCGAGGAATTACAGCGTGCGTGCGCGGTCAAATATTGCTTTTCTTGTTCATTTCACGACAATGCCCTATTAGGAATACAATGTTACTGTCGTCCGTTCCGAACCATTATTCCGTTAAAGACGCTCATTTCGACAGGAACGATCCATTATTGTTTGAAATGTAATTTCGTACACTCCTCAAGTATGTCCTGAAGACTTTCGACAGACTCTTGACATATTTTCATTCATTTAAAATTTTCATGACTTAAAAAATGGTTTTCAGGGAAAATGACAAAGTTATAACATGATTAATGACATATGTATGAGATATCAATTTAACACCAGCTTTAGCTCGCAACTTCAAATGGATCATTGGTGATTGTTTAACGGTATTGTATGACATTAAAATCACATAAAAATCCTTGTAATTTTTTCCCCTTAATAACCTTATTGATACTGCTACGAACATTAAAAAATAGCTAAATACGGTCAATAACGGATAATAATTATATACCAGACATAAACATAGACCTGAGACATAAAAATCGAGTCAATCAGGGATAATTCGAACACGCAGCATTTTATTTTTTTATAGGATCGATAGAGGGCATCGGTTAAGTATAAATCTAAGGGACGTATTGGTCCCTATTTTAAGTCAAAATATTCTATGTATATTTTAAAAACTGTAAATGTGACAGAAGTTTTCTCTAAAACTTTTTTAGAGTGAAGATTACCAACAAATTTTAAATTACCCAATATGTTATTGACTCGATGGAGTGGAGTCGAGAGTTAGATCTCTTTTAGGTGTCTATTACTCAAAAAAATTCTGAGCACACCAATTTCTGTTTATTATTAATAAAAAAAAATATTTTCCTTACCTCGTCCGCAAGAACAAAAAGATAAAAGGCGAAAATCGTAACGTCTAAAAATCTGAACACCAATACAAATGTTTGTGTGATTGTACACATTGTTTCGGGTCTGGGTGTTGTATGACTGAAAGTTCTAGTCGTAGTCCTGATACTCACAACAGAAGACTGGTATCTCAGTGTGGGGTCAGGACTATGTATGCGAGTCTCGAGTCTATTTTATTGTATTTTTAAATAAATTAAAAAATACACTCGAGAGTCAGTGTATTTTTTAAATCGTTGATGTGTTTAAATCACAAAACAGACGATTATTTTTTTTTTTTTTATGGAAAAAGGGGGCAAACGGGCAAGAGGCTCACCTGATGGAAAGTGATCACCGCCGCCCATGAACATCTGCAACACCAAAGGGCTTGCAAATGCGTTGCCGGCCTTTCAGGAAAGAATATGCTCTCTTCTTGAAGGTTCCCAGGTCGTAACGGTTCGGAAAGACCGCCGGCGACAGCTGGTTCCACAGAGTGGTTGTGCGTGGCAGAAAATGTCGTAAAAATCGCGCTGTTGTGGAACGCTGGACATCGAGATGGTGCGGATGGAATTTTATGTTTTGGCGCGATGTCCGATGGTGAAATTCAGCGGCCGGGATCAATCCAAACAATTCCTCGGAACATTCCCCATGATAAATGCGGTAGAAGATGCAGAGTGATCCAACATCTCTACGCAGAGCCAATGGATCAAGCCGATCGGAAAGAGCTTGATCGTCGATAACCCGAGCTGCCCTACGTTGAATGCGGTCAAATGGAAGTAGCTGGTACTGGGGGGCTCCCGCCCAGAGATGAGAACAGTACTCCATGTGGGGCCGAATTTGCGCCTTATAGAGATTTAGGCGTTGACCCGACGTGAAGTACCGTCTCGCCTTATTGAGCACACCAAGCTTCTTTGAGGCCAATTTGGCCTTTCCTTCCAATTGAGCGCGGAACTGGACGTTGCTCGAAATGTCGACGCCAAGTATTCCGATACTGGGTTTGGCAGACAGGGGAGTGTTCTCTAAATGAGGAGTCACGACAAATGGTGACTTTTTAGCGGTTAACGCGCAGACTTGTGTCTTTTTGGGGTTGAATTGGACTAAGTTTAGTCGACCCCAGTCCGAGACTTTGGTTAACAAGGACTCGACTTCAGACACAAGTTTGTTCTGGCTCTCGTCGACGTATTCCCGAGAAATATTAGCACGGCCAGTGTACAGTACATCTACAGTGCTATCGTCTGCATAGCAATGAATGTTGCTGATTTGCAGCATGTCATTTATATGCAGAAGAAACAGAGTAGGAGACAGTACACAGCCTTGTGGAACACCAGCATTGACAAATTTAGGATCAGAGCATGCACCGTCGACGACGACCTTGATGCTCCGATCTGCCAAAAAACTGGTGATCCAGTTGCATAATTTCTCGGGAAGCCCATAGGAAGGTAGCTTCGAAAGAAGCGCCTTGTGCCATACCCGATCAAAGGCCTTCGCTATGTCCAGGCTGGCTGCAAGCGCCTCCCCCTTGGTCTCAACTGCTTTTGCCCATCTATGAGTTAGGTAGACTAGAAGATCACCGGCTGAGCGACCCCGACGAAAGCCGTACTGGCGGTCGCTAATCAGCCGGTGCTCCTCCAGGTACCGCAGGAGCTGGCAGTTAATAACGGACTCCATTATCTTGGAGAACAAGGAGGTGATGGCTATAGGCCTGTAATTGGACGGGTCCGAGCGGTTGCCTTTTTTAGGGATCGGGTGCACTAAAGCGGCCTTCCAGGATTTCGGGACTACGCCTAATGTATAGGAGTGCCGGAAAAGACGCGTTAAAACCGGTGCCAACTCCGGAGCACATGTCTGCAACACGATCGGAGGGATGCCATTGGGCCCACTCGACTTATGAATGTCCAAGGACAGGAGTGCTTTGCGAACTGCACTTTGCCGGAACTTAACCTCCGGCATCGTTGCATCGCACCGCGGGATTGTCGGCGGTGAATTTCCTCGGTCATCCAAAGTCGAGTTGGACGCGAAGAGAGAGCCCAGAAGATCGGCTTTCACCTTCGCGGCATGGGCCAGCGAGTCATCCTCCGTGTGCAGGGGTGGAAAAGATGGCTGACAGAAATTTCCTAAGACAGCCTTGGCGAGAGACCAAAACGCACGTGTTCCCGACGGGAGACGTGCCAGTCTCTCGCCAATTCTGCCAATGTGCTCCGACTTCGCCTTAGCAATGGCGCTTTTGAAGGACCTAGAGGCAAAGTTAAACTCCTTTTTAAATGCGCCGGTATTTACATCGCTAGACGCCGACGCGTCAGCCCAGGCTTGGTAGCATTCCCGCTTTCGGCGTAATGCCGTCTTGCAGGAGCGACCAAACCAAGGCTGGGATTTGCCTCCGATGGGCACTGCAGAGAACGGAATAAAGAGTTCCATACCCTGAAGTACCACATCAGTGATAGAGTCAGCAACGACGTCAGGATCATCCGGCGAGAAGCAAATCTGCCCCCATGGGTAGGACGCAAAGAATGACCGCATTCCGTCCCAATCCGCTGACCTATAGTGCCACACGCGGCGGCAGCCCGCAAAGCGAGGCCGTGTTGAGTGCGTGACTGGCACTGTACTCCGGACAAGACAGTGGTCCGACGAACCAAGAGGAGGATCGACGGATACCAGGTAGCCTTCCGGATGAGAGGTCAGCAGGAGGTCCAACAGGGAAGGTGTATGATCCTCCACATCTGGGATTCGCGTTGGCGAGGTGACCAGTTGTGTCAAATCATATGCTAATGCGAAATCGTGAACAGATCTCCCCGCATGATCGGTGGTGCCATTCGGCGTGGTGGGCGTTAAAGTCACCGAGAATCACGATCTCTGCGGATGGGATCTGCTGCAGCACGGAGTCTGTAGCCATTTGCATGTGCTCAACAAGTCGGTCAGTTTCGGCATTACCGCTATGGGACCTATACAGGCATGCGTAGATTCGCGGATGGTCGTCGCAGTCTATGCGTAGCCAGAGGTTGGATAGGTCCCGCCCTTCAAGGCTGCCGAGGCGACGAGAGCAGATATCCTCTCTAATGTACACGCACACCCCAGCCCGCGGTACAAAGGAATGTTCCAGTTTGTACCCCGGGTAGGAGAGGAAAGAGGTGTCAGCCGGAGAAGATATCTGCGTCTCGGTAAGGAATAGCAAGGCCGGCTTCGCCGTCTCAAGATGGAAGTGGACGGCGTTCAAGTTGGAATTCAGCCCCCTTATGTTGCAAAAATCCACAGCAAGCGTGGAAGGGGTGGCCTTATGTTGCCTGCTCCGTTTGCCTCGTACACGTGCAAAATTGCCCCCCCCAGAATACGGAGGGCAGCCTGGGCATCCACACACAGGTGGTGTACGATCTGGGCGTGGACGTCCAGAGAGGGATTCTCCACCGCGATGTACGCTGGTGGTACCCTCCTGGGGTAGATCAACCAAATCTCGCACTGCCATGTTATTTAGTGGTGTGGGGGAGGGATGGGGAGTGGGCCTCCGGGACTCTCACAGACCAAACGAAACGCGACAGCATAGCTGCCACTTGACGCCGGTTTTCTGTGAGAGAGTGGTTCTTCCCCGGGCGTGCCGGCCCATTCGGCTGCTACCCGAAAGTGCGCAGCATGGCACTACCACTAGTTGGGTTGACTGATTGCACTGGTGGAATAATCTCTGTCACAAGATTATCCCACCAGCGGGCGATGGGGTCGTCACGTCCCGACGCCGAAAACGGAACAATAAATTCAAACTTTCTACTTCCAATTTCCGGGAATCGACAAGTAATTTACGTACTACACACGATAACCCCATGGTGCACTCGCTTTAATAAATTTATCTTTGTCTCGAATATATTTTTATGACGTTTTATAGCCGTGAACTTCGTTTTATTTATGCATGATACGGCGCGATACACAAGTCCTGCGATGTCGACCGTACACGCCGTCCGGTAAATCGAGCCGCCTGGAGAAGCGTCGCATTAATATTTATGACCGGAATATTATCATTAAAATGTAATTTTGAACGGATATAGCGTCATAGATTCATTACATTCCAACATTCCATATCAAATGCTCTGAGCGTATTAATCATTTTGTATAGTAAACATAAATGGTGATCAGCCTCATAATATTGTGGTGTTTGCAATAATCCCTTATGACCATTGTTTTAATACTGGTCACACTTATCGTCGGATAAACAAGAGTCAGTTTTATTAGTAGAATAATTTTTATAATGACTCTTAAAACCTAATTATAATACTAGCCCTGTATTAAACATTGTCCCACTGCTGGGCACGGGCCTCCTCTACTAATGAGAGGGGTTAGGCCTTAGTCGACCACGCTGGCTTAATGCGGGTTGGCAGACTTCTCATACCTTCGAAAAACTCTCAGATATGCAGGTTTCCTCACGATGTTTTCCTTCACCTTTAAAGCAAGCGATAATCAACATTTTAATACACACATAACTTTAGAAAAGTCATAGGTGTATGCCACTTGGGTTTCGAACCTACGACTTTCGTCTTGACAATCCGTACCGCAACCAACTAGGCTATCGCTTCTATTAAATTATAAGAAACCTAATTATCCTATTAATATTCCAATAGCAAAATTTTTGAGAGCCTGCCTACTAAATAACGGTTACTATTCGAAATATAGGTACATTTAACGTTAGTGTTCAATATATAAAACGGTAAAGACAAGACAGGTCAGCGGTCACGGTTTACACTTAACTTATTCGATTTATGTGTAGGCGTCACGGAACCCATTCCTGGGGAACTTTCTGACAACCGCGCGTCGCTTCCTAAATCAACTCGAATAACACAAAAATTAAATGAACACGGCAAAGATTATATTATCAGGAACTTTTGTTCTGCCGGAACATACAGATGAAAATATAAATTTGCAGAAATTACTTTCTGGGCTTTGATCGCCTCCGTGGCGTACTAGGTTAGTAGGCGTTCGCGAGACCTCGGGTTCGATCTCCGCACCGAGTCAAATGCTTATTATTTTAATATTCTAAAACTACATTGTTTATGCAATTGTTGCATAAACAATTGTTTATGCATAAAAATAATAATTGGAAAAACATCAACAAAAATATTTTTAACACCTTTTATAACTACATATAAGGCAACTAAGTCATAAAATTTCCCATTTAATGCTTTAAGTTGTTGTTAATTTTACAGATAACATTGCACCGAACATCAAACAAATATCGTTGTGGTTGATGTACACGACAGTAGCTCTCCCACAAGTAGATCACTACTAACCCGACCCAAATCCTTGACATAAACAAGTACCAGCCACTCGGCGGCGGGCAGAGCACGCTTTAATCAATTTGCTAAGCATATGTATCAAGTGTTAAAAGTGAAATATTTATCGTCGGTTCTCAGGCGCAAACGCAGCCGACCGTTGACCCTGCACGCCCGCGCGCCATCGGTCGCGTTCCTCGAGAATGTGTCTACTCTCCGCATACTGCCTGCGCCGGAGCACCGAGCGAGCACCCGCCCCGGTACAAGCCAAACTAACAAGTTCTCTATAGGAACGTGGATTGACGACTTTAAAGGAAATTGTAATGTACATTGCAACAACTTCGCGTCAACATCAAGGATCCTCAACCTGAATGAAAACCCCTAACGGCATAAAATTTTATGTTTACTACAAACTAGCATCGAGCTGTATGACTTTACTTTCTATCGTTAAATAAATAGAGTTCAATTCGGTTAAATTCTATCATGACCGCAACCACATTTCCTAACAATAACAATATCGATCTGTCAGCGGTTACGTAACCAACCCACTGGGTGCCCTTACTTCACCACTCTATAGGAAGCAAGCTGCCAGAAATCTTATGTTCGAATATAAACATTTATATTACTGAATGAACGCGTACTTGTCGAAATAATAATTCCGATACTTGTGCAACATTTGAAAGATGTTATTTTTATAGGCGAAGTAAGCGAAGCAATCTTGCACGACCGCACCCGGAGGTAAATATCTGTACAGCACATTGAGACCTAAAAATGTTGCATTGTGCAACTAGACACAAAACATCGTATAAAAGTTGTTATTGGAACTGATTTTCACGTTCGATAAAGCGTACATTGTGTAAAATTGTAAAATTAGTTTTCTGTCACTACTTACTATGTCGTAGGTTCGAAACCCAAGTGGCATACACCTCTGACTTATCTAAAGTTATGTGTGTATTAAAATGTTAATTATCGCTTGCTTTAACGGTGAAGGAAAAACATCGTGAGGAAACCTGTATATCTGAGAATTTTTCGAAGGTATGAGAAGTCTGCCAACCCGCATTAGGCCAGCGTGGTGGACTAAGGCCTAACCCCTCTCATTAGTAGAGGAGGCCCGTGCCCAGCAGTGGGACAATGTTTAATAGAGGGCTAGTATTATTATTATTTATACTTACTATGTTGTGTATGTTAGTGCTATTTACATAATTAAAACAAAACTGTTTATTGTGTTGTCTCCACAAAGTAGTGATATGATTTCTTTTATTGTCTACTCAAAGCGTACAGTATCAATTAGGTTTTTTTAATTCAATGCAACAGCACATATGAGACATCAATATTCCCATTATTTTATCCAGACGAAATCAATTGACAACCTACAATTCCATTAAAGCACAGTAGTAAAAAATATTAAATGGTTTTTTATCGGACCAACGAGTCATCGGATTGCAATGGACACCACTCAATTTAATTAAATGTCACGACGGCCAATGCACTTCATTTGTTGGGTACATTGTATTAATATCAGTTTTCACTCAATCAGATTACCATATCGATGCACTTTCAACGTCAATCGGTGTATCGTATTTATAACAATATCCCTAACATGATAAGGAGGAGGTCGTTATTAGGAATTTCAATTCCGGGCACACCTATACAATACAGACATAACATTGTGACGATCATTTAATACTCCGTGTTCGTGGAACAATGGATGAGTGTACCAGTTTTTATTTGCATCAATGTCTTGGAATATTTTCATAATTATGTTCGTAGTAAAATTTCGTGAGCTTGTACTATTTTATGGAAAAAGAAGAATATAGGTAAATAAAACTAAATACATACTCTGTAGATATTTCAGGAATAACTTGAAACTAAACATAATTTTTCAAATGTCACTTGCGTTACAGTCTGAAAAAATCTCTAAAATTGGAGCTTATTACCCAATTCCAGATTGTAATTGCGGGCTAACGAAATAACTAATATTTAGTATGAAATAATTTAAGATCAAACTGTGCTTTTTTAAAGTTTAATATCGCGTAATATATAAATATCGCACTTTCTCCATAATTTTATCGAAAAATTATTCTGAAGAATTTATCACACAAATATTATGCTCTTACCTTGACTCCATTTTTTGCCTTACTCTTTCCCCTGGTACATGTTAAACTGAGCGTTGGCGTCTTTTACTAATATATCTTTGATTAAATAATAAAGTATTTCATGAACTTTATTGATTATATATATACCCAAGGTATTATAAGTATTTCTCGAATTTGAAGGTATGTTTTTTCTATATTTTGTGATTCCTAAGGATAATACGAAATCAAAAAATATTAAGATATATTCGTCTATCATTGCTCCGTTCACAACTAGTATTTGAAACTAAGCTCGCCAAAACTATTAATAATTCCTTTGCAACATTAATAATTAAGGTAGCCGTTTATTCATATCCAATTAAGCGGGCTTCAACTAGAGATCTCGGCACCATTAGGCTTTCATAATGGACGCTCATAGTAGCACCTTACGTAGCCACGTACACCGCACTAATGGAGTTAGATCTTAGAACAGCTAGATCTTTTAATTAATTTAAATTCGATGACAGTTAACTTGTTTTGTAGAGAGTGCCGTACATGTCAGATTTTCAGATTACGGACACGAGGACGCCAACCACAACTGTAAGATTATTAAAATAAAAAGAGATGGGCTTATGGATACTCCCGGTTGGAACGGAGTTCCTTTTATACCTTATTTTATTATTGTATTATAATAATAATACAGGCCCTGTACTAAACATTGTCCCATTGCTGGACACGGGCCTCCTCTACTAATGAGGGGTTATTAGGCATTAGTCCACCACGCTGGCCTAATGCGGGTTGGTAGACTTCACATACCTTCGAAATTCTTGTATTAAGTAATGATCAAATAAAATTATACATATTTTTACAAAATTGACGGCTAGCGGAATCGATTGAAAAAGTTTTTAATTTCCTAGGTGATCGGGAAGTACATAAAAAATCACTGCTATAAAATATGCCGGTTTTTGGTGTCCTTTTTCACTTTTTTCGGTCTAGCCCCTCACCCCACGAACAAAACGGAACAATAACTTGCGATATGGAACTCCGATCCATTAAACGCATGTCTAACTTTGACGAGGATGTCTATGCGAATAGTTTTGAAGATTGGCTCCTGCCTATACTTAAAACGTCAAAGCATTATTGCATCAGAAATTGAGAATAAAAATAAAAATCAATGGCATTTATAAGCAGGAATTATATTCAATATTTATTTTTATTTCTCCTTAATCGTATTTTATGATAATACCATACATATCTATATTAATATCAATAAGAGGTAAAATTTGGAAGCTTGAGTGGTAGAACTAAAAGCTACTGACCTGATTACGTAAATTTTCTCATTTACAATGAGTTTTCAATAAGAAGAATGTGAATTTAAGAAAATTTGGAACTTCTGTTTACTGTAAAGTGATCTATATTACTAAATCTATAATCTAAATTTAAATCAGGCAATAGCAAGTCCATGTCACACGAAGTAAAACCATCGAAATATTAACCAATTCTAAATAACTAAAACACTTTTCAAACTCATCTAAAATCTTTTAAACGCGATCAAAATTTCAAGCTAGCGAGACAGAAAATAACTAGAGTCTAGAAAAGTCTTTGTATATCACAACTAATTAGTTTGAAAGTTCTTGTTTAAGACTTGGATGAGTTTATTCGTGACTGGGGACTTATTAACTCACTGTGAATATTTAAGTCTTAACACCCCCAAAGTTAACAGCTAGCAGTCCTGATTACTAGCAAAGTGACAAAGGAATGAAGTATAGCTCATGATCAGTAGATGATAGTGATCAGTAGATGTGATGATGTAGATTCCTGTGCTTAACTTTATAAATTATTTATAATACAACCTAAAATAATACTTTAAAGAAACCGGCTTCACAAAGCAGAATCAAAATTGATTTAAAATTAGGCTGCAATAACATTTTACTATAAACAATGAATAAGAGCAAAACGTAGTGAATATGTCGCTCTATCTTCTTCACGCGCATGTACCGTAAAGATAATTTCGAGTGGTGTGACGTCATATATCATGTCGCAACAAGCACCCCTTCCATTACATTTAAATGGATAATAATTTATTTGAATAATTTATTTATTTTTGGTCTGATTTATAAAATTCTTACAAGGTTTGAGTGCGTAATTTATTAATTACAAAATAATAAAAATATGTCAAATAACACATTACTTTCACTGTTCATTAATACTTTAAACAAACGAACGAAGACCATAACGTATTGAAAGGAACGTATAATGTTTTTCATTACTTCCTATCCTACGTGTATCTGCATTTAACGAAATTGTTATTAGCATTTTTTTATATTAAATTGTTTAATTAATTTCAGTAATTTCAGTAAGCTGTATGGAAAGAAAGTATATAAACATCATAAAATCATGTTGAATAATATTATATGTATATTCCTAGACATGGAAAGTAGACAGATACTAAAGAACGTGTTAATACCTCTTCATGTAAAACAGACCTGTCTCTTGAAAATATCAAAAAATGTGAAGAACCATTAATGTTAATTAACAATACACGTTAATGGATGCTGCGAATCCAGTTACCGGCTTCTGCGGTTGAAGCATGGTTTCCGATTGATTGAGCACGCGATGAACCGGCCTGTTAATCACTGTTACATGGTGTGTTACTTTGTTATACAATAAGGTGTGACTCTAAACTCTACGCGATTAACACCCTCATTTCCTCACTAAAAAGATTAGTGGCTCCATAATTAATGTATCCATTTCTCTTTGGTAAATTAATTTCGAGCGAAAAGGGCTTCTCAAATTATAAAAGGGAAACTCGTTGAAGGAAACAAGATTTTACTTAGGAATATTTTAAAAGAAGCAACGCCTTTTACTTTGATCAACGTTAATGAATGTTCTAGGAAAACTTGTGCTACGATTAAATTGTTTTTGTTATAATTAAATACGCCCCTAAATAACCAGTTAAGGTCAACATTTCCATAAATCTTATGACTTGGACGAATAGATATTTAAATGTAGTTAGTATAGAAACTTTCGTGTACTCCTCACATTATAAGAGAAGTTCTCTAGAAACATCGATTCCGAAGTTTCTTTGCCTAATCAAAACTTAAGTTTGCAGAAAATAGTGTCAAAAGTTTTACTACTGCACCGGCGCGGTGCTGCGTTTGTCGCGACAATCAAGTCTACGAAATGTTCACCAGAGATTTACTGGAGTTTCTAGGTAATATCATACTAGCTGCAAGCTAGTGTGTGTAAATTTTTTATGAAAGGGCTCTCTCACAATCTTCGGACTTAAAGAACGATTTTTAAAATAAGAAGTAATTGCTTTAACTTTTCATAATATTGATCATATACTAGTCTGTCTTAATTATACATTCGGCTTACGTACGATTCCTTTTTCCTTAGCTAAATTAGAATCCTAAGTCATCGCGATCCCATCCGTCTACTCATGAAGGCTGTCAAATATACATTTACTCATTAAATTAAACTAAAATTGAACTTGCAATTAAAATAGCCTATATTAATCAGTGTTAAGTAGCATTCAAATGGTGAAATATTTTTTAAAATCGGTCCAGTACTTTTTGAGCCAGTTCGTTACAAACATACTTACATAGAAATCTTTCCTCTTTATAATATTAGTATAGACTTATAACTATGAAAAATAAAAAAGACAACGCTGGTCATTACTAAATGCCTTTACCTAGATACTAAGGGAATAATATTAAGGTAAGACTAATTGAATTCGACATTTTATTATTAAACCCTAATAAAACCGCCCACGCTCGCAACAAAATGAATTTTATCATCTATTACGAACAACGTAAATTGTATTTCCAAGCACTTAATTTATGGCCCAGGTGTCTGTATATTTTTAAAATATCAGAATTGATCAGATACGAGTTTCAAATACAAACTCTACAGTGTAATTAACTTATATTTCTTACGTCAAATATCAAATAACATTAATCCAATACTTTGGTACAGTAAACCTCAACTTAATTCACGCCGAATTAATTGCAGTGAACCTAAAACATTTACGATGGAATAAGGTTAAGTATGTACTTAATTTAAAACTTCAATATACCAACTTTTATTGTCGGATCGTAATTAAAGTAATTTGTGCCGCTCTGACAAATTTATACCGTGTCAACGTAATTATGGATACCAGAAAATTTCAATATATTTTATATTGAATGACACGTGAAAATGTAATAAATTGCGTTGTGGTTACAGAAACTTGAGGAGTTATAATATCATCTTGGAAGTAATTAATTGCCTCAGTAACGCAGTTGTAATTGCGTACGCGGTTACGACTGATGTGCTGAGGTCTCGGGTTCGGGTAAAGTGAATTTTGGTTTTTCTATCACGAAATGCTCAATATCAACCCGGAGTCTGGAATTGTGTCCGGTATGGCGATAGGCTCGCCACCTATTACATAATGGAAGGGAATGAGCTCGGCAAAATGTGGGTGTACTGGTTACACCTCTGCGTACCCCTTTGGGCATTACATGTATATGTATGTATGTAAATAATTATATTCCAAAAATACCTAGTTACTTTGACAAAATAAATTAAATTGTAGCTAAATTTGGTAGACAAGGACGAATAGCATAGTATTTTACGAGCACAGTCCCACCGACCAGTATAAGCGTCTCGCCGGCGTCAATCCGCGGCTAGACGGCGCGGCTCCGTGCGAGCTTTTACAATAAAGCTTCGTTAGCCAAATGCGTTTCGTCTATATGATAAAATATACAGACGTAGCACGAATTGTACTCGAAAATATCCTAGGCTAGAATTTATTTATTAGACTAACATATAAAATACTACATTGAAATCATATATCGCTAAATGCCAATTAAAACTAGCTTGAAAAAAATTTCTTTGTAACAATATTTTTAGTATAAAATGTATATTCCTTTCAAATTTTTGTTTAAGAATTTGGACTAAACAGAAATAAAATTAGCATACTGAATAATAATTCTGATTTCTCCAACGAATTTGAATTTGTTATATGACTGCTGTAAGAGATAAAAATAGATAATAAAACATTCTCTTGTTCCATATACAGAATAACCAGTGCTTTTAATTTGAACAAACCAAATAGTCTGCCAGATCTCAAATATAAACTACTAAAATAAAACGAAGTTAAGATGGGTCAATAGGTCACATCCAAATATTGTTCCATGACCTTATTATTCAATTTTAACGGTCATCCACCCCGTTTGAGGTTATCCACATCTAATCGTAGAAATTACTTACATAATTTAATAACCAGAACATTCGATGTAGCTATTCGGATTATACGAAACTTTCTTGTAAGCTTTAGTCTTAAGTTTTTGGAAACAAAGATACAATGAAATATGTGTTTTATGTTGTTTATAAGTGATTTTAGGATATGCGTAGTTCCAATTAAAAATACTATTGGTCAAGACTATAGACACATTTTAAATTTCACGTGAATTAATGAATGTGAAACAATTAGAAATCTATATTTTGAATTGAAATTTTTCGAATATTAATAAAATGGTGGTTCGTATTAAAATGAAAATAATGCCCTGGTTATCCCAATATTAAACACAATGTAATCAGTTTTGATATTGTAATAAGAATAATTATGTTATATTTTATTTTAGGATAACTTATGACAATGGCTGTAATGTATCATAAAATATTAGTATTAAGTATTTTTGGTTTTATTTTACACTTTTACATACATACACTCCACTTTTCGCCGAATTTCGGTCCCATAATGTGATGGGGGCGAGCCTATCGCCATACCGGGCACAAATTCCAGACTCCGGGCTAATACTGAGGAGTTTCTAGATAAAAAAAACCCAATATCACTTTACCCGACCCGGGGATCTAAGGCGTAGGGACGTGACGACCCCATCGCCCCCTGGTGGGATAATCTTGTGACAGAGATTATTCCACCAGTGCAATCAGTCAACCCAACTAGTGGTAGTGCCATGCTGCGGACCTTCGGGTAGCAGCCGAATGGGCCGGTACGCCCGGGGAAGAACCACTCTCTCACAGAAAACCGGCGTCAAGTGGCAGCTATACTGTCGCGTTTCGTTTGGTCTGTGAGAGTCCCGGAGGCCCACTCCCCATCCCTCCCCCACACCACTAAATAACATGGCAGTGCGAGATTTGGTTGATCTACCCCAGGAGGGTACCACCAGCGTACATCGCGGAGGAGAATCCCTATCTGGGCGTCCACGCCCAGATCGAACACCACCTGTGCGTGGATGCCCAGGCTGCCCTCCGTATTCTGGGGGGGGCAATTTTGCACGTGTACGAGGCAGCAAGCAGAGGAGCAGGCAACATAAGGCCACCCCTTCCACGCTTGCTGTGGATTTTTGCAACATAAGGGGGCTGAATTCCAACTTGAACGCCGTCCACTTCCATCTTGAGACGGCGAAGCCGGCCTTGCTATTCCTTACCGAGACGCAGATATCTTCTCTGGCTGACACCTCTTTCCTCTCCTACCCGGGGTACAAACTGGAACATTCCTTTGTACCGCGGGCCGGGGTGTGCGTGTACATTAGGGAGGATATCTGCTCTCGTCGCCTCGGCAGCCTTGAAGGGCGGGACCTATCCAACCTCTGGCTACGCATAGACTGCGACGACCATCCGCGAATCTACGCGTGCCTGCATGGGCGTATATAAGGGGGGGGTCCAGGGGGTCCGGACACCCCCCTTAGCCTACAACATAATAAAAAACCGCGAATTATGGTAGCGGATAATATAGACGGTTAGCAGGCTATTTGATTTAAGTGTAAATTTTTGCAGCATTCAGCTATATGCATATTTGGAATTAACAGATTTTTCTACGACTTTTGAGCCTAGTTTAATTTTTTTCGTGTACTTTTTAGCGCTTAAATCAACTGGTAAAACAAGACTGCTTTTTTCCAGGGCACATCTATTTAAAAAAATACGACCGAGTCTTAAGTAGTGACTACTTAGTAGTGATGAGTGTGATGGTATATGATGTACCATAAGTACCTGGAGGGCAATTCTCCTTTCATTCAAAATAATTTCGTACTCGAATCTACAGTTCGAATAATTTCTCTATTACAGAATTTCGAACTATGAAGTTATATTGTTTAAATGTTGCATCGATATCCATTTGAATTCGAGTCTTTACTATGAGATTCTACTAAAAAATTTGAATTTCGAACTAAAAATCTATAAGTATTTTAATATCCATAGTGTCACGGGCCTCATCAAATGTGCATCCACTATCCAGTTCTTGGACATGTTTTTGGACTCTTCCAAGTATTTTATCTTTCTAAGACTTTTAGTTAAATCATAATAAAAACACGAGATTGAGTCTTTTTATGGGTAAACACATCAGCATATGGCATTATATACGCAGTAAGTTAGGACCAAAATAAAACAATATCTTTGGGTGTCTAGAGGCCTTCATACGTACAACATTACCGCACCACCTCCAAGAGCATTAGACTATTTGCCGCTTAGCTATAAACGTCGTAAAATATTAATGTTAAGGAAACAATATTGCCACTTTATCTGGAGAATTCACCTGATGCAGTTCATAATTTGTGAAGACGCCATATGGTTTAGACACCATATGGTTTAGACACCATTAGGTTTCAGTGATTTAAGGCAAACTCGCTCAAGAATGGCGTAAGCCTGGATGTCATTTTCTACCTACTACAATATCATCAAGCGTTACTTAGCATCTTGCGACGTACCCTGCGACTGCTGGGAAGAACTTTCGTGTCACTAGACCGAATGGCGTAGCTCAGTACGAAAATCATGTGCACATTTTGAGGAAACATGTATGTATCCAATGCCTGGACGCACAGCGTGAGCTGCAATAAATAAGACCTAAAACTGTGTACACATAGGGTGGGCCCTAAGTGTACACGACGCGCGTCGCCATGCATTGTAGTTGAAAAATAGGACGTGACGCAACGTTTCGACTCTGCGCCAGTTTGAGTTGACTCTTACAGCTTCTCTTCTAGACAACTGTTCTGTACGTCCTGTGACAGGGCTTTTAAAACAAAATTAGGGCTAGCTAGTCACATATGCTCACATTGGCGAAAAAAACTTGTTCCAAAAATGCAAGGTTCGCCGTCGAAGGATACTTCTTGGAGGACATCATCATCATCATTAAGTTAGGACACAATATTGAATGGTTCGAATTCGAGATGTACGTCTCGACCGGTCTGTACCAGTCGAAGCAGTTCGAGCGATAACCTTCGAGAAATGTTCGAATGGTAATTTTTAGAATAGCTCAAATAGAATATTTTGATTTCGAATTCTATTTTTAAAATAATTTATTTATGAACAATACATTTGACATTATATTCGTACCATCAAGACCTTCGAGAAACACCAGACTCGACATTTCCATAATAGCTTAACTTTACATTCACTCGAAAAAAGTTCGAATTTGAATTATTTTTCGTATACGAAGTTGATTCGAGTGCGTGAGAATTTTCTCCCTGAGTTCTAACATCTCATCTTGATAATAAGCAACATTAAAATAGTTATTTACCAAAAATAAATTGATTTCACTTGACACTTGATGTTTTGACAGTTATGTAAACAATAAAACAAAAATGAATGAAAATCTACGGCAGATTTTCATCCATCCAAAGTCCAAATCTAAATAGCAAGTAGCAAATTTTTATTAATTTTTTTATTTTTTTTTATTTTTTTTTATTTTTTTTAACTAGCGTTTTCCCATTCTATGTTTAAGTAATTTCTAAATAACTATGATTTGAGCGGTTAGATTTTTGGCTTTTACCCGCGGACCCCCCCCATGTAAAAGCTATAGCTACGTCACTGCGTGCCTGTATAGGTCCCATAGCGGTAATGCCGAAACTGACCGACTTGTTGAGCACATGCAAATGGCTACAGACTCCATGCTGCAGCAGATCCCATACGCAGAGATCGTGATTCTCGGCGACTTTAACGCCCACCACGCCGAATGGCTTAGATCACGCACCACCGATCATGCGGGGAGATCTGTTCACGATTTCGCATTAGCATATGATTTGACACAACTGGTCACCTCGCCAACGCGAATCCCAGATGTGGAGGATCATACACCTTCCCTGTTGGACCTTCTGCTGACCTCTCATCCGGAAGGCTACCTGGTATCTGTCGATCCTCCTCTTGGTTCGTCGGACCACTGTCTTGTCCGGAGTACAGTGCCAGTCACGCACTCAACACGGCCTCGCTTTGTGGGCTGCCGCCGCGTGTGGCACTATAGGTCAGCGGATTGGGACGGAATGCGGTCATTCTTTGCGTCCTACCCATGGGGGCAGATTTGCTTCTCGCCGGATGATCCTGACGTCGTTGCTGACTCTATCACTGATGTGGTACTTCAGGGTATGGAACTCTTTATTCCGTTCTCTGCAGTGCCCATCGGAGGCAAATCCCAGTCTTGGTTTGGTCGCTCCTGCAAGACGGCATTACGCCGAAAGCGGGAATGCTACCAAGCATGGGCTGACGCGTCGGCGTCTAGTGATGTAAATACCGGCGCATTTAAAAAGGAGTATAACTTTGCCTCTAGGTCCTTCAAAAGCGTCATTGCTAAGGCGAAGTCGGAGCACATTGGCAGAATTAGAGAGAGACTGGCACGTCTCCCGTCTGGAACACGTGCGTTTTGGTCTCTCGCCAAGGCTGTCTTAGGAAATTTCTGTAAGCCATCTTTTCCACCCCTGCACACGGAGGATGACTCGCTGGCCCATGCCGCGAAGGCGAAAGCCGATCTTCTGGGCTCTCTCTTCCAACTCGACTTTGGATGACCGAGGAAATTCACCACCGACAATCCCGCGGTGCGATGCAACGATGCCGGAGGTTAAGTTCCGGCAAAGTGCAGTTCGCAAAGCACTCCTGTCCTTGGACATTCATAAGTCGAGTGGGCCCGATGGCATCCCTCCGATCGTGTTGCAGACATGTGCTCCGGAGTTGGCACCGGTTTTAACGCGTCTTTTCCGGCACTCCTATACATTAGGCGTAGTCCCGAAATCCTGGAAGGCCGCTTTAGTGCACCCGATCCCTAAAAAAGGCAACCGCTCGGACCCGTCCAATTACAGGCCTATAGCCATCACCTCCTTGTTCTCCAAGATAATGGAGTCCGTTATCAACTGCCAGCTCCTGCGGTACTTGGAGGAGCACCGGCTGATTAGCGACCGCCAGTACGGCTTTCGTCGAGGTCGCTCAGCCGGTGATCTTCTAGTTTACCTAACTCATAGATGGGCAAAAGCAGTTGAGACCAAGGGGGAGGCGCTTGCAGCCAGCCTGGACATAGCGAAGGCCTTTGATCGGGTATGGCACAAGGCGCTTCTTTTGAAGCTACCTTCCTATGGGCTTCCCGAGAAATTATGCAACTGGATCACCAGTTTTTTGGCAGATCGGAGCATCAAGGTCGTCGTCGACGGTGCATGCTCTGATCCTAAATTTGTCAATGCTGGTGTTCCACAAGGCTGTGTACTGTCTCCTACTCTGTTTCTTCTGCATATAAATGACATGCTGCAAATCAGCAACATTCATTGCTATGCGGACGATAGCACTGTAGATGTACTGTACACTGGCCGTGCTAATATTTCTCGGGAATACGTCGACGAGAGCCGGAATAAACTTGTGTCTGAAGTCGAGTCCTTGTTAACCAAAGTCTCGGACTGGGGTCGACTAAACTTAGTCCAATTCAACCCCAAAAAGACACAAGTCTGCGCGTTAACCGCTAAAAAGTCACCATTTGTCGTGACTCCTTTTTAGAGAACACTCCCCTGTCTGCCAAACCCAGTATCGGAATACTTGGCGTCGACATTTCGAGCAACGTCCAGTTCCGCGGTCAATTGGAAGGTAAGGCCAAATTGGCCTCAAAGAAGCTTGGTGTGCTCAGTAAGGCGAGACGGTACTTCACGTCGGGTCAACGCCTAAATCTCTATAAGGCGCAAATTCGACCCCACATGGAGTACTGTTCTCATCTCTGGGCGGGAGCCCCCCAGTACCAGCTACTTCCATTTGACCGCATTCAACGTAGGGCAGCTCGGGTTATCGACGATCAAACTCTTTCCGATCGGCTTGATCCATTGGCTCTGCGTAGAGATGTCGGATCACTCTGCATCTTCTACCGCATCTATCATGGGGAATGTTCCGAGGAATTGTTTGGATTGATCCCGGCCGCTGAATTTCACCATCGGACATCGCGCCAAAACATAAAATTCCATCCGCACCATCTCGATGTCCAGCGTTCCACAACAGCGCGATTTTTACGGCATTTTCTGCCACGCACAACCACTCTGTGGAACCAGCTGTCGCCGGCGGTCTTTCCGAACCGTTACGACCTGGGAACCTTCAAGAAGAGAGCATATTCTTTCCTGAAAGGCCGGCAACGCATTTGCAAGCCCTTTGGTGTTGCAGATGTTCATGGGCGGCGGTGATCACTTTCCATCAGGTGAGCCTCCTGCCCGTTTGCCCCCTTTTTCCATAAAAAAAAAAATCGAACCCGAGACCTCAGCACAGCAGTCGTAACGCATGCGCAATTACCACTGCGCCACCGAGGCAGTCAAACTTTACACTTTTAAAGCAAGTTATTGGTATTAATGAAACTTGTAATTATATATTATACATTCGTACTCGCCCGGGGGTTCACTTGAGTGTAATCACTGTGGAGTGTTTTTGTAGGACTGACACTAACAGCGGCATAAAAAGGGTTCTAAATTAAATTTATATGATACTATCATTTTTCGAATACAAAATTACTTTAAAGTTCAAATGTGTTCAAATGTAGTGCATCTACTAGTATGCACTGTTCGCTTGCTTGGTCTTTGACTTTTTGTTCCAGATACTTTTTTTTTTTATCCTGTCACGGCAAAGTGACCGCACTGTACCTGATGGTAAGCGCAGTGCGGTCCAAATAGAGTACTGAGTAGCGAGAGACGATCTATCCCCGCTACTCAACACACTCATGCCGGCCTGCTTCTTCACACTTCGCCATGGGCAAGAAGGTGAAGAAGGGGTCGAGGGTCTAGTGTCAGAGTACTAAGAAGGCCGTAAAATGGCCATTGTAACAAACATTTGTGGCCGACAAAAACCGGATGTACACTGGCTGATCCCGGAACGCGATATCCTCGATATCGATATCCTACCACCAGCTAATATAGTATCGCTCGTAAAATTTCTTAGTATTGAAATAGAAAATCATATAAATCGGATTTAGTTCCTGTACGGTGCCAAGTACAAACTTAACATTTTGAGTTTTAAAATAACATTCCGCGCCGCGCTGGCCTAATGCGGGTTGGTAGACTTTACATACCTTCGAAATTCTTATGGGAATTCTCAGGTATGCAAGTTTTCTCACGATGTATTCCTTCACCGTTAAAGCAAGGGATAATTAACATTTAATACACACGTAACTTTAGAAAAGTCAGAGGTGTACGCCATTTGGGTTTCAAACATACGACTTTCGTCTTGACAGTCCATACCGCAACCAACTAGGCTATCGCTGCTTAATGTAATTGATATAATTTGTAAATATTTAGGTATAATTTATTTTTACTGCCTCGGTGGCGCAGTTGTAATTGCGCATGCGTTACTACTGCTGTGCTGAGGTCGCGGGTTTGATCCCCGGGTCGGGTAAAGTGATATTGGGTTTTTCTATCTAGAAATTCTCAGTATTAGCCCGGAGTCTGGAACCTGTGCCCGGTATGGCGATAGGCTCGCCCCCTGTCACATGGTACCGAAATTCGGCGCAAAGTGGGTGTACTGGTTACACCTCTGCCTACCCCTTCGGGGATTACAGGCGTCAGTGTATATGTATGTATGTAATTTATTTTTATTTCAACTTGTGCGAATTTACTGTAGGTGAGTGAGTTGTGAGTGAACTTATTTTTTTATTTATTATGAATTAAAATTAAGCAAATTACTTATTCCGTAATCCCAATAGTTGTGCAAACACAAAAGTAATTTAATTTCGCCCATGGAACATCATATGGTTGACATTACTGGACGAATAATAAGACATCAAGCATAAATAGAAACGTTATTTCCATAAAAAATATTGTCTCAAAGTATACTGGAGATTAAATTATGAACTGGATTAAAATGTAATATTAAAACACTGAGCAAAGTGAAAAGAAAAGCTTCTAAATAGAGTGTTAATACGATTCATTTGAAATTTTAATCTACAAACTCTTAACTTTTTTTTACTTTAATCGTCATTTATGATCTCGGTGTAACGTGCCTCGATATATTGTTTCTATTTGCATTGTATTTAAATCTAAGCTAACCTCTATGCCCCATCAGGACACAGGTCTCGATTGAAAATAACTTTGCCTTTAATCTATTGGATTATGGACAGTAAAATGTAGTTATCGTTAGTATTATCAGTGATATTATATTTCTAAGAAAATTTCGCATAAGTGTTAGTAATTTTTTATAATAATATATTGTATTGACTGCCTCGGTGACGCAGTTGCAATTGCACATGCGTTACGACTGCTGTGCTGAGATCTCGGGTTCGATCCCCGGGTCGGGTAAAGTGATATTAGGTTTTTCTATCTAAAAAATTCTTAGTATCTGCCCGGAATCTGGAATCAGTGCCCGGTATGGCGATAGGCTCGCCCCCTATCACATTATGGGACCGTAATAAATTCGGCGAAATGTAGGTGTACTGGTTACACCTCTGCCTACCTCTTTGGGGATTACAGGCGTGTATATGTATGTATATAATGTATTGTATTTCATAAATTGACCAGTCTCGTATGCGAGAAAACGTTCGAAGCCAACAATAATGCATTTCAGTTGATTGCAAAGTCCTACGGACAAAAGAAACTGCTTAATGTTACGGCACGAACGCCACACGTTGCTTGCTTTGCCATTCGACACGCTTTTATTACATGTTTTATACAACAAACGTCTAGTTTATTCCTTAAGATTAGCATCGACACCGTCTCAAACACGTTTCGTGTTCATTCTATATGGAATCGTGTAACATTCATAGGCATATTATACTCAATTTAGATTAGCATTATAAATATCAGTCAGTGACATCGCTTAAACAGACTGAATTTTATTATGTACCAAAACATTGCTTATTAAGTGTAACTTTTCAATTTAACTTGGCAAAAAAATTATCACTTTACTTTATGACAGTGAATAGATACATAGGTACATAGTACCTAGCTATATGAACTTCTACTTATAACGATCCTTATATACTATTTTTGCTTCATCTACTTTCATTAATCTCTTCATGCATTCATGAAGGCTAATGAAAGTGTTCGGTTTAGAGTCCTCCTTGCCAGTCGTTTACTTATTACTACACTTATTTTTCTGACTTAATTTTATTACGGTCGTCTTCTACCGACCGTTGTCAGTCTCTTATCATCCATCCTCAATATGTCCAAACTATGTCAACCTACCTTTCCTTTAATTCTCTTCTTATTATCTGTCACTCCACATATTCCATCTCTAGATTATTCTTCACTCTATAACACATCAGACCACACACGTTTTTTCAAGGCTCTTATGAAAATATTTGCAATAAATCTCAAACATAAAATACAAAAGATAGCAAAAAAAATATTATAACTTGAATATCTGTAAGTAAGGCTTAATTAAAAAAATCGTAAAAAATCACCTCTCTCAATTTAAGTTAAACAGGAACACCTAAATATAACTTAAGTTGGTGCTGTAAACTTTTTGTTTGGAATACTCATTACCCATACAATATGAAACTTATTATCATCAATCTCTTTTTATAAACTTTTGGGTGTCGCTGTGGATAAACGCACAAAACAAACTCTTATACTTTATGATAATATTTTATTTTCTCTTATATTACATATTTTATCTGAGAAATTACTTACTATATAAAGTTAATATTATTTTTAAATATAAAGTGTTAAATATTGTCTACAAGCGCACTTTAAAAAAAGGTTACTTACAACGCAACGAAAAGATAAGGCTTTATAGGGTATATCGCTCTCAAGAAATACAATCAATTTCCACTGACTGATCATCTTTTTTTAGTGCCTCGATACGCAGACGAGCAGACGAGCCACCTAATGGTACCAGAGCCATCTATACCTGTAATGTACTTCCCGGAGAGCAATAGCTTTGAAACGCACAAGAGACAGTTTTTTTTTCATTTCTAGCCGTCTATGTAATTATCTCGCGCTTATTTTATATTTGCTGACTAAATAAGCCGGTTACATACAGCGTGTACTCTCAGGCACACTTGGCTGGTTTTTAACAAACTAAAATAATATTAATATGCGCAAAGAAGAGTTAATAGTACTAAGTAGCATAATGGCATGAGTTAATTACATAGTATTAACTACTACCCTTTGACTTCAACCGCCGTACATATTAGATGATAGCTTGATCTCACGTGTATATGCAATACGTTTGCGTAGATGGAATTCCAGCCAACTACTTGAGATTTACACACCACATCCAGAATAACAGCAATTATACAGAGCTCCTTAGACGCGGAGGTAGGTATTAACCATTTAAATTCAGCTGTTCTCGGAAACATTAAGACTTTATTTTCGCCTAAAACAAGTTACTGAGACTGCGTGTCTTGAATAGTGGTAGAATCGTTAACTTTGGCACGGTTATAAATCTTCTCAATAGCCAGCTTTATCGACGTCCGTTAGACTAGACTCCCACAAACTGGCGCTTCAAAACGATATCAAAGAGATTTTAATTGTTCATCCAACCAACGTTTACAAATATTAATACTGCAGTAATGTAATCTCAGTTATAGCGGTGATTATTACTCACAAACGACTACTAAAAACGCTATTAAGTCAACTTTATATTAATTTGAAAGACTGGCGGATAATTTTAATGAACAATTGAGAAGATATACCTAAGTCGTATACACAAATTCAACGAAACATGAAATATACTTTACAGCCTCATAGAAGACTGTGAAAGTAGCAATGTCCCAATGTTCAACGTAGGTACTACCGACATAGGTGAGTGGAGCACCAAAACAACTTGGAAAAGATTAATGGCCTTAAAATTGCATTTCGAGCTTGCAATAAAAGCAAGCCGGGGGAATCGGCGGCGGGCGCCAAATGCACTGTTTTATCACTTAGACACGGGAGTGCACCTAGAGTACCGGCTACACCGTTGGAATTAAAAGCGAATGAATTTTTAAAGCTATCTCGTTGACCTGGTTTGCGATAAAGTGTTAGGAACCAGGTCTAGGTTTAAAATGATTTTATCTCGTTGTTATTTTCGTAGGATCATTAAAGAATTTCAAAAAAATAGGGCAAACACAATGTTCACTATTGCTGAGATGAAAATACGGAACGGTATTTGGTTAGGTATTTGTTCCATATTTTATGACTATTATGAGTGCCCTATCCCGCACCATGACATCTGGGTAGATGGTATATTTGCCTAGGTTGTGAAACAGTTTCCTCTGGCAGTAAAAGTGATAGAGTGGCTACAAATAAATAACTAAAGAACCCATCTTTAAACATTCAGGTATAAACTACACTTCTTGCTATATGTTTACTAAAATGTGCTTACTCTGATTATTATTGTAATAAACAATGTGTAAGTAAAAAAGTTTTAAAAATCCAGTAGGTACTTGCCAATTAAAATTCCAGTACAAAAACATATTAAGATCTACTACCGTTGAAATAAAACTATTTTTATCGGATTTTATCAAAGTTTATTTTACTTTTTTATCCCGACGTTTCAAAGGCTTCATCATTGCTCTTTACTTTCGTGAGGAAATACAACTCAGTCCATCCTGTGACCATGAAAACTGTAAAGTCTACGAAACATCGGCTTAAAAAAGTGAAATAAACTTCTATAAAATCCATAAAAATAATTTTATTTCAAAGCATTTACAAATTTATCAATACCATATCCGTGGTCAGAATCGAAAGAATTATGGTAAAGAGAAATTTGCACTTTTTAAAGTACTGCGCTATCACGTACATGCATATGTTTATCGATAAATGTAACAATGAAATTCTTCACCCGAACATATCTTTTGTTAAACAGTTTTGAAACGTGTAGAGTGGTTTAAAATGTGTTCCATATCTATTTAATGTATCAATTTGGTATGTATTTGTCTTTGAACTATTAAATATATATATTTTTTAGACTGAACAGTTATAAGTATTTGAATAATACCAATTATTACGAGTCTGAAGGCTGGAGAGAATGTATATTCATTGATGTTAAAATCAATCTCATCTGATTTGCAAAACTATAGTAATACTATTATTTAATTATTAAAAACATAAAAACCATTTCTTGATGAATTTTATCTATTAATAAATTGATACATTTTCTGTAAAGGTACAAACAGAGGTAACAAAGGAACTTAATATTGACAGTACAAAAGAAATCCTTTGTTGCTCGAAGTAAATAACTTTCGCGGAAATATTATGTTCATCTACAGTGAACAAACAAGTAGATCAGAACAAAAGTTATAGCCAATGTAACGAAATTCAACATAACAAAAACAAATTGGTTATTATATTGCATTTGATTTCTACTGACATATTCTTTCTTAATAACTTAATGGTTTAACGCACGAATTTAACAGACTCGATATTTTAGGCAACAACCATGAACTTATACGTTTATCAGTTTGCTGGTGGTAGAATATTCATATCCGCCCGGATAGCGACCACCATATACAGGGTGCAAACCCGCCATAGTGTGTCGCTTTTCGAGTCAGCCAGTGTATACCCGGTTTTTGTCGGGGAGTCTCTGCTTCTTCACACTATGAAGAAGCACTCCAGCATGATTGTGTTGAGTAGCGGGGTATAGATTGTCTCTCGTTACTCGATACTCTAATTGAGCGGCACTGCGCTTACAATCAGGGGCAGTGTGGTCATTTTGCCGTACCAGAATAAAAAAAAGAAGTACTAGCATCACGCATTTATTTACCAACCTTTGATCTATATCATACAGTACATTAACATTCTTTATTCTTTCATATAGGTCAAACTTGCTTATCATTTTAATTATAGCAATACTGATAACATTTCTATCATACGCATCAAACAATGACTCCCTTCGCTTATACATCAGACTGTTATATCACATATGACATGTAAAGCCATTCAATAAATAGTAAATAATTAATTGCAGAACATAACAGGTCTTTGATAACAACAGAGTTTAATTAAGTTTATTCATACAAAAGGCCTCAATACCAATTATTATACTATAAATAAGTAACCAAAGATTTATCTCTTATATAATATAGTTTCTAACACAAATGTTCAATTCTTTTAATAATTTATGGTCTATGCTGATACAGACTTGACTCTTATCTAAAGTTTGGTTGGAAGATCGCGGAATTTTGTCATTTCAAAAAAGGATTGCTGTCTTCACAGATTAATTTATTATGGTTGACATCTGACACACATTTTTTCCATGTTCTTTTTAAATAAAGAACGTGAGAAAGCACCCACACATTGGTCCACTACACAAAAGTTGAAATGTTTTAGAATGTTTTTTCTTCTAAAAGTGATGAATACTTATTTATTTTTGCCCACGCGGAGTACAAAATGTATATTCATGCGGTCTAGTTTAGAACTATTTATTAGCTTCATCTCAGTGTATTTTGAATATGTTACGTACATGTATTCAAAATCAATTATAATTTAACTAGAATTATTACTAACGTTATAAACTGTGATATTTTTTCTTCCTAAATATAGGTATATTATAATTTAATTACAAATTATGTATATGTGTTTGTTTTTAATAAATCACTAATATTAATCTCGATTCGAACTTCGAATGTAATTGGCCTATTTACTTCTAGACAGTCGTTATTACATTTAAAAATCTCACGATACCACTGACATCTAAATGATTAGGCAAAGACTTTCAAGTCTTAAAAACATAACAATCCTTTTTTCGGCAGTTGGTAAAAAAATAAACGCACAGAGTGGTCACATGATACTACATATCTACTAAGGCCATCATAAAATACTATGTAATACAGTGTTTAGTAACAAGTTGGCATTATACTAACCGACTCGGATATCGTCACACTTATATATGGGTTGGGCCCTGGAATCCATAATTTCCGCTCTGCCATCAGAGTTGGATGACGCCAATTAAAATTATCGACTTATTGAGTCAATGGAGGTCAGGCGTTGCATGTTATTTCCAACATGACATGTATTGGCGCTAGGATACAGACATTTCTTTTATGGATTAAAAAAGTTAAATAAACCGCGATAGAATCCGTAAAATTAGTTTTATTTCAATGTATAATATTCGCGTAAACATAAGAAACCATTACATTTCTTTCTCTTAAAAAACACAGACAATTTATTGGCAGTAAATATAATTCATACAGCCTCCGTGGCGCAGTGTGCGAGTTGTGAAACGACAGGCCGTGGGTTCGATTCCTGTATCAAGACAAATGTTTGTGTTACAGACAGATATTTGTTTCGGGTCGGTGGGACCGTAGTCCCTCGTAGTTTTGATATCCACAATACAAGTTTTTCCTAGTGTAGCGTCAGAACTATGTGTGTGCCTGTTGGGTGTATTTATTTATTTATATTTGCATTTATTATAATGTACAAGTAGATAGCTATAGAGGCCGGAGGTAAGGAGGTAGGATGAATTTTTCAATCACGCATTTTAAATCATCGATTCTTTTCAATAATAATACACGCCAGTGCTTGCTGAATATCTACAAGTCATTTGGGATTATTTCAATCACACACTCTACTTGATTAATGAGCATACGTAACTTGCACTATCTACATATTGATAACTTTAATATTTTTATGCACTTATATAACCGAACGACCCAGTTTTGAGGACACGTGCCTTTTACTAAAAGGTCGTATAGGAGACAGATATTCGTAATTAAAAATAAATTGGGTTTTATATAGATTTGGAAACCATTTACGAAATTGTCTTACCATTTATGTTATAGATTCAGCAACGTCCTCGATTCCTATATATTTATGCGTACAAATTAGAGCGATCGCAATGACTTGGCCGGATCGGTAGCTAGATAAACAACTTGGGTTAGGGAGACGACCCCTCACCCTCTAAGGACGCAGATGCCCATGTATGGGACGAGGAACATTACGACAGTTGGACGATTTAATCTTATTCCAGGGAGACCAACAGGCTATGAAGATTAAACATTATTTAAACATAAAGTCACATAGAAGCTATCCTAATTACTCCGGTCATTAAGTACTATCGTAATCTTCGATTATGATAATTAATATTTTTCTAACAATCATTAAGATTTATTTTAGAATGAAAATTAGCTATTATTATTAAGTATCGTCTTATTTAAGATTTCCAAACAGAAGTTAAATAATTAAGTTGGAGTTCTGACTCTATTATCAATGCTATGCTATGATTATAAACATAAGTTAAAATAAAACGATAAAATGGCGAACAAAAGGACAATAATGTTTGTAGTAAGTAATGTAAGTCATATTTAGAACTTTAGTTACATCAATGAAGAATTTAATTTATTAGCTTCATGAGAATGTATTATTCATTTGTACATTTATTTTCTGCGTACACTTTATTAGTTTTAAAAATTAATATCAAAACAAACATGGATTATTTTATGTTCGTCACATCACTCCTACATACCATATCACTACTATAATATCTATAGTTCTAAGTATAAGTAATTCAATCCTATCAGTCAAATTCGAACAGCTCACTCAGAAAATTGAAAAATCTGGTAAATGAGCTAGTACCACGCGGATTATACCCTTTTTTATTATGGTAAATCCCCTTGGATTCCCGTGACTCGGACGGGGTATGATAGATTATTACTACTAAAAGCTCCTTGGTTGGTTGGTTCTCCGTCTGTATTAGATATAAACTCCCGTACCTCCAAATGAAATACGCCAAAAATGGTTCATAGCCTATATATACATCGTCTTGACTAATTTCCAAAATATATTGTATTTCTCGAAGAATGTGCATCACAATTGGGTTTCATATTATAGGGAAAGTAGGATACAGGACGCTGTATCGCCATATCTTTGAACATACACTAACTGGTCGGTCAAAATGTGCGCTTTGTTGACTTCATTTGAGTTACAAAAAAGCGATATGTCACATTCCTGAGTGCGTGATTTATAGCAGAAGCATGTGGGTGGCATCCAACTAACACAGTCGATAAAATAGATGCCATTACGAAAGCTACACAAAAGAAAAACTTATTCAAAATATACATACTAAGGAGGGGTAAGCTATGTGGTTAATCCCCCAGAGATGCGGCGCCATTATCTACGTGTCGTAACAATGTGGGGCAAAGACTGCCACCCCTGCATGGCTCGGCATAAAAAACTATCGCCAATGAAGCCGACGAGCACTATTGAATTTGTTTACACATACTTTTTATTTAGACAGTTCGCAGTTGGCGAGTAGCCGGCTGTGAAACGAGAGGCCGTGGGTTCGATTCCCACACCGGGACAAACAGATACAGATTTGTGTGACAGACAGATATTTGTGTCCGGGGACTGGGTGTTGTGAGACTCAAAGTCTCTCGTAGTCCCTGATACCCATAAAACAAGAATCGTATCTTATTGTGGCGTCGGGGCTATATGACTGTTATTTATTTCTATTTTATTGCCATATGGCATATATATGCCCTTTATGGTATGGCGTTGGCTTATACTCCTTACATTAAAATAAAATGTAAGCAGTTTTACCATATTTCTAGACCTATATAAGTATATAGCACATCCGTTTTTATTCTCTAATCGGGTGAAAGATCTTTTGCTAAGGTAGCGAAAAAGTATCTTT
The DNA here is from genome assembly GCA_905220505.1 of Laothoe populi. NCBI lineage: Eukaryota > Metazoa > Arthropoda > Insecta > Lepidoptera > Sphingidae > Laothoe > Laothoe populi. Next base: position 9,515,251 of record HG992152.1, read on the forward strand.
TTGTGTGACGTAGATGGGGTGTATTTTTTTTACGCTGATTCCTTAAATTATGAATGTAGACTCTGCTCATAAATTCACTAAACAATATATATTCGGCGTCAACTAATTGGGGTTTGTCTAGACGACGTAATCGTTTTATTTATTGTTCCATATTACATTCAATTGTTCGTTATCAATCAAGTAATTCTTTCATAGGTTATATTCATAAATGTAGGTCTAGGAAATATTTTTTTTGGAATGAAGTCCAAAAAGAATGACATGAGTTCCAATTTTTTTGTGATTTCTAGCTACTCTTGTACAATTTCTTTTACATATTCGCCAATGTGTTAATCAAGAAAGACCCCAACCAGGTAAGTAAATTAATCTTTCCAAGTTTGCAAAGTTTCGAGTTACATTTAAGCTGTATCAGATAACTTGGAGTGACGTGTGTGATGCCGCATTTTGTGGCTTCGTGAGCCACCGCAATCGTATACTATATCTATCTCAAGGCTACACAATTCGCCCCTATTGATTTATTTACGCTTTTAGAAATTCCTACCTTTAAAGGCCAATACATTTATCGTTATGTTTTTAAGCTCTTTTTAGAAAGTGAAATTCAGAAGATCTTAAAACAGAATTAATTTACAATTGTTGCTGCTATGAGAAGGAGTCAAATCCAAAATACTTGTGCGACCAATTCTAACAAATAATCAATAGGTGACGTTGGAAATAAATGTAACAATAGATGGGACTATATTATTGGGAAGACCACTTAAAATGCTTTCCATGTTTCGCCCCATCCGGCGGCGAGCTCTCACACTCGCCGCACCAGCTCCGGAAGTGATACATGGCTCTCTAATCAGTAATCGCTTAGAATTATCTCGGAGTAAATATTTCACTGCGGATATATTGACGATGCGTGACAATGTTCCATTAATTTCACTTATGTTTTGCTGCAATTTATCATAATAATATTATTTCATGAAATGGTGCATAAACTCTTAATAAGGTTTACGAGCAATACACAACGCTCTGAAAGCATTTTACGACTCTGTCAACCTACAAACAGCTCATTAGAATTTTCAAATGAAATTTAGCTCACTTTAGAGTATGTATTGAAGTGAAACTTCTTTAGAATGATGATGAAACGAAAATGTGTGACTACCAAGAGACCAAAAAAAATTGAAAGAGACAAACACATAAATATGTATATAGGTTAAAGCCGGCGAGAGAAGGAGATAGAATAAATTTTACAGTAGTTAATAATAATGCGGAGATAAAGTATTCTCAGTCTTTGTTCCAGTTTTTTTTGTTGGGCCTAATTGGCATTTGTGCCCAACACATTGCACATGAGATTTTGTAATTGCGATTTTAATTGAATGAATATTAATTGTAATTTTAGGAAAATATCTGCCTCGATGGCGCAGTGGCAATTGCGCATGCGTTATGACTGCTGTGCTGAGGTCTCGGGTTCGATCCCCAGGTCGGGTAAAGTGATATTGGGTTTTCAGTTTAGAAATACTCAGTATTAACCCGGAGTCTGGAATGTTTCCTGGTATGGCGACAAGCTCGCCCCCTATCACATTTGGGACCGAAATTCGGCGAAAAGTGGGTGTACTGGTTACACCTCTGCCTATCCCTTCGGGGATTACAGGCGTGAATGTATATGAAGGAAAATAATATACATATATATCATATATTGTATATTTGCAGCAGGTATATAACAGTTTGCAGTTATTTTACATCTGATATTCTATAATCATCTCATTCTCTCATAATTTACTTTTCTGAAGTTTCACTTCTACCGTGTGTGAATTGCACACGTACACTTTTTTAACAATTCATATATAATACTAGCTGTTGCTAGCGGCTCCGCCCGCGTGGAGGTCATGTTTGGGAGAAAAAGTATACAATACAAAATACTCATGCGTTTAACTTAAAAAATGACGGATTTTCATACAATCTTTCATCCCCTATTTTACCCCCTTAGAGGCGCAATTTCCAAAAATCCTAAAACACATATTTTTTATTTTTAACTTAAAGGCCAAATGCTAATTTTCATGAATTTAACTTCAAAGATGACGGATTTACATACAAACTTTCAACCCCTATTTTACCCCCTTAGGGATGGTATATCCAAAAACACTTCCTTAGTGGACGCTTACGTCACAAAAGGTACCTACTGTCAAAATTTCAAGTCTCTAACCCCGGCCGTTTAGGCTGTGCGTTGATCGATCAGTCAGTCAGTCAGTCAGTCAGTCAGTTTCTTCTTTTATATATACAGATATAATAATACAAGCCCTGTATTAAACATTGTCCCACTGCTGGGCACGGGCCTCCTCTACTAATGAGAGGGGTTACAATTCATATTGTTATAAAAAGTTCTATACTCTAAAATATTTTATCAGTCTTTCCGAAACTATGATAAAAAAAAATTATACTTTCGGATATTTTCAATAACAAATACAATATCCGAGTAAAGACATTCATTGGACACAAGTATCATTCAAGACTGAACCGATGAAATATGTGAATGTATTATTGAAATGCGTTGCGTAGAAGTTGCCAAAGTATGATAAAAGAGCTCTCAAAAAGCCAGCATGATTCGGCAAATTGTACCTAATGGATCTCACGGAGCATGAATCATAAGCCTCCACATGTCACTTTAAGTGTGCCATAGCCAGATTTTATGGAGACGCGGGTAAAGCTTCCATTAATGTTGAACTGACGGCGAATGGCACCAAAGTTTTGGACACAAAAAATATTTAATACGTGTGCATACAATAAAAACAACACTTAAGGATTAAACTGGAGTAGATTAATTTAAGTCAAACTTCCACAAGCTTTTCTGTCCACTCTTTTTTTTCGACGATTTAATTTATTAGTTAAACTTATTATATCTATTATATCAACAACAAAGTCTTATATACTCGAAAGCTGAATATCTATACATATGTATATACAATGTCTCAAAGGTCGACGTCCTATTGCCACAAATCTTTACATTTATCATTTTTTTTTGTTGTGTAACCCTGAATAATGCTTTTCTAAATTGTTGTCAAAACTTCAAAACCAGCTGCTCCAGCCTTTTTTAAAATGCCTATAATTTTAAAAACACTTGCCTTTTCACCCGGTTCCGGCTTGACGTCGACTTTTGGGACATCCTGTATATAAAAGAAGAAACCGACTGGCTGACTGACTGATCGATCAACGTACAGCTGAAACCGTGAGGACTAAAAGCATGAAATTTTCCAAATTTTTTAAAAATATTCCTTGTATGACAAGGGTAAGAGTGCAAAATGGGGGTTGGAAGTTTATATGGAACTTCGTTATTTTTGGTACTAGAGATGTCAAACTCACAGTAAATACTGTTTATTAATAGTATTATTGTATACAACAGCTAGTATATTATATATTTTATCTACACAGGAATGATTCACAACAATCTCACTCATCTTTCCTAAATATATTAAGTAAATATTTAAATTTATTGTTTGTTACTTTTGCGACCCGTATAGAAACGATCCCTTATTCTGTTTGATGTGTTAAATTGGTTATTGCTACTATGTGACTTTTAGGTTCATCTTAAATACTGTTATAATTATTAATTCATGTTAAATGACAATAAATAAATAACACCCAACAGTCACACACATAGCCCCGACCCCACACTAAGATACAAATCTTGTGTTGTGGGTATTTTTTTTTTTTTTAGCGCCTTGATAGGCAGACGAGCAGACGGGCCACCTGATGGTAAGTAGTCACCGCCGCCCATAGACTTCTGCAATGTAGGCACCATTTTAAACAGTTCCTCGGAGCACTCCCCGTGGAACAAACGATAGAACAAGCAGAGAGACCCGAAGTCTCTCCGCTGCCCCAGCGGTTCCAGGCTATCCGTGATATCAGGGTATCAGGGACTACGAGAGACTTTCAGTCTCACAACACCCAGACCCCGGTCACAAATATTTGTCTGTCACACAAACATTTGTCCCGGTGTGGGAATCGAACCCACGGCCTCTCGTTTCACAGCCGGCTACTCGCTAACTGCGCCACGGAGGCTGTGCTGTTGTGATAAATGAATGTTTATAAGAATATTCATTTGAATTTCGTTTTTTCGATAATTCATTTCAATCTGTACAATATCAACTAATTTCCGACCGAAACTAGTTTTTACAACCAAATCAGAAATAGTAACCGCTCTTTAAGATAATTACATACACACGCCTCGCTCACGCCTGTATTCCCGAACCAGAGGTGTAACTACTGCACAATTAGTAAGTATATTTTCATTCCATGATGTGATAAGTTGCGAGTCTATCAGCATATCGGACTCAAATTCTAATCTTGGGCAATATGTGTAATTTTACAAATCTATGACTGTAACACAATTTGTGACTGTCCCATCTGTCCTTAGATTACAGGACTTCACCGGTTCCTCAACCTATCTACGCTGCCAATAGATCAATGAAGTGACTTTTTAATTATTAGGTAGATTCATATTTTATGATTTTACTCATTTACGGATGTTGACTGAACATATAAAATGTTTATGTTTAAAGGAGTTATTTAATAAACTTATACATAGTTTTGTTCTGTACATGGTATGAAGGAAAGTAAACTTATAGTCAAAACCAAAAGCAATGCGAAAAGTCTTTACGAATATAATTTCAGTTATGGTCGTTCTTTCTTGTCTTATTTTCTGTCAAAATAAACCTTCATTTACTGCTGAAACTTATCGAAACCGAAAGTTTCGTCATTAATTATAACCAAAGAACAAGCACGGGCCAATAATAAAACGAACACGTTTTTTGTACGAGTTTAATTATTTTATTAATTGGCTTTACTGTTGCCCGGCTAAAAATCTAATATTGATCAAACTGAAATATATTTGCTATACTTACATTTATACCGGGTTTATAGAAAAGCAAAAAAGCATTGTAATTTTGAAATGTCCGTATGTTTTACGCATTTAGGAATGATTAGTACGCGTACGACAACCTCGTGGCTCAGTGGGTGCGTAATGCTATATTCCGCTATAAACTGAAGGGCTACAGGTTTGATCGAATATTTCTGTAATTTACAAATACTTGTTTCAGGTCTGAATGATGTGGCACCGTACATTCTTCGTAGTTCCAGATACTCACGACGCAAGTCTAGTGTTTAAATGTAAGTTGGGATATATGTGTGTGAATGATAAGTGTGGTTTTAATAATCTAGGTTTCCCTTTACTTATAAGACAGGGATCCTAGAGTCAAATATTTTTACTAAAGCTATTGCCAACCAAATTTTGGCTATACATAATATTACCGTTCGTACTTCGCATGACCGTTCATTTCAAGCATACAATATTTATGAGATAATATTTATGAGAATCGACTCATGAAATACTTCGCAAACTGCCAAAAACATGACATAAGAAGCAAAAATAGCTGGATTCAAATGTTTGATACATGGGGTATAACTTGCGTAATACCCATTCAATCTCATAAGCACACATGCAAACTTCATAAATCCCATGTCAGTTTCTGTATAACTGGAGTGCTTTATCATAAATACGGGCTAGTATGTATGTATGTCAAAACATGGGGGATTTGGGCGTCTGCCCTCTCCACGCAGACGGCTCAGGCGACGCCACGCGAGATAATGAAAAAAAAGATTTATGATCATCTGTAATCAAATTTTATTGCCGCGTCGACCCCTGCTTTTTACACAGTGTTCCATCGATTTTTAGTTATGCATCGTGTCATTTAATATTACTGCTATGGAAGTTGCAATATTTTATTTGCACTTGGATAAAGATGATGCTAAATTTATAGCGTATAAAGTTTATTTATTCATAAAAAGTACACCGACTTCAATAAAAAACAAATTATGCGTCCCAATAAAATTTGAGGGTTTCCCTTAATTTTTCTGTGATCCCATCATCAGATCCTGACTTGGTGCCAATGGGACCACATGGGAAGTATACCCTTTTAAATAAAAAAAGAATTTCTCGAATCGGTCCAGGCGTCTTCGAGTAATCAGGTAAGATACATAAAAAAAAATATTCCGACGAATTGTTAACCTTCTCCTTTTTTGAAGTCGGTTAATAAGAAGAAGGCAAAGCCAAGTTGCTTAAGCCAATAGGGTCGAGCTCGTAAGTAAAGTCTGCCAGCAGCGAATGTGGTGTTGTAATAAAATGAACAATAATAAAGCCATTTGTACGCAACGTAGAACAACGATCATGGGGTGCACACCTTTCAGGCCACCATAGTCCATAAGGCCGTCCTTCACTCCATGACCTAATTATACAGTATGTTTTTTTTATTTTTTATACATTGCACGTACACTCGCAATATATACTATGTTTGCTAGCTTATCATGCAAACATTAAAATAAAATGGCCGTGAACTTGATTGTGAAATTAATTTAATATATGTATTTAAGTACAAGATTTTTTTTATGTTAAAAGGAGGCAAACGGGCTCACCTGATGGAAAGTGATCACCGCCGCCCTTGAACATCTGCAACACCAGAGGGCTTGCAAATGCGTTGCCGGCCTTTCGGCGTTGCCCACGGCTCCGCCCGTGTGGTGGTTATTTTTTGAATAAAACGTATATAATCCATGAAGGCATCTTAAGCTATTACACCTTTCTATATTTTGCTATCCCATAGGAAGCGTAAATTTTTCCGGGATAAAAAGTATATATATATAGCCTATGTGCTATTCCAGACTATAATCTATCTCTGTGCCAAATTTCAGCCAGATCCGTCCATGATTGAGTAACAAACATCTATCCATCCATCCAAACATTCGCATTTATAATAGTAGTAAGATGACCAGGACTATAACTTGTAGCAAAAACTAAACGGTGGAAATACATGCGCGATTATTGTAATAACTTAAATCTAGTCTATCTTCGAATTGTTATTAATATAATTAATGTATCCTCATTAACTCCTAAATATATTATGTACATATAACTAATGATTATCTTACATTGTCCCAAGTAAACTTTATTTCACATCTGACCTACGAAATTAAACATTCATTACAAAGAGTGTGGCTATGGGTGAACATTGTAATTACATCTCGATAAGGCATGAACACATACATAAATAATATCTATTGTCAATTGAATTCGGTGTTTAAGTTAATTAACTTTTTACAAATTTAACTTTATCTTTCGTCGCTTTGCTATTTCTATCGATGGGGATCCTTATATACAGAGCGGTAATTACTCATTCAATTTAAACGAGTATATTTATTGAATGTCAAGGTTTTATAAAAGTATGAATTATGCACAACAATTTAGGCCACTCACAATATTTTTACAAAAGCGCTGCTAAAATGACCCCTTACTCGAGATAGGAGGGTGCCACAAAAGGGCCGTTATGTAAAGCAAAGCGCAATGACTTGAATTAGTCATTCAGTTGATTATACCTACCCTCAGGCCACTCTATGATTATCGTTTTACTAGACGCACGTGCCGGCATGCGAGGGATAACCATGCCATTCAAGGTCGATAATTATAGAATGTGCAGCCTTTGTTCCACACTTGTGCGACCCCTTGTTGTCTTAACTGTAAATATTGTTTTGTCTTCCCTGGGAACTTGTCATCGTTTTTATTAACTTTGTAGTATGGTACTCAGAACATCTGTATATATAAAAGAAGAAACTGACTGACTGATCGATCAACGCACAGACAAAACGGCTGAGGTTAGAGATTTGAAATTTTGACAGTAGGTACCTTTTATGACGTAGGCATCCACTAAGGAAGGGTTTTTGGAAATACCACCCGTAATGGGGTAAAATAGGGGATTATAGTTTGTATGAAAATCCGTAATTTTTGAAGTGAAACACATGAAAGTTCGTATTTCGCCTTTTAATTAAAAATATATATTACAGGGTTTCACCCCTGAGGGGGTAAAATAGGGGAGGAAAGTTTGTATGAAAATCCGTCATGTTTGAAGGTTTGTTTAAACGCATGAAAATTGGTATTTTGTAGTGTATACTTTTTCACCTAAATATGACCTCCACGCGGGCGGAGCCGCGAGCAACAGCTAGTAATCAACAACTCAAGCAGACTTCTTATGTTCACATGATGCATCAACGTCGTCTGTCAACACTGTTGGGGAAATAGACCTGGTGGTCGTATCCCGCTTTGTATTTATAAGTTTAGGTGGACTGTAATTCTTTGTCTGCCACGAACCTGTTACTGCAGAACTGCTGGTCTTCTGGGGTACCTCGTTGGTGCCGATATAGGTTGCTGGTTGCCGTCGAGCTATCTTCAAGTTTGCACCAGACACGAATACTAATCTCGTATTTCTAAAGAAAGTAAATTTTCTAGATTTTTCACAGCGCGCATACTTCGCTACGAAGCGTACGTTACCACGATTCGAATGGAAGAGAGTAAGTTAAACTGCAGGTGGCAGCACCTTTCTGCATCGTAGGAGTTCCGGTGAGTTATGTGACAGAAAACATGATTTTAAACGTAAGAAAAAATATGGAATTAAAGTTTTAGGCTTGTGCTAACATAATATACGGAACAAACACCATGCTGAAGATGCCCGTGAACGCAGTGAGTTAGTGACGCTACCGTAAAATGATCTCTCTTAATTAAAGTGGGCTACCAATCCACATTTGGCCAGCGTGGTGGACTAAGGCCTAACCCCTCTCATCAGTAGAGGAGGCCCGTGCCCAGCAGTGGGACACTGTTTAATACAGGGCTAGTGTATAGTATATAGTATACAGTACCTACTCGCAGACGCATCGGCACTAACACTGCGTCTCTGATGTTCGATAAATGCGATAAATTTTATATTTCGTCAGATACATTATAACTAAATAAGTACAAAGCAATAAATAAATGCAAACTTGAATTAATCAGCTAATGAATATGTTTACAATAAATTAATGACCATCAATTATAAATAAATATAATTCAACTCTCTAACCCGAAGTATACATTTAATAAGTTGGAACAGAGATATTATACTGATAGCATTCTAAGATGGCGACAGTACATTTAAAAAAATGAAAATTTATACTAAGTTAATGCAGACGCATAAACACTCTAGTTTTAGAAACTTTTTTACCTAAGAGCAGTTAAAACACACACACAAACACGCAGGTATTTTCTACAAATAACATCGTTTTAAATTCTACTTTGCTATAAAATTGAGTGTTTTGCTAAATCTTAGCATATTTAATGAAATTTTGGAGCGCATATTTGAAATTTACAGAAGTTTAAAATTAAATTGGAAGATAGTCAACCTTTTAAACTTGTATTTATAGGTAACTTAAACGCACGCAAGTTCTAATTTCAAGAGTATGGAGCGAATAATTGAGATAGTACGATGAGGCAGTCTCTAAAGTACGGCCGCAAGTGGATCAATAGGAGTTTAATTACAAACTGTGCTTAAATCGGCTAGTTTAACGTCGAGCTTGCTCACCTCTGGGGAAATAACGTGGCCACTTGTGACAACAATAGAAGCTTTATTCTAGGGCAAAAAATTAGACAGTTTAACATTTAAACGATGCTTCGCTCAAATGAAAGTTTAATTAAATAAATTTTATTAGACTGAAGTTTAATGAATTAACCCGCTTTAACTAATCACATTACTATGTGACCATATGATTTGATTGACGTGGAGTAATTGTAACATTAAAAATAATACTTAAAAAAATATAAAGCTATGCGCTTATGGTTTATCACTGCACCTGGTGCTTAGGTTTAGTGTAGCAGCCTGGCATTATTAATGGCTGAAAAATAGTTATCATTGGGACTCTACACAGTGAAGCGTATCGCAAGTCTAAGCATGTAATAAGAAATAATATGTGGGAAAGAGTCCAAACCCCATCACCGAAGAATACCGACTGATTATAAAGTCACAAAATTATTACACTTAATATGAAACTTAAATGATCCTAGACGAGTTCATGTCCATATAGTCAAAGATTTTCAAGCAAGGAATGAGGGTTTCCTAATTATAGAGCTATCAGTGCTTGAATGCAGTTGATAAATTTATTGTCTACAAAGTACACCGACTTCAATAAAAAACAAATAATGCGTCACTATAAAATTTTAAGGGTTTTCCTTGATTTTTCTGAGATCCCATCATCAGATCCTGACTTGGTGCCAATGGGACCACCTGGGAAGTATACCCTTTTAAACAAAAAAAAAGAATTTCTCGAATCGGTCCAGGCATCTTCGAGTAATCGGGTAAAATACATAAAAAAAAAGATTCCGACGAATTGTAACCCTCCTCCTTTTTTGAAGTCGGTTAATAATAAAACAGCTCTAGACTAAACTTTTGTAAGGCAAAATAAATGCTTTTTCTTTATGAAGAAATGAGGTAACTGTTTGTATAATACACGGGCTAAGTGTAAGTACTTACTACCGTATAGCTCTCTAATTCATACTAATTAGCAATAAGCTCGCAATCGTTAAGCTATCTATACACGATAAAAAATTAAAAATACACGGTTCACTCCTCTTGATCTCTCTATTGCCACGGTCGTGCAATAATTATTATTGATCTTGAATGACATTCCAGTTTTTAATTAAAACCTCGGCTCTAAAAATAACTCTACCATATTTTATATGTGTAAGAAATGTCAATTATTGTTGTTTGCATTTTGTTAGTATTATTAGCTGACGAACCATTTTAAAAAAGATTTTTAATTCAGTTGTATCAATGTATGTTTGGCGATATCAGCACCTAATGTAGATTAGGTTAGAGGTTTCTTATTTATTGGTATCAATAGCGTTTTCCTCATGTTTGGCGCTTTGTGAATTTGGTAAATAATTTTGACACTTAGTATCGGACTCCAGCTCATGTGAAATCGCATCTAATGTGCGGCCGACCGAATTTTATAGCTACTGTTACTATAATACTAAGGCTCTATTATTTTAGCCTTGGTCAAGTTATGACTATCATCAAAGTCTTTTTCCATAGCAGTAAATAAGGGTTGTGTACAAATGGTTGCGGTTCTTTTTTAAGATAAATTTATTATAATATGAAGAAGAAGAAAAAATGTTACAATTGATGACGAAAAAAATAAGCCCGGAGTTTCTTTCTGCCTTTCTTCTTCGGGTCGTTATCGCTTAGATAGTTAGTGAAAGGCTGGTAGGTTAGCTAGACTAGGGTTTACTTTCCTTCCAAATCCGTCCTGTTTCCTTTCAACTTCTCCCCTCCCATTCCTGTCCTGGTCATCATCTCCCGTCAGTTCCTTTACCGACGATCATGATTCCTTTCATTTTCCGGTCATCCTCTTTTCTCCTTTTCCAGTCCTATCCTCGACGTTGTATCCCTGCCTACCAGCCCTTGATGGTAGATTCCAAGTTCCTACGCCACTAACCATAATTACTCATTCCCGTATGGAGAATTTCCATTTGTATTTTGACCTGTCATAAGTGCCTTTTATATGCCTACATGATGAATAAAGATTTTTATTTTTATTTTTTTATTTTTAAGAAAATAACTTTTTCCGCAGCTTCGCCTTTTTGATCACGTTTATCGTAGGAGACTAAATTTTCAGTATTTCCCGAATTATCTGGACAACTCTACTAATATTTATTTTCCGAAAAGCTTTCGGACTATTGAGAACATTTAAAAAAATCGATTCAGCCGTTCTCAAGTGATGCGGTTACCAATGAACGGCATTTAATCTTTGTTTGTCTAGATACAGTAGTTAAGTTGTTTATAACTGAAAGTACGTAAGGACATTATATTTATATGTTAAAAAAATATATTAAAATTTTACTATAGTTGAAACCACACGTAACTCAATTTATTAGTTTAGACATGAAACCATGCCTATGGCTATTGCGACCCCTATGAGCATTACCGAGCACTTCGGAAATATAAAATAGAAATGAAAAGTGGGTCTTGGTATGCTACAAACATAAATAATACAAAATATTATTGTATCTTTAATTATAATTTCATAAATGTGTTATTATTTAGAAGCTTTGTTTTTTCTATTGTCAGATAACCTCATAGTACATTAGTACTAACTGTATTAACTGGGGATCCCTATACAGAAATTAATCATTATTGCTTGGAGCTGACGAAAGCGGTCAATCCGACTATAGAACATATATAATTATGGCTGTGGGCTCAATATAAAAATATATTAAAAATTGACTATAGTTGAAATATAACTATAGCATTTTGAGAATTTACAAATCCAAAATTAACATAATATCTTCTTACGCTGTGATGTAATACTTGCTTACACATCAAAGGTTCTACACAAGATTCATTTTCCAACTTTGAGCAAAACCTTTGGGGCAAAAATTTCTTATACCTTGCCTTAACATAAACGACAAATGAGAAAACTTTGGAAACATATTTACTTACATACACAACTGGGACGATTTAGGCTCCTTTGGGAAATTTAAATACCGTATCATTTCCAAGTTTAAAACCGCATTAAAAATCCGTGATAATAACATCTTTTACGACATTCTTTTTACGTATTTAAAGCCTTCAATCGACTTATCGGTTAGGGACCATTAAAAGATCTTGGCGGATCCATGTGAAAACTGACAGATTTATTTTTATTTAATAGCGTGGTTATATGATTGCTATTTATCGGACCAATTCATAAAAAAACTCGAAAAATTACAAACCATGAGCGGCGCGGCGCAGCGTCGTAATCAGAAAAGTCATAAATAAAACTCATAGCGACCCTTGCATTGCGATGCTGAGACGCCGGCGCAGCTCTACCGAGTACGAACACACACACAACGACAAGATGAAAGCTGACGCCGCGCCGGCCACTTATCGACTCCCTACACACGATTTGATTATGCCTTCTCTGTCACCACCCTAAAATAGACAGAAACTGCTACCTTTTTTCAATCTATTTACGAAATTTATGTAATTGGTAATGATTTTAAGAGTATAATAATAGAATACCTATGCATCTTTGATGACCAAGATCCGTACAATAACAAAGTTCCTAGTTTATTAAACACATTGGCATAAGCCATCGCAAAGCGAGATTAAATTTTAATAGTCTAACGCTCGAATAAGATCGCCCCGTTTTATTAGCCTCTATTAAACGAGATCTCTATATTGTTCATCCCATTACCATAAGGTACTCTATTTTTTATTAAATTAAAACGTCTCGAAGACTCAAAACTCTAAGAATAATAATAAAAAGTTGTAAAAAAGATAGACGCCAGGTGCAGTCCATATCCGTTTGGTGAATGAAGCAAAAAATCGTTCCTCCATATCCAATAGTATTGGGTTTGAAAATAGTAACAACTTTTTAAATGTTAATAATATTCATTTAAATAATGTATTAAAATAATGATATTCTTACACATAATTTAATTTAAGAAAGTCTCGTATAGAAGGATAGTTATTGATATATTTATAAAACACTATATTACAAATACTGTAGAATACGATAAACTGTACCATTTTTATAAGATCATTACCTACTTTTTGTTTAGATATGAGTAAGTTTAATACTTGGCGTATTAAATACATATCACTAGAAGGAGGTCCTATAGATTATTTCCTCTCACAATACCCTGCTTATTTGTTGAACGGCGCAATTTTTTTATATTAAGTACGAATGGCTTAAACCTCATCAAAGAAATCCCGTCGGCAGACCCAATTTTTGTAGACGTCTACCTGCATTGCACACCTGCCGTTTCTTCCCATAGTAATAAAGAGACTAAATCTCTGTCCTTCAAATATCTATATCCCAAATTTATCCACGATCCTCGGCTTACAAATATTACATAGTTTTCAAAAGAATATTTATACGAATTATAAATAAGAATTTTCCTTATCAAACTAATTAAAATATATCTTATGTAGGCTATATTTTAAATAGTTATTTTGTTGTTGGATTCTTAACTAAATCTAAACATCTTTAATAATACCTACCTGTTCCATAATGCCGTAATATTTATGCTTGATCACGATGTATGTATATCGATGGAACCAAAAGTCCTTGAAGATGCCGACAAATGAAGACAACAATAAATACATGTGAAACTAAAATACTATCAATATTACGAAGCATTCGTGTCCTTATAAATAAAACATTAATAATGAATCAATTCAAATAACATAAAACATGGAAATGTAATATTAAATACTAATTGTATTGATACGATATTGGATACTTGAGAAGTTTTAAAAGAATTAACAGAACAGACCCGTAATTCTTTTGGAGAAACTTGACATCGCAAAAATTCGTTCGCGTCATGAATCACCGAAGCGAGGGTCTTTTGCCAGTTTTATTACTTACTTTTCCTAAGGACTTAACAAATAAGGCATGTCGTTATTCCCACGAAGTTTAAAGAATAAAGAAAATAAGAGTCCCTAAAACAATTCACAGCACCCGCATCAAAACTGCGCGTTTCAATGATCATTTTACAGTTTTAAAACATGGAAATGTTATATAAACAAAGTAGGCGTCAACATTGAAAACTAACGCCGCATCGCGTTGATCAGTAGAATCTGTCCACTACATAGTTATTAATTTGTTCATATAACTTACCTGTCAGGAGAAGCAGAAGAACTGAGCGCTGCATATCGAATCTCTTTCTGAGTCGTTCTTAAACTTCAATAAAATTTTGCCAAAGCCATCATAAACAGTCCCATTAGTTCAGGTGTTTACGCGACTCAGCTGATTTTGTCGTCTATTATATTCGCCAATTAAGCACACACTCGCACACTGCGGGATCCGCACGCTGCAATGTCAACGGCCACGAGCTGACGAGAAAAACCAGACACTCGGCGAAAGCTGTCCCCCTGGGAAGCCAATGTCACAGTTTCCTTCGAATACTGTGAATTACGATTGATCTATTCATTCATCTTGCAGAATATCAAGTTCCGAAGCTAGAAGATGATGCGCTCCGTGATGAAAACATCACACATGACTAGAGATGGTTCGAAATGTGTGTCGCACGCGGTCGCAGCGCACGGCGGCTGACTCGCGAGTTGCGTGAGTGGGCTGGCAGCAGCGGGGCCCGGGGGACAGGGGCCACGCCTGCGCACCGCTCCCGCACCGCACCACCTCCAGTATTGACCGACGACGCCTCCTTCCTACATTTCACATCCTTAAATAGGTACTACGAATTCTCCTTTGAAAAATCCCCTAATTCTCTCCCTCAGATAGAGATAGACCACGTCTATGGTTCATAAAGTAAGCTACTTATTATTAGAGGTGGGAAAGGATTTTTGTGAAGATAATACGTATAAAGTATTAATGTAACATTTCGAGCAAATTTCGGTTCCTGATTTTTCATACCCTAATAATTTGGATGTGAAACTGAGCGTCGTTGTTGTCAACCGAAATGAAATATTCTATCTGAAATTAAATGTTGTGTCAACATAAACTAAAAAGGAATTCTTTCTCAATTTAATTTATGTTTCTATTAGATTAGCACGTAGGTATTTTGCGCTCGTTTACTTATTAATAATTTAATTAATCCCTTGTGAACAGTTTATCAGGTTAATACATAAGCAAATGTATATGAATAGGTATAATAATAATATTTTCCTATTCAATTTCAAATCAAATATAACTTTTCCCAACATTCATACATAATACTGAATTATGTCATTAAGTGAACCTGTATCGTGGATATCAGGAACTACAAGGGTCTACGGTCCCACAATACCCTGCAGGAGTCGGTCTCCTTGGTCCATGCAATATATAGATGCAATTACTTAACTCTAGCACTGTTTTTTACCGAAATAGGATTTCGTTTGACCACTATCTCGCCTGATTGTAAATGATGATGTGGTCTACGGCGAAGCAAGCTTGCCTAGAAGATACCTATTCACTCTTGACTTAAAGATACCCAGGTTATAATTATCGAGAAAAGATTTAAGGTTTTAAATTTTTAAGAATTAGCATCCACGAGTAGGTACATTATTTTATGCGTAATGATGAAATAACAAAACGTTAGAGAGAGAAACAGATAATATGATAAACTTATAATTCTCTGTTTTTTGACGGAATAAGTTTCCTATAACCGAATAATAACTGAAGTGTTTATATTATAAATGTGGAGCCATGATATAATCCAGGCAGGTAATGGGTAAAATAAGTTTGAAATATTTCTCTTCGTTGTCTAACAAGCGACGACTTTAGGTAATCTATCCATGTGTGTGGTTAGAAAGTAACTAAATTTTAGTAACTTAAATTAACGACATACTAGAAAAACCTAATATCACTTTACCCAACCCGGGGATCGAACCCGAGACCTCAGCACAGCAGTCGTAACGCCTGCGTAATTACAACTGCGCCACCGAGACGAGTTATAAAATATATAACGCATTCATATTGTAAATATTCAAAATGCATGAATAATTCTTTGGAAAATGGCAAAACAGTGAAGTAATTCTTACACGTTTTATTACTTATAATAAAAAATCCAATTGTCTAAAAAAATTGCTAAATAGGTATTTTAATGATTATAATTATTTTTTATTCCGTCAAAAAACAGAGAATTATAAGTTTATCATATTATCTGTTTCTCTCTCTCTAACGTTTTGTTATTTCATCATTACGCATAAAATACGTGGATGTGAATTCTTAAAAATTTTAAACCTTAAATCTTTTCTCGATAATTATAACCTGGGTATCTTTAAGTCAAGAGTGAATAGGTATCTTCTAGGCAAGCGTGCTTCGCCGTAGACCACATCATCGTTTACAATCAGGCGAGATAGTGGTCAAACGCAAGCCTATTTCAACAGAAATCAAAGTGTTTCCTAGTAAACCTAGTGTGGTTAAAACGAAACCGCCAGCAACGTATGGCTATAGCAGCATATATATAATAGCAGATATATTGTGTTTGATAGATTTTAATAAGTAGTTAGCTTACAGATGGTAATAGGCATCTGACTACAGAATAGGACGTTGACAATACAAGAATTGACGTTTATTAGAGACAGAGTTTGGGCATTTTGGATTGACGTCGTCGGTTAGGTACCTAGTTAATTAACAAGATTTGAAGAGCTTGAAATGTTTTTAATATAGGATAGCTTCCGAAACAAAAATCTAATTTACATACTTTTTTGCCTTTTGGCCCAAAAAAAATCCATTAATTAGTAAAAAATAATATAATTGACGATAATGACGATATAACGTGTGAATATAGATTTTGTTTCTTAGCATTCAGAGAACTATCTTGTTACCTTATGCTTATTCCGTTTTTATTTCTGTTAGTATTTATTTATTTTTATACAGTAATCTATATATTATTAATAATTATATTGTGTTTGTAATACATTCTTTTATTTTTAGAAGTCGGTGCATTTTTTTCTATTTTAGATTTTATATTCTACTTTTGTAAGACACAAACAAAACTAAACTATACTAGGTACTTAAAACACAATGCTCTTTTAAAATAATAATGTAGCCAAATCCCCAAACAGGCACTACGTGATTCTAAAGCTCGTATTTTATTAATACTGTTTTACACATTGACTTATATTCTTAGACACGAACTGTCGAACAAAAAAGATGTTCCGAAAACCTTGTCCGCCCACTAATGCCATCTATCATTTTACTAAGAACTATTTGGAAGTTATAACTCTCGTCACTGTCTCTCGAACGGGACTTTCCGCACGTTAAAACGGGACAAACTATATAATGCATTTGTTGTGAAATGTAGACTTCCCGTATTCAGAATTGAAATTAATTAATATTTATTGATATTGCGTTCTAAAAGTTATGAAATTATGTTATTTACCTTATATACTATTAGTTTCACTGTAAATCAATTTAAGGCAGATTTGTTCGGGAATGTCGCTACAAATATCAAATTAACTGGTGTGCATTCGTAGGTGGCATGAAGCATACTAACGTCGGTGTGGAGTATACACCTCAACTTGGTGGAACATAATGTTTGTTCTGGTCGCCGCATCTAGTACGTAGTACATATAGATCGCTGGTTTTACACGCGATTGATCTAGCCTAGTTGGACTGCAACCTACATACGTACGCAATAAATGACGTCAACATAAGTTGGCAACGGGATGGATACCCGCAAAGCGAATTAACTTGGAACAAGGACATACTCAAGAATGACATAAAACATTTATTATGTGGGTTAGAATTTTCACAATAAGAAAATGTTTGCTACCATTTGGCACTGGCCGATATTACTTAATGTGTATCTATAGGAATCATTGTGATGTTTCATATTGTACGTTTTTTTTATAGTATAGTCCGACAAACGAGCTAGTGGGTCACCTGATGTTAAGTGATCTCCACCGGCCATGAACATCCACAATAGCGAAAGTGTCATGTATGCGCTGTCGGCCTTTTAGGACAGGAATAGGGATTAGGAAAGGGAAGTGGGAATCTGGGTCTCCGGATATCTCACTTACCATACGAAACGCGACAGTAAACTGTCACTTTACGTTGGTTTTCTGTAAGACAGTGGTACTACCCCGGTCGAGCCGGCCCATTCATTCGGCCACGCTATAGACAAATATGTCTACAGCGTGGCTCTACCACTTCCAAAACGTACGTACTTTTTATGATATATAAAACCAGTTAAAATAGTTATAATTAATAAACATAGTATAATATTAATAAAAGGGTCTTTCTGAACGCATAAATATCTTAAATAATGTGCTACGTCTGTGTGTAGTTATTCAGATACATATGTCTACGTTTCGGGTAATCACCGAAATTTTACGATAAAAATTGCCTGAATACTAATAAGTAATCCAAATATTCTCCAAAAATATTACAACACATATTTAGGTGCTAATAGCTTTTTATCTCTACTCAGAAACACCCCAATGCGTTTAAAGGCGTACTACTAGAAGTTTTTGCTATCTTTTGCAGTTACAATATATTACAATCTGGCTTTTCTCTCCTTTACGCTACTTTGTAAAAATAATGTCAGAGTAGATAACGCCCCACGCTATAACGACCAGTAAGTATAGGTAATGTTTACTGGCTCTTGTTCACTAGTAAAATACAGGGCAACGTAAAGCCCCATAAAAGGTCGTAAAGCATTTTTATGTTACTTAAACGGGTAACTCTTTTAACGTATTGCCTCTGGTATGTATGTGGTAACCTAACTTTGGTGTTCGTGGAAACACGCTATGAGCATTTCGTCCCTAGCAGAATTAAGCAGAATCTATTCTGTTGCAGGTATAAGAGACGAGATAATACGAGAATTTAATGATGAATTTATACAGCACTAGCTGTTGCTCGCGGCTCCGCCCGCGTGGTGGTTATTTTCGGGAGCAGAAGTATACAATCCAAGGAGTTGTCCTCTGCACTGAGGCAACTGTAGCGATTGTCCAGCCTCTCAGTTGTTGTGCCTGAATCTTGAGATTGCATCTAAAGATTACCTCATAAGTTTAACCTCACTTTGCCCCTTTCAGGGATGATTTTTCAAAAACGTTGAAACACGTATTCTTTATTTCCTACCAAAAGCCTAAATATGAATTTTCAGATCCCTAACTTGAGGAATGATAGATTTCCCATACAAATACTATTATTCCCATACTCTCACTCTCTCAACACGTATTTCTTTATTTCCTACGAAAAGCCTAAATATGAATTTACAGACCCCTAAGTCAAGGAATTATGGATTTCCCATACAAACTTTGAACTCCTATTTGACCCCTTTCAAGGTTGTTTTTTGAGAAAAAAGATAGCCTATGTCCTTCTCCAGGATATAATCTATTCCCTTACCAAATTTCATTACAATCCGTTCAGCCGTTTAGTCGTGAGGAGGTAATAAACAAACAAACAAACAAACAGAGTTACTTTCGCATTTATAGTATTAGTATGGATATGGATGATCAATTAGTATTGAGAATATTTGTTATGACTAGTATCTTAAGCAATAAGTAACTGAGGCACTGCATGAAGTTACTCGTTATCAAACCTACCTGACAGTAGGTCTTAGTGACTTACCAAGCTAAATGCCTAGACGAAATCCCGAGATTAATCTCAGCTCATAGGTCATGCACCCCTGTTTTACGTTTATGTATTCATTGATAATTAAATTATCCTTGGTTGTAATTATAAAGGTAAACATAATGAGAGCTAACAGCCTCAGTGGCGCAGTTGGCAAGTAGCCGGGTGTGAAACGAGAGGCCGTGGGTTCGATTCCCACACCGGGACATATGTTTGTGTGACAGAAGATATTTGTGTCCGGGGTCTGGGTGTTGTGAGACCGTGCGTCTCTCGTAGATGATACCCTGATACCCACAACACAAGACTCGTATCTTAGTTGCTGTCGGGGCTATGTGTGTGACTGTTGGGTGTTATTTATTATTAAAAAAAAATTATACCCTCTTACCTGACTGAGAACTCTACGTTTTTTGTTGTCGCGGGGATAGCGTTTCATTACTGCCGGCCGCTCCAGTGGGAAGCAGAATAAGAATAAAACGGTTATTTAGACTAGCTGGTCTTACGACACAGCACCGCCCCGTCCGGATGATCCGTCTCCTAGCCGGGCAGCCGCTGAGCCGAGAACCGCTATGTACACCCCACCCGAAACTACCAGCTTAAACCCCGCGGTAGCCTTCTTCGGTGCTTACGGAACGATCCTAGGGTATCTAAAGGTAGACATGATCATAAATATATGTTCATGTAATTTCAGACTTGCTGCCACCCCTGCGCGGCGTCGCATAGCGGCGCATTTTCACTAGCTTGTGAGCCCCCATGCACCAAGAACGCCCTCAGCGTCAACGACAGCGACCGAGGCCTGACCACCCGCGCTGCCGTCCTTCTCGGGGTCGCATGATACCATAGACATAGAGATTGGACTGATGGATTCTCACAAAATTTACCACTTTATAGAAAAAGACAAAGCTACAGTGCGGGCAACAACTATTTCTTTTCGCTCCTGCAAATCTGTGACGTAGACCAATCAAAATTCAAGAAAAAGACAACTGCTGGAGACAGAGGTTTCCTCACGATGTTTTTCTTCACCGTTAAAGCAAGCGGTAATTAACAGTGAATACACACGTAACTTTAGAATAGTCAGAGGTGTATGCGGCTTGGGCTGGTCTCGAACTTTCGTCTTGACTGTCCGTATTGTAACCAACTAGGCTATCACGTTTATATCTACTATTATTACCATATTAAATATTATATGTAATATACAACAGCCACACAGTCGTCGTGGTGCAGTGGGTTCGATTTTAGTGACAGATGTTAGTGTGATCCAGAAATATTTGTAGGATCTGGAGGTTGTGGCACCATTTTCTCTCGTAGTTCACAATATTCACGATACAGGTTCGACCTAGTGTGGGGTTAGAATTACATGTGTTGGATGGAACCCTCATAATAGTGGAGAAGGCTTGTACCCAGCATTGGGCCGTATGCATATAATACAGGGCCGATATTATTAATACATAAATACACTCACGTCTGTAATCCCCGAAGGGGTAGGCAGAGGTGTAACGAGTACACCCACTTTTCGCCGAATTTCGGTCCCATAATGTGATAGGGGGCGAGCCTATCGCCATACCGGGCACAAATTCCAGACTCCGGGCTAATACTGAAGAATTTCTAGATAGAAAAACCAAATATCACCTTACCCGACCCGGGGATCGAAATTATATTATTAATACATTTTCAATTTTACTGGTTGGTCAGCAATTGAAAAAGTTTGCATAATACATGATCACCACCGCCCACGATTACCTAGATAAATATCATGGATGCGACACAATCTGAGATAAAAAGAATCATTCAGTAACAAAACTAGCACCTAACTGGTTGGAAATAGGGCGACTGTTTAAAAAATGTTACTATTTGCAGTCTCAAAGAAAAGATCCTGCAACATTTGTAGAAACGTGTAGCGCCATAACTCTACATAGAGTACCATTGTTAATTATCGTTTTTTTACGATGAAGAACCCTGTGTAACCGTGAATACTGTACAAGAATATGCAGGTATGTGAAGCCTATTCAATCGCAATACAAAGGTTGCATAACTAATTTTGATTTAAATTGCTATAACTATTTTTATTAATTATTTTTCAGTAAACATTGTCAACAAAACGTATATAATTACAAAGTACATTAATTCATGCTTGTTACCTAGTTTTCGGCATATTTATATTTCTGCTGCTATTCGTTAATCTGCCTTAATTCATAAAATTCGTTAATCCATTGTATATGATTCCCTCAGAAGTTGAGAGCGCTTGTTTTAAAACACAAAGTCAAATTATTTTTACCAAATGTCCCTTAAGAGTAATCGATTTTTCTATTCGTTTGGTGAATATTAATATTTATATATTAGACGGCAAGGGGGGAGGTGTTTGGCGGTTTCCAGTAATTGACAAACTTTTAAAATTTTTATACTACTGACACAAGTTTGTTTTTTAATCTTATTTAGTCTTAGTTTATTCTATCTACAATAGGCATTTATTAATAATATTATTATTCATTATTTATTTATTATAAATAAATTTTTATTTTATTAATTCATATTATTCAAGGAAATACCAGTCAAATATATATATTTTTAAATGGGTTTGATATGGACCATGGGTATTTCCGAGACGTCGCATGGTTTAAAAGCTACCACCGGATCCAAACGCGACCCCGCCTGAGAAGACCCGGCGAAACAAACTCAGCGGGCTTACATTACCTGCCGCTGGATACTACGCGGCGCGACCCAGTCCTGAGAGAATCCAGCGAATCAAACTCAGCGGGATTGTTTTTAAAATAAGACCCTAATCTAGCTAAGTTTACACCTGGGTCTCATTAAGTGCGAACTACTAAAGGGATGTGTGTTCGATTCCGGCTGATAAACAATGTATATTTGGTATTTTTCCGAATATTTACTTAGCTTCGAAGAGCACGACGTCCTTTTGTATGCCAAAAAAAATACGTGTCGGCAGAATACGGACGGTCGGTTTAAAAAATATATTACGTTAAGAAAGTGGCACTAGAGTAACAATGAGTTGGCTTGCTATGATGAATGGTTTCAGTAATAGTTAAAGACAAACAAAAACTACAAAATACTGTAAATATTACATTTATCATATTTGGTGCAGCCACTATGTCGCCGCCAAACAAGGATAGTATTAGTACTTATCCTAACTATAAAGGTTTACATGGACACAGTATTGTTTAACAAAAAATTATTACAATTAGTGTAGAACAAACAACATTACATAATATATTATAATACTAAGTACCAACACCCATTTGCTTCTGTAACTTGGCTTTTGCCCAAGCCTGTATTAATTGTTTTCTTATTTCGAATGCGATGACAGCGCAAGCCATGCCTGTATTTAAACTGTCCACACCTCTTTGTAAAGGTATGTTTAATCTGATGCCATTTTTACTAGAAGCCAACCTGAAAATGAATGAAAATCATTTAAAAAAAAAACAAATTTACCAACGAAATTATCAGTATGTTTCCATAAGTTAATTTGTTTTATTAATAATAAGATGGGCTAGTTTCGTTCTGTCTAATCTATACTTTGTATAGAAGTAAATATATTAGATATTGAATTATATTAGTATTCAAGCAATGATTTTATGTATCGGTGTTACTTTATATTTTTTCTGTGATGCGGAAAGTAGCTGTAAAGCGATAGTAAAGCTAGTATATAGTAGTATATTGATGATGCTATGTATGTATGTATACATAAGCTGATATGCTTTTCTTAAAAATTCTTTACTTTTTTTAAATGTTCTGACTTGTCATAAGAGCTATGTAATTGCCTACTTGATCAATAAACGATTTCATTTAATTTCAGTGGATGTATAATCATGTGCGTGACACAACTTATATTTATCGTACAAACTAAGTAAGTTATTTTCTGTGCAACAAACAATATTGTCCTCTTTGAAGTTATACTTCTTTGGCGCGATGGAGAAAAATGATGAGAGTGAATTTTTACGATGCGCGCGCACACCGACAGCGACATCGTAAAGTTAGTTCTAGGTGGCATGAAAACCGATATGTAACTATGTATACAACAAGTTGTATATTCTAGTATTTTTATATTTAGAACACGTGTTTTGTAACAGTACAATTAAACAGTGTGAATAAATAAAAAATTATGAGAGTGAAATTTTAAGATGCGCGTGACACAAAAGTCACACCTTTGAAGTTTTCCTGAGTACCAGGCTAGCAAAAATGTAAGGATACCGTTTGATACCGTTTTATACAACTGATATAATATTTATTGACTTCCTTAAGAGCTAGAATCTTCGGAATTTAAATTCAGAATATAAATGTGGCCAGTACGTTATGGTATTATGAAAGACCGAATTAGTACTATACAGTAATATTATTTAGGTCTTTCATGATACTATAAAGTACTGGCCATTAAAGTATTTTGTTGTTATTCTTTTTTCACTTTATGTACCAGGCTCCCATGAAATATAAGGAGATTTGCCACTCGTGTCCAGAAGGAAATTAAATATAAAGAAAGGAGGGAGTAAAATCATTTTTATTTCCATAACATTAATGTTAATGTAAGAATGGCGAAAGTGGCCAGTGATTGAGCTTATGGTACATGACTGGCTAGTGACTTCTAGGTAGAAAAACCTTGCATTTTCATTTATACTTGTTTAGGCGCGTTAAGAATATATATTTATACACATATTTATATTATCATATTTTTTAATGAGGCCAAAGAAGTATAACTTCTAACGCGTGTACATAAGTACACACACTCTTTTTTTATCTAATATGATAGAATAAGTATGATTTACATTTCATATATACAGAAAGAGTAATAGGCTGTTAAATATTGGTATAAAAATAGAACACGTAATTAAAAGACAACAAAGTGGTTGTTACTTACTCATAGCTATCTTTACTAATCCCTTCAGTTTCACCACCCAATATAAGTGTAATATGCTTTAAAGTGGAAAATTCAACACTGTAGTACGGTAACACTGGCAGACTCCCATTTCCATCATCTGGATACTGATCATTTTCCAAATAATCAACTTTTGCATTACTGTCAGCTATAAAAATTGATGTATTCTCTTCTAAGTGATTATACATATCACACCAATCTATAGAATGGTATATAGGTAGCCTAAAGTGTGCCCCAGCTGCACTTCTTATAACTTTTGGGTCCCAAATGTCAACACATCCTGAAAATAATTATGGATTTAAAAAAGAAAGTTATATCTAAATAATTTTTTCAAAGCTGTTTTATAATATGGATAATTACACTGAATCTTTGTACTCTTCCCCAGGTTACATAAAATATACATAATCCTTAAAATTTATTTACAAAAAACAATAGTTAACTTGTTAATGATCCTTAACATAGTTACCAAATGATCACAATACACTTAAAAAATCTGCATTATTTCTTAAAAAATGTATACCTACTAACAGAAGAAAAATTTATGAACTAGTAACTTACCTTTTGACAATAATACTTTGTCACAGCCCACTCCTACCGCTGCTCGAAGTATAGCTCCTAAATTTCCTGGCACACGGATATTGTCACATAAAAAATGTAATGGCAGAGAATTTGATAGTCTTCTGATATTTTCTGCTGAGGGTGTATCAAAAACACCTGGAATAAAAAAACATTTAAACCATTAATACTGCCCTTTCTTTTAAAATCTGTCAAAGGTAAAAGGTGACCCTGCTCCCTCTTTAGTTAGTTAGCAGACAAAACACCATAATTATAACTATTACAGACTACATCTATTCCAAATGTATTTCAACAGTTCACATGTGCTATAGCTGTATCATGTGAAAAATTAAAAAGACAAACTATAAATTATATTATATACATATTTTTTTTATATCATAGTCCGACAAACGAGCCAGTGGGTCATCTGATGTTAAGTGATCTCCACCGCCCATGAACCTACACAATACCTAAAGTATCACATATGCGCTGTTGGCCTTAAAGGTCAGGAATAGGGATTAGGGAAGGGAAGGGGGAATCTGGGCCTCTGGATATCTCACTTACCATACGAAACAAACACTGAACAAAAACTTGTATGGTAAATAACATTCCCATGGCTAAATTAATTGGAACTTAACTTATTTACTTCAACATGAAAAATGATTTTTTTTCAATATTTCATCCCCAAAGACCAAAATGCAGTTTGCCAAAAAATTATATGAAAAAATATACAATTTTCCATCAAGCAAGTGGAACCACTAGCAAATCTAATTGTTTATGAATAATTACAATATAATATAATTTAAAACATACCAAAAATTCCAGGTGATGTATCCACATCTGACCACATCTGGATCTGTTTATAAGGTATTTTATAAAATGTCACTCCAGTTTTAGGTAGGAAGGGTCGTAAGTTGTTTATAACTTCAATTTGACTGAATATAACATATTTGAGTTTACATTTTGCTTCCAGCCCATCAACTATCAACCTCCATCCTTCCACCAGAGTCTGGCCACAACGCAATCTTTCCTTCTTTGATTTAAGTTTTACCAGCAGTGAACTGAAAATCAAAAATAATCAAATAAACAATGTATTCTAACAAAGTAAATTAAACCTTTAAGTTTATCTGATAGTTTGTTAAAGCTTAGAACATTTGCTTCTCATGCCGAGATCAATTATACCCCAAAATGATATTATGATACAAAAAACATTTTTAACCGACTTAAAAAAAGGAGAAGGTTAACAATTCGTCGGAATCTTTTTAATGTATGTTACCTGATTACTCAAAGATGCCTGGACCAATTTGAGAAATTATTTTTTTGTTTAAAAGGGTATACTTCCCAGGTGGTCCTATTGGCACCAAGTCAGGATCTGATGATGGGATCTCAGAAAAATCAAGGGCAACCCTCAAATTTTATAGTGACTCATAATAGTAAAGTAGCATATAGTTTTTTATTGAAGTCGGTGTACTTTTTATGATTAAAAAACATTTACTTATACTTAATGCAACCATCTATACATAGTATAAAGTCACCATCAGTGTTTGTCTGTCTGTATAACTCTGCTTATTTATTCTGAATGGTTTATCAGTACATCCTAATTTATTTATTCAAGTTTTTTATGGCAACATATCCTAACAGTATCTTTTGTTTTATTGATTAGTTTTATATTAAATTTAAATTTATTTGAAATTAGATTGAAAAAATAAACTGCTTAAAAGAAAAAATATTTTGCACACTTTTTGCGTTTGCAAATTGCACCCGTGCGAAGCTAGGCCGGGTCGTTAGTTTTTATATAAATAAAAAAAAATACCTTATGCGACCATCATTTTCATTTAATTTTTCATAAATAATTTCATTGTTATCATCAAACACTTTTTTCTGACTGAGATAAAAATTTCGTTTTTTCAGCTTTTCATCCCTGTTTTTTTTTATTTGTTTAGATTGCTCCGGTAATAATTTAGATTCAGGACGATCTTTTTTTGATGTTTCTCTTTTTTGATCTGTGATTTCTGCCGAATTGTCTAATTTATCTTGCCGCCTATTTAATATTTCAGGATCGAGATTAATAATCTTCTCTTTTTTTATAACACCTTTTGATGTTTCTTCGAAAGGTAATAGCACTTTACTCGGATTTCGATGCATCCATCTACCATACTGTCTTGAAGAAGTAACGTATAATTGTTGCTTAACTGCTTGTAAAACAAATCGATGAATATTTCTTGACATATTGATGACTAAAAATCAATAAACTAGTTACGAATATTTAAAATACAACTTTAGAGCACTCAAAAACTAATAACTAACCTCCAAAACTTTAGTTTTTTTATTGCATTTCGGAATTCAGCCGTAGCTATGTAGATTTTAGCCAGTATAAACTTTGAACTACTCTGAAGCCAAAAAGAAAAAAGAAATTGATTTTTTTTATTCTTCCCCAAGGTATCTGCTATCACATTAGATTAGATTTAAAATGCTGAATGAATGAAAGAAATAATGCAGCAGAATTTAAAACAGAAATCTTTCGATGGACGATGACCCTTAGACACTGACCTCTATGAGTCCCATAATTTTCCGATCGGATATAAGATCTAGAGCGGCAACACTGACTAAATATGTTTTTTTCTGTCAGTAACATCGCCACCTTATCACTGTAATTGTCAGGTGAACAAAATTATATTGTGGATGCGTAGAAATATTGTGTTTATTTTTAAATCGGTTAGAACTGAGAAGTAACGAAAATCAAAATGGCAACAGGAGTAAAACCTCGTGACGAAGATAGTCACTTCACTAGATCAGATCTAGAGGCAATTCAAGACGCAATGAAAAGTAAGAAGTTTCGAGAAATGCTCTCCGAGTACTGTGAGGAGGTACGTGACCCGGCTAACCAAGCAATCTATCAGAAAGAAATGACCCAACTGGAGAAGGAACGTGGCTACGATGTAACTTTCCTAAATCCGAAGGGAAGTTATGTTATCAAAACAAGTGTCGCCGGCGACAGAAAAGCATTTATAAATATCTGCAGTAACGATAATATAGGTAAGCCGTCGTACAATATCCAAGAGGCCAACGGAAAGAGAGGTATGAACTGGCAAATTCCTTATTCAATCATTCCTCCGCGAGAAGATTATGATCGTAAGAGGGAGCGTTGTGTCATATACGACGTAGTTTTCCATCCTGACACATTGCGCATGGCAGAGGTTAACAAACAGTTCCGTGAAATTGTAAACAAGACCGCGGTTGATGGATTGCAGGATGCCTACAATCTCCATTTGGATAGCAATAATTTCCGCTTTCCAAAATCTCATTACAAAGGAATGACTGTACCTGCAGTGATACGAAAAGAGGATCCCAATTTTAAACCACCAGAAGAAGATAATGATGAACTTTCTGGAGAGATCCTAGAAAAACTATATCCACAAAAGTTATACCCAGACAAATCAGCAAAGCTAGAACAAAATCATCAAAATGAAACTCAAAAACAAACTACAAAACAGTCTAAAATGGAATTTATTCACTCATCTGATAATGGATATACAATACCTAAATATGTAATAAAACACCAAAAAAATGTAGATTTACAAGACTTCACTTATCACAGAGATAGTAAACAGTACTGTGCTATACCCAGTCACTTAGTGGTCGAAATTAATCTACCTTTATTATCATCCACTACAAATTGTATTTTAGATGTCAATGAAAGATCTCTTAGCTTGTTATGTGAAAAACCAGCCAAATATAGTCTGAAAATTTCTCTTCCTTACTCTGTCAATGATGAATGTGGTAATGCAAAGTTTGACAAAAGTAAAAGAATATTATCTGTTGTTTTACCAGTGATTAAAAAGAACCTTAATAATGACAATTCCAATTATCTTCGAGTGGACAGTGGTGTGGAAAGTGAAGAAAATTCTGGATCTCAAAGTGATGAAGACAACAGTAATAAAAGTTTAATAGTTGAAGTTTCTTCAAATGCCCATGATACTACACTGCAGCCAGCAGACCTATCTGAGTCTCCAATAATATCTGATACTTTCTTAGAAAGTGAATTGGGATACATACTCCCACCATACACTTACAATGCTATGGATGATATCATAGCATTCACATTCCATGTTAAAAACACAGAGCCTGAGTCTATCAAAGTTAAAAATATTGACAGTAAAATATACATAAAATTTACATCTATTGGTTCAGGGTTTGTGCCAGTTCATTATACAGCTGTCATTATTTTTGATAAATCCATAAAGTTTAGTGATGTCAACGGTGAAGCTTGGGATAATAATGTAATTTTACAACTTGAACTTGAAGGAGATGCTCCAGAAAAATTCCAAATTGGCATTAATGGGAACTCAATGGAAACAGAATATTTACACATCTCACAAGTTAAAAAGACTCCAAAAAGACTTGAAGAGAATCACAGTGATAGGGATGAAGAAGCTGTGTCACCAGTGGTAGAAGTAACTAATTTAGGCTCAGAAACTAACATAGTTGTTTCATCCAATCACATACATTATGAAGAAGAAGAAGACGAATCAGAGGAATGTAAAGAAAAGAAAATAGTATGGATAGGAAATAATTGTGAGAATGAAGCTAAGAGTATACTGCGGAAACCAATTTCAATGATGCGAAGTTTTTCTGAGTCCAGTGCAGGTGATGTGGCCTCATCTATGGATTATATAAGTTCTGATTGTATCCCAGAGGAGTCTAGTTTGAAAAAGACTGTTAGGTTTAATGATGTAATAGCAAGACAATTTTATAGGTAAGAATCTGCTAAATTTTGTTGTTATTGTACAAAAATAATGTAGTAAACATTATCATGAATTATATTTATCTAGCTATTATATTTTATTATCTATATGGGACAGTGGATGACATTCAGTTTAATCATTGCCCTACAAGATAATTTTGTATCTTTATAAGTTGAACCCACAGTAGGTTAAACCTGTATTGTGTGTTTCAAGAAATACAAGGATCTCCGATCCTCAGATGCAAAACAAATCTTTGTGGATCCCACAAGTACACAATGTGGATTAAAATTTATATTGATGCAGAGATGGAATCTGCAGCTTCGCATTCTATAGCTACCCACTCATTGCACTATTTACATATGTTTTCTTAAAATATTTACAGAAGTCCATAAAAGAGTTATCTAACTTTACAATCAACATAATATTATCCTGATGCAATGGCAGATAGGATGATGTCATAGTAAGATAAGCTCAGTTATCTGCCTCTACTCAATCATTTCAGGTGTTTTGGATATAAATTTGTTTACATTTCAGGTACAATTCTTCCATAGAAGGTCAGAAAAAGAAAAATCAACGAAAGAAAAGTAAAAAGCGGACTCAGGAGCGACGTAAGAGCGAAAGTGAGGCTGAAGATGAAATACGGAGTTCATCTCAGGTATAAAAACAAATTATAGGGATTACTAAGAAATTTAGAATATATTTTCGGTAACTTATTCTATGATTTCTGTAGCTTTGATTTTAGTTGTGTATGCATCTTTATTGTTACTTTAACATATTAAAAGAAAAGACCAGCCCGCTCATTTTAAGACGTCTACATGGCTGACTATACGAATATGAATACACCCGTAATGTCGATATCGTAATTTCTCGAGAACTTTTTTAAAATTTAATTAATTACTTACGACAAATTGCGTTTTGTTTTTAATTTGTCTGACACCATTTTCATTACTAATGTATTAAATTTTTTAAGATAAACATACGTAGTACAAAAAACAGATAACAACAATATGTTGTCAACAGTTCTTTTTTAAAGCACTTTTTATTTGTATTGCGCTGTCGACAAATGTATGTCCAGCAGTATCTACCTCATTTGATGATTGTAAGTGATGGGCACCGCCCACAAACATTCGTAATACTAGTATAATGCTGCGTTCCAGACTTTATATAAGGATTTGGGAAGGTGGGAAAGGCTATTTGGGCTTCCGGAAATATAACTTATCACACTAAACACAACAAATTAACACTAAGTCGGTTTTATGTTGGGCAGTGGTATTACACCGGTGCAGTCAGCACATTCATACTATAGATAAGTATGGCTCAGCAACATAATATATAATAATACACCCAAGAGTCACACATAGAGTACTGACCCCACATTAGGTCAATCCTGTATCATGGGTATCAAAAACTACGTGGGACTATGGTCCCCCAACACCCAAAACCGAAACAAATATCTGGCTGGTGGGAATCGAACCCACGGCCTCGTTCACTTGCCCACTGATCCACGGAGCCTGTCGACATATACACTGTATATTGAAACACTATTGCTATACGTATCTTGATAAATATCCGTATTTATTTTATATTTAACTGGTCCCAATGTAGAATGAATAAAAGTACCGTTTTCTAATTCCATTCATATTTTCATATTAACAGATTAAACATGTACCTCTAAAATGACGCATATGTTTCTAAAGTCACGTTGAATCGTGTAAGGCAAATAAAAACGTGTTCATAATACTATTACAGTTGTTTAGTCGTCGGATGTGCTGATTATTATCAACTCTGCTAACGGAAATATTAGCTGTAGCATATATTCTATACAAAATTAAATACCTACCGCAACATAGGAATAAAAAAAATAATAGAAAACGTATTATTTTAAATGTCATACATTTTGC
This sequence comes from Laothoe populi, assembly GCA_905220505.1. NCBI lineage: Eukaryota > Metazoa > Arthropoda > Insecta > Lepidoptera > Sphingidae > Laothoe > Laothoe populi. The sequence continues at coordinate 9,547,224 of HG992152.1, forward strand.
ATAACTAGTTTTTGTCTAGGACATCAGTTATTATCATATGTTTTTATTTAATCATTTCATCGACCGTTAAAGAGGAGACACGTGTTGTCATATGCTTGGTCGGTTGGTGATTTATTCATTTTAGTATACATAAATAGGTTCTTATAGTCAGTTAATACTTTTGAGCCATCAACGGATCAACGTCTGATTATAGTTCTCTAGAGATAGTGTCTCCTCCTCAGCCATATATCATCAGATGGGAGCCAGACTATAAGAACAAAATAGAATGTAATAGGGTAGTTTCATGTGTTTAATTTTGTACATTATTCGATATTCGACCGAATATAATACGCAAAAGAAACCCTTTTACGAAAACAGAATAAAAATTGCTTGAAAATTGAGGTCACAATATTTATTTTAAATATTGGTATGAGTTGCGTAGTGGGAACATATCACTATATCCCTCGCACAACGGCACTTTAATGGCCATCCTGATACCGTGACGTCACGGGACATATGCATCCTTTTACTGTCATTTGACAATTACCCCTTTCAGCAGATTTGAATGGCGTCTAATTTTTGTTCGGATTCATTAAATTCTTTCCGTAATAGGTTTTATAGTGTAATGTAACTTGTTGATTAAATTAATAAAAAAAAACATGCCAACAATTCTATTACAAGTCTGCAATAGAAAAGAAAATTCAAACCTTGTCATTAGGCGTTTGGTGACGTGCTAACACGATTGCACGCCTGCAAATATCCAGTGACAAAAATTTGTAATGAACGAAGTACGTGATAATAAAATAATACGACTGAGGAACGTATAAAAAATTGTAGTTTAACATGATACTGCAGATTTTTTAATCAGCTGTTTTGCCTACGCATCAAAATACACATAAGGTTTCAGCTATCAAAAATAAATATTGCTATTACATTACATTAATTATAATATTTAAAACATAAACATACATATGTTCATAATTAATCAGTAGTCTCTTTTCTCTGTTAATGTATTCGCGAATTACATATTAGGTTAGAAGAACTCCATTTATCATTATAAGCTAAATAAAGTAACGGAATATGATGTCCATAGTGACGAGTAGTACGGATTGCCGAGATGATAGTTTCGGTTCTATCGCCCGTATTGTATTTTTTTTGGAATAGCATTGCATTTATTGTTAACTATAACTAGCCATTAATAATGACTAAAATACTGAAGATACCTGCATACTTGAGAATACTCCTTAATGATTATGAGGTCTACCAAAACGCATTAGCGTGGTGGCTTTTATTATAAGTAGAGGAGACCTGTGCGCAACAGTAGCACAGTTTATATGGGCTGATGTTATTGTGATGGGGTGAATAATACGAAATAGACATTCACGCGACAAAATCAATAGCTAAACGGAGTATGTAATGTAAATATTTAATACATTATGATTACAATAATCGTGCTCAAATTGCAATACTGTGTGTATAGCCGCTTCGAAAATAATGATATTCGTAATAATGTCGATCCTCTGATAAAGTAAATGATATGATTTACTCAATAATGAAAATGGCAGCCTCCGTGGCGCAGTAGGCCAGTACCCGGCTGTGAAACGAGAGGCCGTGGGTTCGATTCCCGCACCGGGACAAATGTTTGTGTAACAGATATTTGTGTCCGGGGTCTGGGTGTTGTGAGACCGAAAGTCTCTTGTAGTCCCTGATACCCACAACACAAGATTCGGATCTTAGTTTGGGATCGGGGCTATGTGTGTGACTGTTGAGTAAAGAAAAGAAAAAAATAATGAAAATCAAAATAGAATGTTATGCATAATATTGTTGCGATATTTATAATTGTATAACTAAACATAAATTGTTAACTTTCTATTCAATAGCCTACTCCGACGAGACTGAAATCTGCAATAAAGCAACGGCGAGATAGCGGCCTCGCGGATACTTCTGATGCTGAAGCGGATTGCAAATCCGAATCATCCAACACTGCCAACGAAGATTGTGAGCCGAGTTCGAACAATGACAGTAATGTAAACCACGAAGAAAAGGTTAAAACTAAACCAGTAGCGGATATCTGGGAATCTGACGGCAAACCTAAAACAGAAACAAAATCCGACCATATCACCCGTGATAACATCAAACACAACACAAAATTGTATGATCCCGATAGGTTAAACAAAGGTCAATACTTAGAAGTTATGTTTAAAAATGATCTCATTTTCGATTTAGACATGTGAAGTTAGCCATACTTGTTTCTGAGGTTTTATTCCAGTATGAGTTTGGAATATAATCATTGTTATTAGGTACGTATCTATCACGTACGTAGTGGGATTTGTTTGTGTAGAAATATGTATTAGATGATTTGTATTATTCCTTCATAGTTCTACTTATTACATAGTTCCTTTGCATGATAATAATTAGTTATGGAATGTGTTCTAGCTAAGTTTATGGCAATGGTTATAACTTATACATTTTGAATACTTGTCAAACTTGGTGGTATTCAAAAGAATTTGAGTCAATTACAAGTAACTTTACAAATAATTCGTTGTATCATTGAGATCATTTTACAATCGTAAACTTTATTATAAATTAAATAATTACATTTTTTAATCAGAAACATTGGTATCTTGTAGACTATAATGGTGAGATATAAGTAGTAATTGATATTTTGCTCATATTGGACAATATGTCATAGGTGAAATACTATCAAATGGTACAAATTAGATTAAATCTCGTCATAAATTGAGGCTGTCAGTGCAAAAGTGGCCTAACCCTCAATTTTTCATAATCTGACCTATGCACTACAAATGATTTAAAATGTGCGAAAATTTAATGCAAAGCCGGCCTATCTCTAGGTTCACCAATTGCCAATATGATGACAACAAGATGGCATTGCAAAAAATGCATTTATGTACATTGATTTAAAATTCATGAATATACAAACACCATTATATTCATACTCATTGTCTCAAGCTTAGGCCACTGTTGCGCTGACAGCCTCAATTAGTTATTGATTTTGTAAGCCTATTATTAATGGGCTCTTTTATGCACTGCACAGCGAACATGGTAGTGTAGTAGTATGCTAGAAACACGTTTTACATGCTTCATTATACACAATAAACACAACACTTTTACACAATTGAATACTTACAATGTTTACATGTGAGATAATTTATTTCAAGGAAACTGAATTATCATTAATATTGGTCGCCTGCCAAAGTTATATTAATATTCCTTCTATTTTAACAGCCTCTGTGACGCAGCTGACGTGTAGCCGGCTGTGAAACTAGAGGCCGTGGGTTCGATTCCGACACCGGGACAAGTGTTTGTGTGACAGACAGATATTTGTTTCGGGTCTGGGTGTTGTGGGATCGTAGTCCCTCGTAGTTGATACACGATACAGGTTTTACCTAGTGTGGGGTCAGAACTATGTGTGTGACTGTTGGGGTGTATACTTTATTATTATTATTTGTAATGTCGTAGTTTGGGTCCATTTGGATTTATATACGAGTATTTTGGTTATAGTTTGGAGAATTACCCAAAATGTATTAGTGGCATTTATAGTTAACGCCTTAATTTGATATATTTGAGTCAACTGTTGTCATAAACCTTGCATTTTATTTTATTTATATAGAGATTGTATGCATGAGAATGAAAGTTTTGTTTGTTGTAATTTAGAACATTGTCTACTAAAAATAATTGTGATTTGGTGATCTTAGTATAATAAAAAGTTGAATTAAAATACATCTTTTATTTTTCCTATTTGTATAGTATTAAACTATAATAACTCCTAGAACTAAGGCCTAATCCCTCTCATTAGTAGAGGAGTCCCCGTGCTCAGCAGTGGGACAATGTTTAATACAGGGCTAGTATTATTATGATATTGTATTAAAAATATGTTATTGATATAGATAAGCTATTTTAAATAAGTTCCAAGTACCTCCTTACGCAAGGAACCGATGTTTATGCGTGCATGTGGATTGAGTGAGCACCTTCCAAAAATCGTTTTTTATGTATAAGGTATTTAGTAAAAGTTCTAAAACAATTGTAAAACCAATCCTGGAATTTGTAAAAAGATAAAACGGAAGATAAATCAGTTAATGTCTGCTCACTCAATCCTGATAAGCGGCAACCCAGATCTACAAATGTATCAAGTTTACATATAAAATTTTGGTTCTAGGATTTAGTAAAACCTTAGTGAAGTCACAGTATTTAATTTCAGATCACCTAGTGCCCTATTTAAAAAGTTACAAATTGTTATTGGTGCTCACTCAATCCACATGCTTTGAAAAGTCAAGATTTCTTACGAATTACCAATAAAATCAAGTTTAATTATATTTCTAGATTTAGTAAAAGTGTAATAGAAATTAGTAAAACATAAAACGAATAACTATCATGCTTCGTTTTTGAAAAAATATTTTTTAATAGGTGCTCACTCAATCCACACGTTTTTGAAAAGTTAACATCTTTCATATCTTTAAATCTGTAAGCGCTACAAAAAATGTGAATACGTCAAGATTTAGTAAAAATTTTTACTAAATATTGGCTATTTCACATTTTCGATTTTTTGCTTACTTAAAGAGATATTACTTTTTTAATGTTTCAATACAAACTTACAATGTAGGGTCGCCACACGTGTCAAAATACAGGATATTCTACTAAATTAATTTGTGTTTGCCTATATGTAAATACCTTTTTTTTTTAGTGCCTCGATAGGCAGACGAGCAGACCACCAGGCCACCTGATGGTCAGTAGTCACCGCCGCCCATAGACTTCTGCAATACCAGGGCACAGCAAAGCCGCTGCCTACCGTTTAAATACCTAAGGGAAACACGCACGGGCCGGTAATAAGCTCAGCGAAACGTCGATACTAGTTACACCTCTGCCTACCCCTTATTTTTTTATTTCAGTAAAAATATAAAAAAATATATCCTTGAAATGCTATACATTATTTAGATATAGTCAATCTTTTTTACTCTACCGCCAGTACGGAATGCAGTTTTACTAGAGTGTGTTTTAATGTAGGGTCGCCACACGTGTCAAAATACAGGATATTCTACTAAAATAATTTGTATTTGCCTACTTCTTGTTATGCCTATATGAATCACGACGATATAAATGATAATAATTAGTGATTAAACGAACTTACCTTAAGGGAAGTTCTATCATAATTATACGAGGGTTTTGTACGAATTAGATTAGCAATATTACTTGTAGTACCACATAGGCACTGCCATAATGCACTGACTTGAGAGATAACTTCTTTTTTTTTTTTTTTTTTAATTGTCGTTCTGTCCCTTTCTGTCATCATTTAGTTTAGAGCTGCAGGAACTCTGACACGTTGATATTTTTACTAAGGGTGTAAGGAATCTGGGGAGGGTGGGTTGCTAATCTAATTCGTACAAAACCCTCGTATAATTATGATAGAACTTCACTTAAGGTAAGTTCGTTTAATCACTAATTATACTCGTGTTTTGTACTCTTAGATTAGCAATATTACTTGTAGATGTTGAGAGAATCTATCTAGTAAAAATATCCCCTTTCAACAATGGTATGGAAATAAATCAAAACTTTCTATTGCATGGTTATTAATTATATAACTAATCATTATGCATCTAGCAAATGAATCACCCTGATAATCAGTAATACATATATTATAATTCTATTGAATTTTCATATGTTTATAATATAATTTAATAATATAAAGTTAAAAATATAATTAGTCCAGCCAACTGTTTCTTATATATATATTTTTTTTACCATGTTTACTCTAAGAGTATGTGCTTTAGACGTAGAAACGTGCCTAGTACTATGTGCAGTGAACATAGACACATCAATACCACAATCAGCTAAAATGGATTTTATACACCGGCCTAGACGGTGGTGTGATTGACCTATAGGGCTTGTTTTTTTTTTTAAACTTATAACAATATTATTATTGATTTTGTTAACTCTAGATAGCAACCCAAAGGGACGTCTTTGTAACATCGGAAATTATGGTACTAATTTCGATGAAAAATTGTTCTATGTTATTAACGTTTACCCTGGAACATGTTTGAACCCTGTGAGTTGTTGACAGGGCCAACAAAGTAACTTAATTCTTAAACATTTTTTCTATGTTTCGACTTTCATTGGGAAAACAAGAGTTTAATACGTTATATGTATCTCAAGTATAACTGTATTTGTGCAACGTAGGACGAAGTCTGAAGATGCCTTTTAAAAAACACGTTATACATTTATCGTTACCTATGCTAAGAATTAATAACAAGGCTGATCGACATCTATATAAGGTGTCGTACTGAGCGCCTGACTTATACAGTTGAGTTAAAAGGTTATAACACAAAAGCTTCATACAATTCGAAATTATTACTCCTGCGGAATAAAAACCATATTTTAAGACCAGTATACTGTTTCAGTAAACTGTCAGTAAGTGAAGCTTACAGGTATCGAAGATAGAGGAACATTTCTTTTTAGGAAGGATTTCCTGATAATAATCCAGCAACCAGAGTAATTTTCTGATATGTGTCTCGATTGCTGGAATAAGAGATAATCAGACTCTTAGAAGGCTGATAGAAAATAGGATCGGATATTAAGAGACTCATAAATAATGGGTACCATGGTTGTGTAAGCCATAATAGTACTACTATGATCCCTTGAGTATTGTCATTAATAATTTTTCTTAACCCTTTGAAAATTACATCAAAAGGTGAAAAGCTATAAAAGTAAAAAACAGACCATGAAACCGTAAATGCGTCAATGACATATGGGTCGGGGTTTCTGTGACAGGAAATGTACTTGCTACATTTCTTGTCAATCCTACTAGGAACCCCGAAATATTTAATGATCTGTATGTGACATAGCTGTGTGTACATCTGTAGTAATAAATAATAAATAACACCCAACAGTCATACACATAGCTCCGACCCCACACTAAGATACGAGTCTTGTGTTGTAGGTATCAGGGACTACGAGAGACGCACGGTCTCACAACACCCAGACACCAGACACAAATATCTGTCTAACACACAAATATTTGTCCCGGCGTGGGAATCGAACCCACGGCCTTTCGTTTCACAGCCGGCTTTTCGCCTAATGCGCCACGGAGGCTGTGAACTAGTACTTGTTACTTGTGACAAGTATTAGCAAAAATCTGTAAGCCAAAAAAGGCAACCAGAATTTCTAATTAAATATATGACGCAGACGTTCATCGTCCGTCCATAGGCCACTTGCTCGTTCCTCGCCACTGGCAGCAAACCCATCCCATAGTTGAGGCATAATTATATATTTATTTATTGAAATTTAAAACCTTTGAGTTTAATTATAGAAGTAGAATATTAGTTGCGTTAGCCCACCATTTGAGATCGGGTACAACCTATGAGGATACGCTCATATACTTGTCATAATTAACATTGTTTAATAAGTTCAAGTACTTGGATCGCTCCGGTTCTTTAGTGCAAAGCCAGCCATACTACACGGCTGGACAAGCAGAGGTAAGTAAGCCTGCTGAGCTAGCGACTTTCCCAACTTTACAACTACTTACATTGCGGAATTAGTTAACTTCAGCTTTAATTTATTAATTCATATATGTACATACATACATATACACTCACGCCTGTAATCCCCGAAGGGGTAGGCAGAGGTGTAACCAGTACACCCACTTTTCGCCGAATTTCGGTCCCATAATGTGATAGGGGGCGAGCCTATCGCCACACCGGGCACCATTCCAGACTCCGGGTTAATACTGAGTATTTCTAGGTAGAAAAACCCAATATCACTTTACCCGACCCGGGGATCGAACCCGAGACCTCAGCACAGCAATCGTAACGCATGCGCAATTACAACTGCGCCACCGAGGCATATATGTCTCCATATTAATCATAAATTCTAGAAATTTATAACCGGTGTTCGGTTTGCGATGAAACCTAAGGATTCTGAAAGTCGAATTGTATCAGATAAATTATTTAAACATGACTTAGATGAGTCTGAAATAAGTAAAAAGCATCATCGACATATACCGTTGATAAGGATTCACAAGACTTTAGCAAACTGATTACAGCTTATACCATTTTTTTTTTTCAAAAATAAAGGATGCCCTGTTTAAGCCAAAAGGTAACATTTAATTTATATAGCTTTTTGGCAAATTAAAAGTTAAGAAACTTTTTAGTATAAACGTTTAAGCGTATTAAAAAACACTCATACTCATAAAACAGTCCTTGGAAATACGTTTTAAGCTCGTAGGCAAAATCTTCGAGCTTTAACGTTATTTGTGTTTATAAATGTATTCAGTTATTGAATACAAGTCTTGATCTTCCATTCGGCGTTGGCACCATACCAATAGAGGAAAGAAACAGACTTTTACAGACAACTATTATATTATAGTTTTTATCGTTACAAGATTTTAAATAGATTTTTTAAATTCATTTTCAGAAGAGGTATAAATGTTTTCACAAGGTGCAAGGATTGTGTCACCTGTCGTGAAGATGGGATCTTGTAACCCTCAATCCACGATAACATGTTTTTATCGTGTATTACAAGAGATCATTAAATACTAAAGTAAAATAATCTGCCTGCATATTTTACCCTGTCTAGCGGTGCGTGGCGCGGCGGCGGGGTGGTGTGGCTGCGGGGCGGCGGGGCTGCGGGGCGGCGCGGAGGCTGCGAGAGATGGCACTGGACGTGATGAACCGGTCTCGTGTCGATTCCGGTAGGCAGGATCCGTGGTCCTCTGATTCACCTTCTGCCTAGATTGACTTAGGGAAGGAACTTACCAGTTTAAATATGTCTGTGATTTTTGGAATCATTTTTGTAGGTTTTTCGTTGATAATATCCTCATATCCACTTCAGATTTAGATATTGCTCTTGCTCCTTTAAGAGAGTAAAACTTAATTCAAGAGCATTTTATCAACTTTAATAGCTTGAACCTGATCTTTTAGCTCTCTCTTGAGGTTAAAGAGCACAAAGTTTCTGCATGTTAGGGATTCTTAGTACTGGAGACATCCAAGTGATCCTGTGACAACAGCGTAACTTACTACTATTCATTAGTAAATGTACCAGTTGTGTATTTCTTGTTAATTCAGAACTCATTTGTAAGGTAATTTCCTTAATTAACCCGGAAGTATATGCTGAAGCCGAATAGCAATATATGTTGGTATTTCGTAGAAGCTCGTAATTTAGCTGCTAGTTGACGACAGGTGCTTGGCTGACGGCAAGGGTACAGTTTGTCTGAATTAGCACGTCTGCAATATCATAATTCCATTTTTTACGTATGTACCATTATATAGGATTATAAGAGTAGCGCAAAGTGATATCCCCAAAAGATACCCGCATTGCTATACTCGCAAATTAATTGCTATATATGTTGTGAAGTGACAATCCCAACGATTGCCCGCAACACAAAAAATCATTGTTCCTAAGCTGGTACACTCGTTTATAATAAATATCTTTAATATTGTGAAGTGACAACCCAAACGATTGCCCGCATCACAAATTATTGTTTGTATAATAAATAAAGTGATAAAAATGGATATCCGCAATATTATTTTTTAACAAACACTTGTGGGTAGTTTCTCTAACCTTGAATGCATATCGGCGCGGGCAATGAGGGCCCGCGTGCATATAACAAATTATTGTTTGTCTAATAAATAAAGTGATAACCCCAATGGATACCCGCAATATTATTTTTTAACAAACACTTGTGGGTAGTTTCTCTAACCTTGAATGCATATCGGAGCGGGCAATGAGGGCCCGCGTGCATATAACAATTTATTGTTTGTCTAATAAATAAAGTGATAACCCTAATGGATATCCGCAATATAATTTTTTAACAAACACTTGTGGGTAGTTTCTCTAACCTTGAATGCATATCGGCGCGGCCAACGAGGGCCCGTGCATATATATAATCTTGGTCGGGATGAAGCCGAACCGAGCTATTTGAATCCAGTACTGTTCACTCCGATGATGATGGTGAAGAAGAAGTCCGATGTTATTGTCGAGGGCGCCTTAACATCCGATTTAATTTCTTCACTTTCACTTCTTCACTTCACAATTTTCTATACACTTGTAATAATAGTTCAAATAATACGGACGTTTTACTATATTTTAAAAAATAATATGGAACAGAAATAAAAATACGTGCGAAATGGCGGAGCACTGAAATGTGAATGATGACAGAAAGGGACAGAACGACAATTAAAAAAAAAAAAAAAAAAAAAATAAGTTATCTCTCAAGTCAGTGCATTATGGCAGTGCCTATGTGGTACTACAAGTAATATTGCTAATCTAAGAGTACAAAACACGAGTATAATATGATGGGAGTGTAATAAGCTCAGCGACACATGGTTGAATTAATTTATTTTTAACTATTTATAGGAACCCAAATTAATATTATCAATAGCACCTAGCACCAATTTACTAATTAAATTCATATGGGAATTCTGAACTCCTACTTATTATATAAAATAATTGAAACATACTGATATCTGAATTTATTCTTTTTAACGTGTTATTTAAATATTTAGGCACGAAGCTTAAATACAAATGTGACTATTAAGTATATCTAAATAAAAGTTATAATAATTTTGTTACTTTAAATAAATCTGCGTAGTTACTAAAAATATTCTATTGACATTTTGTGTTATTGTATAAATAAAAGGCGTCTGTACTAATATATAAAACAGGTAAAAATAAATTTGTAAGTTTGAATGTTCGGTGTAATCTACGGTACTACGGAACCGATTTTGAAAAATCTTTCACTGTTACAAAGGTATTTTAATGAGTTCCCTGAGTGCTATAGACTGCTCTTATTCTAATTTTTATTCCTGAAAATGTTATCTCGTGGGATAGACGGGCCGGGACAAACATATTTTTAAGGCGTTCGCGAAGTTCGCGAGGACAGCTATACCAAATATCATTATTAGCCAAAAAACAAAGTGCCGAAACTTATGCTAAGAGTAAAATACGACAACTGACCAACGCTGACATGGCTAGGTTTTATATATTTTGTATATTGCCATAGTTTGATGTGTCACGGGACTCTACTATGGGGTGGTGCTGCTGACAAGAATATATTTTACTCTCCAAAAGCGAGCTATAAGATCTATCGCTAAGTTCTAGAAGTTCTTGGGGAGGAAAATTCTTCTTTCAAGGGGCTTTGTATACTCTTTTACAATAAGGTTCCCAATCATTTTAAAGAACAAAATAAAAGATATTTTAATGATACTATTTAGCCTATTACAACATTTCTGAATATTTAGATGACCGAAAGGCTTCGGAATATATTATGCTATTACTTAGAAGTGTAGCCATTAAATGCTAATTAGGAACCTTATATATAATATATTTCATTTCCTTAACATTGCGAACTTATGTGAACAGTATGCCTTACATGACTTTACTTGATTTTAGTGTCTAATATTTTAATAGTTGTATTCTGTCTGTGCTTGCTGCGGCGTCATGTGCGGAATCGGTCACTTCCCTGTGACATGGTTGAGGAGGTCGATGGCTGGCACATGCGTCATTAATTGTGAACGGGTGCTGCTCTTGTGGACTGGTCTACTCAGACTGTTTCAGTAAGGACCAACTGCTCAAGAAATCGACATTTTTATCTATTTCACGGCGGTCATGTGCAACAATAAGCCTTGTAATAAGTTTTATTTCACAATATAAGGCAACCTAATTAACATACATTGAGCTGCTCTAATCTAATCAATTTTATGACCAAATATTGTTAACCGGTGTTCGAAAAGAGCAACGCTACAGTTTCTCGTCCGTTCTTCTCTAGTAAAACTGCATTCCGTACTGGCGGTAGAGTAAAAAAGATTGACTATATCTAAATAATGTATAGCATTTCAAGGATATATTTTTTTATATTTTTACTGAAATAAAAAAATAAGGGGTAGGCAGAGGTGTAACTAGTATCGACGTTTCGCTGAGCTTATTACCGGCCCGTGCGTGTTTCCCTTAGGTATTTAAACGGTAGGCAGCGGCTTTGCTGTGCCCTGGTATTGCAGAAGTCTATGGGCGGCGGTGACTACTGACCATCAGGTGGCCTGGTGGTCTGCTCGTCTGCCTATCGAGGCACTAAAAAAAAAGGTATTTACATATAGGCAAACACAAATTAATTTAGTAGAATATCCTGTATTTTGACACGTGTGGCGACCCTACATTGTAAGTTTGTATGGAAACATTAAAAAAGTAATATCTCTTTAAGTAAGCAAAAAATCGAAAATGTGAAATAGCCAATATTTAGTAAAAATTTTTACTAAATCTTGACGTATTCACATTTTTTGTAGCGCTTACAGATTTAAAGATATGAAAGATTTTAACTTTTCAAAAACGTGTGGATTGAGTGAGCACCTATAAAAATTATTTTTTCAAAAACGAAGCATGATAGTGATTCGTTTTGTGTTTTACAAATTTCTATTCTACTTTTACTAAATCTAGAAATATAATTAAACTTGATTTTATAGGTAATTCGTAAGAAATCTTGACTTTTCAAAGCATGTGGATTGAGTGAGCACCAATAACAATTTGTAACTTTTTAAATAGGGCACTAGGTGATCTGAAATTAAATACTGTGACTTCACTAAGGTTTTACTAAATCCTAGAACCCAAATTTTATATGTAAACTTGATACATTTGTAGATCTGGGTTGCCGCTTATCAGGATTGAGTGAGCAGACATTAACTGATTTATCTTCCGTTTTATCTTTTTACAAATTCCAGGATTGGTTTTACAATTGTTTTAGAACTTTTACTAAATACCTAATACATAAAAAACGATTTTTGGAAGGTGCTCACTCAATCCACATGCACGCGATGTTTATATTAACAAACCCATAAATAAAACAACAGGCCCAAAGTAATTAGTTATATTTTTAGATCCGCTGTTGGTTAATGTTATCATAACTATGAAATCTTGATTTATGTTGCGGTCATGAATTCTCCGCAAGGACAGAAATAGCCTATGCCCCATGAGAGTGCTATAAAATAAAGAGAAGTCAGTATTTTGAAAGAACAATAAATGATTTCGTCTTCCATTAAATCACTGTGCCTCAGTTTTTTAAATAAATAGCTTTTGTTTGAGTTTGTCATTATGGAACCGAAACAATATTTTCGGTAATATTAACGGTAGGCAGCGGCTTTGCTGTGCCCTGGCATTGCGAAGTCTATGGGCGGCGGTGACTACTTACCGACTCCAAAAATGGAGGAGGTTCTCAATTCGTCGGATTCTTTTTTTTATATACGTTCCCCATTACTATTATTACTCGAAGACTCCTGGACCGATTCGAGAAATTATTTTTTTGTTTAAAACGGTTATACTTTCCAGGTGCTCCCATTGGCACCAAGTCAGGATCTGATGATGATGTTGATCTTTGAAAAATCGAGAGCAACCCTCAAATTTTATAGGGACGCATAATTTGTTTCTTTATTGAAGTCGGTGTACTTTTTATGAATTAAAAAACTTGTTTATATATTGACGATTGGCGGGGTATTTGATATAAGCAACATTTTTGAAAAGTTACTGGAGAGAGGTTTATAGATTTTTTGTTATTCGGAAAAAAAACACTACAAAAATATTATTGCCTGGATTTTAATACAATTAAATATATTATTTGTGTAAGAACGTACCTACTGCACCTTTATGACTTATTTTCAGGCAATTATGAGCATTATTTTCTTAAAAATATGAGCCTCGTTTTACCAGTTGATTTGGGCGCCAAAAAAGTGCACAATTTTTTTAAACGTATCAAAAATACAGAAATATATGCTGTTTCAGAATATGTATTTAACTCAATATTGTAAAAGCATTCGCTTACATCAAAGCCCGCCAATAGGCCTCACAGACAGCCTCCATGGCGCAGTTGGCGAGTAGCCGGATGTGAAACCAGAGGCTGTGGGTTCGATTCCCACACCGGGACAAATGTTTGTGTGACAGACAGATATTTGTGTCCCGGGTCTGGGTGTTGTGAGACCGACAGTCTCTCGTAGTCACTGATACCCATAACACAAGACTCGTATCTTAGTGTGGGGTCGGAGCTATTGTGCACATTGATATATAGTTAGGCAGGTATTGGTTAAAGTTAGAGCAAATAATGTTGTTCTAAATATTAAGTAAATAAATAACATTGAAGTGTCTCTGTGATTTTGAACAAAGACTTCTCCAGTTCGCGTGAAATATTCGATATATTCCCCAAAATTTATCTAAATGACTCCGTGTGACCAACTTTTATTTTCACATTCACTGTCGCTCTTCTATTCGATAAAATTTCATATGAGTTTAAAACATCGCCATCTTACCGTGACCTCACGTCCAGGCCGTGATGGACAAAATGACGAAGAGCTATTATGGAAATGTTCTTATTTTGAAATTAACAAGAGCACAGTTAATTTGTTATTTCTGTGAACGCTAATGAAAAAGAACATTAATTTTGTTGTTTGAAATACGGTCTCATTTTATTTAACCAAATAAACAATTTTACAGCAAGAACTGAAATGGCTTAATTAGTTTAATTTTAGAGGGTCGAAAAAATGAGTATTCTTTAATACGTTTATCTCGGCGAAAAATATGAGAGATCCTCGTAAATTTTATTTTTCTAACCCGTATAATGATATTACCAACTTTAACTGAATTTAGCAAATGCTGAGTGCATCTAGATTTAAACTATAGCAATATTCATTCGTAACGATATATAATCGTGTATAAAACATTTAGGTAATTATAATGTAAATGATGACAGACCCATTTGCCCTCTTTCGTTGCTAGATAACTAAAACTAAAATTGGTTACACTACATTTCGTACTCGGAGGCCGAATATCACTCGGGGTAGAAAAAAGACACTTTAATATTAACATATATTTTTCATTTATCCACCGATTTCAATAATAATACCTAATAGTAATACCTACACCTTAACTGGGAGTAAGTTATGTATGTATAAGTTGTGGAGATAAAAGAGCATAAACGTACCTACTATAAAAAACTATCATGAAAACGTGCAGATTCCAGATCAGACAATCGGAGTTTTATGTCTGAGTATTCCATTCGAAAAACCACACATGTGTCACCTGAGATTGCAATTTGTGCAAGGTATGGCGATATGCTTATAACTCGTCAATTGCATTTATTCAAATTGGGGGTGTATGCAGGTGTGAGCATATTATCTACACTTATATTACAAATCTGAAGATATTGTTTATTTCAATGCTATCTCTGGAATAGTTATTAGATTAGATTAAATTGTATAGCATTGCATTGCACTACTTGCATTGAGCCTATTTTAAGGAATGTGAAAGAATATTTAACTTTACGATATGGCCTAACGGGAGCAGAGCAAACAACTGTTACGGGGGCGAAGCTGGGAGAAACAGTTAGTTTATCATGAGCCTACACTTAATAATTAATTTGCAAAGGGCATTAGGGAAGTGTTCACGTCAACCGTTTCGTAAATTGTTCCCAAAGCGAAGGTAGTAGCAAAGTTCAAATAAATGAATAGACACCTGGGAACTTTTACAAAACATCTCCTTTTTGTTAACAGTTTTACGTTTTTTATCGTGTGCTTGGGGTTTATAAAGAAAATAATTAATTAAAGTAAAAAAATAAAGAAGTCAGGTCGGTAATGTTTTTTTTAACTACGTATAATGTTAATATAAGTAAACGTAGGCTTGATTTTGGATGTTCATAATACATGATGTTCATAGTTCATTAAATCATTACGTAGTAGTCGGTTTGGAAACTAGAGATTTTGGGTAGGACTAAAAACAATGTTTTTTGATATGTTTTCATCCATAATGAAATGAAATGAAATCGTTTATTGATCAAGTAGGCAATTGCATACATAGCTCTTATGACAAGTCAGAACATTAAAAAAAGTAAAGAAATTTTAAGAAAAGCATATCAGCTTATGTATACATAACATACATAGCATCATCAATACACTAGCAATTAATTATTCATAAGGTATTAAACATTATTATTATTTATTTATTATTAATTATTTTTATATTATGGATTAATATTATTCAAGATAAAGATTTGATGTGGGTCTGTGGGTTGTAGGGGCGGGCGTTAGTACCTCGTAGATCTTGATATCCACAATGGAATTTATCCTAGTGAAGGATATGACCATGTTAGTGATTGTTTAATGTATTATATTTCTGTTTTTTCATAAACTAATATCTTACCAAGGGGGGTGAGTTACGTATCAAATAGCGGAACCTCACTCCCCTCCGACACCAATACACTTGAAACACCACTGACCCCTGTAATAGATGTAAGCCTTATAGTGAATCATTTAAATAAAGATAAAAAATATCTTACCATCAGTCGTCCTATATGCAGTTTGGTTTCCTCACGATGTTTTCCTTTACCAGTAAAGCAAGCATTAATTAACGATGAATACACACATAACTTTGGAAAAGTCCGAGATGTAAGCCATTTGGGCTGATTTCGAACCTATGACTTTCGTATTGACAGTCCGTACCATTAGGCTATCACTGTTATTGGGATCAGTATAATACACTCATTTGCAAAAAAAACGGGCACCTAAGCAATGAACCATTTCAAATGTTACTATTGGTTTGTTTGATAATTATAGGTAGTTTTACTTTCACAATTTTGTAAATTAATAAGCAAATAATCGTTTTCGTCAGTATTATCATAAAATTTTGATAAAATTTATGGGTTTTAATGCTAAAGTTCACTAGTAGTGTATGCTCGCTAGTAGTGCATATGCCCGTGAAGTAAAAGTTAACAAAGATTTTTGTTTGTTTTTTCTTTAATAAAGTAAAAGCAGATAAATGTTTAGTATCGAGTGTGACCCCCTCTAGCTGAAATCACAGCTTGAATTCGTCTGGGTATGCTAGCGAGGATATCCCGGATACTTGCTTGCGGAATACGTTCCCACTCCGCGGTAATCACATTCTTCAGCTCTCTGATGGTCTGCGGAGCCGGTTGTACTGATCTCACGCGTCGTTTCAGAACGTCCCAGACATGCTCTATAGGATTGAGGTCGGAACTTCGAGCTGGCCAATCCAAACGACGAATGCCGACCTCTTGCACATACGCTTCCACATCGCCAGACCGGTGGGCGCGAGCGTTGTCGTCCATAAAAATTGAGTCTTCGCCTAAAGCAGCCAATGCGGGTTGTGCATGAGGAATTAGAACTTCCGTTATGTATCGATGTCCAGTCAGTGAGCTGTTTTCAATGAAGACTAACTCTGTACGATCCATTGAATTTATTCCTGCCCAAAACATAACAGAGCCCCCACCATAAGGTGTGATTTCTTCAAAACAAGCCTCTGCAAAGCGTTCTCCTCGTCTTCGTAGCACTCGCCGACGTCGATCTTCACCGAACAGAGATATCCTGGCTTCATCGGAGAACAATACCCTATTCCAGTCTTCTGGAGTCCATGATTCACAATTTCGAGCAAACCTAAGCCTGGCAACTCTGTGCTCACGGAGTAACTTAGGGCCGCGGGCCGGGCGATGACTGCGTATATTGGCCGCGAGAAGCCTCCTCCTGACCGTCCATAGACTAATATGCACATTTCTTACTTCTTCGAGGTTGTTCTTAAGGTCCACATACGAAGACTTGCGATTTCTCAATGCGCGACTCACAAGAAAACGATCATCCCGTGGTTGGGTACATGGTTTTCTTCCAGAACCAGGCCTTCTCTCGACGGAACCGGTGTCTTGATACCGCTGCCAGGTCCTTTGAACCGTCGAGCGACTCACACTTAGCCTCTGAGTCACGAAGCATTGGCTGCAACCCTCTTCGAGCAGCGCAATAATTTTGTTAGCTTTTACCACTTTCTCTAACATTATTGAGACAGCTAAACAGCAATAAATGAAGCTTTGACAATTAAGAATATGAAATAAATTCATAAAATTTGACTAAAAGTTATGAAAACCGATATTATCTTTTGGAACTTCGCACCAAAAATGTAGGATAAAAAGTGGTTTTCTGTAAAAACGAGCATCAAAAGAAAATTTGAATTTAGAACGTACTGTTTTAAACACCACGGCATTTTTAAAACCGGCCAGTAACATGTACAAATGATTGAAATCATTTTGGTACCGTATTTTTTTAAAGAAGAATTAAAATCAAAACCGCCCGTTTTTTTTGCAAATGAGTTTATGTCAAAACTATACTAAAAGTGTCAGAGACACGCTGTAGACTAATGGACAGACTTGGGTTATTACCACTGTTTCTTAAAGTAAAACTTACGCTTACGTTCCATACGGTGAATAAAAATATTATACGTGCCTTAAGTCCGATTTCCCTGCCCAATCCTCATTCCTTTCCTTTAAGGCCAGTAACATAGCCATGGTTCTTCTTGTAAATGGACGGTGGAGATCATTTACCCTTAGCCGACCTACTTGCTGTTTACACTTTTTGTAGACTTATGATATAAAAATTAATAAGTTATATTCTATTATATTTATTTTTAAGACTGAGAGAAAGCCTTTATACTGCGTGTACTTTTATTGTAAGACATTTACAGACATCTCCATTTTGTGCAGGTAAGCGAACACTACCCTTAATTAGTCGTTTCAGACAGACTGAAAGTGGGTATAGACAGGGTGAATGAACGAAAAACGAGCCACTTGCCACCGGGCCGTGCAACGGGAGATGAAAATGATTACGCTTACTATTGCTTGAAATTATTCTGCTATTGTTTGCCATTATTGGGATCAAATACCCAATCTTATTATTGTGCTAGCTCAGAGAGTAACGTAGGTATGCTATTACTTCGTGGTACCTATCACATATAGATACGTTACCTATGACATGATCAGCCGTTTTGTTAATTAGAAAATACTATGAAAAGTACATAGTCCTTGCGTTTGGATTCTTTTGATGACTTTGATTGATTTTTGACTGATTTTTTATTGATTTATATTTATTCGTCATTGATAGAATTAAAAGTGGAATCAAATACCTAAGTGGATAGCCCATTTTTGATTGTATTAATTACTATGTTTTCTGATATTCTAAAGTTCAAAATCATGACTCGAGGGCAACGTTGCACATCAGCGGATATGTGTATCCAAACGTTCGTACAGCGACAATCTTTCCGCCTTTCCTCTAAAAAGATATCAAATAGTAAATATTATGAAAAACTAATCATATAATTTATACGTACCTATTATTGGCATAATAAGGAGAAAAATAATAAACCGAAAAAGAAAAACTATTACATTTTTATTTATGATCATGTTCTTACAAAACAGTATCGACATTTGTTAGTATTATAAAATTGTTTAAGTATTATTATTATATTATTTTTATGTAATATTTTAAAGTTTCTCTCTCTCTTTTCATAGAGAGAGTTTTTCGTTCCCGCGGGCTTTTGGCTAAACCAAAAACGTCCATGAAAAATGTGAATACAAATAGGGTTATTAATTTGTTATTGTTCTATTGATAAAAACTTTTTAACTTTCCTACATGTGGTTTCTTATGTTTACGCGAATATTATACATTGAAAAAAAAAACTAATTTTACGGATTCTATCGCGGTTTATTTAACTTTTTTATTCCGACGTTTCGAAAGCTTTACAGCCTTCATGGCCACAGGGCGCAGTCCGCGATAGAATCCGTAAAATTAGTTTTATTTTAATAACCTACATCTGTATATATAAAAGAAGAAACTGACTGACTGACTGATCGATCAACGCACAGCCAAAACGGCTGGGGTTAGAGACTTGAAATTTTGACAGTAGGTACCTTTTATCACGTAGGCATCCACTAAGGAAGGGTTTTTAAATACCACCCCTAAGGGGGTAAAATAGGGGATGAAAGTTTGTATGAAAATCCGTCATTTTTAAAGATAAATTCATGAAAATTAGTATTTGGCATTTTAGTTAAAAATAAAAAATATATGTTTCAGGATTTTTGGAAATTCCGCCCCTAAGGGGGTAAAATAGGGAATGAAAGTTTGTATGAAAATCCGTCATTTTTAAGTTAAACGCATGAATATTGGTATTTTGTATTGTATAATTTTTCTCCCAAACATGACCTCCACGCGGGCGGAGCCGCGAGCAATCTGTATATATAAAAGAAGAAACTGACTGACTGACTGATCGATCAACGCACAGCCTAAACGGCTGGGGTTAGAGACTTGAAATTTTAACAGTAGGTACCTTTTATCACGTAGGCATCCACTAAGGAAGGGTTTTTGGAAATACCACCCCTAAGGGGGTAAAATAGGGGATGAAAGTTTGTATGAAAATCCGTCATTTTTGAAGTTAAATTCATGAAAATTAGTATTTGGTATTTTAGTTAAAAATAAAAAATATATGTTTCAGGATTTTTGGAAATTCCGCCCCTAAGGGGGTAAAATAGGGAATGAAAGTTTGTATGAAAATCCGTCATTTTTAAGTTAAACGCATGAATATTGGTATTTTGTATTGTATAATTTTTCTCCCAAACATGACATCCACGCGGGCGGAGCCGCGAGCAACAACTAGTGTGTTATATATAGCTGCTTTTTGTAACTGTATGTGTGTGAGGGGATGCATATCAAGGGTTTTTAGACTATTGTGTGATGTGCGTGGAATTATACCTGTGGATGTGATGATAATACGTATCGTTTGGACTGATTGAGCTTGCCATTGTGTTTTGAATTGAATTGCTAAATCTGTATACTTGACTAACTTCTCTGTAAAGGTGGAACTTGGAAGCAAAGTGTTGGGGATTACGACATCTATATAACGTATACGAGTCTTTTGTTCTTTTTTTTTTTTTTTTTTTTTTATTCTGGCGCGGCAAAGTGACCACACTGCACCTGATGGTAAGCGCAGTGCCGTCCAGATAGAGTATCAAGTAGCGAGAGACAGTCTATCCCCCGCTACTCAACACAATCATGCCGGCCTGCTGTTTAGCTTCTTCACATTACGCCTAAAGGACCCAGGATCATAGGAAGGAGGGAACACGGTAGCTGGCAAACTGTTCCACAGCTTGATGGTGCGGCAAAAATACGAGTTTGCGAACCTCTTGGTTCGGGCCGGGGTAGTAGACACCACGAAGCTGTGGCTCCGCAAGCCAGTACGCGTGGTTCTGGTATGGAAGGGAGAGGATGGGATAAGATCAAACAATTCTTCAGAGCATTCGCCATGATACAGACGGTAGAACACGCTAAGCGAGGAAATATCCCTACGCAGCTGTAGCGGCTCCAGGCTGTTACTCACGTCTGCATCATTCACAATGCGGATGGCCCGCCGCTGCAACCCATCCAAGGCATCGAGAAGGTACCTTGCGGAACCGTCCCAGAGGTGCGAGCAGTATTCCATTCCCGGCCGCACCTGCGCTTTATATAAGCGGTAGAGCTGACCAGGCGTGAAAAACCGCCGCACCCTGTTCAGGATTCCGACCCTGCGTGAAGTGGCGGATATTACGCCCTCGATGTGACTCCTTGGATTAAGATCGCAGCGGATATCCATACCTAGGACACTAAGGTCATTCCGCATTGCGAGTGGAACACCCTGAAGAACGGGGATTGGAGAAAACGGAGACTTCTTGCACGAGAACGCGCACACCTGGGTTTTCTTGGCATTAAACTCAACCCGATTCCTGGTACCCCATGATGAGATGAGATCCAAGGTCTGGTTGAGCTCAACGACAAGATCCTCTCGTCTCCTCTCAGTATCCGCCCGGCAACCAGGAGGCTTGCTGCTATAACGCCCATGAACCGTGCTGTCGTCTGCATAGCAATGAATGTTGCCAAGCGACAACATATCATTGATATGCAGAAGAAACAAGGTGGGCGAAATCACAGAACCTTGTGGTACTCCGGCATTTACTGACATGAGCTGCGAAGCGTGTCCATCAACGAGGACACGCATTCTACGCTCATGCAGAAAGCCGGAAATCCACTTGCACAGGTTGTCGGGCAGACCGTATGCCGGGAGCTTGGAGAGAAGGCCACGATGCCAGACCCTATCAAACGCCTTGGCTATGTCGAGACTCACAGCCAGAGCCTCGCCATGCTTGTCAATCGCCTCCCCCCAGTGATGTAATACGAACGCTAGAAGATCACCCGTTGATCGGTTATGACGGAAACCGTATTGGCGGTCATTGATCAACGAGTGATCCTCTAGGTAGCGAACTAATTGGCTGTTTATCAGTCGCTCCATGACTTTACACATCACTGAGGTTATGGCGATTGGGCGATAATTGTTAGGGTCTGACCTATCACCCTTTTTGGGGATCGGCTGCACATTAGCCTCCCTCCAAGATTCAGGCACAATACCTGAGAGGTAGGACGATCGGTATAGGCGCGTCAGTACAGGAGACAACTCCGCTGCACACTTTTTAAGTACAAGCGCTGGGATACCATCATGACCACTAGCCTTCCGGACGTCGAGAGACTGCAGCTCACGCCGCACATCACAATGCCTAAAACGGATATCAGGCATTGTGTGACCGCAACCGGGCAGCGTAGTTGGTAAATGAGCATTGCAGTCCTCGAGTCTCGAATTATCCGCGAAGAGGTCTGCCAGTAAATCGGCCTTCTCCTGCGAGCTATGGGCTAGTGTTCCATTTCGATATCTCAGCGGTGGCAGCGAAGGGCGACAGAAATTAGACTGGACGGCCTTAGCCAAGCTCCAATAAGCACGACTGCTTGTTGGGTTATCGGCCAAAGCACATCCAATCTTGGAGACGCGCTGGGCATCCGCTTTAACATACGCCCTCTTGCAGACCTTGGCAGCACGGTTATAGGCTGCTTTGAGTGACTTGAGGTTGGGATCCTTCGTAGCGCGACCCCCGATCCAAGCACGATACGCCGCCTGTTTCTTGCCAACAGCATCGGCGCATGCACGATTGAACCAGGAGCGTCCTCGGCCCTTGCCTGCGATCTCAGAGGAAGGAATGTAATATTCCATTCCTATTCTGATCTCGCAAGCAATGGCGTCAGCACTCGCTGAAGGATCCTTTCCATCAAAGCAGCGCTGCTGCCAAGGGATGGATGCGAAGTAATCCCGCATACCATCCCAATCTGCCGACGAGTAGTGCCAGACCCTGCGCTTGACCTTCACGGGACGTGGAGGCAAAGCGCAAGGAACCGACGTCCCAACCAGGCAGTGATCGGAGGTACCCAGGGGAGCACCAACCGTCACTTTATACCCGGTTGGATGACTCGTCAGCAGTAGGTCCAGCAGAGAGGGCGCATGACTTGCCACATCTGGGATCCTGGTAGGCTGGTCCACCAGCTGTGTCAAGCCATTCGTCAAAGCGAATGCATGAGCAGTCCTGCCGGCATGGTCAGTTCTGGAGGAGCCCAACCACAACTAGTGGTGTGCGTTAAAGTCCCCCAGAACTACCAATTCCGCTGTTGGAAACTGCTCCTGCGCGTCGTCTGTCGCCTGGCTAATATAATTAAATAGCCGAGTTGTCTCTACGTCCCCGTCGTGTGACCTGTAAAGGCACACGTAAACCCGACTCTGGGAGCCGAGGTCGACGTGTACCCACAGGGTGGAGAAGGAGGGGTCCTCCATGCAGCGCAGACGGCGACAGCAGACGTCCGACCGAACATACAGGCATACCCCGGCCCTCGGCCTGAAGCTTTCTTCAAGCGAGTATCCGGGGTAAAGCAAGTATGAAGTATCGGTCGGACTACAAATCTGCGTCTCCGTCAAGAAGAGCAGAGCAGGCCGGGCCGTCTCAAGGTGGTGGTGGACGGCATTAAGATTAGAATGGAGTCCGCGGATGTTAGCGAACTCCATTGTGAAGGCGGTGGTGGGGTTACGCACCGCTGTAAAACCTGCTCTCTTTGTATGCACTGACATGGAGTTATGGGAGGAGGAGGTGAAGAAGCGGTCAAGGGTCTAGTGTCAGAGTAGTCAGAAGGCCGTAACAAGCGCCGGTCCACTAAAAGAGCCGAGAGGAGGTGAGCTGATCCGCCGGACGGAAGGGCCCCCGTACCCTCCCGGGATAGGCCGCCGGGACCCCACATCCGGTCACCAACCGGCACGACGGACCCACCCAAGATTATGCGCGGCATGGTGGGGCAGCCTCTCGTGGTGGTTAGCCACGATTGGGCCCCTGTACTGTACCGCGGGCGGCCAGCGGTACCACCGTTTCTACAGGTCTCCCTGGCCGACGGATCAACACGCCTCCAACCGACTGTGAACCGGCTTATAACCGCACGGCCAAACATCGTACCCCAACTCTAGCCCCCCGACGATAACCGGACATACACTGGCTGATCCCGGAACGCGACACACTTGCGTGTGCCATTATGGCGGGTTTTTCGCCCTGTGTACGGTGGTCGCTATCCGGGCGGATACGAATATCCTACCACCAGCAGTTCTTGACATAGAAAGTGATATCTGGGGGTTGTAAGGAATCGTTTTGTCAGTTATTATCGTCCTGTGTTATTACTCTCAACAAGCATTTGATCGCGGTTTCGCCCGCGTAAAATAAAAATAAAAAACTAAATAATATCAAAATTGGTTCATTGTTCGTGAAAACATAACAGACAAAAAACTTAAGACCCCCAATTCACCCACTTAGGGGATAAATTTTGAAAAACACCACACGTATACATTTATTTCTATCCAAAAGCATGTATAAAAACTTTGAAAATGACGGACTTCCATACAACCGTTTTTCCCTGATGTTACCCCCTTAGCGGTGTCATTTTTGGAAATCCCTTCTTAGTAGATACTTATAACATAAAAGGCATCAACTGGCAAAATTTCGAGTTTGTAGCCCCAGCGGTTTAGGCTCTGCATTGATGAGTCAGTCAGGCAGGACAAGTAATTATATATGTATAGATAACCAAAATGAGGCCAGGCTAGCCATGTTCTCATGATTAACGGTCAACACTGCTCTTAATCTGATAATTCCAGGATATAAAGGCACAACTAATAATATACTTTAATATTTCATGAAAAAGACTTGGTAATGTATTAATGTTGTTTTTATATTTAAATTTATAATAAAGCAGCTGTAATTTGCGACTCTACCTTCACTAGGTACAGTTTATTCAACTTCAACAACACGTTACGCTATAGGCATGGTGTATTTGTATAGACTACAGACAATTATTGTATGTGCTTCTCAATATAAATAACGGCTGAGCGGGCTGACACCTCATTGGTACACATATCAAAACTGCATAATTAAAAGTTTTTTTTCTATCCTGTCACGGCAAAGTGACCACACTGCACCTGATGGTAAGCGCAGTGCCGTCCAATTAGAGTATTGAGTAGCGACAGCCGATCTATCCCACGCTACGCAACACAATCATGCCGAACTGCTTCTTCACACTACGCCATGGGCAAAAAGGTGAAGGAGGACGAGGGTCTAGCGTCAGGGTACTCAGAAGACCGCAAAACGGCTAAACGTCGTACCCCAACTCTAGACCCCTGACAAAAACCGGATGTACACTGGCTGATCCGCGACACACTTGCGTCTGCCACTATGGCGGGTTTTACACTCTGTGTACAGCGGTCGCCAGCTAATTTAATACACATATAGCAAAATATCTCGAATGCGAGATTTGTATTTGTAGAATCTATAGATTTTTCTTTTTCTATTGCCGAGCAGCCGCGTGAAAATACTCGTCATTGTGAGATTGTCTAGCAGTACTTAGTAATTTAGACTTGTAGATGGTTGAGTATACATATAGTTGTGAGGCTCCTAGACCAATGAAAGAAAGAAAGAAATCAAGTTAATAACTCACACCCTCGTAAAGTCCTGAATTTCAAATACTCACTGCCTACTTAACTCCCTTGGAGATGAGATAACTGGACGGCACTGCAATTAACATGAGGTGCAGTGTGGTTACATTGCCCCAGTATAAAAATGACTGCCTTGGTGGCGCAGTTGTAATTGCGCATGCGTTACAACCGCTGTGCTGAGGTCTCGGGTTCGATCCC
This sequence comes from Laothoe populi, assembly GCA_905220505.1. Classification (NCBI taxonomy): domain Eukaryota; kingdom Metazoa; phylum Arthropoda; class Insecta; order Lepidoptera; family Sphingidae; genus Laothoe; species Laothoe populi. Next base: position 9,573,084 of record HG992152.1, read on the forward strand.
CGGGTCGGGTAAAGTGATATTGGGTTTTTCTATCTAGAAATTCTCAGTATTAGTCCGGAGTCTGGAACCTGTGCCCGGTATGGCGATAGGCTCGCCCCCTATCACATTATGGGACAGAAATTTGGCGAAAAGTGGGTGTACTGGTTACACCTCTGCCTGCCCCTTCGGGGATTATAGGCGTGAGTGTATATGTAATGTAGTATAAAAAAGATGGATTTTCCTAAAATCTTTTCTTATTGGATACTCATGCCCTAACACTTTAAAAGAAACGTGCTAAAGGAAATCGCTCGATTTTGCCTTAAATGTGGACTAGGAGTTCTTTCTAACACATATTTATAAAAAAGTAATTAATTTTAAAGCATGTAAATATTTGCAGAAACCACATTCTAGTAAAGTAAATACTGGAAAGTCGTAAAATAAGTATTTATGCCTACTCCACCCGCGCGATGTTGAATTTTGATCCAGATTAAAAGTAATGTAACAAGTAGTTCGTAGTTTTATTGTATCCACTATATAACACAAAAACAAGTCCTTCAAGGGTAGGTAGCGGCTTTGCTGTGCCCTGGCATTGCAGAAGTCTATGGGCGGCGGTGACTACTTACCCATCAGGTGGCCCGCCTGCCCGTCTGCCTATCGAGCCACTAAAAAAAAATTTTTTAATGAAAACTTAATAGTTAAAACTACATCGACGTCTGTTTAGCCGTTTTTATCTGATGCGTGTTCAAACTAACCGACATATACACATACAACATACTCTAATTTTTTTATTTGGATATTACATTATTTAGTGAATTTTCAGAACATTGAACATTTTTTTTTTTGATATTTGATTGAAATATCGATGTTTTTAGCAACGTAAAAAATGATCATTTATTTTATTTAGGACATAATTTTTCTTTTGGTGTCCATTACTTTCACTTCTCAAAATAAAATAAGAATGAAATTACAACTAAAGAGAACGGCGAAAAGTAAGTTGATAAAGTTTTAATTCTTCCCTAAAAATCTTCGCGTTTATTGCCTATTCATTATTTTTATGGACATTCATCTAGGAATTGTGATCTTTAATTTTCTATTCTGTATTATTTACTCAAATCTTATATTTATATATAATTATATACGATTTTTGTAAAGCGAACCAGCCTTTAAATAATACTTTTTGTATATTCTTTTCTTTTAAATAATAATTATGTTGTAGAATATGTGTATGAAATAACAAATTACGTATAACTTTATAAGATTACTAACAAAGAGTAAATATTATCAATGTTATTGTTGACAAATATATTACACACATATTTTAATCGATGGTTGAGCAAATATTATGCTATTTGTAGTAGAAAATTATAGATATCTTAAAATAAATATCATAAAATTCTCATGAATCAATGGGGTGGCCCCGAGAAACAATAATTCAATAGTGTTAAAACGGATACAAAAAAATGTTATTTCAAGAAATGTTATATAAAAATTTCGTACAATATAGGGGTGTATTTTATGCAACTGTTGCTCATAGTCGAGGACCAAGGTATTTTACTGTCGTAATTTAAAATCTTTGTATTATCTTAGTGATTATATTAAGCTATATTACACCATAAAATACAGAAAGAGTGGCGATGAAAATAATCTTGGGACCGCTTGCTATTGTGGACGGTGTAACAATGCAGTGATTAATGTTATGGAGGAGGCCCGGGACCTTCGTGAACAGACATTCAGCCACCTGTCAAATACGTGCTCGCTATTGTCCTTTAGCGGCAAAAACTGAAATAACTCATATATTTCCCAAAAGTGATCGCAGTCAGATGAAATTGATAGCCGTCCGGGGAGTAATAAAGGAAAATGTAAATAAGTATATGTCTGTGTGTATTTACCTACTTAAGATTCTATTTATTTGAAAGAATGAGCATACTGTATTATTGTCACTACAAGATTCATGGGTACATTATAAACTTGATAAAAGGAACAAGGGGTAAGACGGGAAGGGTAGGGACATAATATCGAAACGTGTTCTGTTGAGAGAGAGATGCCAATTTTCAGTTTTCCATAATAATAAATAGTACTACCCAATCTGAGCCAGCCGATTCAACCTGTAAAAATAACTGTCCACAGCACGGCTCTAGTATTTCTATTCTGTTGATTCTATCATCCATACGACTCTATTCTATTTTATATTCCGAATTTCTGTCGTTTGAATGTATTACACGCCTTATTTGTTACTGACAGAGCTCCAAGACTTATGTATTAAATCTATTTTACGCTATATTTCAGACAAATATCCCTAAGGATTAAACATTGTCGAACTTTCAATCTCGGTTTGCAATCATATTAAACTTACAGACTTCTATTTATTCAAATATTCCCCAACTCAATTTATAAGTATAGTTAATCATGCTATTACAATCATCTCATTTACGATTAACTTTTCTGAACGCCTATACTTGTTTAACAATATGAAATCGAGTGCTTCATTTTTGTTTGAGGTCTTATTACGAGCATATTAAAGAAATATAATAGCTACGGTACTACTGTTATGTTTACATGATTGTAGTATATTGTACCTTAGTTTACTATTTTCTTACCCAGATACCTATTGGTTCCTTACTTTTTTTTTATTATCCTAGCACGGCAAAGTGACCGCACTTCACCTGATGGTAAGCGCAGTACGGTCCAATTAGAGTATCGAGTAGCGAGAGACGATATATCCCCCGCTACTCAACACATCATGCCGGCATGCTCCTTCACACTACGCCATGGGCAAGAAGGTGAAGAAGCGGTCGAGGGTCTATTGTCAGAGTACTTAGAAGGCCGCAAAATGGCCAACATTGTACCCCAACTCTAGACCCCCAAAAAACCGGATGTACACTGGCTGATCCCGGAACGCGACACACTTGCGTGTGCCACTATGGCGGGTTTTTCACCCTGTGTACGGTGGTCGCTATCCGGGCGGATACGAATATCCTACCACCAGCAAAACTTTACTTTCCGTACCGTATTAAGTGATGTCTTTATGATAGCTATTATATCTTGCTAGTAATCTTAATTATTCTTTATGTTGCCATACTCATATATTATTAAAGAAAAACAGATGTTTGTATATTACTAAAACAACAAATACACAATTTATACACACCTATTTGAAACATAGTTTTTTGTTCCAAATACTTTGACTCTACCTTTTTACGGCTTAACGCAATTTTTCATCAAGCCTCCTTATTTTCTTTTTGCGATTTTATGCGTGCGTATCAAAGTGGATTTGTCAGTATTAATGCTCTTATCGTCCGACCATTGCGTCCATTACTGTATTTTCGTAATGGAAATCGATACGGTTATAATCTTGCCGAGAGCCTTTATTGTGGGGCTACAACGGCCCACAACAATACGCCTGTAGACCCGAGTGACTTGCAAGGATTTAATGTGGTTTGTAAACGCCGGTAACCCTTTATTGATTACTGTCTGAACGCAGCCGACGTTACATTTATTTATCTGGTTCGGGAGCTAGAGTTATATTTGCATTCGGACACATAAATATAAAGTAACGACCTATTAATGTTACGCTGTTTCGAAGGAAATTAAAAAGAAAGAAAACTAGCTCAATCACCACTGTTGGCTCAAGTGTTTATGATAATAAACTAACTCCATGCTAGGAAATGTAAACAAGTCGCGCTAAGTAAAAAAACTATTTTGGCATACCATAGTAACTATTTACATCGAAATGTTGTTGTGTACACGATGTCACGGTTATACAATAATTGTAATTATCATATTGATAGCAAATATACACACTAATTATGATTTCTTCTGGAATAAGAGCAAATAAGGCAACTGAAGTCGAGTTATCGCCTTCATCCCTAAACACAGACAAAACCAGAAGAATTATGAGCGTTATCCATCTTTAAGCGGGAGAATCATTCTCTGGAGTTCTCACTTATTGTACGAATCGCAACGGTATACCACTACTCATCGGATTTTTCTGATAGGATTCTTCTACCTGTATGGTATTATCCGGTCGGTTTAATCCATTCGTGTTATATGGCTGTCTAAATAATAAATAAGGCACTTTACATATACCATTTGTAATATGACGTGATATTAATTCAAGCTTACCTACCGTAATTCCGTTACATATCGTACGTGCCCGAATAAAGCGGGAACAACTGTAATTAACCTGGTTACACAGACAATTTCCAAAAGCATCATTCATTTATTATTGTGTCCAAACTATATTAGGACACAAATGTATCTTTGTCATTTACCTGAACTGAGATATAAATAAAACTGAATCATAATGCCACTAGAACTCAATCACATAGTTTTTTTTTCTTTTTTTTTTATCCTAGCACGGCAAAGTGACCGCACTTCACCTGATGGTAAGCGCAGTACGGTCCAATTAGAGTATCGAGTAGCGAGAGACGATCTATCCCCCGCTACTCAACACAATCATGCCGGCCTGCTCCTTTACACTACGCCATGGGCAAGAAGGTGAAGAAGCGGTCGAGGGTCTATTGTCAGAGTACTCAGAACGCCGCAAAATGGCCAACATTGTACCCCAACTCTAGACCCCCAAAAAACAGGATGTACACTGGCTGATCCCGGAACGCGACACACTTGCGTGTGCCACTATGGCGGGTTTTTGACCCTGTGTACGGTGGTCGCTATCCGGGCGGATATGAATATCCTACCACCAGCAATGTAGATGAGATGTCGGCTGGACTTTTAGGTCCAACAAAACTTAGCTTTGACATTTTATGTTGAGATACGAGTGCAAAGCAGTTCCCTTATATACTTACTAGCTTTTTAAAGGAAAGTATAAAATCCATTGAGACATCTTAAACTATTACATATTTATTTACTATGATATCCCATAGGAACTATGCATTTTTCCGGGTTAAGAAGTAGCCTATGTGCTACTCCAGACTATCATCTATATCTGTGCTAAATTTTAACCAGATCCGTTCCGCTGTTCTGGCGTGACTGAGTAACAAACATCCATCCATCCATCCAAATCTTTATTTCTTACCAAAAGCCTAATATTAATGTTCAGATCCCTAACTTGAAGAATTATGGATTGCCCATACATGCCCCCTATTTCCCCCCTTTCAAGATCATTTTTGAGATAAATAATAGCCTGTGTCCTCCAGGAAAAAATCTATCTCCTTGCCAAATTTCATCACAATTCGTTAATCCGTTTAATCGTGAAAAGGTAAGAAACAAACAGAGTTACTCTCGCATAATATTAGTATGGATTCTGTAATCTATAGACAGACTTGGCCGAGCTTGTGAAAAGTGGACTCTTCGCAATTTCGGGATTCTGCTCCAGAAACTCAACCAAGTCTTCGATCTGCAGATTACCTGAGCGAGGCGCCATTGTACATAATAATGAATAACAAACTACACTCTATCATTCGTTAATGGAAGTAATAAGATTCTTCAGCATAATATTGTTATTGTTGGAAGTTTCAAATAATACAATAGAACCGCCAAGACAGTGACAGTTCCTTTTTAAAATAGACGTGAAATAAAGCTTTTAGAGCTGAGTATAATTTATTTTGATAGACAACTAAAACATATCTATATTCTTTCGTAGACTTATTTAACGAAGGGATAAACAATTATAATAATGAATCATGATTTATTTATTATTTTAGAACAAATGCGAGTGTTACAAACTCTAGTAGTTTTTATGATCCCAAGACAATTTCAATGCAAGGCTAACGATATTAAATTTGTATAGATCGGAATTGCAATTGGATTGAAATCGCCTTGGAATGGGATTGACATTAGTTTTGTTGGAAAACGTGGCACTTATAGAGCATATTATAATAATAAATACACCCAACAGTCACACACTCATAGTTCTGGATCCTACACTAGGTTTAACCTGTATCGTGGGTATCAAGAACTACGAGGGACTACGGTCCCACAACACCCTGACCCGAACCAAATATCTGTCTGCCACGCAAATATTTATCTCGGTGCGGGAGTCGAACCCACGGCCTCTCGTTTCACAACCGGCTCTTGCTACGCTACGCCACGGAGGCTGTCAATTATGAAATGTATATTTTAAAAAAGCTGCAACCATTCACAAATTGTGATCAACATTGTTGTTACACTTCTGCTTGTCTCTTTGTGCGATCAAGGTCATTTTGATAAATCAATGAAAAAGTATTCATTAAAAGGAAAATTGATAATCGCAGGGTTCTTCTATATTTCAAAGCGAATATAAATAGCTCCGAAATCAAATTAAGGCAATGGGCATATAGCTTTATCGCGAGACGAACCTGGAATTAGGAAATGTAATAAAGCATAACCTTTGCTACGCATATGGGGTCCGTAATAAAAACAAACCCAAGCCTCGTTAATCAGTGCGGGAATAATTAGCACGTCTATGATGTCAAAAAAATTGTTCTTACTTCGTGCAGTTACGAAATAAATTTATTGTTAAATATATTTGTGATGTCTTAATAAGATTGATTAGATTTAGACCAAGATTGCGAAGGTATTTGTAAAGGGTGTTTTCCCGCGGCAAAAACAAATATTAACTACTCGAAAACAGCTCTGGGCATAGAATATATACTAATTAAAAAATTAAAATCCATAGTTATTTCACTTCGATCAGTTCTATTCTTATAGCCACAGAACATAGCATAGAAAATGTAGCATATGGGGCATTTCACCTGAAGCGGACAACGAAAAAAAAGTGAGTTTCTGAAATTCGTTCATATTAGACATACTAATACTTCTAAGGGGTGTAAGGGGGGCAAATTACATCTCATGCTCCCAACTGCCAACCCTACCTGCTCGTGGTACACCCTGCTAGCTAACGAATGAGGTTCTGGCGGCCGACTTGTGGCGGCATAACCACACAAAATGCTGGAATGCCAAATACCCATGCCTTCGACGGGCAGCAGCGTCGATGGTAAAACATACCAGCAACTGCGGTCACCAACCCGCCTGCCAAGCGTGGTGACTATGGCAAAACCCCCCAATATGAAAGGCTTCCCAAATTCACGGCCCCCAGTTCCCGGTAGCCCCGCTATTCCTGACCACGGTACCGGTCATGGTAACGGTGGGGTGGGGGGTGCTAAGAATCCCCGGGCTACGGTAGGGTACCACAAACGGCTATTTTTGGCGACGTACAACGGACGCTCTCTGCGGTTGGACGAGCACATCGCTGAGTTGGAAGTAGAGCTAAGTCACATTAACTGGCATATCGTAGGGCTATCCGAGATCCGAAGACAGGGGGAGGAGAAGATAGCCCTAGATTCTGGTCACTTACTCTACTTCCGAGAAGGACACCAACCATCCCAAGGTGGCGTCGGATTTATTATCCACAAGTCACTAAAAAGCAACGTTGTGGAAGTTGGCAGCGTATCAGCGCGAGTGGCGTACCTTGTCTTAAAAATAACTGAGAGATATACTCTGAAGGTTATACAAGTGTACGCCCCAACGTCAGCTCATCCTGATGACGAAGTAGAGGCCATGTACGAAGACATAGGGAAAGCTATGTCTCGTACCAAGGCTTCCTACAGCGTTGTAATGGGTGACTTCAATGCCAAAGTGGGAGTACAAGGACACGGCGAATCGAGGGTAGGATCATTCGGCTATGGGTGCAGGAATCACAGGGGGCAAATGCTAGTCAACTTTCTCGAGACCCGGGGGCTCTTTCTGATGAATTCCTTTTTCCAGAAGAAACCCCAAAGGAAGTGGACTTGGCGAAGCCCCAATAATGTCACCAGGAATGAGATCGACTTTATTATGACTGATAAGCGCCAAATATTCAGAGATGTCTCTGTGATCAGTAGGTTTAACACCGGTAGTGATCACCGACTTGTAAGAGGCACTCTGAATATAAAAGTTAAAATTGACCGAGCGCGCTTAATGAAGTCGACTCTCCGACCAACTTTGCCCCAAGTCGAGGTCGGCTGTGAAGCTTTCCAGCTAGAGCTACAGAACCGATTTGCCGTATTGGAAACTACGGCGGATATTGATGACGCCACTGACAGCCTGGTGCGGACTCTGCGTGAGGTGGGTAATAAATACTTTCGACCTCAGAACAATAGACGTAAGCCGAAGCTCTCAAGCGAGACTCTGGACCTTTTAAGGAAACGACGAGAGCTCGTAAAGGTCACACAATCTGAGCGTCAGGTACTTAACAAAGAGGTAAAGAAGCTAATACGGCGCGATATAAGACGCTCGAATACTCTGGACATTGAAAATGCTATTACGCAGAACAAGGGTACCAGAGTTTTCGCCAAGCCACTTACCTCTAGTTGTCACCTGACAAAGCTCAGAACATCACAGACCACCACCGTCACTTCCATGCCAGAGATACTCGCAGAGGTCGAAAGGTATTATGGGGACTTGTATACTCCAAAAACAAGTCCACCTGAGGCCCCGAGCGCGGATGATCCGCGTGCCAGACTAACTCGCCACCATACAGACGAGTTTCCCGACATCGACTTCGGCGAGATTAGAAGAGCTGCAGGTGATGACGGAGTAACTACAGAGCTGCTCAAGGCAGGCGGTATGCCAGTATTAACTGAGCTTGTAAAGCTGTTCAACTCCGTCATCTACACTGGTACAACACCGGCGGCATGGAGCAGGAGTGTGGTTGTTTTGTTCTTCAAGAAGGGAGATAACACCCTATTGAAGAACTACCGCCCTATATCACTCTTGAGCCATGTTTATAAGCTGTTTTCGAGGGTTATTTCGAATCGTCTTGCCCAAAGGGTCGATGACTTCCAACCGCCGGAGCAGGCTGGGTTTCGGAGAGGCTTTAGTACCGTAGACCACATACACACACTAAGGCAAATAATTCAGAAGACCGAGGAGTACAATGAACCTCTTTGCCTAGCGTTTGTGGACTACGAGAAAGCCTTCGACACCATCGAGACCTGGGCTGTTCTGGAGGCTATGCAGAGATGCCGCATTGACGACCGCTATGTCCAAGTGATGAGATGCCTGTATGAAGCCGCATCGATGACCGTCCAAGTACAAAAACAAAGCACAAAGCCAATCCAACTGCGACGTGGGGTAAGACAGGGAGACGTAATCTCTCCGAAACTGTTTACCAACGCGTTGGAAGACGCATTTAAGACGCTTGATTGGAAAGGACGGGGCATCAATATCAACGGCCAGTACATCTCTCACTTGCGATTTGCGGATGATATAGTCATCATGGCTGAAACTCTGCAGGATTTGGAAGACATGCTGAACAGCCTTAACTGTTCTTCAAAACGGATAGGTCTCGGGATGAACCTTGACAAGACGAAAGTCATGTTTAACGGTCACGTCCTCCCGAGACTCGTCGCCGTGGGTGATGCCATTCTCGAGTTTGTGCAAGAGTACGTATACTTGGGCCAAATAATCCAACTAGGCAAGCACAACTTCGAGAAAGAGGCAGATAGAAGAATTCGTTTGGGCTGGGCGGCATTCGGTAAACTACGTAACCTGTTTGAGTCGTCGATCCCTCAATGCTTAAAAACAAGAGTTTTTAACCAGTGCGTCCTACCCGTAATGACCTACGGGGCTGAAACGTGGACACTCACAAATGGACTGGTCCATAAATTTAAAGTCGCTCAGCGTGCTATGGAGCGGGCAATGCTTGGGGTTTCTCTGGTGGATAGAGTTCGAAATGAAGTCATCCGCCAGAGAACCAAAGTCATAGATATTGCTCGCAAAATTAGCACGCTAAAGTGGAAGTGGGCTGGTCACGTCTGCAGACGGACAGATGGCCGATGGGGCAGACATGTGTTGGAGTGGAGACCGCGTTTAGGCAAACGTAGTGTGGGACGCCCTGCTGCACGATGGACCGACGACTTGAAGAAGGTGGCGGGTAGCGGGTGGATGCGGGCTACCCAAGACCGGGATGGTTGGCGTTCACTTGGGGAGGCCTACGTCCAACAGTGGACGGCAACAGGCTGAGTATATATATATATAATACTTCTAGGTCATATGAACGTGTACACATAATATTTTTTTTATTTGAAGTTTAGTTGTTAAGATATAGGATTCTAAAGATTTCATCTGATTGACGGAAGGGTTTTTTGGAATTTATGTGCATATTGAAATAAATTATAATAAAATAATAAATGTAGTACTTTTTATAGAAAACTCACTGTTCTTTTTGATTTTGGACCCGGATTCTAAATTTGAATTTTTTTCTTGTTATAAACCGGAAGTAAATATTTCAATCTTTTTTTTAATAACTTCAACCGTTTTAATTTTATTTATTTTTACTGCAAAATTAAGCTATATTTCTGTAAATTGTGCCATAAAAATTCAGAATGGGATCTGAATTAGTTTAGAAAATAAACCAATTAGAGTACGAACATGTCACCATTGACTCTTGCTCAAGTTAACTGGTTTGCGCAAAAAATTACATTCTACGTGGTAAAACTGCTGCGACGTCTGCTTTTTACGCATAAAGACAAATATTCTGAACTACTTTTACACTTTATACCTATAAATTATTGGTAATGATTTACAACTAAACGAAAAAAATGTCTCAAAAGATAAATACTTTAATTTATTTTTTTACTATGGCAATCAACACTATAACCATGCCTCCAGTAGGTCAAACAACACAGTGGTACGTTTTTGTCCCTTATTAATGTCGAAATTTATATCGGTTCATAAAGAGCAACCTGCAAACCTATTTAAAATGGTAACGTGACGATATTATGAAAATATATTGGTGTAAATAAAAATGCTTTCTTAAATAAAGCGCGACTTATATGACAAGGGACGCTGGCGCTACCGTGAGATGCTGACTCTGGACCCGATAATGAGGATGTAAATTGGCGTGTGCGGCGTTTATAGGGTGGGTGGTGGTGTGAGCACGGGTGGCCCGGGCCGCCCAACCTGTGGCGTATCTGTTGCGCCGCCCGCCGACCGCGCGACCCGGCGCGGTGCTCGGTGGCGCGGCGAGCGGCTCGTCGAGCACCACGGCCAGGCCGCAGCCAGTCTGTCACCGTGCCGCCGTCGAAAAAGCCGTCGTTGCGCGAATCCAGTCTCGCCGCTCTCGCGGAAATCCGACTTTCCGCCCGAAAACACGTGCCGTGTACCGCCCCAAACAGTGTTCTCATACCTAGATTTGTGCGAAAAATTTCTTGCGAAATCAATTCCAATAACAAGGTACCTACTATACTTGTAGACTTTATATTCAAAAGTATGCATTTTACTACATATATTCGTATTTTTTTACAAGAATTTCTTTTACTTATTGTTAGCTCAATATTCTTATTCATATATGAAATACGTCTATTATTAACGATACAATTTTATCTTATTCAGTAAGTACATAACATAATACATATATAATATTATTTGAAACCTAAGAGAATGAATGACTTTAATATGAGTATATTTACTTTGTGTTTGTTATTTTATGTGACAGTTCTTAAATTCGTATTAAAAATTTAATCCTCAATGTGAAATGAAAAAGCGTGTGCAACTTATAAACTACGTATTTAATATCCACCATTCCTTGTAAAATATTTGCGTATAGTTTAAATTCAATGTTCCCAAAAATAAATAGACATTTACCAACTGTCATTTGCTAATTTTATTGAACAATTTGAACGAGAGAAATATCGACGTTTTTTTTTACATTATCCATAAATCACTTCACTTTACGTCAGTTTATTTATGTTTACATAAGAGCTTTAGATTTTTCCGTGTACCTGTTACCTGAAGACGGATTTTTACGTACGAGTATATATTGTATAGTATTCGTACAGTATAGTAACCCTTTACTCGATTCCGTGTCTAATAATTTATTTAAATTATTTAATATATGAATAAAATATTTAGTAATTATATTTTATTTTAACTGACAGATAATGGAAAATGAATGGCTAGTGATAATGGTTTCATAAGTACTTTAGAGAAAACTATTAAATAATGATAAAAAACGCTGGGATTATTTGCATGATTATATAAAATTCTATTGGTGATTTTATATAATCATGAATGCAGTTTTCATTCACGTTATTTTAAAGCAGACTAGTAATATATACAATAATAGAATACAATATAGTGTGGAAACTTCAATAATAAGGAATAAGCATTGGAAAACATGAAACAGAGTTCCTCTTTTCATACATTCGAATAAATGGGTTTACGTTCATTCTTAATATATTTCATTAATGGTTCTTGAAACTGGTCTCATTATGTTAGTATTCGAAAGCTAGAATAAAATATTTACTGTTATCAAAACAAGAAAGTTGCCAAACTAGTTTTAGTTTGTGAATATTCAATTTTAGTACCTAAGTATTTTAGACAGAAAGTTTCTTATATCTTATAGATTCTGATACCCATGACACAAGAATCGAACCTAAGTGCGGGTTCAGGACTATGGATGCTTCTTAGATGTATTTGTTTATTTGAGTATAGAGACAATATAACGCCTACAAATAAATTATAGCTGTACTTTTAATTTTAAAAAAAGAATGCGTTTTTAGCTTTGGTTATAAGATGTAACATAATCATTACCAGAAAAACATTGCCATTACTATTATTAAGACTAAAAAAGGTACCAAATCTCTTTATTTAACAAACAAAATAGCAACTCGTATAATTAATAAAAGTTGAATTATAAATCTTGTTGCTTATTTTCGAGATTATCCGCAATCATTGCATTGGGACAAGCAATCGTCTCAATCCTCAGTCATTAAAGCCCTGAAGTTATCATAGATATGAACCATTATCTCTACCTGCTATCAGATCGATACAAATAAATGTACCTACTGAATTGTCGCACGCTGAATAATGTAGTAAGTGCTCATACTTATCTAAAAATATATTTTCCGCATATTGATGACGCAAGTTATAGTTGATTATAGTTAAATAGTAAGTGAATAAGTGAAATCAATATATGTAAGAAGAGTGATTTTGATAAAGTGCAGTGGAGTGCAGTTTTTTCGTTAGGGCTGCGTGTCCCAATGGCCGTCTCGACCGGGCCGCGCTAGATCGATCTCGCCACATCGGCGCGGCTACTATCCGTAAGTGCATACTACCTACATGTGCAATCATTCAACTGCTATACAATTTGGCATGGATGGCGGCGCATACTCCGGCGCTATCACGATAAAGATTGTGCTTTGTGTACTCCCAACAGATTTCATACTGCAAACTCGTAGATTCGAACACGTGAAATTGAATAATACTCGTTATTTTATATCGTAGCGTGTCGAGGTTTCACTCCAAGATAAAGTCAATTACAGTGATCACTGATAACGTCATGCAAACATAAAAAAAACAGATAAAATGGGTAACAGATACAAAAATTGGGCCAACCGTGCACATTACGTAGGCAAAAGATTTATACTGAAATATGTCGTATTGAAACTACTATTGCATTAAATTATGTAATTATGACAATAACTGGTTATCAGAGAGACATGTCAATGTGTTTTTTTAGAAATCAATATTGAGAACAGATTAGATCCGTTCCTTTACATTATTTTAGAAGTTGTATCGTTTACTCGTAGCTATTATCGTACCTATTATATTTGTGTTTATTATTTCCTTATGTTACAATATTTTGCTTGTGTTTCAGAAAAATAAGTATTATAGTTGAAAAAATTCACATCTTTAATAAAAGTGCAAAATTCAAACCACCGTGAGATTTTCGGTATATTTTTTTTCTATATTTAACAGCCACCATAGCACAGTTGATGAGTATCCGGCTGAAAAACGATAGTCCACGGTGTCGTTAAACGCACGGAGTTTTTTTTTGTGTGATCCACAATATATTTTTGTTGGGATTAGGTGTTGGAAAATTGAAAGTCCCTCGTAATTCCCGAAAGCAAAGTAGTAAGAATCCGCAGAGAGAGTTACCCGTAATACAAGTTGCGTGTCACGTAGTTGGGCACTAAATAGTTCTCTCTAGTCAACGGACACGTAAAGAAGCTGACGGTAAATAATAGTTAAATATAAATATCTAGTAGCATTTATAAGAAAATATAATAAGTGATTAGGTTTAAAGTTATCTTTTTATAGGTACATATTATTTCACGCCAAGATGCCAAACTTAGCAAATTTTCAATTTACTAGTTGAAACTAGGATGTACGAAATTGAGATCGGATTTTAAATACCAAATATGTAAGTAGCTCTAAGGCTTTATCTATTCAAGCAAATCGAAGTCCTATACGATCGGATCATTGGCCAAACGAATATTGTAGCATGCATTTTTTGTGTGTTTTTATAGTTCGCCGTGAGTGTCCATGAAAAAGTTACAGAACTGCACAATCCACTGGTCAGGTAATCTTTGGCACATTGCCAAAGATGTTTCCGTACGTTTCTTCTTAATCAAAAGCAAATAACTATAAATTAAGTCGGTTTATTTGTTTGTTAGAACAAAGCGATGGTTCCCGACGGTAGAATATTTCACCAAAATACCGACATTCATAACCGAGCATCCCCATTGGTTGTACTATTTATTTACACTGTACTACACATTCCGTGGACATATTTATAAAAAGTACAGACCTACTTGAAATAAATCATGTTTAGGGACCTGCCGGACTACCACACCTATTATAGCAGTCTTGTTGTAATATTACAATGCGATTTTGTACCCTGAATTCACATTGTAATATTACAATTATTAGCCATCATCTATTAAACACAAACTACACTGAAAACGAATGTATGCACACTGATTAAAACCGAGCTTCACTTCCGCTAGTTTCGTATAGACTGCTCCGCGAGCGCTGAGGCTTTCCATTTTATAACAAATCTTCCCCACCGATTCCACAATCTATCCAATCTACCCACAAATACTTCGTGAGTGACCCGCAATATTTCCATAAAAATATAAAGTACTCTTACACAATAATACTGCTCTAAATAGTGGTGGCAGGCCGCCTGCGTAACTTACCAAAACAATATACAGTTTGCCAGTTTCCATTGCAATTTTATAATAATTTTTTGAATGTTGAACTTGAGGGTATTCATTTTGGTACGTGTTATTTACTAATATTGCATATCGCTTTGAAGTGTGTCAGTTTATATATTAAAATATACTTAGTTATTTATAGTTTGTTATATTTTTTTACCTTTCATCTTCTCACGCTTTTATCTAACGCGAGTGGGTGGATGGTAATTTTAATATGATCCAGTAAGCGCTGATTAAATAATAAAAAAAATATATTACTTACATAATCCATAGGCACAATACCACTTGGTAATATTAGCAATTATAAGTTATGTAAATTTCGTAATTATTAGTGTATATCCATATAACTATAAATGCGAAAGTACTCTGTTTGTTTGTTACCTCTTCACGACTAAACGGCTGAACGGATTGTAATTAAATTTGGGAAGAGCTATTCTCTTATATCCTGGAGAAGGACATAGGCTATCTTTTTTTTCAAAAAACAACCTTGAAAGGGGTCAAATAGGAGTTTAAAATTTGTATGGGAAATCCATAATTCCTCGACTTAGGGATCTGTAAATTCATATTTAGACTTTTGGTTGGAAATAAAGAAATACCTATTTCAACGTTTTTGAAAAATCATCCCTAAAAGGGGCAAAGTGAGGTTAAACTTATGGGGTATTCTTTAGATGCAATCTCAAGATTTAAGCACAACACCTGAGAGGCTGGACAATCGCTACAGGTGCCTTAATGCAGAAGACAACTCCTTGGATTGTATACTTCTGCTCCCGAATATAACCTCCACGCAGGCTGAGCCGCGAGCAACAGCTAGTTGCTTTATAATTGTACTATTAAGCAGGAACCTTCTCAGCTAACAAGAGACTAGGTTACGTAGGGGTACGCTGGTCTTATAGATATTGATATACTTCACATATTTTCGAAATTCTTTTAATAAAAAATTTTTAGTTTGCATGCTACGTATATTTTTATTTTCCGCTTAAGCGATCGATACTTAATAATTAATATACACATAAGCACCAATAGCCCGAGGAGGAGAGAAGGAACTGCTGAGACATGTCACAGACTTGATTCCAACCCCCAGAATATACACTGACTTTTTGAAGTTAAGTGTATACCTGAGAATTCTCCATAAGGAGTTAGAAGGTATGTGAAGTCAACAAACCGGCTATAGGCCAACGTGGTGAACTAACGCTTAACACCTCTCATTAGAGTATCAAGTCAAGTCCAGTTAGAATATCAAGTAGCGAGAGACAACTATATCTCGCTGCTGTACATAATGATGCCAGCCCGCTGAGTAGCTTCTTCACACTACGCCTAAAAACCCAGGATTATAGGAAGATGGGAACACGGTAGCTGGCAAACAGTAGCTGAAAAGTAAAGGTTAAATTCAAATTGTCTTCCCCGTCGCCCAAATTGTTGAGCAAGCGAACCCCTATAATTAATGCTACAGTAAAATCAAGTTTAAAGTACTAGTTATTGCTGTGAACAACAGA
Organism: Laothoe populi; assembly: GCA_905220505.1. NCBI lineage: Eukaryota > Metazoa > Arthropoda > Insecta > Lepidoptera > Sphingidae > Laothoe > Laothoe populi. The sequence goes on from HG992152.1 coordinate 9,589,477, forward strand.
ACACACAAACTAATTTGAAAAGAATACTTCGTGAAGCTATTAAATAGAACTAACGCAAAACTTTTCTTTTTTCTTTTTTTGAGCTGGGGAAGAATTTTCATCCGATACGGTACACAAATTAAATTTTGCTGTCTCGCATTTCTCTACGAATGACTCGCCGTACAAAGATAAAACAAACTCTCGGTAAAATTTCATTTAGTTGATGGATCGTTTGTGCATTCAAACAAATCGTGCAAAAGTATACCAACAATCATCGAAATTTGTTTCCATATTGGTTATTACTACCGACTTTAAAAAATGTCCTTTCTACTTCAAATAATTTTGATTAATTAATGATGACCAGTAGTACTTAGGAATGATTATAAGACCAGCCCTGTATTAATCTTGTCCCACAGCTGGGCATAAGCCTTCTTTAATAATGAGAGGGGTAAGGCGTTAGTCCAACACGCTGGCCTAATGCGGGCTGGTAGACTTCACGTACCTTTGAAATTCTTTGGAAATTCACAGCTACACAGATTTCCTTTACCGTTAAAGCAACCAATATATAACTATGAACACACGCGTAATTTTAGTAAAGTCAAAGGTGAACTCCATTTGGGCTGGCTAGGAAACAACAAAAAAAAATTAAAAATACTGAGGTATAGAAAAGTTTTATTAAACACCTTTAAAAAATATAATTAAACATAACCCTTTCTTGGCAGTCGGGTAAAAAAGAAATTCTGATATACACTCCCATTGGGTTTTATACGCTTTAGGGACCGGTAAAAAGTAATTTAAGAAACCAACCACTCATGTCCCTTTCAAATCAGCCATAATATTAAATATCTGAAAGGTATATAATGTATACAAATAAATCGTAAAATCTTTGCGTATCTGAGAATTTCATAGCATTTCTATTCCGCTTTGCAAAATGAATTGCAAGATGCAAAGGTTCATTCGTGCGTAAAACGTATTGAAAAAAAAATGAAACACGCTTGACGGTGTTTAATTTCCTTTTATTTAAAAATAGTTTGCACGAGTACTCTCTGAATGTACTTCTAAGTGTACCAGAAAAAATACTATGAGTGACTAGGAAAGATTTAAATATATTAAGGAAGCGGATGCTAAAATATCAACTATTTCTAAGAATATATTTATTGTGATAGATAAATACTTAGGTTTCAAAAGTTTGGTAAAATATACGTAAGTTGTTAATTGACTTTTGAGTTCTAGTTTAGTTTAGTGTCTGACCAAAACAGGAATTTCTCCCGAAACCGAAAACGAATCTTCGGTATCTGTTACAGTTTCGGCCGAAACCGAAACTTTTCAGACATGTTAAAATCTATTGTTTAGTGAATTTTGGCTTATTTTTAACCGACTTCAAAAAAGGAGGAGGTTTACAATTCGTCGAAATCTTTTTTTATGTATCATATCGGGGAACCCGATTACTCGAAGACGCCTGTACCGATTCGACTCTCCCCATTGATATATAAATATTGATATTCCTTCATCAAACACTCTCCCTAAGGCAACCGAGCGACGCGCGATAATTCACGAATGCAGTTTCGGTGCTGCCGAAGGTTCGGCAGGTTTTCTGCCGAAACCGAAACTGGTACCGAAACTCAATTTTTTTGCCGAAACTTGCTCAACCTTCGGTCGGTCACTAGTTTAGTTTACTCTTATGTTATGGGTAACTAGTCTAAAACAGTATTCATTTAAGTGAATTTAAGCCTTATTTATTTAATTTTATAAATGCTTAGACAGATTGTGTAAAGCAAGACCTAACATTATACTCTAAGCTACTTTCACGTTAATAAAACTGACAAACAAACGGACGTCTTCTTTGACAGAAAGCGGTTTATCGTTTGCTCTCGAAGCTTGCAATATATTGGGTATTGGTACTCCGTGCCCTGAATTATTAATCGCTCTAGAAGTATATTTTCTCTAATATAAGTTTTTATATTACTAGTGGTCCCGGGCAGTCGTTGTCCTGCCATAAATCGCCTTCTCTGTGGACCGAATTTTCTTTGAAAAATTAAGAAATTCAGGTCTCGACAACAGCGCCACCTATCGGATTTAAAACTATCCTATCTTTTAAATTGGACGCGACCACACATACACAAAATTTAGTTGTAATCGATTGAGTGGTTTCAAAGTATATAACGTACATAGGTTGAAATTCGTACGTGAATTCCCAAGTATGCAGGTTTTCTCACGATGTTTTCCTTTGCCGTTAAAGCAAGCGATAATTAACAATGAACTCGCACGTAAACTAAGAAAAGTGAGACGTGTATATTGTAACAATATTACAGCTATTTATATCTTAGAATTAGCTCTGGGAATGTTACTATATATACTTATGGTTATATACCCACCCATTTAAAGATTATTACTATTGTTTATTTTATTTTATTAGGATCTCCAACGAAGAATACACTTAACATGTTTAATAATTGTACTATTGCACTTGTACTATTGTAACTTGTGCTTTCTCAAGTATAGGAGACCACATCATGCAAAAATACATCACAAACGACAAACTAAAAAACTTGTTTGGTGCACTTAAGGTTTTATTTCGAATATCATATACGTTATATTGAATACAATAGTAATTAAGAAAACAAATAGTTTTCATTAAAGGCAAACACTACTATCGTTACATTTTAAAGATTCTATGTCATTTGCTGATTAGATATCATGTATTAGTAACTAAATTAATAATGAAGTCAGTTTTCTTTTCGCTTTGAAAATGCCTTGTGGCAAGGGCATTATGCCCTTACATATCAATGCAACATACAATCTAGACAACTCATGTATTATATAGTACAAAGAAGGCACAACCTAACTATGTAGACACCTCCTATACGTTGGATCTACATTGTCAGCGTAAAATAATAATGTGATGCTGAAAATTCTTCTTAACATATTCTAGAAATTATGTGTTGCTTCAAAGAACACACGCGCAACACACCTCTACAAAATTTTACTCAATAATAAAACAAATTTAATTAACTTTGTATGATAAAATAAAAAAGTAAAAAATACATTATTAAATCAATCTTTTCTAGTTTCTACTTTCTAGTCCCGAGAGATTGATATTAAATACACTATTACGTCAATTGTTTCTTTTCAAAATTTAGCTGACTAAGGATTTTGTGATAAAAATTGTATCTTCCTGTTTGATTACATCTCCTTTGAATAAATCGGTCTATGTTTCGGTCAAAACTCTAAATAAAGCCCAGAGGGGTTACTCTTGACACTCGATTCCAATTTAAAATTGTGATTGGGTTCGAAAACTGTACAATTGGCATTCTTGAACGTAACACCAGCGCACGATTTAACTGAATACGGCGGATTTTTTAGTAACTAAATGAAATAGAGTATTTACGATCGCTAGTTCGATTCGATTAAGATATTTAGTTGAGTGAATTAGAGTTCCAATATCTTCTAGATTGGAATTAAAACTGTATCGAGTTCGAGATTGGAATTGATTTCAAGAGTAGCCCTACAGGGCACACCAAAGGGCCTGACAAGAAGTTAGTCGATAACTTAGATGACTCACTTTAGTAAACGACATACTACAGGTTATGTATACGACTCTTGCTTAGTGGCACCTAAGTGACCACTAGGTACCAACAGCGAGAAATGGCCACATTTATTACAACTAGTGTTTTGGTTCACTAAAATGAGTCAATTTATCAAATAACCTTAACCTTAGCTATTAAGCGTGTCATCTATGTTGGGGCTGCGACCTCAGTAAACACCCAAAGTACGGCTTTTATTTTAGATTTGACCATTTTTTAAAGATTTGACCGTTTGTCTGCACTTTGTTTGGCCCACTTGAATTGCTACGTACTACTAGTCATTCCGAATTTTGTTTGCTTTTGCTGATTGCATTTGAATCTGGAATGGAATGGATATATTTGTCTATCAGTCCCTAATGTTATGTTTCCTTTTGTAATAATACGCATCTGAAACACGAGCTACAGTAAACATTTAAATTATTTAATGAGGACTTTTTTACTTCATCACTGTGAAATCCAAGTAGAAGTAATAAAATATAATATTTTTACTTACACAACCCTGAACGTTGAAGCGGGAACAAAGATCACAGATTAATCGTCGTAATATGTTACGCATATTCTTCACTTGACATCCTCTAGGACAGTAAAGAACCCGTATACTTTTGGGTAATTGAATCAGTGGTAAATTTATTTAGCAGCGTAAGCTTTACACTCCTACATACTCATGTGGGTAAAAATTACACCTTTATTGAAAAAAAATTGCGGCATAAATATAATAAACAGCGCGTTAAATTTTTAACTTTTACCAGCGCAGTAAGGTGTTTCAATTAGAATTACGGATTTATAAATTAACCTGTCATATTATTCTAACTAACTCGATTAAGTTAAGTCCGCGGATTTTTATATCTGTATGCTAAGAATGATTTTGATTTTCTTTCAACGGTAGGAAACTTGAAGAAATCTGAACCACTTACCACATGAATAACTCAGGAAAACCATTTGCCTTCCAATATACGTATTTGTAAGCCAGCCTGATACATTCATTATCAAGCGCTTTTATATTATTTTAAAATAAATGGTAGTTGTTAATTTGCTTTTAAAACTGCAATTCTCCAGAGCCGATAAGTAGATACCTGTTTTAGGTTATATAATATTGATCTAAAGATTACCAGATTTTTCTTTATTAAAGAGAAATGTACGAATAAAAATTTCAATTTCATCACTTTGTGACATGCCAACCTACAATGTTTATTATCTATATACACAGTCAGGTCATAAGTATTGTCACACAGTAAACACTTTTAATTTAGAATGCTGGCCACAAAAAAGTTTATTGAATTCGAATTTCAAATTGTTCATGAAAATAAAAATGTATACTTTTTAGAATTTTACTCATTTTTAAATATGGAGTGGACGCTTAAAGAAGACCGTGTTGCAGTAATTGCGTTGCATCGTTGCGGTTACGCGCCAATTCAAATTTTTGACATACTGAAAAATTTGAATATAACCAAAAGATTCGTTTATCGTACCATCAAACGATACAATGAAGACTCTAGTGTAGATGACAGGTCAAGAAGTGGTCGCCCTCGGTCTGTTAGGACTCCAGCAGTGATAAAAGCTATGAAGGCGCGAATTCAAAGAAATCCCAAACGTAAGCAGAAACTGTTGGCCCTTCAGATGGGGTTAAGCAGAACCACGGTGAAAAGGGTGTTAAATGAAGACTTAGGGCTTCGGGCATATCGAAGAAAAACAGGACATCGTTTGAATGCTCGTCTAATGGACCTGAGACTGAAGAGATGCCGCGCTTTGTTGAAGCGGTACGCGGGAAAAAAATATCGGGAAATTCTTTTTTCAGATGAAAAAATTTTTACAATAGAAGAGAGCTACAACAAACAAAATGATTAGGTGTACGCACACAGTAGTGAAGAAGCGAGCAACCGTATTCCGCGTGTCCAACGAGGTCATTTTCCATCCTCGCTCATGGTATGGTTGGGAGTTTCTTATTGGGGCTTAACAGAGGTACATTTTTGTGAGAAAGGTGTAAAAACGAATGCAGTTGTGTATCAAAATACAGTCCTGACGAACATGTGGAACCTGTTTCTCATACCATGTTCAATAACAGGCACTGGGTATTCCAACAAGATTCGGCGCCAGCTCATAGAGCGAAGAGCACACAAGACTGGCTGGCGGCGCGTGAAATCGACTTCATCCGGCACGAAGACTGGCCCTCCTCCAGTCCAGATTTGAATCCGTTAGATTACAAGATATGGCAACACTTGGAGGAAAAGGCGTGCTCAAAGCCTCATCCCAATTTGGAGTCACTCAAGACATCCTTGATTAAGGCAGCCGCCGATATTGACATGGACCTCGTTCGTGCTGCGATAGACAACTGGCCGCGCAGATTGAAGGCCTGTATTCAAAATCACGGAGGTCATTTTGAATAAACTTTAGTGTCATAAGAATCTATGTTTTGTTAAGTTCATTTTGGTATATAAATGGTTACATAATGAATAAAATTGTTTCAATTATTTTATATTAAACATGTGACAGAATTTATGACCTGACTAGGTAAATAAAAATCAATGAATGTATGTTTGTCCTCTATGGACTCCTAAACTATTCATCCGATTATGATGAAACTTTGGTGAGTTGTTCTTCATACGCCCGCGATGGTTCCTGGCCTAAAAAACATAAAGGATTCGCTAGATGGTGCTGCCGAACTTCAATTTATAGAAGAAATCATACATAAGTGTTTATAATAGATAGATTTCATAGTAATTTTAATTATTTAATATCAGTACCTATATCCTTCCCGCTGGAAACGTAGGCGAAATTCATACACCAATAGTATAAACAGAAATGTCTTTCGAACTTTCAAAATCTTCATTACAAAACAGCTATCTGTAGGCCAAAGTCCCTTATAACCTTTCGAAGTTATCGCTATTTAGTGGGTGCAATTCCTACGCTTTCTACCGTAATTTACGCAATTCTTCCTACGCTTCTACTGTCATTGCGCGAACACAATTCAAAGAATATCCGATACAACTCTTAGCTCCGCCACCCACATTTAGGATATCATCCATACTAATACTATAAATGCGAAAGTAACTCTGTTTGTTTGTTTGTTTGTTTGTTTGTTACCTCTTCACGACTAAACGGCTGAACGGATTCTAATAAAATTTGGTAAGGGAATAGATTATATTCTGGAGAAGGACATAGGATATCTTTTTTCTCAAAAAACAACCTTGAAAGGGGTCAAATAGGAGTTCAAAATTTGTATGGGAAATACATAATTCCTCGACTTAGAGATCTGTAAATTCATATTTAGGCTTTTGGTAGGAAATAAAGAAATACGTGTTTCAACGTTTTTGAAAAATCATCCCTAAAAGGGGCAAAGTGAAGTTAAACTTATGGGGTATTCTTTAGATGCATTCTCAAGATTCAGGCACAACACCTGAGAGGCTGGACAATCGCTACAGGTGCCTCAGTGCAGAAGACAACTCCTTGGATTGTATACTGCTCCCGAATACAACCTCCACGCAGGCGGAGCTGCGAGGAACAGCTAGTTAACTATAATACATTTACATATTTGTTGATCGTGTGCACTTGTCCCAGAAAGACAAGCTCCTGGCATAGTATGCTACGGTAGTGACCACGTTTTAATTCCATCAGTTAGCTAATAGGTTAGCAAACACATTTGTTATCATAAACCATGTCATATTATTCGAAAGAATAATATTTATCTACAAGAATAAATGCTAAAGAGTTTAAATTAATAACTACGAATTTGTTCAGAAGGACTGGAACTGCTGACCCGAATCTGAATGTTTGGTCACAAATAGGGATAATATAATACCTATAGAAGAGCTATAAGATATTTTTTGTTGTAAAAAAGATTGAAAAATCATTTTGAATAATAAATCGAATCTGAAGATACAGCCACTAGCAAAAGCTAGTGATAAACATATCCGAACAAGCTAAGTAAGAGGAGACACATCTAGTACATCCATGGTTCCCTATTCTTAATTTTACCACATTATGGCGAGCTTCGCGCTATACAGGGTACACATTTCAAACCTAGACAACTAATGCCAGATTTTCAAAAGACAATTCACACAAAAGATATTATCTCACTTAAATTTTGAACCAAGGACACCTTACTGGTGTCTTTGTCTATGCACGCTGCTAGCAGAAGTAATAGTGAACAATAAGTAGTTACATTTTGTTTAGTTAAGAATTGTTTATAAATCATTGGTGAAATCGGCACCATTACCGCTGATGCCCGCCAGCTGCTGCTTGGCCACGCTCGCTTGACTCATAGTTTTTACAATTCGAACTAAACCTAAAGTGTTAGGAACATCAACAAAACTGTGCAAGATGGATATTTAAAAGGCACAAATACAATATTTATAATTTATTGATTGATTTACACGACACTGTTACACATCTCAGTGCTTAATATTAACACACACGCATGTCAGGATTCACTTAAGGCTTCTCTTTATAATTAATCTACCAGCATTACCCTTTTAAACTGAACAACGCCATTGAACTGATTACCATTTAAACTCACTACACTGAACCACGAATATACTAGCTATCGTCTCGTCTTCCACTCAACTGAACTGAACCAACTGAACACCGGAGCGCGGAAGGCACTCTGTTTTATATTAAAAATTTACTGCTCCCACTTTGGTTGTCATTATTAACTACCCCCAACTAGTCTCCTAAATACCTCAGTTATACCTTTGGCATTTCTAATAAAAGGACCTATCCTTATAAAAGTGCTTAAAATATTTCGCTACTAAAATAATTTACTGATAATAAAATTGATGTGCATTTTGGGATAAGCTGTAAATATAATTTAAATGACAAAAGATTCGTAGCGAAGTATACTCCTGAATCTCATATTCCTATTCTATATTACGGTTGTGGCTCCGCCCACATGTTACAAAAGTATTACTTTCTATACAAATCTTTCCACCCACTTAGTGACGTAGTTTATTAAAGTTTTGAAAGATATTTATTGATATTTCAGTCATTCATAATCATGACTCATGAATAATTAGTCGATGTGGCGATACTGTCGCCCCTTGTTACATTATGAGGGAAACATGCTCAAAAACAGTATAATTTCGTTTACAGAATTGTAATTAATAAACTCTTATATTATGGTTTCTTATGTTTACGCGAATATTATACATTCAAATAAAACGAAATTTACGGATTCTATCTCTTATATTATGAAATATATTTTTATTTTTCTTTCTATGTACAAGACTTGAAGTAAGGATAGACTTCCGATTATCCTATCGAGCGATAAACTCCTGTAGTAGCGAGCATTTTATCGAAAATTAAGTCTGTGACATATTAGAAAGAGATGACGATGTAAAGGCACCATATCGATTTTTGTTGAAGGTCTAGATTTGGGGTACGAAGTTTGGCTGTTTTGCGAAGTACTCTGACACTAGACCCTCGACCGCTTCTTGACCTTCTTGCCCATGACGTAGTGTGAAGAAGGAGGCTGGCATGATTGTGTTGAGTAGCGAGGGATAGATTGTCTTTCGCTACTCGATACGCTAATTGGACGGCACTGCGCTTACGATCTCTTATTATCGATATCTTACTTGATATGATATTATTGTCTTAGTATTTAATTGTTGTATTTAGTCTGGGTATGTCATGCTCGCTAAAGTGTCTGTGCTTGCTGCGGCGCCATGTGCCAGGTCGGTCTCTTCCCTGGAACATGGTTGAGGAGGCCGATGGCTGACACATGCGTCACTACTCGTGATCGGGTGCGGCTTGTGTGGACTGGTCTGCTCAGACTATTTCAGTAAGGACCAACTGCTTTAAGAAATCGAGATTTCACTCTCACGATGGTCATGTGCGGCACTAGGTGCTGTAATAAGTTTTATTTCACAATCTTGCAATAAGGCAGCTTAACACACATTGAGCTGCTCTAATCTAATGTAATTAAATTAAAATTGTTTAATAATTGTATTACCAAATATTGTTAACCAATGTTGAAAAAGAGCAACGCTAAAGTTTCTTGCCCGTTCTTCTCTAGCGAAACTGCATTCCGAACTGGCGGTCGAGTAAAAAATTGACTGAATCTAAATAATGTATAACATTTCATGGATTCAATAAATATTTGATTTGATTTGATGATTTGATCAGGTGCAGTATGGTCACTTTGCCGTGCCCGAATAAAAAAATAAAAAAACACATTTTAGACGTAACAATAAACCCACCATACACAAACTAACAAAATGGCTGATTTTATAGACAAAGTAGAAAGCAACATTTAAAGTGTGTGCACTTCATTTTTATAAGTACGGAGTTTCTCTATCGTATTTCTAGTAATATTAATAACGACTAGGTCGGAATATTGAAACCGATAATGCAAAAGTTGTGTTCCAGTAAGTGTAATGTTGTCGCTATAAATCTTCGCCCTTACCATGGAACTACCTACAGTTGAAACCTGTTATAAAAATGGGAACGGGTGACCTTTATTGCTTATATTTGTTACCTTTATGTTAGAATATAATTACACGAGATCATACTTTTCTCATTGTTCACAGCTTTCTGTCGTTTACTACGTTTATTTTTCCTGTGATACCTACTTTATGAGATGGTATGTCGGTAATAGCACTTGCCTCGCATTGAATACGTATATTTTTTTTATGAAACGCTATATATTTTTTATCCAGTCTATTTTTAACGCAGCTTCTTTATATTACTTAATATACAAATAGAATAATTATTTTATTAGCTCATTAATTAATATCGGCTTCATTATAACTATCTATAGTTTAATGGTTCCAAAATATATTAGAAATGTTGTTTCACGTCTACAACAAACTCTTGTATGGGCGCAGCGGGCGAGTCGGCTATGATACGAGAGGCCGTGGGTTCGATTCGGTTCCGCACTGAAAAAAAGTTTTTGTGACAGCATATACATATTTGTTTCGAGTCTAAATGTTATGGGACCGTAGTCCCTCGTAGTTTTTGATGCCCACGATACAGGTTTGACCTAATGTGGGGTGAAAGCAGAAAAATACAACAAGCCTTAGAACTTTTGGTATTTTGGGTGTTCATGAGTGGTGAAGAATAATAACAGTCATCCACTTAATTGTTTGCCGGCAACTACTATATAAAAAAATAAAGCTGCAACCTACATTAAATCCATAAAATTTTACAAATTAGGTCGAATTCCAAGAAATTCCCGAAAAATCTTCTGACGCGTCGCTATATAAATGGTAAGTGTATATTATAAATTCGGCGAAAAGTGGGCATACTGGTCACACCTCTGCCTACCCCTTCGGGTATAATTTTCTATAAACCGAATTTATGTGAGAGCGCTCAACGGACATAAAAAAGGATTAATTATTGCTGCTATTCTATCTATGAATTCTAGAACTTAGAATTATCAGTTTAAAGGAATCATAAATCTAAAAATACTTTTTGTCGTGCTTCGACGTAAAGATAAAACAACCGTTGTTCCACTCGCAATGCGGAATGACCTTAGTGTCCTAGGTATGGATATCCGCTGCGATCTTAATCCAAGGAGTCACATCGAGGGCGTAATATCCGCCACTTCCCGCAGGGTCGGAATCCTGAACAAGGTGCGGCGGTTTTTCACGCCCGGTCAGCTCTACCGCTTATATAAAGCACAGGTGCGATCGGGAATGGAATACTGCTCGCACCTCTGGGACGGTTCCGCAAAATACCTCCTCGGTGCCTTGGACGGGTTGCCGCGGCGGGCCATCCGCATTGTGAATGATGCAGACGTGAGTAACAGCCTGGAGCCGCTACAGCTGCGTAGGGATATTTCCTCGCTTAGCGTGTTCTACCGTCTGTATCATGGCGAATGCTCTGAAGAATTGTTTGATCTTATCCCATCCTCTCCCTTCCATACCAGAACCACGCGTACTGGATTGCGGAGCCACAGCTTTGTGGTGTCTACTACCCCGGCCCGAACTAAGAGGTTCGCAAACTCGTACTTTTGCCGCACCATCAAGCTGTGGGACAGTTTGCCAGCTACCGTGTTCCCTCCTTCCTATGATCCTGGGTCCTTTAGGCGTAGTGTGAAGAAGCTACACAGCAGGCCGGCATGATTGTATTGAGTAGCAAGGGATAGATTATCACTCGCTACTTGATACTATAACTGGACGGCACTGCACTTACCATCGGGTGCAGTGTGGTCACTTTGCCGAGCCACGATAAAAAAAAACAATATAAACTGCCAACACGTTGATTTCAGCCATATTACCTCATAGTTTTTTCCATAAGCACACATATCTCAGCGCTCAGATCTTCAAGTCCATTGGCGTACCTAAAAACCCTTAATCTATTTTTAGATTAGTCCTACTCTTGAAATCCATTCAAATTTCGAACTTGATACAGTTTCAATTCCAATTTAGAAGATATTGGAACTCTAACATACTGAATTAATGAAATAGAATATTTACGAACTAGCGATCGTAAATACTCTATTTCATTTAGTTACTAAAAGTCCGCCGTATTCAGTTAAATCGTGCGCTGGTGTTGCGTTCAAGAGTGCTAATTGTACAGCTTTTGAACCCAATCCCAATTTTAAATTGGAATCGAGTATCAAAAGTAACCCTCTAGGTTAAATTTGGTTCCGATCGAATGAAATTAGAAGGAACTTCAAGAAATTCCTATTATCATTTAAATAATATATTAATGATGTATATCATCTGTAACGGCTTGTATAAACAGTTAATTTAGCAAGTAGTTAATTGTGTTAATTTAGCATAAGTTTTAGTAAAGTTAATTTAGCGTAGGCAAACGTCGGTGTCGCAGCTGCATCGCATTCGACTCCTTTTTTAGTCGCTGTATATCCAGGCCATATTTTAGCGAATTGATATTGGGCTTTTCTATCTAGAAATACTCAGTGTTAGCCCGGAGTTTGGAATTGAGCCCGATATGGCGATAGGCTCGCCCCCTATCACATTATGGGACTATAATAACGTCGGCGAAAAGTGGGTGTACTGGTTACACCTCTGCCTACCCCTTCGGGGATTACAGGCGTGAGTGTATATTATGTATATTTTATAAAAAAAGAATTTCACTGAACCTATCTTTCTCAATCCTATATCGTTGGCAATTAAAAGAATCTATCCTAATATACGAGCGTTATACTTTCTTAGCGAAAGAGTATACCATGAATAACTTATTACGTTTCAGATGACTACTTTGATTGTATACAAGGTTAGACAGAAAGGGTGTACTAAGCCGAGAACATAAAAATTAGCGTAATTCTAAGCCATTTTTGTAATTACACATATATTATAAAAAAAGTTAGTCCTGATATAGCAGTCTAAAGATTTTATTAAAAAATAGGTAAGAATAAGGAAGTGATCAGCTGCGTTTTTAGCTAGGGTCATTGATGACTAGATAAAGGTGAGACCCATATAATAATCAATATACACGTTAATAGATACTTCGTACGTCATAGTTAGGTATGACACAGGCGTCGCGCGGGGGTTCGCGTCTTCGTATTGACAAGGTTGTGAGTTTTTTAAATAAAAATGAACAATGTTTAATTTGAATATGAAGAAACCGCAACGTCGAATGCGTGATTACGTTTACCGATACTGTCCAAGACTGAAATCCCATAGAAAAAGCACTCTGGGTTATTCCCCAATTTTTCCGGGTAACTTTTCTTTTCGTAAAAATCTTATTCGAACACAAAAAAATTACCAAATCGCTCCAGCCGCAACATTTAATTTATTTAGATATCAATATAGTAAGTATTGCATTAGTGTTGAGTTTTAACAGCGTTCATTTATAAATAAATCCTCATGACTCCTCATAACTGTAATTATAATAACAATAAGAATAGGTACAACATCTTCAGAAGCTCTCAATTGGTCGTTGGGTCAAAAGCCAGATCCAAAAGGCAGTATTATTGGACACGGTACGCATTGTGAGGAGGTTTCTCACTCTGGGGTCCTAACCGCCGGTGGCTTGGGTCCTAGGCCTCGCCATCGGAGGGTGCACATTTTTATATTTTTTATATAATAATATATATTTAAAAAAGTAAAAAAAACCTTTTTGAATAAAGAGTACTTACTGTACATAAGAATAGGTACTAACTACTATATCTATAGGTATCCATTGAAAACAACAAACCATTAACGCCAATTTAGATTAACATCTGAATGAGCAATCGTCAGTTTTCGCTTCTTTTATTGCTTCCTAAAAAGTAAGCAAATCATGGCGCGCGAGGTAAATGCATTGTTTTCTAGAATTTGGCTATTTTCCAAATCACGGAAATATGGAGTTCCCATTAAAAGTCTTTTCGATATAATACATTGTAGGTATAATTTTCATGACAGAAATATGTTATAAACACCATACAATGACCGCCTTCGTTGCGCGATGGACGAGTAGTCAACAGTGAAACTAGAGGCCCCCAGTTTGATCCCTGCAACGAGAAAAATTTATGGGTGATCCACAAAATATTTCTTTCGTGTCCAGTTGTTGTGGAGTGGATTCGAGTTCCTAATACACCTTCATAAATTCTGTGGGACAGGACTATGTATGTTGCATGTTATTTATGGTCGTAAAAATTAAACGCTATAAGTTAATATCGACGGTTGGCGGTCTATTTGATTTTAGAGGCATTTTTGAAATTTTACATGCATGAGATTTTTTTTTTTTTTTTTTTTTGAAAAAAAAATCATTATAAAACTATACCGTGGATTTTAGTAGAATTAATATATTACTTGCGTAAGCACGTACTGCATCATTATGACATATTTTAATACATTTACGAGTATTATGTGTAAATAAATAAATAAATGTGCCCTGTTTTACAGGCGATTTGAGCGCCAAAAAAGGCACAAAAAAATGAGGCTCAAAAGATGCAGAAAAATTTGCTAATTCAGAATATGTATATAACTCTATATCGCAAAAAATTAAATAGACCGCCAACCGTCGACATATATACACATTCAACAAAAATGATGATAATGAGTCATGATGATCTATGATCCTGGTCCTTTAGGCGTAGTGTGAAGAAGCTACACAGCAGGCCGATTCATTCGATTCATTCCAACAATCATGATTGTGTTGAGTAGCGGGGGACTGATGTCTTACGCTACTTGATACTTTATTTGGACGGCACTGCACTTACCATCAGGTGCAGTGTGGTCACGTTGCCGTGCCAGGATAAAAAAAACAAGATAACTATGATAGCTGTATTTACTATCCTTGCCCAATTCCAAACAACACAATATCTTTCAGTCCTTAACTCAACGTTAATATGGTAGCTGGTAGTTAGAGTTCAGCTGATTAAGAGTCATTTTAGTGTTGATATTAAGAGCGTAAAGATATATCAAGTGTTTTATTAAAAAACGGCCTCGAATTTATCTTGGTAAATCCGAAGTTCAGCCAGAGTACAGCAAAAGGAAGAGAGGATACGAAACGAGGAGCAGTGGGTTCAATTCCCACACCGAAACAAATGTTTGACAGACTGATATTTGTTTCGCGTCTGGGTGTTGTATGACCATAGTCTCTCGTAGTTAATGATACCCATGATACAGGTTTTACCTAGTGTGGAATCAGAACTATGTGTGACTGTTGGGTGTATTTATTTATACATCTATCTTATTTGGTTTTTGCTTTCTTATTGCTAGATCCCACTCAGCATACTCGTAGCGATACAAATCATTGCATAAATATTATTATTCTTTTTAGAACTTATCTCCAATTATATTTAATAATAGACCCAAATTTCAAAATCGATTACTACCAACAGACCCAAACACCATCTGCGGATGAAATCGAAATAGAACTATTCGTAATGCCAAGTTAAAATAGAATTTTATTTGTTAATTGACATTGCACGCCTCATGGTCCGGATGTTAACCCATTGCATAAATAAACGTTGCTCGTTGATTACGATTACTGCCTAATAACTCATTTCGATTAATAGATATCGGATTTACAAAGTATGTATAGAAATTTCGTTTCTACTTACGTCTGTGATGTGTTTGTTTAAAGACAATGATCAGTGTGGTTGCCACTATAGGCTTTTTATGTTGACAATTACACATGATATTTACATCGGTAATAATAATATGTTAAATATCAATGTACAGGCGCTTCATTGTCACACTAATTAAAACTACATATTAATATATCACACACACATGGCGAAGAGACAAAAATGTGTTAAAAAATAAGTTAAAATAATTGATATAAAAATATTTAAAATAAGTATACTTTGACGGTAAATTAAAGAGATTATAAAATGAATCCTGACATGCGTTTGTGTTAATATTAAACACTGAGATGTGTAACAGTGTTATGTAAATTAATCAATAAAATGATAAACATTGTATCTCTGCCTTTTTAAATATCCATCTTGCATAGTTTTGTTGACGTTGCTAACATTAAGTACAAAAATATTTTCGAAGAATTCAGTCAGCAATGAAAGTCTTTAATTCTGAATAAAAATGCATTCTAAATTATTGCATAAAATATTAATACGTTTCGTTTCAAATAAGTGGCAAGAAGTTACCTCTATTAGTGACGCTATCAATTGGTACTGTTATAAAATGTACCACTTTGCTAAAATAACAGGTACCAGAATTCCGGCATGAGAAATTTATGAATTTGACAAAAAACACTTCGTTTTTACTTTTTATCACAAACAACTTTAATTTTTGTTAAATACAGTCCGAATAAAAAGAATCTGTCTCCCAATAGATATTATAGTAAGTGTGTCTACAGTACCTATTACATTCGGTTTGACACCCGGCGCAATAGAAAAAAAATTGTTATGCAACTTTATTAGGTTCCATGTAAAATGTTAGATTTTGGTTTAGAAATATAAATAATAAATAAATAAGTAATTTGTTAGTGGTAGAGCCACGCTGTAGACATATTTGTCTACAGCATGAATGGGCCGGCTCGACCGGGGTAGTACCACTGTCTCACAGAAAACCAACGTAAAGTGACAGTTTACTGTCGCGTTTCGTATGTTAAGTGAGATTCCGGAGGCCCAGATTCCCCCTTCCCTTCCCTAATCCCTATTCCTGTCCTTTAAGGCCGACAGCGCATACATGATACTTTCGGTATTGTGGATGTTCATGGGCGGTGGAGATCACTTAACATCAGGTGACCCACTGGCTCGTTTGTCGGAATATGAAAAAAAAAAAAAAAAAAAAAACACCGCAGTCAAACACATATCCCCGACACCACACTAAGATTATTATTTTCTTGTGTCTCAAGTATCACAATAACTACGAGAGATTTCTGGGCTCACAACACCCAGACCCGAAACAGGTATTTGTCTGTGACACAAATATTTATCTCGGCACGAGAATCAAATTCACGGCCTTTCGCTTTACAGCCGGCAATTGTCCACTGAGTCACTGTCAATCCTACTATATAATAAACTAGATGTTGCTCGCGGCTCTGCTCGCGTGGAGGTTATTTTTGGAAGAAAAATTATAAAATCCATGAGTCATCTTAAGCTAGTACATCTTTCTATATTTTGCTTTCCTATAGGAAACGTGCATTTTTTGGAATAAAAATAGCCTATGCCAGTTTCTAATCCGTAAACTACCAAAATGTAAATGTCAATCCCTTGCTCTGTGTAAAACAAAACTCTATGCTGCGGGAACCGTAAATTTTTCGGGATAAAAAGTAGCCTATGTGCTATTCCAGGCTATAATCTATCTCTGTGACAGATTTCAACCAAAATATCCATTCAGCCGTTGTAGCGTGATTGAGTAACGAACATCCATCCATCCATCCAAACATTCGCATTGAATTTTGGCACAGAGATAGATTATAGTCAGGAATATCACATAGGCTACACATACTTTTTATTCCAGAAAAATGTACACTTCCTATGTGGTAGCAAAATATAGAAAGGTGTAATAGCTTAAGATGCCTCCTTGGATGTATACCTTTTCTTCCAAAAATAACTTCCACGCGGGCGGAGTCGTGGGCAACATCTAGTATTATATAACTGTAATCTCTACACTTTAAAGATGTCACTTAGTAAATGTGTTTGAAAGTGAGAAGATTGCCCTCGCACTGGCGCGTAGGACGCTGCAGATTGTACATGTAGCGAATATTCTATGACAGACTATAATTAATTCATAATGATAAAAGCAGCGATAGCCTAGTTGGTTGCGGTACGGACTGTCAAGAAGAAAGTGGTATGTTCGAAACCCAAATGGTATACACCTCTGACTTTTCTAAAGTTATGTGTGTATTAAATGTTAATTATCGCTTGCTTTAACGGTGAAAGAAAACATCGTTAGAAAACCTGCATACCTTAGAATCCTAATAAGAATTTCGAAGGTTTGTGAAGTCTACCAACCCGTATTAGGTTAGCGTGGTGGACTAAGGCCTAACCCCTCTCATTAGTAGTGGAGGCCCGTGTCCAGCAGTAGGACAATGTTAAATACAGGGCTAGTATTATTATTAGTAATGATATTGATGATGAACTGATAATGTAACCATCTGTGACTATTTGGGACAAGGAGTTGGTTGAGTTCAGCCTAGATACGTACAACTGTTACGCTGGGGATATTGCATTGTACGCGTCTGGAGCTACGCCAAAAATGAGACCGCTCTTTGTTGCTTATAGTTTATCCGTCCACCAATTTATCATCAATATTAATTTCATTAGTTTATTCACCTACCTTCTATTAATACCGTTGTTAGACATTCCATTTCACATATCTGTAGATTTTTGGTCGTCATCACGGTCGTCAGAACCTACATACAACTCTGTGTGTTTAGAAACTCGACTGGATGATTTCCGATCGCAATAAATGTGTTCTTGCAAAATGTAGGTAAACCATTACGTGTCTACTGCGTTTGCTTTTAAACAGATGTAACTCGTTCCAGATTCTTTAAAAATAGGTAATATTCGACGTAGTTGATAATTACAACGCATAAATATATCAGATATATGCACACCAGCTTTTCTGGCTAAGTTAAAATCAACAATTACTGACATAAATTGGAAGTAGTAAAAAACAGAGATGCCTACCACACGCGAAACGAACAGGGACAAAAAGTTTAGTATCGATTTTCTTTCCCTAGAAACACACGGCGCAAAATAATCCCCTTGAGAAGCAGCTATGCACTCCTTTAATCCCGTTTGCAAGATCAGAATGAGTAATAAATAAAAGGTGATATTTAATTAAGACAAATAAAAAAAAACCAAAACTGGATATTGTTTTTTTTTTTTATCATGTCCATGAATACTATGCCTTCAGATGTGGATATTGATTTTATATACTCCGTATTGCCAATAAGCAATTGCCTCCTTACTATATGTTAATATATGAGCTTTTACATAAACAATGTATGAATTACTTATACATTTACTCATATTTTCTGGAAGCTACATTATTAGTAACAATCAATATCGTCACGGCAGACACACCAGAGCATATTTAAATATACAATGACATTTCTTAAATATTTACAAAGAATCTATTTCTCAATAATTCTAACACTATGCAAGTAATCTAACTTGTCTGAATTTGTACGGTTGCGGAAACGACATGCAAGTTTCATGATTTATGTTTAGTAAACATGTCGAGTGAGATATTCGTTTCAATATATTTCTTTCAGCATACGTGCAAACTCACTAAAACACACAACTTTTATGAAATAAAAGGTTGACACGGCGTACATTATCGCGTCGCAAGATATTATATGTTACATCGGTTCGTCAATTTTTGGTTGGCCGACAGTTACTGTCCTCTCTTGATGTAGGCCACGCGGTAAATTTAGCTTAATTACCACCTAAATAAAAAGAGAATTCTCTACCCTTCGTCAGCGTACGGTTAATGGGCTGCAATAAAATTTGCTACTTAAAATAATATCCGTTCGTGTACTGGATGGATATATATGCAGCTGTTAATTTAACCAATCCTTTGATACGAGTAAAAAAAAATCAAATTAGTGAACGGGATTTATTCTTCTAGTGGTGTTTAAAAATCGAATAGGTTTCTTCGATTTGTTTTACATGTCTTGAAATCAATAATTTATGTTATATTAGGTACATACACAAAAAGCATTAACCTAATTGAGGGCGGTATGAAATACCAAAGCAAACGTCGTAGGTCCAAAACCAGCCCGTACTTTTCTCATTTTTCTAAAGTTACGTGAGTATTCATTGTATCTGATCACTTGCTGGAAACCCGCGTACCTAAGCAATTATCATAAGAATTTCAAAGGTATGTGAAGTCTACCAATTTGCATTAGGCGAGCGTGGTGGACTAAGTAAGAACTAATTCCTATCATTAGTAGAGGAGGCCCGTGCCCAACAATGGAATAATGTGTAATACAGGGCTGGTATTATTATATTATACATACAGCAAAGGAAGGAGAGAACACGGTAGCTGGCAAACTATTCCACAGCTTGATGGTGCGGCAAAAATACGAATTTACGAACCTCTTGGTTCGAAATGATGAATTTTCTAAGAAGGTGGAGGAAATTATAAATAATGACACAAATATGAAATTTTTTATACTATTTCTATTATTGTAAAAAATTGCATAAGTAATATTAATTAATGCCATTGGTAAACTTAACCAACAATTACAATTATGAAACAGCTATCAGATACATCCTGGTGTAATTCTGATATTCACTGAAAAGTGTAACAAACCAAATTTAGGTACTCAGTAGCCGTTTTATAATTAACTGAGAGCTGGTCGTTATCTCTGAGAGGCACTCGTTTGTCCAACCCACATGTCAACAGACACGATAAAGGATTTATATCGCCCATTCAACTACAACCAAACGGAATTTTTGATTTTATAAAACAGCTTATAGAGGAGAAAACCGTACACAGGGTGTAAAACCCACCATAGTGGCACACGTAAGTGTGTCGCGTTCCGGGGTCAGCCAGGTTTTTGTCGGGGGTCTAGAGTTGTGGTACTATGTTTGGCCGAGTTGCGGCCTACTGAGTACTCTGACACTAGACCCTCGACCGTTTCTTGTGATTCCGCGAGACCGTTTCATAATTGTTAAGGCGTGTTGTTGTTGAGCTGTTGCACATTGTTTCTCGCTACATGATTCTCTAACTGGACGGCGCTGCGCTTACCATCAGATGCAGTGTTGTCATTTTGCCTTGTCAGGATAAAAAAAAACCTGAAGTCATTAAGATCCTACCCTCCAAAAGTTTTACGTAGTACATAATATACAAACATGTAGGTAATAGATAATACTGTAGCTTACGTCTAACGCATGACCACTGGAAATCTACATTAAGAAGGTGAAAAACATTGCATTTAAATTACTTTTTAAGAATATTTTAAGAGTGCATTATGATAGTCATTGATTGATATTACCATACACGCAATTAATATACCACTATTAATTGTAAGCAAAAAAGCTTCATCGCGATTTGACCTGAATATAAATACAGTGTAAACTCTATATAGCGACACTGAAGGGACTGTGCATTTTATGGCGTTATAGAGAGTTGTCGTTAAATGGAGAGAAGAAACATCAGAATTAGAAAAATAAAAAGTTTATTTCTGACTATTGTTAGTAGTTATGTGCATAAAAAAGAATGTTATTTGAACGCTATTGAGTATAGTCTGTTATTTTTGCAAGTTTGTGAGCAACTAAGAATATGATAAGGTATAGATAATCCATGACTCCTAGTTATGAATCATGGTCAATAACAGTCTACACGTGCAAGCAATCCCAATTTGTAAACAAAAGAATGAATTTCTTAGAAAGTTCGGTATGCATGATGCCGACAGTCGAGTTTATTGCGGGCTAGGATAATAAAGCGACAATAGATCGTACACAGCTGCGCAGTTTTTACTAATTTTAGCAACTTAATTGTTGTCGTTATTGAGAGTGGGTGTAATGCTATATAGAGTGAAACATTGTATGAAAAACAAGCTAAACCAACCAAAGCCAATTGATTTCGACGCTTAAGAGAGTTTGTCGTTAAATAGAGTGACGTTACATGGAGTTTACACTGTATATATTAATATAGGTATATTGTTGTGTTTAAATTCCACTCTGACTGCCCTCTGAATCAAATTGATTTCATTACTTTAAATG
This sequence comes from Laothoe populi, assembly GCA_905220505.1. NCBI lineage: Eukaryota > Metazoa > Arthropoda > Insecta > Lepidoptera > Sphingidae > Laothoe > Laothoe populi. Next base: position 9,611,074 of record HG992152.1, read on the forward strand.
GCATAGCAAGGCTGGCTGTCTAAATAAATTTAAATAATTTAGACCGTTATTTAGACATATTTTGGAGACAATATAAGTTCCTAATAAATTACTGTCGCTCTTAATTGGTACTTACGTAGTTCCGTACCTACTTATCAAAGAAACTTGAGCAAAGCTTTCAAAGATTTGATGAGAGATTCTATTCGAGATATAGAAATTGATACTGAACTTTTGAAGTTTTATTTTATAAAAATACATAATTTTTATACGTAGGTGAGTCACAGTTTAAAAACTGCTAAGATTGTTGGAACAGACCATGTATATAAAATCAGCGCTGTAGTAAATGCTGCAGGATTAAGCTGAGCTTGATCCTTTTTGGTTTTTCATTGTAATGTGCATTTTCTTTTATGTATTTTTTTTTTGTTTTGTTTTTATTGAAAAGCCAAATAAACTCTTTCTTTCTTTATATATACATCAGCTACGATGCGCTCACCTAAGGAGGCTTGGGTTTACTTTCTCTACGCGTTGCTCGTAGCGTCCTACGGTTTGGCTGTTTTTTTCTTTGTTATTCTGTGACTATGTTACTTGGTACAAAAAATTAAAAATATTTTCAGGTACTTTGTCAGGTACGACAATACCGCCAAGCCAGCGGACTACTTGTTCATGCTGTTGAAATTTTATATTAGTTTCTATTTATGAATCTTTTAATACGTACGTCAAAGGAGAGCCATGATGGCCAGTATTTTTTTCCGGTAGCAGGCTACCGAATGATACATGACTGAATGATAGTTCTTAATTAACCGCCTTCAAAAAAAGGAGGAGGTTCTCAATTCGTCGGAATCTTTTTTATGTATGTTCCCCGATTACTCGAAGACGCCTGGACCGATTCGAGAAATTATTTTTTTGTTTAAAACTGTACTTCCCAGGGACCACCATTGGCATCAGTCAAGATCTGATGATAGGATCTCAGAAAAATCGATGGCGATCAAATTTTATAGGGACGCATAACTTGTTTTTTGTTGAGTCAGTGTACTTTTTATGAATTAAAAAACTTGTATACCTCGGCTCATACTGACAACATTAAATTCTTCTATGACACACTTACAGATAATAAACTAACATTTGCAAGTACCTTACATTTCTGAAAATATATCTAATATCAAGGTACCATAAATTTTCGAATTTATAGCTGCTAAAATATTAGCTTCGTGTCAAGCCAAAGTAAGTCTTCTAAGAACCAGTAATAATTCTCACCAATATCAAATTCGTATACATATATATCCTAAAGAGCACATTTCCAAGTTTAGTCTGCTTTTATAGGTGTTTGAGCGACAAACTTCGGCCATGTTTTCATAATGTTGAAATGGAATCTTGTGCCTGTTAAATATACTTCGTTTAACTGAATTGCTTTAGGTCTGTGCGTAAGATCATAAAGCCTAGTATAAATAATGATATATTTTACATTATGTATACTTTGAGAATATGCAAAGAAGTAACAATAAACGGCACGACACGCTAGGATTGACATGACCATAATGGATAAAAACCCTTAAATAAAAACATATATAGAAAAGCGTGTGCGTGTGCGTGTGCGTGTGCGTGTGCGTGTGCGTGTGCGTGTGCGTGTGCGTGTGCGTGTGCGTGTGCGTGTGCGTGTGCGTGTGCGTGTGCGTGTGCGTGTGCGTGTGCGTGTGCGTGTGCGTGTGCGTGTGCGTGTGCGTGTGCGTGTGCGTGTGCGTGTGCGTGTGCGTGTGCGTGTGCGTGTGCGTGTGCGTGTGCGTGTGCGTGTGCGTGTGCGTGTGCGTGTGCGTGTGCGTGTGCGTGTGCGTGTGCGTGTGCGTGTGCGTGTGCGTGTGCGTGTGCGTGTGCGTGTGCGTGTGCGTGTGCGTGTGCGTGTGCGTGTGCGTGTGCGTGTGCGTGTGCGTGTGCGTGTGCGTGTGCGTGTGCGTGTGCGTGTGCGTGTGCGTGTGCGTGTGCGTGTGCGTGTGCGTGTGCGTGTGCGTGTGCGTGTGCGTGTGCGTGTGCGTGTGCGTGTGCGTGTGCGTGTGCGTGTGCGTGTGCGTGTGCGTGTGCGTGTGCGTGTGCGTGTGCGTGTGCGTGTGCGTGTGCGTGTGCGTGTGCGTGTGCGTGTGCGCGATTACTATCAGATGATTTGATTGTAAGTAAGTATATTTTCAGTGTGATCGTACGTAAGTTTTATAAGCCAGTTTAGCACACGAGCCTTGCATTGCTGCATGTTTAAAGGGAAAACACTTAATTTTGTATTTAATGTATTATACAACATAGGACTTAAATATTGGAAATGACGAGAGGTAATAGCAAATTTGCTAGGATTATTTGGACATACTAAGTCAGCTCTACGCTTCTTTTTAACTCTTAGAAGAGGTTACGGAGGTGTGAATATGATGCGCCCTTTGTTTACCCCTATTAGGATTCAGCGTTTATGGGTTTTTACATAGCGGTTCGACTATCATTAAATCCTTAACAGAGAGAATACCTAAACCTGAAATAGACTATATCAAAACTGCATATGGCAAGTGCCAGTAAAAAAATTACAAGAAAATTTATGTATGACTAGATGTTGCTCGCGGCTCAGAAGAAAAGGTATACAATCCAAGGAGGCATCTTAGTTATTATACCTTTCTTTATTTTGCTATTCCATAGAGAGCGTTTTTAGGGGATAAAAAGTGGCCTATGTCATTTTCTGATCCCTAAACTGTCACTATGCAAAACAATCATGTCAATCCTTTCCTCAGTGAAAAACTAAACTATCCCACGAGAACTGTACATTTTTGTGGGATAAATGGTGTCTATCTATCTATTTCTATGTGCTATTCCAGACTATAATCTATCTCTGTACCAAATTACAACCAGATACGTCCAACCGTTGTACGTTGATGATTGAGTAACAAACATCCATCCATCCAAACATTCGCATTAATAATATTAGTAGGATTAAATAATATTATAGAAGTAACGACTAAGGTCCTATTGTTTCAACCGTAGTCAAGTTGTGACTATTTGTTATAAAGATAGAGAACAATCAAGTCTGACTGTTGCTGAAACAAAGCGATAACCTTACATCTAATTACGAAAATAGACAATACGGTTGAAAGAACAGGGTCTAAGTAATTAATCTGTAGATTAAACATACTAAGAACTGTTTGCATAATTGACATCCTATGTGGAGCAGTCGGTGAGTAGCCGGCTGTGAAACGAGAGGGTTTGGGTTCGATTACCGCACGGCGACAAATGTTGTGTGACAGGCACATATTTGTTTCGGATCTGGGTGTTATGGGGACATAGGACCTCGTAGTTTTTAATATCCACAATACAGGTTTGACCTAGTGTGGGTTTTGTGACTCTACGTGGTGTGTGATCTACGTGTGACTGTTGGTTTTATTTACTTATTTATATAGTGCAACATGGATTAATTTTCTTATTTGCTTCAAACATTTGTTTTTTTTTACGCCATGGGAAATAAGGCGAAAAAGAAGTAGAGGGTCTAGTGTCAGAGTACTCAGAAGGCCGAGAAACTGCCAAACATTATACCCCAACTCTACACCCCCAACAATAACCGGATGTACACTGGCTGATCCCGGAACGCGACACGCTTGCGTGTGCCACTAAGCCAGGTTGTACACCCTGTGTACGGTGGTCGCTATCCGGGCGGATATGAATATCCTACCACCAGCAGAATACATTACACACAGAATTCACAATAATGTTTCAGAACCTACTCTGAATTCATACTTACAACACTATAGTCTATAAGACTATGATTATCATATTAATTGAAGATATTTGCATACATTCTGTGCGGTGGTGTTTACCTACTGAATGAAGGATATATAAACACACGTAAAAAATACGATGTAATTACAAATCCAAATCATAAAATATGAGAACATAAACTAAAATAATAACGTGTCTACCTAGTTCTAATTTCATTAAATCATATTTCATCGAGTGCACTAGCTAGATCTTACTTCATTTAATCGTGTTTCACTGGGTTCATAGCATAATTTTATTACTGAGAGAGATATATATCACAAATGAGTTCATTTTTTTGTTGCGAATGTGTTGAATGACTTATGAACCATTTTCCTGTCGAAGTAACGAAAACTGGCATATATGCAAGTTTAAAACCCATTTTCCTATTCCTTAAGACAAGGCTTTTAAACAGCTACTAGCAATTTTGTGCTGACATCTGGTTCAAGTGGGACAACATTAATGTTAAACTCCTTAGGTGACGCAGGCCTTCGCATACAATCAATGGTAAATGTTGGCTTTGTTTATATGACAGTATGTTTTTGTACTGATAACGAAGGCGAAACTTTCAGAAAATCATCTCGGTCAATACATTCTAGTATGCTACATTATTATTATACACCGAACAGTCACACACATAGGCCTCACATTAGGGCAACCCTACACGGGTATCAAGAAGAAGGTAGAAGAAGAATTAAGAATTGTTTGATCTTATCCCATCCTCTCCCTTCCACTCCAGAACCACGCGTACCGGCTTGCAGAGCCACAGCTTCGTGGTGTCTACTACCACAGCCCGAACCAAGAGGTTCGCCAATTCGTATTTTTGCCGCACCATCAAGCTGTGGAACCGTTTGCCAGGTGCTGTGTTCCCTCCTTCCTATGATCCTGGGTCGTTTAGGCGTAATGTGAAGAAGCTAAACAGCAGGCCGGCATGATTGTGTTGAGTAGCGGGGGATAGACTGTCTCTCGCTACCTGATACTCTATCTGGACGGCACTGCGCTTACCATCAGGTGTAGTGTGGTCACTATGCCACGCCAGAATAAAAAAAACTACGAGGAAATACGTTCTCACAACACCCAGAGCTGAAAAAAATATTTATGGTCACACAAACATATGTCTCGGTGCCTGGATAGAACCCGCGGCCAATCGTTTTACAGCCGGCTACTCGCCCATGCGCCACTGAGGCGGCATATGCAACATTGTCCAAACCCTACACTTTGTTAACTTGTATCGTGGGTATCATGATCTAGGAAGGATTTACGGTTCCACAACACGCAGAACTGAAAAGAAATATTAGCCCTCGGAAAGACAATTTCAGCAAAAGCTAGTATTTAACATTTCAATTGTTTTTTTAGGGCCTCGATAGGAAGGCGAGCTGACGGGCCACCTGATGGTAAGTAATCACCGCCGCCTATAGACTTCTGCAATGCCAGGGCACAGTAAAGCCGCTGCCTACCGTTAATCTTTTGTCGCCACTGGACATGATGCGCTGTAGTCTGTACAGCTTTAAATCCCTAATCCAAACACTTGTTTAGACTGGACAAACAAATCCCTTTGTTCATTCACAGGTAAAATGAAACAGCTCACAACTGCTCACTACGACCATCTCATACCGCCAAACCGCATCACCAACTAGGCCCTGCGGCACGGCACAATCAGAATTGTTAATTAATTACATACGCACTACGATTCTGCTCGTGTCATTTCTATGTCGTTTTACCACAAGTCGCTTGAATAATTATAACGAAGTTAAGGTTTTACTATTCCTGTTCTATACAAAAAAGGTAAAACAATACAAAATATTATACAAAAATATTAATTTGTATACCTACATATACCTATACCAACAATATTTTTACACGTATATGTATATTTAAAAAGCAATCTTATATGATGACTTAAGGCCTATAAGATAGTGTGCGATAATTGATAAAACAGTACGATAACCTGGATCCATGCTTGGCTACGGAACTCTTAGAAATACATAGTATTTATCCTCAACCCAACGAAATGCACGAAGAAAGGAAGGTAACGGTTTCCAAAATGAGTATATCAGATTATGTACAATATGTATGGAATCTATACATGTAAGTCTTCCTTTGGTAATATCTGTAAATAGTTTAATTAATATATTGTCATAAGTTTGGTATCGTTATTTGTCATATGATAACCTTTAAGGTTGGCTTAATGCGGGTATATACCCGCATTAAGTCATTACGGTGGACTAAGGCCTAAAGCATCTTATAAGTAGAGTAGGCCCCGTAATGGGACGGTGTATAATACAAGGTGGATATTATTTCTGTTTTATTATACGTCTTAGACGCTAGCCTTATAGAAAAGTATTTTCAGATGTTTAAAGTATGTTAGCAAATAGAAACGCGATAGGGACGCGCGACGCTTCGTCGCCCGCACCCTGAAAAGATATGTGACTTCAGCCTTAGTTGTACAAGTAAGGGGTGGGTAATGTCACAAAATGACAATATAGCGATATAACATCGTAATGCGCTCATAAAATAAATGAAAATCACAAGCGTATGCGTAACATCATAAGCGAGTTGGTGTTCCACGACCGATTTTAGATTGGAACGGATCCTCTTCCGATAGGATGTGTGTAGCAACGGTAACGGAGTTCACACGGAGGATCACACACATCCATACGGTTTGCATCACAATACCATCCAGCGCTGCGGTGCGCGACGACTACGCTCTTAATAAATAGAGTTTTTTTTATACCACAATGGTGGCAACCGCGATGTGCGCGATCATATATGCGGACCACGACCAATGTGTGAGGATAAACTCCCTGTAGATGGGGAGCGGTGCGATGGTAGAGTTTGCAGTCCGTCTTTATTTGTTAAGAACAGCTCTGTACTAAGATTTTAAGGTGTCATCATATCTGCCGCATTCTAACCGCAGTTAGAAGCAACGTCGTGTGCGTTGCATCTCCGTGCGTGGATGTATTGTTTGTGTCTGGTATCACGCAACGCGTACTCTCATACAAAGTTTGGAACTTACAAGCACCACTTAAACCCACAGACATTGGGAACATTATCCGGGATTGCTTCGAGTACAAGGTCATTTTTACGATATGCGTAACGTACCCTATAGCTTACAATAAATCGTAAGAATGAAGCCAGTCTCTAAGACAGTTCTGAGAAATCTAAATCGCTATATGGAGGTTATCCAGCGGCATATAACGGTAGGCAGCGGCTTTGCTGTGCCCTGGTATTGCAGAAGTCTATGGGCGGCGGTGACTACTTACCATCAGGTGGCCCGTCTGCTCGTCTGGCTATCGAGGCACTAAAAAAAACCTTCTAATATTATAAATGCCAATGTTTGGATGGCTGGATGGATGTTTGTTACTCAATCACGCTAAACGTCTGGACGGATCTGGTTGAAATTTGGCACAGAGATAGATTATAATCTACAATAGCACATAGGCCATTTTTTATCCCGAAAAAATGGACGCTCCCTATGGGATAGCAAAATATAGAAAGGTGTTATAGCTTAAGATGCCTCCATGGATTGTTTACATTTTCTTCCAAAAATAATCTTCACGCGGGTGAAGCCGCGGGTAATATCTAGTGTGTAATATAGATTCATTAAAGAACTTTCAGTGAAGCAAAATGTATGTAAAAGCGTTTAACCTTCATATAAAAAGACTAGCGGGAGCGGCAGATGTCGTCCTGCCCGTAAAAGCAGCACCACACCGACTGCAGCGCCATCTGCCGAGCTGATTTGTGAATCTAAACCATCCAGGGCGCCACCCAAACGCATACAAAAAAAAACATTCAAATCGGTCCAGCCGTTTAGGAGTTCAGTGATCAGACGTTCAGATGTTTATATAGAATTATACACATATATATATAAAGATAAGTACTATTTTTTACATTAAATTTCTATGAATTATTATTTTTAAGTTCTAAATATTTAATCCCACTACGTTGACAAATATTTTAATCCGTTGATTAATGGATAACAAGTAATCCAGTAAATCCCAAGTTTTGAATAACACTAGCTGATACAGATATCCAAATTTATGATGGAAAAATAAACTGATTTATTTTCACTCAAAATTCGTTATTAGGGTAAATGATTTACATGAACCTGCTTAACGAGGAGCAAGAAACGGACATAAATAATATTTTACAAGCAAATTGAAATGGGAGCTAGGATCAGTCGTGTTCGTGACTTTAGAATTTCAGTAGTATTATATTCAAAGAACATTATAATACTACTGAAAATTATAATGCTCTTTGCTTCAGAAGCACGGGCGGAGGACCTTAAAATTCTTTGAATTATAATTTGTCAGGTACAGCCGGAAAATTGAAATCTAAAGACAAAAATCAAATCATAGTGCCAAAGATTTAAAACCTTTATTAATTACGAGTATATAACACTTACTTACACTATTATGTATTGGAAAAAATAAAACTTAACATAGTATTTTCCTGGAATCTTCTTTAAGGTTATCATCCGTAACTATACTATACTTGAATAATTGCTAATATTCTTTTCATGTAAATGAATATTCGGACTTTTTGGGCAAAAAGTCTTTACTTGTAGGATTTCATGCTATTATAAACATCTCGATATTACCATGCTTAGCATAAAATATACCGTCTTTATGTTCTATATACTTAGCTCGATTTGTTTACATTATGGTACTAAAAACCAAAGTTTTTGCATTTATATTGATTGTACTTATCTATAAATACTTATTCAAATTATTCTGAAATGATCTGAAGAAATACATCGACTAAGTACAATTTGACAAAATTCTCATTTTAATATTCATGACGACCGAAGCCACCTCGAAGTAAAATAAAACATTAGCGAATGACAAGACGGATACAGAAAAGTTTCAACGATTCGGAAATGTAGACAGGAATGGTCGAATTTATACGGTCTGTTTTTGCTCTCTATCTAAATTACTTGGTACTATGTATACTTTTATTTAACTTTCTCCCATAAACATGTAAATCATGAACAAACTTAGTGCTGTTACTGCGTTGCATTGCAAACGCTCCAATAGATTTTCAAAAGCCGCAGAACCGCAAATAATAATGTTGTGAGAACATTTCATGTAGACGCTGACGCTGGGTTGAGAGATTTATTGACTTTTTACATACATGTGGGAGCGGTGTGAATGCCGTGTCGAGCTTGCGCGGCAAGAGCACGTCGCGGTCGTCTCGCTGCTAAAATAGCAAAAAGCAGCCGTACACCTAAACTAAAAGCAACCTTATGTTCTTTCATCGTGTTTCTGATAGCATGTTTTTTTTAATGCCCGAATAGGCAGACGTGCAGACGGTCCACCTGATGGTAAGTAGTCACCGCCGCCCATAGACTTCTGCAGTGCCAGGGTACAGCAGAGCCGCTGCCTACCGTTTCATGTTACCGCACGTAGCATATAAATGATCTGTTCAGTATAGACAAAAACACAAACAAAGAGAAATAGATATTCGGCAATTCACAATTACTTTAACGGCCCTCAATGTAAATGATGACATTCATTATTCTTTTATTTAGACATCGAGTTTCACTCATTGAATTTATTTCAACAGTATTTTAGCTTTTAAAGTACAATTGAATTTCGTAAGTGGTAAAGCCATCCTCTGGATAGCATAATGAAAGACCCAACAAAACAGTATACTATTGTGATAATAATAATAACACCCAACAGTCACACACATAGCCCCGATCCCACACTAAGATACAAGTCTAGTGTTGTGGGTATCAGTGACTACGAGACACTTTCGGTCTCACAACACCCAGACCCCGGACACAAATATCTCTGTCACACAAACATTTGTCCCGGTGTGGGAATCGAACCCACGGCCTCTCGTTGCACAGCCGGCTACGCCAACTGCGCCACGGAGACTGTCGAAAAAAAGACGTGAAGGGACGACGTTAAGCGAGATTTCATTTCTACCCTTTTTAAATTATAAAGCACCCAGCATACGTTTACATACACAGTCCTTAGCATGTTTCGTGGGTATCCAGAACTAGGAAGTACTTACGTTCCCACAACACACCCATACCCGAAAGAAAGATTTGTGGATCATGACAGCTTCCGTAGCGCCGCGGGCGAGTAGCTTTCTGTAAAACAAGAGGCCGCGAGTTCAATCCCCGACCCGAGACAAATATTGTGTACGCCACAAATATTTGTTTCAGGTCTGAAGTTTGGGGGACTGAAATCCGACCTAGTGCGGGGTCAATACTATTAGTGACTTTTAGGTATATTAATTTATTTACTGAAATATTTGTCTCAGTAATCTCAAGAATCTTTAAAAATGAGAATGCGCATAACCGGCTACCCACCCTCGATTCGTAATGCGGGTAGTTCTATAGTATTATGGGTATTCATGAGCAGTGGGGATCACACACGAAGGCAAATAATATTATCATTACGCACCTAGATTCTGGTCTATATGTAAAAAGTTTAATAACCCGGAATAGGGTAGTTGGAAGTGGTAGAGCGACGCTGTAGACATATTTGTCTACAGCATGAATGGGCCGGCTCGACCGGGGTAGTACCACTGTCTCACAGAACACCAACGTAAAGTGACAGTTTACTGTCGCGTTTCGTATGGTAAGTGAGATAACCGGTGGCCCAGATTCCCCCTTCCCTTCCCTAATTCCTATTCCTGTCCTTTAAGGCCGACAATGCATACATGATACTTTCGGTATTGTGGATGTTCATGGGCGGTGGAGATCACTCAACATCAGGTGACCCACTGGCTCGTTTGTCGGACTATACTATACAAAAAAAAGGGTACTTGACACGATTTTTTTGTTAATTTCATCAACATGTTACATTACCTAATTATCGAAACATTTTTATGAATCCGAACAAAAATAAGCAAATTAGACGCCATTCAAATCTGGTGGGAGGGGTAATTGTCAAATGACAGTAACAGGATGCATATGTCCCGTGACGTCACGTTTCTCATAATGACCATTACTGTGCAGTTGTGCGACGGAGACAGTTATATGTTCCCAATACACAACCGTTTTGGATCACACCAATATTTAAAATAAATATTGTGATCTCAATTTTCAAGCAATTGTGACTCTGTTTTCGCAAAAAGGTTTCCTTTGCGTATTATATTCGATGGCATATCGAATAATGTACAAAATTAAACACAAAAAACTACCGTATTCTTACTACGATGACATTTAAAAGTATCAGAGTCTCAAACTCCACAGCTGGAAAATTATCCAGTGCCATTCCCCTAAGCGTGCCACAGATAAAATATTAACTTTTTTTCAGAAAAGCGAGGTACGTTAAGGGTGTAAGTAGGCTAAATCGTATAAATTACGTTGGGTCGCAAGAATTTCCTGGACTCATTGCCATATAAAAAGTATGTTAAAATGGATTTACTATATACAGAACTTTTACTTTCAATATAATTTCTATGTGTTCTGAAATAACTTAGGCAAGATTAAAAAAAAATCTTTTTATGATGTTAGTCTATGAATAGAGTACTGTAGTATGTTAGTTGTTACTCTATTAATAGACTAACACTACTCATAGAAACATTAAAATCTATATATAGTAAAATCTGTGGTCGTACTCATCCAAAACGATTTTTACGAAATTTTAATGTATATTTGGTATGTATGAGAATAGGTTGTAAAGTATATTTTATACCGCGAGGTGCGTAGGGTATCCCTATCCAGATTTGTTTTTATTTTTTTGAATTTTTTTTTGTATTTTTATTTTGACTTGGCATTAAAAAACACCTATAGCCCCAAATTTTTACCCTTCTACCCTCACTAAATTTTTCTGACAAAAAATATCCTACACCCAACCTCTTCGAAATTGATATTGATTTTCTTTATTTCATTTTCCTACTATAGGATAAAAATATATTCCTTTTTTCACTTTACAATTAACTTTTTTTTTTATATTTATTCTTGCAATCTGTTACTGTATGAACATTTAGCAATAGGTTATGAGATTTCAATTGTCTTGGAGGGCAGTTAGTCCAGTGACGTACTCCCTATAAGTATGTTAATCCCTATAAATCTCTGGGGGACTTTCGTTTAAGTCTTTTGATTGTTGAGTTAGTATTCATTAGGTACGTAGCTAGTATGTTAGGATGATTTTCGAGTCTTTTTCTGTACGATTTCATTGTGTGTTTAATCTCTTCTTGAACTGTTTTGATTTGAAGGTCGAGGTGTAATTGTTTGTTTGTTATAAACCATGGAGCATTAGTAATTATTCTTAGCATTTTGGACTGGAATCTCTGAAGTATTTCGATGTTTGAGTTGGAGGCTGTGCCCCAAAGTTGAAGTCCGTAGGTCCAGATTGGTTTCAGGATGCATTTATATAACAACAGCTTGTTTTCCAGCGACAGTTGTGATTTTTTACCGAGCAGCCAGTACATTTTTCTTAGTTGGATGCCTAATGCTTTTCTTTTTGTAAATATATGTTTTTTCCATGTTAGACGACGATCCAAATAAAGTCCAAGGTATTTAGCTTCATTTGCTTGTGGTTTCTGTTTCTTGTTGAGGGTCACAGGGGGACATGTTTCACGACGTGTCGTAAAGGTCACCTGTACCGACATAGTTTCATTGGCTTTTATTCGCCAGGTAGTTAGCCACTCCGTAATGTTGTCCAGTGAGTGTTGGAGCATGTGAATTGCTTGTGCCGGTTCATCGTGGGTTGTTAGGGCAGCTGTGTCATCAGCAAAAGTGCCGATCACGACGCCATCTGTCATGGGTAGGTCTGAAGTAAAGATCAGATATAAGATCGGACCAAGCACGCTTCCCTGTGGCACTCCTGCATGGGCCCTGTGGATTTTGGTTATATCTTCTCCTTGCTTAACATAGAAATACCTATTGGTAAGATATAATTTCAAGAATATGTAATAGTTTGTGGGTAGCTTGTTTTTTATTTTATGTAATAATCCCTCGTGCCAAACCCTGTCAAAGGCCTGAGAAATTTCTAGGAATGCCTTCACCAGGCTTCACCCTTCTCTATGTCGCTTTTTGCCCAGGAACCGTCCTTTCTGCGTATCGGCGGATCAGAGGCAATGGGTCTTTTTAGTCTTTGAGTAGTTTTCCAAAGGGAGTAATCGCTAGCAGCCGTTGCATCTAGATTACGAAGGTGGTCCTGTACATTGTAATTTTTTTCAGTACACAATATTTTTTTCAGTTTAGCTATTAGGTAGTTTAGCCGTGTTTTGCCTCTAGAGAATCTAGTAATTTGCCACGATTTACGAGCTTGTCTTTTTTCGGCTACTAGTTCGCGAAAGGGTTTCGAGCAGTTTGGTTCTGTGTATTTCTTGACAGCAGGAGTGCTATCCCAGGCAGCATTTTGTACACACTGGTTGAAATGTTCAACCGCTGTCATAATGTCTGTTTTAAAAGATTAACTTTTAAAAGATCAAACAGTGAATATGTCCGCAATCAATGGTTGGTGTTTTTTTGGGTTTATCGGCGGTCATCGTCCACAGCGCTCCTTCCTTCCTTTCTGTCATAGATCCCATCCCCACACACTTACAATACATTCGTTATTTTTTATTGAACAAACAAAATATTCACTGGTCAGTATGTAGTTGTATGGCAGAACAACGTTCGTCGGGTCCGCTAGTAACAAATAAAAACCATAAAAAAAGTCTGCTCTCAGTCAACATTTCTGGCGCTCGATACCTCCACTACCTTGTAAACCTTTTTGTATAATGTGCACGGTATTCGAGAAGATCACTGACGCGATGTACAATTTATTTAGATACTTTGTTCCAAATAGAATTCTGCAAAACAATTAATCAATATAGAAAGGTGTAATAGCTTAAGATGCCTCCATGGATTGTATACCTTTTCTCACACAAAACAAGAAACAAAACATGACAAGCTGAAAATGAGTTAAATCTTAGTACTCTCGTAGTACTCTTATAAAGACTTATCTGCCTTTAAAAACTGATAAATCTTTGACGACTTCACTAGTCGTGAGTTGACGTTACTCAGATTTTTTACTATCCTCAATGTTTTTTCTGAATACCTCATCAATCTTTGCAATTAATCATTTGAGCTCAACGTCGCAAACTCTTCTATAAATTTTGATCCTGTGGGGTGTCTTTGTTGCCACCGCATAGATGATTTATTTGACGCTTATTTTGCAAAGGGTGTAGGCGGCGAATCTTGTATTATGCTTTTCTACATACGCATAGATGCTCGTGATGAATTCAATTTAATATTTTACGTGACGAGCGAATTACGAAACATGCAATCTAATATTAATAGGGAATAATTAAAATAATATTTTACATTCGCCTTATTTTTTTTTAGGAATACTTTCAGCTATTTGTCATACTATTTATTGATACAAAGAAATAAGTATCTCCACTTACAATTATAAAATATTGACAGCCGGATCAGTAAACGAGTGGCCGTGGGTTCGGTCCTCGTACCAAAACAAACGTTTGTATGATCCACAAATGTTTGTTGTAGGATATATCCCTTATTTTCCAGTATACAGGTTACTCGAGTTTGGTGCCAAGACTGTGTGTATACTTGATAGGTTTATAATATGTTTTTTTTTAGGATTAAAAATCTTAGCAGACGTTTCTTATCAGTTTTATAAGAGAATTAGCTGTTGCTCGCGGCTCCGCCCGCGTGGAGGTCATGTTTGGGAGAAGAAGTATACAATACGTAATACCAATTTTCATGCGTTTAACTTCCACTTTTCATATTTCCATACAAACTTTTATCCCCTATTTTACCCCCTTAGGGGTGGAATTTCCAAAAATCCTGAAATATATATGTCCGAGAGACTATGTGTTGTGTCAGATGGCTGAGGTCATGACGTCATCATAGGTCATGACTATGAGGGTTATTCATCCCTCTTTGCTCTACAGATAATCAGGATTCACTTCGTACGATAGTTCAGTAGAAATAACACACGTTAATCACTTTTAGTTTAATAAGCTACTGCCAGTTCGGAATACAATAATCCATGGCAAAAAGAACTGGCAAGAAAAACCATGGTTTTCAATTACATTACTTTAATTGTAGGCAACGATCAGTTAAACAGCACTTGGGCATTACGACCTCTAAATTACTAAACTAATCGAGATATTGACTCGTCTAATAATTATTCCTGAATGCTTCGCCAAATGCCGAGGCACTCTTTTATATTGTGATTTTCGTTGTGCCCCACTACGAGTGAGATCATTTAATAAACAACTCGAAACTACCTTCAAAATAGTAAAACAACTGACGGTACCCACAACAGATTTACAAAAGATTAAATTATTTGTAAGGTCAATTCAGTCTCCGTATTCATTATTCTCCGACACGGCCATTCTGAAATGCGATGCGTGCTCTGCATCGCTTGCTAAATCCTCTAAAACTCCGCTGAAACTCAGAATATCATCAGTATACACAGGCTAGGTTACTCCACAGTACACCTGCCAACATTGTGAAAAATTATCATAGTTATGGTCCTTAAGAAGTAATGAAGATGTGAGTTCGTAACCACTGTAATCAAAGTTGATTTGTAGATTTCAATAAGACGCAACCAAGTCCTTGTACAAACTGTAAAATTTGTTAGAAAATATGTTACTGCTCCACTCCATGTGACAACAGTTCAATGAGTGGGCTCACTATAAGTGACATAAGTTCAAAGTTCAATGTTCAGTGTTACTCACTATAAGAGACACAAGTTCAAAGTTAAATGTTCGGTGTCACTCACTATAAGTGACAAGTTCAAAGTTGAATGTTCGGTGTTAAAGGAGGATAGGAATGACACGTTGAACGGGGCTACACGCCATCAGTCAGTTTTTTTTTGTTTACTTGCTTCTTTTTAGCCTACAGCCTTTTTTTTTTAGCTTTTAGCGTTGTGTGTGTGTATGTATGTGGGTCTGTGTGTGGTACACAAATGAGATACCAATATGAAAGTTACTCACCAAAAGTTACTGCCACGTTGAATCAGCGTGTTGGTTGGGCATCGTCCTTACCACCAATGTCAGCAAGATGTCAAAATATTTCATGGCGTTCCGACTCCATTCTATAGTGCGTTAGGCACTTTGAATAGTTTGCTAGATCCTATCTGAAACTTACAGACTAACTCTGCGTGACAACAGCATAATTTGTGAGAAAATATGTTACTGAAACTGCGTGACACAGCATAATTTGTGAGAAAATATGTTACTGTTCACTCTGCGTGACAACAGCATAATTTGTGAGAAAATATGTTACTGTTCACACTATGTGACAACAGCATATTCATTAAACTGTCATGACGGATAGACACGCCGGCGGCGCGTACACTGGCAACACTCGCCGTTCTTGCATGCAATTTTTAACTTTAATGCTATGGAAATAAAAGCTTGTTGCTTTACTCCCGACTTTTTTTTTAATATCCTGCCTGACTGGAGGGGTTAAGGTAGTGTGTTAAAATGTAGGAGTAATTTACAATAGCAAAACATTTTTTTTTTTTTTTTAAATAATTGATAGACTTAAATCTTGTAAATAAAGTGTGTAAAGAAGGTGCTGTGGCGACACGGCCATTCTGAATTGCGATGCGTGCCCTGCATCGCTTGGTTAGTCAGCCTTTTCTGAAACAGATACTCAAACAGATAGTTAATGTTAAGCCTGGGTACTTCCACAGTACCTAAGCATAATTATTAGAAAGAATATTTTTTTATTAATCTGCTCACTCTACGTGACCACAGATAGATATTTAAAAGCTCACTCCTTACGACAAGGGTGGCAGATGAAATGTTGTGGTAAAAGACACTGCTCACTACACGCGAGTATAGGTCAAATAAAATACGCGGGCAAAAATATAGAAAACTATACTCAATTAGAGTGCCATAATTAATTGTGAAATATAGCGTAAGACACTGTTCACTCCACGTGACTACAGCATTTTTTTTTAATATATGGACTGTTCACTCCACGTGACTACAATCTCTTTAGGTTTTGTGTATAGTGTTAAATGTAAGAGTAATTTGACAGCTCTTATGACAAAAGTGCCATACATAATGAATTTGTTGAATAGCGTAAGACACTGTTCACTCCACGTGACTACAGGTCAAATATGTGTATTGAAATATATGCAGTACTGTTCACTCCACGTGACTACAGCATTTTTTTTTTTTTTTAATAATATATGGACTGTTCACTCCACGTGACTACAGTATAATTTGTTGAAATATAAGGACTGTTCACTCCACGTGATACCAGTCACAATTTTTTTTTCATTTGGCTCTTGAACGGCTCCACACGCCAAGAGCATCTTTTCATATATTTTTTTTTTTAAATTTTTTTTTTCACATATTTTTTTTTGGCTTTTGAACGGCTCCACACGTCAAAAGCATCTTTTCATATATTTTTTTTTCATATTTTTTTTTTTAATTTTTTTTTTCATGTTTGGTTATGTGTGTTTGTGTGTAAGTATAGTGTGAGTTTTGTGCAAAACATAAAGAAAGGTGCTCACACGTCCATGTGTGAGGTACCTGAAAAGAGGAACGGCACACACAGTAAAACCGTTCACCCGTTCGGCCGATCCGACAAATGAATGATAAGTAGACGCAAATGTCAGTGTCCAATTAGCATAGAAAAAGCCCATATTACTGATAAAAAAATCAGTAATACTTAATAAGCTTCAATAAATTTGAACTTCTACTAACATTGTAGTCACTAATTATTAAGAAACCGAAATTTAGTTCATTAATTGTACACACATCACAATAATAAAACAATAAAAAAAAAATACTTGAATGAACCAATGAACTTAAGATTGTTTTTCAAGATCGATTCTATCTAGCGCTAGATAGTTCTCAGGAGAAATATGTTTCACTCGGTCACTCCTGACCCTATAATTTACCGACAACCGCTCGCGAATTTTCTGTGTGTGTACATCAGTCGCTAAATCGCTACACATCAACGACAATGGTCTTGGAATTTTTCCGATCAAAAGTTTCAGAGACGTAGCTTTTGTTATTTTAAGCATTGCTAGGTGGACCTCTCTTATAGAGTCCTACCACGATCTGCGATCGCTAGTCCATCGCAGTTAATTATCGATTTAAGGACACTCGTGAAACGCTCTACATGAACGTTCACTCGAAAACCCGACATTGAATACTTATAAGGCCGAATGAAATTGCGGCATACTCGTACAAACCCTTAGGTGTAACAAACGCTGTACACCGATAGGTCGGAGTTAAATGAAACTCAATCTAATCGGTCGAATAACATTAGCAAGCAATTAGTAGTATACACTTTCGCTAAGGTGATAAGAATGCGTTTAAACCGTCAACCTGTTTTCACACTAGTTGTGGTTTTCTAGATAAAAACAAAGCTGGAGTAGCTATTTAATACAAGTAATTTTTGGTGTATGTCCTAGGGACACACACCAGTATTAACAAGCGCAATGTCATTCACAGAGGGCTACAACATTTTGGATATCGACTAAGGGTAGTTGCAAAATATAATAATACCAGCCCCGTACCAAACACCGTCCCACCGCCGGGCACGGGCCTCCGCTACCAATGAGAGGGGCTAGGCCCCAGTTCACCACGCTGGCCCACTGCGGATTGGCAGACCTCACAGACCCTCGAAATTCCTTTTGAGAATTCTCAGGTATGCAGGCCTCCTCACGGTGTCTTCCCTCACCGCTAAAGCAAACGATAATTAACAAAGAAAAGTGGCAAAATAACATTAATTATATTGAGAACTCGAGGAATTTTTAAACTGTATCACAGTCGCGGTAACACTGGATCTCTGCAATAATATTTCGCGCTTTATAATATCATAGCGTAAATAGAGGTTAAACAAAACATAGTCTCGGTTAAATCACCATAAAATTTAACAACCAGAAAACTAAGTGTTAAACACTTGACTGATGTCTAACTGTAGTGAGATGTAGAAGAAACCGAAATTAAATATATTAAAATTAATAAAGTACCAATATGTATTACATAAAAGCAATAAGTAAAAATAAACGCCTCTAGTGGGAGTGGTGAACCTGGGGCTTTTATAATAAATATTCAATATTTGGCTTCAAATTTGTGGACCCCGTTTACACTCCATAGATCCCTATTTCTATTTTTTTTTCGCTCACTTTGACCCCTTAGTAGTCATCGGCCCCAGGGTGTCGATATAGACCACTTTGGGTATCAATGCTTTAAGTAACTATGTCATGTTCAAGTTTTCCACAAAACTTGGATGTAAAACTTTCTTTAATATCACTACCAGAAGATAATGAATTTAATTATGGATAATTAACTCACCACGATCACTAAGAATCAAACCAAATCAAATTATTTTCACCTCAACTAATTGCACAGTTTAGCGTAACTATTAATATAAAAATAATGTATTACCGGGCAGAACGAATTAAAACCAGAACTAACAGTTACCACCAATACCAATATAAAAATTCCGCTCTTTAGCGGGAAACACAAGCATGATACGTGTACGTCCTTTTTTTTATTGAATTGTAGTCAATGTTACAAAAAATAAATGGTTATGCTTGACTAACTTGATTATCAACTATTAATTCTGAAACTTTAATAAAAACTAGACCCGTAAAACAATATTGCAGTAACTATTAAATTACTGAATTATTCATTCAATGCAGTTTTTTCATAACACGTTAAAACATATTATAGTTTTTTTTTTAACACCAGTTAAAGAGTAAATGTTTTTTTTTCAACCCACACACATGATGGAATTGAACCACATCAAATTCAAGGTTCATTAAATCATCAAACATCACACGCGTCAACTGTTATGTATCTTCACATACATACACACTCACAAGTGTAATTCCCGAAGGTGTAGGCAGAGGTGTAACTAGTACACATAATTCGCGCAGCTATTATCACCCCATGTGTGATAGGGGTGAGCCTATCACCATACCGGGCATAATTCCAGGCTCACGGCGGATAAACCCAATATCTCTTTACTAGACCCGGGGATCGAACCCGAGACCCCGCACGGCAGTCGTACAGCCTACGGAATTACAACTACGCCACCGAGGACCGTGGACGTCCAAATATAATATCACTGCGTCATTAGCACTTAAGCAAAATCTCGATGAATTTTCCATCGGTTGTAACAGTACAAATTTAAATAAAGAAATAATCAATTAAGTTGGAAACAAACCACACTATTTTGCATTTAACTGTTTAGATTAGCAGAAAGATCAAACTTAATAGTCGTTCATTACCATCAGTTTTAAATACAAAAACAAAAAATCAATGAGGTAGGAAACACATCCTCATATTTCCAACTAAATTAATAGTTTATTTTAGCAGAACGATCAAAATTAAAAATCGTTCTGTACATTTAAAAACTGAGAGCGACTCACCAAATTTCAAATAAATCCACGGGTAGGATCACATATGTAGGTAGGCACGCAAACAACACGCTGTAGCACTACTTGCGCTGCCAGAGAACCGCCTCAACAACTCCACAGCGCCACAGGAAACCATCCACAGCATATGGAATTTGAACACCAAAATTATTAACACAGTAAACATCGACACTTCATACCTATCGTTTAAACGATTTCGTTTGGAACATAAAATAATTCAATATTTATTTACTAACATAAGGGACTTGCTATAATTTACAAACATAGCACAATCCAAATGATTCTCAAAATTCGCAATCTTCAAATGTACTGTAGACTAGCAAATTTACAGTACCGCCGAGCACTTTTTACCACTTATAAAGCGGTAGAATATTACACTTTACGATCACAATTTTATTTCGGATGATAGAATTTCAATGATTTATAACTTTTTGCACAACCCAACAAAGCGCATAAACTAATTACTAATGTTTTCCAAACTCTCGAAACAGAAATATTATAAAATGAAACTGTAAGTATCACATCACCTGATCTACGATAGTGGATGTCCAGTTCGATCCCACTTCTGATGTCCGAGAGACTATGTTTTGTGTCAGATGGCTGAGGTCATGACGTCATCATAGGTCATGACTATGAGGGTTATTCATCCCTCTTTGCTCTACAGATAATCAGGATTCACTTCGTACGATAGTTCAGTAGAAATAACACACGTTAATCACTTTTAGTTTAATAAGCTACTGCCAGTTCGGAATACAATAATCCATGGCAAAAAGAACTGGCAAGAAAAACCATGGTTTTCAATTACATTACTTTAATTGTAGGCAACGATCAGTTAAACAGCACTTGGGCATTACGACCTCTAAATTACTAAACTAATCGAGATATTGACTCGTCTAATAATTATTCCTGAATGCTTCGCCAAATGCCGAGGCACTCTTTTATATTGTGATTTTCGTTGTGCCCCACTACGAGTGAGATCATTTAATAAACAACTCGAAACTACCTTCAAAATAGTAAAACAACTGACGGTACCCACAACAGATTTACAAAAGATTAAATTATTTGTAAGGTCAATTCAGTCTCCGTATTCATTATTCTCCGACATATATTTTTTATTTTTAACTAAAAGTCCAAATACTAATTTACATGCGTTTAACTTCAAAAATAACGGATTTTCATACTAACTTTCATCCCCTATTTTACCCCTTTAGGGATGGAATTTCCAAAAACCCTTCCTTAGTGGATGCCTACGTCATAAAAGGTACCTACTGTTAAAATGTCAAGTCTCTAACCTTAGCCGTTTTGGCTGTGCGTTGATCGATCAGCCAGTCAGTTTCTTCTTTTATATATACAGATAGGCATAGGCATAATAGTAAAAAATCTCGAATTACCTAAATAAATTAAACTTCATCCAATAAACATTAATATCCATCGTCCCAAGACCAAAAAAAGACAAATTTTACATAAACATTGAGTATCCAATTTTTGATTATGAGTTGTCTTATCACTTTTTATATCACACATTATAAAGTAATAATATCATTTTATTAATTCTATACAGACATACTATATTATAACATTAAGCGGTAGACAATTGTTTTTCATAATGAAATCTCTAGAATTTCTCGTGAGATTTCGCAAGAAATTCTCTGAAGCAAATATTAAATTAACAGAAGTAATGGCGTTAAATATTTAATAATATATAACGAAAATGATGCCTGCGCTAATACTGTGTTAATTGACTACGTGGAGAATATGCCACTCGTGAACTTTATTAAAGATGGGGCGCAGAGAGAAGATGAAATGATTTTATCAAAAGCATGCGCGAGTTTTATAACACCACAAAGTACCCGCATGAAACTTCTGAAACAACTTCCAACGGTTATGCTCTAGCATCCAAAAATAAATCTAGCCAATTACGTTAACGTAAATATTATATATTCCAGAAAATAAAGCAAAGTTTCTGACACTGGCGAAATTACTTTAGTACGGTCTACGTAACTATATTATAATCTAACTACCATAACTGCGATGGCCATTCCTGTAGTTAAATAAGCTCTATATTTAGCTCCGGCGGCGGCTATTATGAAGCGGAATAGTTAGTCATTTACCTTGCTTCGATTGCACGAACATTACATATATGCCAGTTTACAGTGGTTCAGTAATACTACTTTATTATATATTATATTATAAATGCGAATGTTTGGATGGATGGATGGATGTTTGTTACTCAATCACGCTTCAACGGCTGGATGGATCTGGGTGAAATTGGGTACAGAGATAAATTATAGTCTGGAATAGGCTACTTCTTATCCCGGAAAAATGTTAAATAGTTTTTCACAGAGCAAGGGATCGACAATTTTTTTTTGTATAGTGGCAGTTTCTCCCTAAACTGCCCCAGAAAATGACATAGGCCACATTTTATCACGGAGAAATGCACGCTTCATATGGGATAGCAAAATATAGAAAGGTGTAATAGCTTAAGATGAATCCATGGATTGTATACATTTTCTTCAAAAAATAACCTCCACGCGGGTGGAGCCGCGAGCAAAATCTAGTCTGTATATATAAAAGAAGAAACTGACTGACTGACTGACTGACTGACTGATCGATCAACGCACAGCCTAAACGGCTGGGGTTAGAGACTTGAAATTTTGACAGTAGGTACCTTTTATAACGTAGGCATCCACTAAGGAAGGGTTTTTGGATATACCACCCCTAAGGGGATAAAATAGGGGATGAAAGTTTGTATGAAAATCCGTCATTTTTTAAGTTAAACGCATGAGTATTTTGTATTGTATACTTTTTCTCCCAAACATGACCTCCACGCGGGCGTAGCCGCGAGCAACAACTAGTAACTTATAAGTGACTAAATGGTTATGAAGTACCAGTATTTTGCTTTGATGGCTCGATATTATTTGTTGTTTTGAAAGGCTGCGTGGTCATTAACCACGCAAAATATTTCATTAGTGATGTAACTAAATTATTAATCCAGAACAAAAGTGTTTTCCGATGCAATTCCAAGAAAATTCCATACTCATCGCTCTAGTAAATTTGTTAATATAATTTTGCGTAGGGGATGGTCTTAGAGTAGGCAACCAAATACTCTAAGGGGATGGTATATATTGTATATGACATAGGTTTTTAGTACATTATAATACCTAAAGTTACTAACAGATCGAAACTTGATATGCTTAATTAATCAGAAGCATTCCTTGTAAGATGATAGTATACCCATGATAATACACCCTCTATTCGCCGAATTTTACGGTCCCATAATGTGATTACGGGCGAGGCTATACCGGGCACAATTCCAGACTCCAGGCTAATACTGAGTATTTCTGAATAGAAAAACCCAATATCACTTGACTCGACCCGGGGATCGAACCTGAGCCCTCAGCAGAGCAGTCGTAACGCATGCCCTGCGCAACCGCGGCAGTCATATACGGGATTATTTTTCAGTCATATCTATTAGGTTTCTTCTTATAAGCATGTCGTGGTCGCCTGTAATTGTGGCAACATTTGGCTTAAGAGTGTCTTATTGAAATAAATATTTTGTTCCAATATATGTTATGAAGAAGATCCTAAAATAAATAAATTTACAAGGAGCTTTCCTTTGGCCTCGCTCTATCTAATAAATATGCTATTTTCTTTTGATAACTAATTTTCATAAGCGCATTACTGCGGGAAAAGGCACTTTCTAGATTACATTTATTATATTATATACTTACTTTAGCAGCAAGGGTTTCCCGTACAGATATTGGTCGGCGAGAGTTCCTGTAACAATACCAGCTTAAATCAACTCCCTGCGGTAAGGAAATAGGTTTATTTTACATAGACGCGTAATCACTACTATTATACTACTATTACTATTACTATTATTATTATAGTAGTTATTACTGCCCACATATTAAACTCATTTGCAAAAAAAACAGGCACCTAAGCAATGAACCATTTCAAATGTTACTATTGGTTTGTTTCATAATTATAGGTAGTTTTACTTTCACAATTTTGTAAATTAATAAGCAAATAATCGTTTTCGTCAGTATTATCATAAAATTTTGATAAAATTTACTTTTACTTTATTAAAGAAAAAACAAACAAAAATCTTTTACTTCACGAGCATATGCACTACTAGCGAGCATACACTACTAGTGAACTTTAGCATTAAAACCCATAAATTTTATCAAAATTTTATGATAATACTGACGAAAACGATTATTTGCTTATTAATTTACAAAATTGTGAAAGTAAAACTACCTATAATTATCAAACAAACCAATAGAAATATTTGAAATGGTTCATTGCTTAGGTGCCCGTTTTTTTGCAAATGAGTGTATAATGTAAATACTAAGACATTCTTTAAAATAGTCAATCTTGAATATTAAATTGAAAAACATTGAGGCAGCTCCTAATGCAACACTTTTTGGTTAAGTACGTCTTAGAGAGCTAAACATAAAATTAGCGTTGTTAAAATTTACTAAAAACAAGCATAAGTCAATTGGCTTATTAATAATCTGTATATATAAAAGAAGAAACTGACTGATCGATCAACGCACAGCCAAAACGGCTAGGGTTAGAGACTTGAAATTTTTACACTAGGTACCTTTTATGACGTAGGTCTCCACTAAGGAAGGGTTTTTGGAAATACCACCCCTAAGGTGGTAAAGTAGAGAATGAAAGTTTGTATGAAAATCCGTCATTTTTTAAGTTAAACGCATGAAAATTGGTATTTTGTATTGTATACTTTTTCTTCCAAACATGACATCCACGCGGGCGGAGCAACAGCTATACATAATAAATAAATAACACCAAACAGTCACGCACACACACGGACACACTACACTAAGATACGAGTCTTTTATCGTGGGAATCAAGAACTACGAGGGAATACGGTCCCACAACACCCAGACGCAAAATAAATATCTGTCTGTCACACAAACATTTGTCTCGGTGCGGGAATCGAACCCATGGCCTCTCGTTTCACAACCGACGACTTGCCCGCTGCGCCACGAGGCTCAAGTTATATTCCTTGACTGTATATAATTATTTTAGTTATTACACTTATTTAAAATAATTATATTTAAAATCAATAATCGCTTTTGTTTCAGTTATATTGTAATAGTTACAAAAAGGTTTATTTTTAATTTTGGGATTCATTTCACAAAGTTCTCTCGAAATTATTTAACGTCAGTATTTCTGGTCCCCAATTAAGGAAATAAATAACATTGCTGAAACGTAATAGCCAAGTAAAAAAGAAACCCTGCTCATACTATTTCTTCGGAACCAGCAATTTGTCGATATAAAAGAAGCATATTTTTATTTACTACTTGCTTTCCGTTTGCGGTTTCTCCCATACTACCTACATAAAATTGTTTATTCCTCTTCTTCAGATATTTTATGTAACGCCCTTAATAGTATTTGTAATCATTTTATTGAAGAAAAGTATGTGAATTTTTATAAAATCTATACTGACGGTTCGAAACACAATAAAATAGGCGGAGCAGCCTTTTATGATCCCTTAACCGAAAGTTACATAAAACTCAAAATCGATTCCAATATATCAATTATGCACATTGAACTGGTTGCCATTGCTGAGGCTTTATCCTATACAAAGACAATCAACCATGACAAATTCGCTATCTTGAGTGACTCCAAGAGCGCCCTGCAACATTTGGCTCGGTGTACTTCGCCCGTGCGAGGTTGCCCGATAGCCTACAATATATTGGAATCAATTTTGGAATTACAAACAAATAAAAAACAGATAATATTACAGTGGATTCCATCCCACATCAATATAAAAGAAAATGACAAAGTCGACATTTTAGCGAAACAGGCTATTGATGACGGTGTTCCTTTACCAATTACCCCATTATACTCAAATTATTTAGGTTTCATTAAAAATCAATGCATAGATATTTGGCAAGAATACTTTGACAGAAGATCAAAAGAGAAGGGTATGTGGTATAACACTATACAACCACAAATAACGACATATCCATGGATTGACCAGAATATCTTAAAACGCAATATATTAGTAATTGCTCTCAGACTACGTTCTGGACATATTCCATCGAATAAGTTTGCATTTTTAATGAAAAAGTCATTGTCTCCCAACTGCGACTTATGCGGAGTCGTAGAAGATGTTCAACATGTTTTGATGGAATGTGTCCGGAACGAACCTGACAGGAGGAATATTGTTGGTTTGAAAAGGAATTTTAATGTTGGCATTAGCAACAGTATTCTTTCTGACCCATTATCGGATGCTGCTGTAAAATTGTACCATTTAGCTAGTAAGTGCTTTATTAGATAATAATTATTGTATTATTTAATACCTTTCCTGATTGGGCGATATGGTCGCTCAGCGACAAAGCCCTATTTGTCAATAAATAAAAAAAAAAAAAAAATAATTGAAATACTCGGTACGAATACGTTTTCATTATTTGTGCCAGACCATTAGTAGCAAGTTCCAAATTAATTTTACCAAAAATATGTTATTTTCTATACAAATTTTGCAACCTGTTTAACCCCTCTTGGGAAGAAATATCAAAAAGGCTTTGTTATCTACGTAACATACGCTGACCTATTATTAGAATTTCAACTATTAAGGATCTGTTTGCTTGTGAAAATTCCGTATTACGAATATCACTTAAACTCGGGGAAGGAGGGGTGGTTATGGCGGACTCACAGACCTTCCGATCCAGTTCACTGTTCACCCGAGTGGGTGCTAGGCCAGGACTAACCAATTTTCCAATGAAATTGTACTGGTTAAAAACCCCGTTGCGGTGGATATAGAGTAGTCCCAGAGGATCCTGTACAAACTTTGGATTGCTGCCGGAACCACAGCACAGCCACACTTTTCCGCCCCGTCTCGTTTGGAGTGAAATATGTAATGAAAATAAAGTTAGAAGTTTTAAAGAATATTTGATTCTAACACTTGTATCACTTGCTTTTTATATACATTCTAAAAAGATTACAGAAAGTCCATTGAGATAGAACTTGTTTACAGTTTGGTAATTAAGTCATGTTTGACGTATTTTTTATAATGATCTTATCCAGAGATTTCTCAGCAATGCTTTGGAACGTGACGTAATTTTTGCGATTTACGAAACATAGTCTTAAGTAATACGACCTGTCTGAAGTCAATCCTTTTATAAACTTATTCAAATTCGTTCAAGAGAAGTTTCCATACCCACAGCTTCTATAGCTACAAAGCTGATCTCCTGGTGAATGAAATATTTACAGATCCAAACTTATAGATATAGATCTGAAAACTAAATAGAACTTGCTAATGTGCCTACTACCTTCTTTATACCACAATAGTGACAAACAAGCTTACGGCCCGACTGATGATAAGCGGTTACCGTATCCTATGGACGCTTGCAACACCAGGAGCATCACATGCGCGTTGCCTTACTTCCAGAAACCTATTTACTTGAAGAATCCCATAATGAATACCCCACCCTACCTATACCCTAAATAAATAAATTTTATTTGTTAAGGGTTTTTTACCCAGATTTTGTATACCCTATCGTATGCTGTGTATGCAAATGTATGATGCTATAAATAATAATATATACTGATCACACAAATAATTCTAGCCAGCCTCCGGGGCGCAGTATGTGAGGAGTCGGCTGTAAAACGTGAGGCCGTGGGTTTGACACCGACACATCATTATTATACCTTAACGTGGGGTCGGGGCTATGTGTGTGACTGTTAGTGCTATTTATTTATTTGTCTCGGTGTGGGATTCATACAGTAACCTGTCGTTACTATATAAACTGTGACAAAAATATAATATACATTCAGGTAGAAAATACACGCAGTAAACACTCATTCTACGATGTATAATAAAGACTCACAAACAAACACATGATGCATGCGTTGAGCACCTACTTGAGAATTTCCTCGTTGTTTAATGTAAAAATAGATTTTATTCAGCTATAAAGATCGGAAAATTCTAGCAATATCCTACTACCGTTGTAATATTCGATTGACAATAGTAAATATTTAAATTATAGATAAACGTTAGCGTGTGGGGAGATCAATATTTTTTCCATTATTCGTAGCGTGCTGCGAGTCTTCCCATAGATTGAGATCAAAGGCGATATTGGTGCCGGCTAGGCATACAAAGCAGAGGATGGTGTAAACAATAGTTCAGTGTATTACACGAGAACGCCACGGTTATTGCTAATGTACAATGCAAAGCTAAATTGGTTACAGCATCTTAGAACAAGCGAGATTGAATGTTATTATAAACATAATTATTTGCGTGCATCTACCGCTGCTTACTAAGGCCATATAAGAGATAGTCGTATATTCACATTTAAAAGTAGCTTTGTATTTGCGCAACTTTGCTATTTTCGAAGAACTAATGATTCGTTGCCTTTACTTACTATTATCGTGATATATTTAAATTATACTTTAACCGTTAAATACAAATTGTAAAACTATACGTTTTGTTAGTTATTTCGGGTAGTTTTTTTTATTATAGTAGGTACAATGTGGTTTTGTTCTTCATGTCAGTAAACACTTACAATTAACACTCTACCGAAAGAAAAATATATTCCAACAAATTCACATTTGAATTCCACATTTGCAGAGAAATTGATGTACATACATACTTACATATATAATAAAGCCAAACAAAAATTAATACAAATGTTAAATTGTGGCCCTCCTTCTTTTTAGAAGTTATTTGAAAAGCGATTTTAGTAAGTATCTATTACCTCCTACATATGGCAAGTCTGTAATTTGAAAATACGAAGACTTGCGTGGAATTCTAGACACAAAAAGGCTAAATAAAAGTGGGTGTACTGGTTACACCTCTGCCTATCCCTTCGGGAATTACAGGCGTGAGTGTATGTGTGTGTGTAAGATATTCCTACAGGTTTAAAAAACAAAGCCCTACCGACTGGTCATCGCCTAGCCCAAACCGTTAAGTAAATATTTTTTAATTTTAAAAACCTCTAAATGGTATATAGTGGGTCTCGCTTAATTTGGGAGTTCGAGAAATTCAACCCCTAAAAGAAAGAAAAGTATCAAATTCTGTAACGTTAAATAATATTTTGTAGTTACATTTTCTAGATTTTTTTGTCTAACCGTTTGCATTGCACGATAGGGTTAGTAAACTTTAAATTCATTTGAAATTCTTACGATTAATTTGTTTGATTCTAAAGATGTTTCCATTTCCTGTGTATAACTCTGAACATGAAGGAAGGATAGGTTAAAGTCATCTATAATAATATATAACCATTTTTTAAATTAGATGACTTTAACTTGTGTAGAGCCACATAGAATAGAAAGAACTAGGGTCAGATGGGGTAAATGCGAGAACGGGGTAAATGTAATACAATACATATATCTATATCTTCACAAAAAAAACTAGTGCTAGTGTTCTTATTTGCATTAGGTACAAACTTAAAACTTACGTACAACTTTAAAGTTGTCAGGGAGTAGTCCAAGGAGACATAAATAAATGTATGGTATTACATTTACCCCGTTCTCGTATTTACCCCACATCTGAGCCTACATATAATTCATTATAAGAAGACTAAAGAGACAAGCTAAATTGTAATTTTTTATCTTTTCTTTTCATGTTTAATCTAAGTATTCTTTGAGGCAACAAAATCAATTGATATTAATGGCACAAAATTCTTCGTGCATTTTAATAATTTCTAGAATTACTCTAAAAAATAGCTTTGTGAATTGTACTATTTTATCATTATACAAATAATCAATATTATTTCTAAAAAAACCTACCAACAAACTGCGTTGATACTTTAGTAAATTAAAGATTCCATCGTTGTAATTTTTTGCAGTTCATACGAAAGTCAATATAGAAGATAGAATATTCACTTTCTTCTTGGAGTGTTTTTTTCATGAAATAGTACCTACTATAAATGTACCCTATCCATGTTTAGAAATATATGCATGGTGGTTAGAAGCCCACATAGATTTCCACATCCACATACTAACTATTCATAATATCATAACACAAAGTAGATTGGCATTGCCTTGATTTGAGCCAATGACACCATTCGAATATTATTGTAATCATATTTTGGCAGGTAGCTACGCCCACATAGCCATGAAACAGCTTTTAATATGTAATATGAGTCATACAATGCATTACAAAAATGAAAATATATTTCATCTTTTCAAGGCTGGTAGGTTAGCTATACTAGGGATTGCACCATTTCCTTCCAAATCCGTCCAGTTTCCTTTCGACTTCTCCCCTCCATCATCTCCTGTCACTTCTTTTGTCGACGATCACGATTCCTTTAATTTTCCGGTCATCCTCTTTTCTCCTTTTCTAGTCCTATCCTCGTCGTTGTATCCCTGCCTACCAGCCCTTGATGGTGGTTTCCAAGTTCCTACGCCGTTAACCGTAATTATTTATTCCGTATGGAGTATTTCCATTTGTGTTTTGAACTGTCATAAGTGCCTATTACATGCCTACATGATAAATAAAGATAAATTTAAGTATCCAAATTTATAAAAAAAATTTTATAAAACAAGGTAATGTTGAAATGATAACTTGTATCAAGTGATCAGGGCCCAGAGATGAATCTCCATTAACCTCACTTTATTCAGTTATATGCTTAGCTTTGAATATTTTTAAAAATACATTGTTTACCTTCATTCACCTTTTTTTTTTTTTTTTTTTGTTATCGCGGGGAAAGCGTTTTATTACTGCCGCCCGCTCCGGAGGGAAGCGGATTAAGAATAAAACGGGTATGCTGGACTAGCCGGTCTTACGACCCAGCATCCCCCTCGCACGGATGATGGCTATCCGTGCTGCCGCTGGGCCGAGTCCCTAACCCCTATGTACACCCCACCCGACACTACCAGCTAAAACCCCGCGGTGGCCTTCTTCGGCGCTTGCGGAGCGATCCCGGGGTATTCTAAGGAGTGCTAGAATTGCAGCCGGAATCGCCCCTGCGCGGTGCCCTGTACGGGCCCATCTCCATGGGAGGCTAAGGAGCCCCCGCGCACCGAGCAACGACAGCGAACGAGGCCTTACCACGCGCGCTGCCGTCCATCTCGGGGTCGCACGATGCCCCAAATTTGGGAGTGCATCGATACGGGCTGACAGCCCTCCGCTGCGCGCCCGCGACCCCCGATGGCCCCAATTAGTCGCCTCGTACGACAGGCAGGGGTTGCCGTGGTGAAATTCTCAACACGCCCCCATTCCACAGGGCGGGAGACGCCGGTCAGTCGTCCACCCGGCGCCTCCTACGTCTTCTCTGGCGGCGGGAGGGATCATATCGTTCCCGATCCCTCTCAGCACTCTCCTTCTGCGAGATGACGTTCTCGCAGAAGTGGGCCACCGCACGCCAGGACCTCCGGCTGGCGACCATGGACGACACCACGGCCGGCAGCGATAGGTCTCCTCCGACGACTGCTCTGAGAGCGCTGCGCTCTTCGTCCCAGGCTGGGCACTCCTCCAACGTGTGTTGGGCCGTGTCCTCACGGCAGTTGCCACAGTGGTGGCACACGGCAGACACCTCCTTTCCGATCCGACACAGGAACGAACCGAAACACCCGTGGTCCGTCAGTACCTGCGTCAGCCGGAACGTTGGCGCACCGTGGCGCCTGTCTAACCATCTCTTTAGGACAGGACGCACTGCCGCGACGGTCCTCAAGCCCGCACTTGGGCTTTCCAGCCTGGTATGCCACTCCTCCACAGCGGTTCTGCGGAACCGGGCCACAATCTCCCTTGGGGCCAGTCTCTCCTGTCGGCGACTGGACGCCTCCTCCCGCCAGAAGAACGCTGACGAGAGGAGTTTTGCGTCCAACTCCCAAGGGAGTGTGCCGGCCAATACGCAGGCCGCCTCGTGGGAGACCGTGCGGTAGCCCCTTACTATTCGCTGCGCCACCAAACGCTGCGGTTTGCGCAGCAAGGCGACGCATCGGGCTTTCAGGGACTCAGCCCATACGGGACATCCGTACAGGGCCATTGACCGCACGACTCCAGCGTATAAACTTCGGCAAGGGTTACTAGGTCCCTCCAGGTTCGGCAGCAGGCGTCCGAGCGCGCCCGCCGCCCGCAGCAATTTCGGCGACAACTCCTGGAAATGGGCACGGAAATCCCATCGGCTGTCCAGAATCAATCCCAAGTACTTCATTTTACAGCCGATGGGAATCCGCACCCCCTCCACATCGATGTGGGGCCCTAAAGGTGGCCAAATCCGAGGCCCGTGAAAGCAAAGGGCCTCGGTTTTGTTCAGGGCCACCTTAAGACCCAGTCGCCGAATCCTGCCCACCACCTGTTCTGTTGCAAACGAGGCGAGCAGGGTGGCCTCCTGGAAAGACCTGGCCGACGCTGTCACTAGTGTGTCGTCTGCATAACAGACGACAGCGACGCCTCGGGGGTTAGTACCACGGAGCACCCAATCGTAGCCGATGTTCCACAGGAGAGGGCCCAGGACTGAGCCCTGTGGAACACCGCAGGTCATCGCTCTTCGGTGCCACCTGTCGGCGCCTGGATACACTATGTACCTATCTGACAGATACGAGCGCACCAGACGCCGGAGATACGGTGGCACCACATGGTACCGCAGTGCTTCCATTATGCAGACCCAGGGCAATGTGTTGAAAGCGTTGGCGATGTCTAGAGACACCGCCACCACCACTTCACCCCGAGCCACTGCATCCTCCGCTTGTGCCTTGACCCGCAAAATCGCATGTACAGTAGATCGGCCTTGCCGGAACCCATACTGGCACTGTGCCAAGTCCGGCCCGACCTCTACAAGATGCTCGACGAGGCGAGCGTGAATGATACGCTCGAAGAGCTTGCAGACCTCGTCGAGCAATACGATGGGCCGGTAGGCCGATGGCGACTCTGCGGGCCGCCCCTCCTTCTTGAGCAGGACCAACTTCCCAGTTTTCCACTGAGACGGAAAACGGCCCTGCTCCAGGCACGCGGAGAACAGGCCACGGAGCCTAGTACCCAGATGCTCGACGGCTAACACCCACGCACGTCCGGGGATACCGTCGAGACCCGGGGCTGTTTTCTTGCCCCGTAGCCGAAGCACCACCGCCCGAAATTCCTCGGGCGAAACCTCCGAAATAACCCTTGCCGAACTCAACGACGATGGCGTCGATGGATGTGACGCCATCGGTGGGGGAGTGACATTCACAGTGGCAGGGAACAAAGCTGCGACGACCTCTTCAACTAGATCGCCCCGGAGACTCTGAGTCAGTGGGGGCGCCCACGGGCGATACCGTCTCATCGCCACGCGATATGGACGCCCCCAAGGGTCGTTATCAAGAGTTCCCCGAAACTCCTCCTGAGCTGCAGACTTTGCCCTTGCTATTGCCACGCGCAGCGTTCTCTTAGCCCCCCTGTGGAGGCCGTGAAGCAGCCGCTCCTGGTCCTCGTCGCCGGGAAGACGGATCCGACGACGACGGTGTCTGGCGAGACGACGAAGCGCGGCCACGCAGGAGACACGTAACCGCGTAAGTTCCGCCGACCACCAGAACACCTGGCGCTTCTCAGGAAGACGTCGGACTCGGGGCATGGCCGCGTCACAGATGCGCGACATCGCTGCCCCGAACCACGACGCCTCCTGCTCGACCTGCATCGGTGCCTCCGGTGCAGGGAGCCACGCCTGCGCCAGTGCGGCCTCCTTCAGGGCCTCAACATCGAGGCGTTTTACCGACCAACGCGGGCCGTCCGACCGCGGGCCAGTCGGTCCTCCACTAGACTGGGGGTTAGGGGACAAGGCGACGTCGAACCGAATATATCGGTGATCCGACAACGTCTCCTCGTGCACCAGAACTCTCCAGTCACGGACACGGCGGGCAATAGCTGGGGTGGCGAACGTGAGGTCCACCACCGATCCGCCATTATGCCGCACGCACGTGTTAACCGACCCGCGATTCACGACGGCCAGGTTGGCCGAGATCGCCCATTCCTCCAGGGCCTCACCACGCCTGCTGGTGACCGACGAACCCCAAGCCAGAGACTTGGCGTTGAAGTCGCCGGCAACGAGAACGGGGCGAGGCTGACTGTCTTGCACCACCAGAGCCCCCAGCCGAGTGAGAAAGTGCTCGAACTCGGCCAGAGATCTATTGGGGGAGAAATACACACCCACAATCCAGATCCCCCCCAACAGAACCGCCACGCATCCCGACCCCTTCGCTACTTTTTCGAAGGGCGGGGAGCCGGCGGCGCCCCGAGTGATGACGGCCACCAAACCGTTAAGGTCCCCTGCCCAGTCTTCCCTGGGGGGAACAAAATACGGCTCGGCAACCACAGCCACTTGTATTGACCACTGCGCCATGCTCTGGACTAGCAGGTCTTGAGCTCTGGCGCAGTGATTAATGTTCGCCTGGAGGAAACGTTGCGCCATATTAATGGGCGATCTCCATCTGGCCCTCTATGGGGAGCGCTGTTGGCTGGGCCACAACCCCCCTTCCCCGACCACGATTTACGTGGCGGGGGCGGGAGGAGGCGACGCATGTCTTGGCGCCCACCTGGTGCCCCGCGGGTTTACCTGCATCAGCGCAGACTGCGCAATGCGGCTCCGCGGAGCACTCCTTGGCCTTGTGGCCCAGTTTACCGCAGCGGTAGCAGACGCCGCTGCGGTCACACTCTTCGGTGCACCGTGCCCGCACATGTCCCTTGTGCAGGCAGCGGTAGCACCTCATAGGCCTCGGCTCAAGGAGCTGGACGCGCGATGCTACCCAGCCAATCAGCACACGGCCCGAACTTAAAATTTTGTCAGCGACCTTGGCGGGGCAGCGCACCCACACCGCACCAAGGCCCGACCGGTCGGGGCGGATCTCCCCGACTTTAAAATTTTCCACCGCATTGCTACACCCCGCTTTTGCGAGGGCCGAAGCGACCATCTCCGGGTCGGCAGACGCATCCAACCCGGATACTCGTAGTTCCGCGGTCTTGAACGGGCGGGAAACACGGACATCGTCCGCCAGTTCCGTTCCGCAGAACACCTCCCGCACTTTGTTAGCGAGGGAGTCGGCCCTCGCTTCAGACTCCGGGCCGGGCACCTCGTACAGGTACCCGCCTGTCGCCATTAGGCGAGCTCGCATTTCGGCAATGCCAAGACCGGCCAGATCAACGGATCGCTGGACCTGACGCAGCACATGGGCGTACGTAATGCCCCGCTCCAACCCCTCAGGTGTCACCGTCAACGTGACGGCTGCCTTGCGAGGCAGGTGAATCCGTGGCCTTGGCCGACCTGGCTGCGGCTTCGGTGCGGACGCAGCAGTATTCGGCAAGGCCTGGGAATTCTTTTTCCCCTTTTTGGCCACGACATTCCACCCCTCCTCCATCGACACAGGAGCAGGGGGCAGCGGCCGGGGCACACAGGGTGTTTGGGCCCGTGGAGCGACACGCCCTTTTTTATTTCTGTTCCCCCCCCTGCGGGACTTACTCAGGGGAGGTAGTTGGGACGTGGCGGACGTCGATGGTACAGGCCCAGCCACAACAGTAGGCACGGGTCGAGGACCATCATTAGGGGCGGGCTGGGCATTGCTTTTGCCCTTTCCCTGCCCTTTTCCTTTCGGGGTGGCCGGTGGGCCGGCGGCGACTGGTGGGGCCTTTGATGGCCCAGCAACGGCGGGCGTTGCCGGAGCTTTAGCCCTATCGGCAGCCAACGGAGGCCGCATGATGGGCTCTGGAGGTAGCCTTGCGTATATATTGCTCAAGCGCGCGTCCAGAATATTAAAAAATCGGCGCTCGAACTGCTTGAGGCACTCCTCCTCTCCAGCTACGGCTCCAGTTTGGGCCGCCGGCTGCGACTGTCCTTGTATTGCTTGGACAGTCGCCATCATCTCCTCCAGGGTCCGCTGTTGGGATGCAAGGGAGGCCTTGAGGAAGGCGATTTCTTGGGCCATCGCCACCTTTTCGGCCTCCAACCTGGCCATCTCTGCGGAGGCTGACTCCTCGGCCCTCTCCAACAGCTCTTTCGCCACGAGGTTCAGCCTCCGCTGCTCTGTCCCATTAATATTGCGGGACTTCTCTGCCACGTCCCGGATGATGGCTGACATCTGCAAGCGCCAGTCACGGTCACCAGATACGTCCATCGCCGTGGTGTCTTCGTCAGACAGCACAGCCGGACTCACTGAGACAGCAAGAAGTTTTTGCGCTGGTTCGAAGTCACTGTCGCTTGCAGATGCGTCCAGCTGTCGAGCTCTTAGCGCCCTCTTTGAGCGCGTCATCATGCCGCTCGTCCCGGCCTTGGTCTCGGGAGCCGAAACCACTAAAGCGGCCCCGACTATCTTCTCGTTGGGCTGACGCCCATCGTCGTCCGTCTTCCCAGGGTCACTATCGTCCCCCGGGATAGATACCTTCCCCACTACCTCATCTTGGTTTTTGCTTTTTGATTTTAATTTTTTCATTGTTATTCCCACGATTATGGGGGATATAAACGGTCCGCCCAGGCAGTGCCCCCTGTACCTGGGTAAGCTTGATGTATCACGCACGGAGGGGCAGCAGGTACTCCGGCGGCGTGGTTCGCACTAGCGACCGAACTACCCATCGGCCATGCATCCCCTCGCGGTGCGCCGCCGCTTGGGATTCGGGGTGACTTTTTATAGAGGTTTTCTCCCTCGCGGCCCAGGCGGTTAAGCCAAGACCCTCGGTCCAGTCGGAGCGCGAGACGTGACCACAGACCTCCTTTTGACTGGATTACGATATACGACGGTGGCAACAGGAGAGAAAACCTCCCCTACTGCCAGCTCGGCGGCGGGGTAAGCGCACACCGAGCCCGCCGACGCCCCCGATACAGAACCCGGGAGTAGCCCAAAGAAGTGGGC
Source organism: Laothoe populi (assembly GCA_905220505.1). NCBI lineage: Eukaryota > Metazoa > Arthropoda > Insecta > Lepidoptera > Sphingidae > Laothoe > Laothoe populi. Next base: position 9,647,946 of record HG992152.1, read on the forward strand.
ACAAAAACTGACGACAGCCGCCGCAACAGGCGACGACTGCCATCCACCTTTTGTCAGGATATCGGCCGTCGGTCAACGTGACCGCCGTTGCCCAGGGTGCACCACGTGGAGGTTTCCTGACTTCGCACCCCTACCTTCATTCACCTACCAGCATTTTAATTAAAACTCCAGTAGCCTACAGTTTTGCTATGGCTTTACTTGAATATAAGTAGAACAATATAAAGTGAGAGATTTTTTTTATATTTTTTTGTACAAAACAAGACGGCTCTAGCGGTGGCAAATGATTTATTACGGAATAACATTACACGGCTTGATTTATTTTATCAGTATAAGGTGTAGTACCAATTTTAATAAATTGGAGTTTGCATAATAATATTTTTATCGTCTCGTTACTCTCATTTGCACAGTGATAGTGTGGGTATATAGAGACTCAAAAATGTTGAAGACCAATTCCAGGTCGGGCATTTCATAATTTGTCTTTGCATTTTCAATTCTACAAATCAGTTACACACATAATGAGTTGTCTAGGGTTGGAATTTGAGAACGGTATGGCAATAGGCTCGCCACCTATGACATCATGGGAAGGTAATAAGTTGGTAAAATTTGGGTGTACTGGTTATACCTCTGCCTACCAATTCGGCAATTGCGGACGTGAGTTTGTATCTATATAAATCGTTGTCCCATATTTGATCTTTAATAATAATTAACTTAAATTATACCCTCCAAACTGCTCAATAAACACAATACTGCTCAATACTGTAAAATAAGTAAATTAAAATTGTTTTAAGTTTTACGTGATGTTTTAAATATATTAATGACCAGAAATTTGTTCTGCAGCAGGATATCAGTTAATGGAACGGCTATGTCGTATCTATTATGTAGTTAGACAACAACGTTTATAAATTTAGGAAGACGTGAACGATCTCCCAGTTAGGAGACAGACACGTGACCTTTAATACTTTGCAGCGGCAGCGGCTTTGCTGTGCCCTGGTATTGCAGAGGTCTATGGGCGGCGGTGACTACTTACCATCAGGTGGCCCGTCTGCTTGTCTGCCTACCCAGGAATTTAAAAAAACGTTTAACTCGTGCTAAACTCTACCATGTGTTCTGAAGTGTTCTGAACAACGAAGTAGCAATACTTTGACAGCACTTCTTTCGAAATTTTACCTGAAATTACATGATAGCTGTAAAAGTAATATTTCAGTGATTTTTCCTTCGGGAGTATACATTTTATAAATATAAGTACTTTAATGGATTAAGCATTTTTTCATTTTTTTTTATCGCAGCTGTGTTTCAAGGTGATAAATGTGACAAAATTAAATGATTTAGTGTTATTAAGTATGATTTAAATTCTTTACATATAGATAGCTTATCGATAATATTTTGAGGTTATTAATGAAAATTGTTTAAAGTGCATATCAGCGTATTAGCAAAATAAAGAAGAAGGCCGATGCCGGGAAGCGGGTGTGTAATACCCTCGAAATGTCAAAATACTAAAACCAAAATGTTACATATACAATTAATTACTTATACTCGCAACGAAAATAAAATAAAGACTAAGCAAGCTGAAGTGGCAATGGGCCGGTCACATTTGTCGTAGAACCGATGACCGCTGGGGTAGTAAGGTTCTTGAGTGGAGACCGCGTACAGGTAAACGGAGTGTGGGACGCCCTCCTGCTAGATGGAGCGACGATCTGCGCAAGGCTGCAGGTAGACATTGGATGCATAGAACCGAAGATCGGGTTCAATGGCGAATCTTGGGGGAGGCCTATGTCCAGCAGTGGACTGCGATAGGCTAATGATGATGATGATGATGATGATGATTTACTTCGTATTTTGTTCGGAGCTGAAGTTACGTATGAAAATTGTCATGGTAACCTCGCTAATAAGGAAAATAGATCTCTGCCATAATATTATATTTCCGATTCTAATTAACCACTATAACAATATACTAGAGAGCATGTGTTTAATTTGTTGAAAGCAACAGCTTAAATCTTCCTTAATTTAAATTTCACATAATATGTTTGATTATATTTATGATCAATTTATTAAGCTTATTTGTACCACCACCGTGGTTTTTTTTTTAAATCAGTAAAAATAATCAGTTCGGTAGCCTTTTGTGTGTCGCCATATAGGTATCTTTCGGTATTTATCGCGTAGTTTCACGGCCATTCGAAAAAAATTCTAGTTCACCTGCTAACAAATTGTTACCGTGGTACATCGTTACATTAGAGGCACAACCAAGTCATTAACTACCGAACTCAAAACAGCCATGCTCCAGTTGGTAGCCGCTGGGCCAGGATGGTAATTAATATGCAGTGACTACGGAACTACTCGTATTTAGCGAACTAGTTTACTTGACAAATAAATTACATAGTTGAAGCGAAACCCTCAAAATATATTAATTCCAACTTGAAGAGAGTAAATATTAAAAGTAAAGACAAAATATTTTAAACATAATAGAGATATGTAGTTTCTCAGGAACTAACTTATGATAAAATTAGCCTTTGCCTGCGATGTCGAATAGATAATATATATTATATAGAGGAACCTTAAATATTTTAGAGTAAAAAGTGGCATGTATTGTGGAAAATATTTCATAATCGGTTATAATTTAGGGTTACCAACCCCGGACTACAAATACTAGCATTTAAAGTTAGAAAAAGTAGGACAATTCAGTTTAAAAACAGGACGCATCTTTGTTTTTAAATAGCGTGAACACTTGCGAGCCGAGAGGCCGCCCCTAAAGTAAGGATTGCAAAAGAGGTGTGCGAATTTAAAAACCCAGGACGCTGCTTAAAAACTATCCAGGACACCCCAGGACACTCTAAAAGCCAGGACATGTCCTGGGAAAACATGGGGGTTGGCAACTTTAGGTTATATGGTTGCATAAAGGCCTAGCACTAACGTACAAACAAACTAAACATATTTTGCCTTTTATATCATTAGTAAACAAGCTTAGATTAGGTAGGTACAAGGGAACATGAAATAATGAACACAAACAGAGGGGTTGCTCTTGACAATTTCCAATTTAAAATTGGGATTGGGTTCGAAAACGGTACAATTGGCACTCTTGAACGCAAGGCCAGCGCACGATTCTACTGAATATGGCGGAATTTATAGTAACTTAATGAAATAGAGTATTTACGATCGCTAGTTCGTAAATATTCCATTTCATTTATTTGACTGAGTTACGAATTCCAATATCTTCTAAATTGAAATTGAATCTGTATCGAGTTCGAGATTGGAATTGATTTCAAGAGTAGGCCTACTGGATTGAGAGTAGAAATACAGTTTAAACGTCAATTATGAATGAGTGAAAACATCAATGATGACACAATTATTTTCCACATCATTTCAAGACTTTTATGTATACAAGTAAGTTAAGTTTATATAATAGCTTAGAGTATTATAATAGTAAAGATATTTTGTAGGTACTACATGAGTAGTTTCGAGTGCTGAAATTCTTGAAGTGCTGATTCTTTATTTTTATATAGGGATTCATTTCGATGTAATTAAAACGCCACGACGTCCAGTGAAGAAGAGATTATATATTTTTTATAACCACAGACAATGTAAAATTATAAATGACAGATTATAATAATACAGATTATGTTACAGCTAGTACTGTTGATAGTTCATTACTCGCCTACAGAATGGCAAACCTCTTGAATTTAATAGACTTGTCTTAATCATAGCAATTAGTGGGACGTTTAACATCGATTTCGTACTTGTACTCGCATAGACGATTACCTCTGTATTGCCAACATATCAATAGTATACGAGTAAATACGTGGTAGGGGTAAAGATGGGACTGCCCACTCAAAAACTCTCAGTGTCTTCCTCTCCCTACAAATCATAGACTCGAATATATACGATTACATTTAAAAGGTTGGTTTTTTATTGACGCTTGGGCTAAATAAATCTTACTACTATTATAAATGCGAATGTTTGGATGGATGGATGTTTGTTAGTCAATCACGCCACAGATACCATGGCACAGATATATAGTACGCGACAGCTCGACATGGCAATTTTCTAGTGATGTGGCAAAATGTAGCAGGTAATTTATATCGATATTTATTTTATTGCAATGCAAGAAAATAAGACTAAAATTAAATAAATAAGGTTTATTATGAGTAAAATATTTTATAATAATATTTTATTCATCACAATCAATATCAATTATGGGCGATTTTAATTGTTTGTTGTGTCCTGCTAATTTCGATTCGGATTGTATTCTGTTTTTTTTTTGCCACCCTTTTAGATAATATTCACATCTCACATTATATCCGCTTGCTTTCAAAGGGAGGAGGTAATTAGATATAAGTGGAACTTTTGACAGTGCCGGTGAAATATAACCTCCAAGTTATTAGCAGCGTTATTATATGCCATGATACAGTTTCATTATGAATGTTAAGATATTAAGGTACTGTTATTAATAGCTTGCGAAAGCCGTCTCAAAATCAATAATGTGATGGTTCTTCAAAGTAAAGATGTTGAGATGATAGTGCTCTAAGAGTTGTAGTATTTCTTTAACGATGACTGACAAACTAATAAATAATTTTGATCCATGAACAACCACTGACCCTGAATATCAGAAGAATTATGGGCGAGATGCTGACCGTGCTGGCTGAGCGTTGCTAAAGTATGGAGTTTAAGAAGTGGAGGAGGATTTCGGTCTCTGGAAATCTTATTCACCAAATGAATTGTGAAGGGAAACTATAATTTCGAGGTGGGTTTAATTGATGCCCTGGTACTCTCCTGGTTGAGCCTACCCATTCATGCTGCAGTCAAAATTGTCTTCAGCGTGACTGTACCGTTTTCAAACAACATATTGGTAAATTCACCACTCGATTAAACTAGTTACCATGATTTTAAACTGTTAAGGCCGAAAGTTTTGTTTTACAACATTCGCCAGACCAGCGTCCGATTCAAATGCAAAGAGGACTCTAACACGAGTTTGTTATCAATAAAGACTTAATTGTATGTGAATCAAATCAGGAACTTGAGTAAAATAATCATTTATATTAATTTCTTTAACTCACATCGTACAGTTTGTTAAGTATAAATATATTTATATCAATCTACCAATGAAAAGGTCTTCCACGCTAATCATCCATACCCTTTCCTCACAATGAAATACGGATGAATATTGATGCTTAATACCTATATTCCAATAAATTTTGCGTATGAGGAAAAGTTATTCATATATTGAATAGTAAAATTCGAAAAAACATTTCCAAATAATATTAGGTAAGATATTTTTAAGTTTACATACTAACGTATATTCTAAAATGAATAGGAAAGAAGTACAGTGACCCCTGTATCGCCAGGGTTTCAATGTATTTTGTTGTTTTCTTACTAAGAGAGAATAAAATAAAACTAATATTAAGGACTGCCTCGGTGGTGCAGTTGTAAATGCGTTATAACTGCTTTGCTGAGGTCTTGGGTTCGATCCCCGGGTCGGGTAAAGTGGTATTGAGTTTTCAGTTTAGAAATACTCAGTATCAGCCCGGAGTCTGGAATTGTGCCCGGTATGGCGATAGGCTCGCCCCCATTATGGGACACAAAAAGGCTAAATAAAAGTGTGTGTACTGGTTACACCTCTGGCTACCCCTTCGGGGATTATAGGTGTAAGTGTATATGTAATATTAAGGATTTTATCACCGTTTATTGCAAATTTTAGTCCCGGTGTTTAGAGAACTTGACAGCCTTCATGGTCATGAGACGTTTTATCAGTTTTTACGTCTTTGCGGCGTCGGGCGTTTTTCGGTCGATCCGGTGGTAGACTTAGTGTCCGGCATCAGCACGGCTTATGTTGGGCTATAAAGCGCCTTGATATAGAGGCTCTAGAACTTACTGCTCTAATGGTTTGGTGGCTGCTCGTGCCGGAAGGTTTAGGTCGAGTAATAAGCGGAATGGTTCGGGCTGGCAATGTCGGATGTATGCGACGCCGGTTCGCCCTGAGTCCGACACCTTCCGTCTTGACGCCAGGTGTAGGTACTGGTGGACCATCTGAGACAGGTGTTTTCGGATCACGGATGTTTTTTTTTATCTTAGCACGGCAAAGTGACCGCACTTCACCTGATGGTAAGCGCAGTACGGTCCAATTAGAGTATCGAGTAGCGAGAGACGATCTATCCCCCGCTACTCAACACAATCATGCCGGCCTGCTCCTTCACACTACGCCATGGGCAAGAAGGTGAAGAAGCGGTCGAGGGTCTATTGTCAGAGTACTTAGAAGGCCGCAAAATGGCCAACATTGTACCCCAACTCTAGACCCCCAAAAAACCGGATGTACACTGGCTGATCCCGGAACGCGACACACTTGCGTGTGCCACTATGGCGGGTGTATGGTTTTTCGCTTCGTTCCTGTGTCGGATCGTTAAAGAGGAGTCTGCGGTGTGCCACCATTGTGGTAACTGCCGAATCGACACGAACCACACACACCCTTAAGTGTCCAGCCTGATGAGACGGCAGTAATAAATCGCTTTGCCACTCGACAACAAAAAAAATTACATGGGGCGGACAAATGCATTTTATTTCAATGAAAAATTTGTTTTATTTCAATTTGTAATATTCAAGTAAACATAAAAAAAACAATAACAGATTTTTTCATTTATTCACTTCATAAACAGCCAGGTTTAATATGCCAGTTCCATTTACATTTGACTGCATCTTTTTTCGCCATTTTGAGCACTTTTATTAACTGGTGATTAATAAACTGCCACTATGCAAAAAAACATGTCGCTTGCTCGGTGAAAAATTAAACCATCCCACGGGAACTGTACATTTTTCCGGGATAAAAATGTAAACTATATATATGTAAACTATAAGCTATCTCTGTGCCAAATTTCAACCAGATGCGTCCAGCCGTTGTAGCGTGATTGTAATATTAGTAGGATTTTCTAACTTATACACATAGGCTGTATAATTAAACAGTCCCGATTATAACGATAAAATAAAAGTCTTACGGGATCATTGTGAATGTCAGAAGTAAAGTATTCTTACTCATACAGGGTCCACTTAATCAGTATATACAACATGTAACATGATTAATGATGATTAACACTCTGAAAGTGGTTTGTTCAGAAGAAGCGACTGAATCGTTACCATAAATTTTTTAATAGACGATTTTTTTTCCAAAAATAATTAACACTCAGGTAAATAATAGTCACCCTTTAATTTAACGTTCAAGACAAACCAAACTGAAACATAACTCGATGCGATAAAGTCTTTTCTAAATGCAATAATAAACGAACACTTTAAAAAATCAAACAATTAAAATGACGAACTTTAAGTTTAAAATTAGTACAACTAATTTCATAAAAAACAATATTTATATTCATCGCAGTCTAATTTCAATACATGAATTATGATTGTAATAATATTTTTAAATTGGGGTGTCTGAGGATGTGCGTTATTCCCGTTACACCTAGTATATTATATAAGTTGTGTATTTAATGACGTATGTGTGGAAAATCTAGATATTTACAGCATCGGCGCATCGGGCCGATTTTGATAAGTTATCGATCGATCTGTCCTTTCCTAAGTAGGCCAAACTTCAGTATCCAAAACTTGTATGTTTCCGACTGAGATATTCTTCTCTTAAATCAGGTTTTATTTGTGTATTTAGTAATGACACTACACTTCGATCGACGAGACGACAGCTTAAATCCGAGTAAATATCAAAGTTCCTGACTGAATCCCGAGCATGCCTGTTATCCGTCGCGTTGTACTAAACAAATATTTCTTTCGCGTATATAATTTGACGCCTTGATACTTCTGAGCAAGTTCTGAGCATAATATCGCTAGAAAAAACGAGGAAATTTATTTTATTTCATGACTATGTAAATAGCAACGTAAGATGTTTTCATCATGATTAATGTCATTTTTTAAAATATCGAATACAAAATATGACGAACAATAGCTCAGATACAAAAAAAACATGATTTATGTATGTATATCTACATGCAGACGTTAGTCAGTTCTAAAGGCAGACTTTCGATGGTCGCGCCAAGCATCAAACATGGGCACAAGTAACGTAGTATCAACGCCACCTCATCTGCAAATTTATATAGTATCATCATGTTATATACATCTATAACTATGTATTTGTTGTTATTTAATTATATTGGTGTTCCATGAGCGCTATGTCATGTCCTTCTTTAAACGAGGCTTAAGAAGAGTAGTCCTTCAACGATAGGCAGCGGCTTTGCTGTGCCCTGGCATTGCAGAAGTCTATGGGCGGCGGTGACTACTTACCATCAGGTGACCCGTCTGCTCGTCTAATAAAAAATAAAACTATAGTAAATCGTTCGAGTGAAGTCCAAGGTAGCATCACAAATACACGGCATCAATGTTGCTTTCAATGGGAGGTTGACACAAGACATTTTCATTGACTGACACGTTCAACTGATGCGGCCATCGGAAGTAGACTTTAAACTTAGAGTATTTAAAACACTTTAAACCTATTTACACCTTTAATCAATATGCATTGGTAATGTTCGAAATTAATGAAAATATTATATAATTAATATTTTGGATTGTTAAATATTGGGAACGTTTTTATGATTAAAATATCATATCAATATTCTATTCGAAAGACTTATGGGTTCAATTTTTATTCAGCTAATATAGCTAATCCATAATCAGTTTTGAAATATGTAATAATTAAATATTAAGGTTTTAGGCTCACGCCAATACATATTTATTATTTGAAACTAACTTTAATTCAAAGACTCTTTAAATTTGTTACCTGTGTAGTACATAACAACACATACTGACTTAGATATATCTGGAGTAATTAGTCTGAATTATTCATAAAATATATATAAGGTTTGGTGTTGCTAAAAGTATGTTACTCATTTTTATATTCCTTATTCGCAGTTTATGGAAGCTTCAAACACACTCTTTCAGTCTGGTGTGGCAATAAACTAAGCAACAGTGTCTAAATAATAAAATAAATATGACAGCAGCAAACATCTCCCGTAAATGAGATTATTTTCTTTATTCAATACTAACTACTGACCGCGGCTCCGCTCACGTGAATGTTATTTTTGGGAGCTATATTTTACTAATTATATCACTTCATATCTCACCATGCCTAATCGCCGTAATACAGCTATTGTGAACTATAAATACTCATAACTTTTAATTGTATGAACTGATTTTAATGAAATAAAAGACTAATGTTACCTCGATATATTATGCTCTTTAGTTTTACTTTACGATTTTTTTGTAAAAACACAGTACGTTAGACGTGATAACTTGACAGATAGACAGACAGACAATAATCCCAAAAAAACTTTTGGTTTCTATATCGATATTATAACATAACATCATCAACATTTTGCAAAAATATTAAATGTACAGACAAATTGCCTCTGCAGTTTTATTATAGTATAGACTAACGTACTGAGAAGGAATTGTCCTTAATTACTGTTTTATCATCTGAAATATCGATATAAATATGAGCAGAATCAAAACAACAAAGACATCTGTTCTGAACTTGGTAGTGAGGGTAGTCTATCGTAGGAATCGGTTGCGCCCCTTGAGGGTCACTAGAGCGATGTCGGTCTCAAATAATGGGTATACTACGGCAATGTAACTCGTTATCGTTGGTTTTCACCATGGTGGACACAATCCAGTCGGATATATCCATGGTTGTCTTGAAAATATCGCTGAGAGCGATAAGACCGCCAATTGTACTTGTAGTGTTTCTATCTTGTGTATTTTTAGTGTACAATAAAGAGTATAAATAAATAAATATAATATACGAAGTACTATCCCACCAACAAGATCTAACAAACCTCTCATACAGATTTCATTTCTGTAAACTACAATAAAATAGTTTAACTTGCAACTTAATTTGACCAACTCAAAGAAATCCTCTCGCATACTATGTTAATTGCAGAAATGACTAATGTTGTTTTTTACGTTCTATAGTTACTAATTACTTTTTTTTGGGATCAATCTATCCAAGACTTTCTGGCAGAGATGGTCATTAGCGATAAGACCATTATTTTCACTCACTACGGTACATTTTATTTTGTGCAAGTGGAGAAAAATAAACAGTTATCTATGTGTGTCTTACAGACATCTTAAGACTTTGATCTCATTCTGTTTAATTTAATCTGTATATATAAAAGAAGAAACTGACTGACTGACTGACTGATCGATCAACGCTCAGCCTAAACGGCTGGGGTTAGAGACTTGAAATTTTGACAGTAGGTACCTTTTATCACGTAGGCATCCACTAAGGAAGGGTTTTTGGAAATACCACCCCTAAGGGGGTAAAATAGGGGATGAAAGTTTGTATGAAAATCCGTCATTATTGAAGTTAAATTCATGAAAATTAGTATTTGGCATTTTAGTTAAAAATAAAAAATATGTGTATCAGGATTTTTGGAAATTCCGCCCCTAAGGTAGTAAAATAGGGAATGAAAGTTTGTATGAAAATCCGTCATTTTTAAGTTAAACGCATGAATATTGGTATTTTGTATACTTTTTCTCCCAAACATGACCTCCTCCACGCGGGCGGAGCCGCGAGCAACAACTAGTACTACTATATAAAACAAAAAATAAATATATAAAAAAGTTTTTTATATAATCGCCACCATATAAGACGTCTAAAGTGTTTAAATATTTTTTTTATCACAATATAGGATTTAAATATCTATCTTTTGATTTATTGGGTAAATACTTAATACCTTTATAAATGACATTATACGTATTTGATGCCTAATACAGCTATGTAATTCCAACAACACAACCCAATTCACGTGTTCTCCGTCATTTACTCCATACTTGATTTACCCCGGATATTCGCTTGAAGAACGCTTCAGGCTGAGGTCAGGATATGTCTGTATGTCCAGCCGGACGACTGCTATCGCCGTCTGTGCTGCATGGAAGACCCCTCCTTCTCCACCCTGTAGGTGCACGTCGACCTCGGCTCCCAGAATCAGGTTTACGTATGCCTATACAGGTCACAGCAGCAGCAATAGCAGCGATAGCCTAGTTGGTTGCGGTACGGACTGCCAAGACGAAAGTCGTAGGTTCGAAACCCTAATGGCATACACCTCTGACTTTTCTAAAGTTATGTGTGTATTAAAATGTTAATTATCGCTTGATTTAACGGTGAAGGAAAACATCGTGAGGAAACCTGCTTACCTGAGAATTTTTCGAAGGTATGAGAAGTCTGCCAACCCGCATTAGGTCAGCGTGGTGGACTAAGGCCTAACCCCTCTCATTAGTAGAGGAGGCCCGTGCCCAGCAGTGGGACAATGTTTTATACAGGGCTAGTATTATTATATTATTATTATACAGGTCACACGACGGGGACGTGGAGACAACTCGGCTATTTAATTACATTAGCCAGGCGACCGACGACGCACAGGAGTAGTTTCCATCAGCGGAATTGGTTGTTCTGGTGGACTTCAACGCACACCGTGAGTTATGGTTAGGCTCCGCCAGAACTGACCATGCTGGCAGAACTGCTCATGTATTCGTTTTGACTCATATCTTGACACAACTGGTGAACCAGCCTTTCCTCGCTTAGTGTGTTCCACCGTCTGTATCATGGCGAATGCTCTGAAGAAATGTTTAATCTTATCCCATAAAAAACTCATTAAATAATTTTTTACTTCGTGCCTCGTTATCAGATCTTAACCTCATTTATAAGCTCCCTCTTTAAATTTAAATTAAAGGTTCAGAAGCAAGTGCGTATTGTGTATTGACTTCAAAGCGAGTGTCTTTTTGCAAATATTTCAAGGAAACTTGCCTGTCAAGCACCCGCCTCAGCTCTTAGTTCAAAAATACACTTTTATTGCTCGAAGAACTTGAATATAAAGTCATATTAAAATTACCTACTCTTCTTAAATCTTATTATTTCCATATTATATCGTATTTTGTTTAACTACTGCTTATATATAATAATCTAATATGAAAATTAATTTGCATATTATGATACAAAAATTACAATAAATTCTCACTGAGGACCAACGCCAAACGTACCAATATTTCAGTTATGGGTTTGTACATCGCACTTTAGTGTAGGTCTATAGTTTATTAAAATACGTTTCTTGTTTGTTAATGTTGAGAAAATATAATATAGGTATATTCAAATACGCATTGGTGTCTACACACAATTTAGCTAACCAAAAGTCTACAAAAAATCTCGCTTTGTACAAAATACTTCATACTTACATATTTCATATTTTGGAATCTCTTATCGCACATCATTTTCCCGCCACTAATATGAAAGTAGACTTTGACCCCTTTCTAACGGGCTTAAAAAAGTTCTCGATTTGGATGTATTGTTTTTTTTCTTCCTATGAACATCGATTTTTACAAGGAGCGTACACAGATTTAGATGGAATATTTTAGTTCGTTTATTTTTTTTATACCTGCGTATGGCATACGAGGTAGTGGGTCCCCTGATGGTATGTATCTCCACCGCGCATGATCAACAACAATATCAAAATAATCATAGGTGGATTGCCGGCCTAAAAGGAATGAAGTTGGAATTTGAAAGCACAGGATTTTTGGCTTTATAATATCGTACTCAACGTACCAAACGCTACAGTAAAGTTGTTACTTAATTTCAGTCAAAACTATCTACAGCATGTGTCTACCACTGTTTTATTTTTCATTCAAATTCATATAGGTATATGATTGAAGATCAACACAACCTGTTTGTTTTATCGTGCAAAGATAGCTAAAGGGTGACGAAAATTACCTCAGGAAACCGTTAATTCATATTTACTGCTATATTATTTATGAAACATAAAAGTTTACGATAGGTGGAAAGGCCGCAAGCATAGTTATTATAACGTTATATGGAGCATATAGGTCACCTTTAGTAGAGATTTAATTATCTAGGAGTATAACACTAACGATTATCACAGTATAGTAAGCTCTTTGTTTTCGTAAAGAAAATGCTTTATCGCTCTCGCCCAGTTTAGAGGATGGTAATGTTATAATCATGAATTTTAGGACTTATATTCTTCAGAGAGAAATGAAACGCAACCGAACGTATGGAGAGTCAAGTTCTTGACGTATTCAAAATCCCATAGTGGACCTAATCGGTACACCAGCAATGGCCTCGGGCTCACGAGGTGAGAAGCACCCTGATGCTTCTAAGCGATACCGCCTAGCGACTTATGGTTCACAGACTCTCGGGCACGCCCTAAGCGTCAATGACAGCAACGAGGTTAACCGCGCTGTCGTGCATCTCGCGATAAGCGGCAATAGACTAGGGGAGTGGAACAGACTACTGAGACAAAGGTCACAGGTTTGACCTAAGTCGCCAGGGTATATATCTCTGATTGGTTTCAGTTATGTCTGTATTTTTATTTAACTAGCTTTTGCCTGCGAGTAAGCCCGTAGCGTAGCGTAAGACGTCCTGTGACCAGGTGGAGCGCCGACATACTCAAAGTGGTGGGCAGTGACTGGAAAAGAAGAGCTGAAGATCGGGCTCAGTGGCGCATCTTGGGAGAAGCCTACGTCCAGCAGTGGACTGACCCCGGCTGATGATGATGATGATGATTTAGCCCGCGTTAAATGAGTGTGTCGCAATCCTTCCTCGGGGTTATAGATACTGAATTATATGAAAATTGGTTCAGCGGTATTGCCGTGAAACGTAAGAGACAGAAAACTTTCAATCCGTAATTCATCGTCTTAGGTGTTTAAAAAAGAAAGGATATATGTGTACATTTATTTCTAAACAGAAGCAGGTATAGGAAATTCCGTGGTCCTTAGTTTGTACATGACAGACTTCCATACAATCGTTCATCCCTTATTTTACCCCCTTAGGGGTGACGCCCATTTATGTTGCGTCACATTATCGTCACATCGAGCATAAGAGAACGGAATGATAATATTTTAATTGACGTAATTAAACACCCAACATATAATAATACCAGAGTATAATACCCACTTGCCACGGCTGGGTACGTGCCTCCACTATTAAGAAAATACTTTATACGTCTTTGAACTATTTATTTAGAATGACTTACATGTAATTAGAATTACAGGCATGTAATTCTTCTCACGATGTTTTTGTTCACCGTTTAAGCACGCGATGAATACACACGTGACTTAAAAATCATGCCCGTATATCATTTAGTTTATGCAAATAGTTTCGAACCTGCGATATTTTTTCCTGTATCCTGTATCTATTCCAACTAGGCCATAGCTGCTTCCTTACTTTCATACCCAACAATCATATCGCACATTTGCTTAATTTGAATACAAAATATTATAAATTGAATTCTGCCACACACTGACAAAATTGATGCCGATGAAATTCTGTTTATTAAAATAAATGACGCAACGTATGTTCAGCCATGTGTGAACATAATGAGTTTTATGTATAAAATGATTTGCTCAGCATTATGTGACGGTGTGTAATGTGGTGCGGCCTAATTTAGTCAAGACATCAAAGCTGCTAAAAGATTTTAACAAAGATGTCAAAAAATATTATAACCTATTTGGGAAATTATACAATACACATTTATCGTTTTAAACCATAATTTTAGCAAGCGAAAGTTAATTGCACCAGTTACATTTAAAGAGTGTATTTCTGGCGCTTTAAGGCGAGTTATTACTCACCAATGTTGGCCATAATTTTGTTGGCTTAAACATCGTTTTCTTAACAAAAGGCCTAACCCCTCTCATTAGTAGAGGAGGCCTGTGCCCAGCTGTGGGACAATGTTTTAATATAGGGCTAGTATTATTTATTATTATTATAAACATCGTTTAGGCATATCGTATGTTGATAGGATTTTAAAGAAACGTCTAAATTCTTTTTGTCTAATTGTCTAAATGAATGTGTTAGTATTTAGTTGAGTAGAGAAGAAATTTGCTGTTTTTTTTTTATTATTTGGGAGCACTTAAACTCATTTTGCTGAGAAAGAAAGTTGCGTAATATATATATATATGTATATATATATATAGCCATTGGTTCATCGAATTTCTTAGGGATTTCTTGGAACTCAGCGTAATTTTTACCATTTTGCGAGACATTTCCCCTTTAACCTTTTCGTGTTTACAAATTGAGCCAATAATCTGTCAATTGTTTTTGCATCACGCTCGTGCTCTTTCGTAATGTCTTTATCAACCGACAAAAAATTATTTGACCAATGTCAAAATCTGTCTCTGAAAGGTTCATTTCAATTCCTCCCAATATTCCTGCAATTAACCAACGCAGATACCCCAGTGTCTTATTTGAAAGATAACCAATATCTGAACTTTGATCGCTATTGATAATTTTGCGTAGGCAGCAATCGAAGTTTTGCAAACTGGCCATTGACAAGCTTTTGACGGCAACAACCTTTGACTAATAACAAACTCATAATTTAATTGTGTAATTTCATTACCGTAATTTGGCTACGTCAAAGTTGTATATAATTATGTATTGTGAATAAAAATTACCAAACAATGGATCTTTATTACATTATAATATTTATAGTACACTATCAGAAAAATATCAGGAAAGAAATACTTACAATGTTAAAAGTCGATTTCAATATGTTTACTTTTATGTTAATACTAACATAAAAATAAAATTTTCGTAAATGACCTCGACGGGTTGACCGCTGCACCGTATGCGCAAAAGGTTCGGAACGTACGCAAGCATAACGAATAGCTGTGATGACGGTAAAGTGATTGACTCAATTAAATAATGTATAGCCTTTCATAGATTCAATAAATATTTGATTGGAAATGTAGCACAATGCAGAATTATTAATGGTTTGTCATTAAAAGTAATGATAAAGATTTTAACTCAATGACGAGCTTTTTTGGTTTAAGATTCAGATGAACCTCTAAGATAATTCGTCAAAGTTAAACAAAAAATTTTAAAAGTAGCAGTTATTAGTTAAATTTTATTAATCACAAATTTATAAATTACTTAAATTATAAAAATGTTTTATAATTAAGCTATATTCTTTATATACCTATATATTTAAAGCAATTGGGCATATATACGAATAAAACCAGCAATAAGTGCTACCGCTCGTCTGATCTGATCTTTTAATTTTTTTAATAATAGGTAATGACTACATTTTATTTGAAGTAACTTAAGAAGCAAGATCCCCTAATTAAAGGATTAACACTTGAACAAAATCGGGGCTATAAATGACAAAAGAAACATGAAATGGTCCTTTCAGTTTAAATTCCTGGAAATAAATACTTTCTATATTACATTATGAAGCAAATATCATTAGGTCACTTCGACTAAAATCAATCTTAGGTTGCGCTGATTTAACAATTCGAAATACTACTCGCCTGATGACGGACAGAATTAATTTATCGGATATAAAACAGAAATTATTTATCTACACTCAAAGTAACCGATATAGCCCTCCGAATCGCTAAACTTAAGTGGCAGTGGGCGGGGCACATTGCGCATAGAACCGATGGCCGTTGGGGCGGAAAGGTTCTC
Organism: Laothoe populi; assembly: GCA_905220505.1. NCBI lineage: Eukaryota > Metazoa > Arthropoda > Insecta > Lepidoptera > Sphingidae > Laothoe > Laothoe populi. Next base: position 9,664,396 of record HG992152.1, read on the forward strand.
CAATGGCGACCACGTACCGAAAGGCGCAGTGTGGGTAGACCCCCCACAAGGTGGACTGATGACCTGGTAAAGGTCGCGCGAGTCCGCTGGATGCGGTGGCGCAGGACCGGTCATTGTGGCACTCTTTGGGGGAAGCCTATGTCCAGCAGTGGACGTCCTTCGGCTGACATGATGATGATGATGATGATCCCAGTCATATGATTCCTACTTCAACTACACAACGTTAAGTATAATATATCTCTTTTTTGCTGTAAGCTTATGAAATCGTGTACGTTTCTTATTTCCATAATACAAAACGACCAGTCAAATGCGCAATTGTTTCGCGACTCGTGCCAAAAGGTGACAGCATAAGAATACTAATAGTATGATTTATATTTCCTACACTTCTAATGCTTTCTACTATTTACTGCGTTGGCAGCTTAGTAGATGTGAAACTTAACGTTAATGTCATTTAACCTTACGAAGATTACTAAAATTTGAACAGTTGTATATTTGAGGATAAGGCCGACATACGGCGGCCGCAATTTGACATTTAGGCATTACAGCCAGTTACGGGACCAATCTTAGCCTTAATAACATTATCATTATTTAAATCTTAAAAACAGTGAGCCGTGACGTTAATGACAAAAGTAAGAATTAGTATGTAGTTCAATGATGGGGACTGGCTACCGTCGTTGCGATAGCAAGCCGGACAAAATTCGGATAGGCCGAACGTCATCTAATTCGAAGCACTATTTTGATGGTGGTAGGATATTCAAATCCGCCCGGATAGCGACCACCGTACATAGGGTGTAAAACCCGCCATACTGGCACACACAAGTGTGTCACGTTCCGGGATCAGCCAGTGTACATCCGGGTTTTTGACGGGGTCTAGAGTTAGGGTACGATGATTGCCGTTTTGCGACCTTCTGAGTACTCTGACACTAGACCCTCGACCGCTTCTTCACTTTCTTGCCCGTCGCGGAGTGTGAAGAAGATTGATTGTGTTGAATAGCGAGGATAGATTGCTTCACCCTACGCGATTCTCTAATTGGATGGCACTGCGCTAACCACCAGGTGCAAAGTGTTCACTTTGCCGTGCCAGGATAAAAAATTACTAATATTTAAAAAAGATTTTTAGAAGGTGCTCACTCAATCCACATGCACACAAACCAAACGAAGTACGGCTTTATCCGCACGCATACCTACATACATATATCAGCCGTGGTCTTACCAATTCAGGATAACCGCAATTCTATCCTCATTCTACGCACCTCACTACATAGAATTCTATAGTAAATCTTTACAATACGAATCTAGATATTATTATCATCCCCTATCGATTCTGCCTGAAGTATACACATGAGACATGACTGATTACAAAATTGTTAAAGAAACTCTAAATGAGTGTATTATTTGGATTAAGACGACGAACTCTTATACTAATTATATATTCCTTTTCCGGTCCACCAGGTTTAAGAAGTTGCTAACTTCACTGATAAGTCCATACGCACATTTCATTTGTTACACTAACTCGAACCATTAAAATCTTTATTGTAAAAAAATAAAATATGATTATTGCTAGAAAGAAACTTGTCTCTTTCTAGGAACAAATCTGTAGAAACTTTTTTTATGTCGAATACAATACCTACCTGTTATTTCATGAAGAAATAATTTCATCTGCTTATATTATAACAGCTATTGTACGTTACATTATGTATACCTTTATTCATTACAGAACAATTAATCTTGACTACTCTCGTAATACTTATTAAGACCTCCTATAAATTATGGCGTGCATATTATGTACATTTAGGCGGTTCATTTTAATATTTTGCAATTTGTTTCCTTAATTAACGGTTATACAGAGGCTAGATGGTCGTAATTTTGTGAATACTGATTAGTGTAATATATTATTGCGTTTGGCTTCATACTGCTCCTTGGCTGTCACCTAAAATCCCAACCATGCAAAATAATTTTTCATCCGAAGAAGTGCTGAAGTACCAACTTCTCAATGTTAAACATATTCGATTCTCTGTCGGGTTAATAAAGCTCGGACCATTGTGTCTTGCCACACCAACTAAATTTTTCAGAATACCAAATTTTCAGTTCTCTACACGACTTGCTTTGCTGGTGGTAGGATATTCATATCCGCCCGGATAGCGACCACCGTACACAGGGTGAAAAACCCGCCATAGTGGCACACACAAGTGTGTCGCGTTCCGGGATCAGCCAGTGTATATCCGGTTTTTGTCGGGGGTCTAGAGTTGGGGACGATGTTTGGCCATTTCGCGGCCTCCTGAGTACTCTGACAATAGACCCTCGACCGCTTCTTCACCTTCTTGCCCATAGCGTAGTGTGAAGAAGCAGGCCGTCAAGATTGTGTTGAGTAGCGGGGGATAGATTGTCTCTCGCTACTCGACACTCTAATTGGATCGCATTACGCTTACCATCAGGTTTAACGGTAAGCAGCGGCTTTGCTGTGCCCTGGCATTGCAGAAGTCTATGGGCATTGTTCATTTAAAATATACTATAAAATAGGGTAAATTTATTCTAAGAATAACATATTGCAGCGAATCGTATGTAAATAAGATATGTATTTTCTTTCACTTGTTTCTGTAAATAAATGGTTGGTGTTGGATAAATAAATGGTTTAAGGTTTATGGTTTATACGATTTTATTTGTTTATAACAACATTCTTCAGATAAGCTATCACCTCCAGATTAAAGAAAACCATATGTAGGTAAGGTGTTTGTTTAGGACGATATGTCATATGATTATTTTTGCAGGTAGAGCGTGGAGAGCGCGAGGTGCGCGGTGAAGGGGGATGCCCGTGCGCAAGGGGCTACTCGCGCCCCAGAACACCTTCCTCGATACCATCGCCACACGGTTCGATGGCACGCGTAAGTACTAATAAAATAACTAATTATTTGTATATTATATAAAAATATATTACCCAGTACCGTATACAGGGTGTAAAACCCGCCATAGTGGCATACGCAAGTGTGTCGCGTTCCGGGATCAGCCTTTGTACCTACATCCGGTTTTTGTCAGGGTTCTAGAGTTAGGGTGCGATGTTTGGTCATTTTGCAGCCTCATTAGTACTCTGACACTAGCGAGCGTTTCTCCATCTTCTTGCCCATGGCGTAGTGTGAAGAAGCAGGCCGGCATGATTGTGTTTGTTTTGAGAAGCGGGACATAGATTGTCTCTGGCTACTCGACGGCAGTGAGCATACCATCAGGTGCAGTGTGGTTACTTTGCCGTGATAAAAAAAAACACTATATGAAACAATATTATTATATATCGAAAATGTCCGGCGTTTACTATAATAACATTCAATAGTAGGGTATTGGTACGTACGTACATACTAAATCTATAGACTATACTACTGTCGGCCTTTGATACGCGTATATGTGAAGCTCACTGCTAATTACTTAATGAAGCACTGCCGAATATTTGATTGCAAATGACGGGTGGCACACGTTTCACCTGACACTAGAGCTGGAGTACTGTCTACAAAGTAGAAAATTTTATCATAAAGTAGCTTTGGCGCTGACGTTACGTCTCGTATAAAATTTCATTACTTAGTTACAATAAAGTAAGAATAATTTTCCCCTTATTCCTACAAAACTTAGTATTACAATACATTATTTATAGTTTAACATAAACGTTAAGAGAAAGTATTTTAAAATGATCCTTGTACGTCGTTGCAAGCAAAAATATGTTCAAAATATGAAACAATTCTTTGATATTGAATAGTATTCTAGCCACATGCTTGCGTTTTAAAATGTCAACGAAATTATTATGGTAGTCTATACTAGATTTCTTTATAATCAATTGATGAAACTTCAGAGCTTAAATCGATGCCATTTAAATGTTATATTAGCCTTAAATACACCACTACATTAATCTATGAAAAGGATGGAAAATTCTACAGATATATTTGTATAGTATAAATAAATGTTTTTATTAAGGAAACCTTTAAAACCCTTATATGAAAAAGTTAAACTACGTTCGCGTCTGAAAGGTTTCTAATCACAACCTTTTTCTGTAAGGCGCCACAGGCCTTATGAAAGCAAAGGATTAAGGCAGGCGGGGATTAAACGAAAGTAGACCACGCTTATACAAAGGCATGTCATAAAAGGCTTGGAAAGATACTGCAATATCTTACAGTAAGCAAGGTGATACGTAAAGCACATGTAATGTGTACGGCTTTAGTTTTACAGAAATACTAGTTAAATCAGATATGTACTTCGATTTTCACAACGGCTTCTCTAGTAAAATAAAAATATAGGCAATCATGGGGACTACCGACGCAAGTGAAAACTTAAAACTTTGGAATTACTGTTCTTTTTGGAAACAGCGTCCCTTAAGTAGTAATTATTGATGTGTAACATCTTTACTATTGATTTCTGGGAATGATTTCGTGAAAGGGACAGAAGTGTGTAACAGGAAGTAGGGAAGCCCGTGCTATTTTTGAAGTGAAAACTTCTTTTTTTATATTTTGGTAAATAACTATTTTAATGTTGCTTATTACCAAGATGAGATGTAGAACCTCTGTTCTACTGTTCTCAGTTGTACGACGACTGTAAGACTCGTTCGTTTTTTTTTTTGTGTGCTTATGTCAAAAGTAAAATAATCTGAGCGTGACGGTCAGGCGAGTTCGGTGCTTTTTCCCCATCTCAAAATTGCCCAACGTGCCTAAAGAAGTTTTCACTTCAATAATTGTGTAAAATTATACCGCTTTATAAAATGCAATAAGTACAGTATTCATTTGAGTAAATAAATATTTCATAACACTCGTAAGCGGCAGTTTAAATGTGATGTGCATCGATTTATTGAAGTAGTTTGAATGCACATTATACCGTGGCGAATTGGCGCCAGTTTCAATTAACTGCCAGTTATTTCTGTTACGCTGCCACACCGCGTGCCGGCGCATTGACCGTACCGATTCAGTAAAATTAGCCGAGATTCGCAAATGTGCACTACTGTGAAGAGAGCTGTGACCGAAATACATTAATTTGAAGTTTCTTCTTCTATTGCACATTCATTCTGAAATGCATCAGCCTCAGCACAGTGGCGAAGTTAATAAATAACATCCAACAGTCACACACATAACCCCGACAACACAGTAAGATATAGTAACTGGTGTCGTGGGAATCCGAAACTAGGATAGACTTTAGATTACAGGACGCCGAGATACGATAAACAATATTGTTTACACGGGTCACACAATTGTCAACATCAATTTGTCTCGATCTGAGAATAGAATGCGCGGCCTCTTGTTTCACATCCGGCTACTCGCCACTTCACCACTCTCAATTCGATTATTATAATTATTATGTACGTAGTATATCTAAAATAATAGCCACCTTAATTGAATCTAAATAAATGTGAAAAGTATAAATAGTTTCTATTTTTAGAAATGCTCGTGTGAATTGAAAATAAAAAGTACATATCGTGCGTTCCAGTCTATGGCGACGACCACAAAGAAATTGCTACCGGATAAGAAACTATTTACAAGACTCGGGAAGCTTAGACCTCTACACTAAAGTGAAACATTCAACCAATATATGCTCACAAGATAGGTACACTACGGGCTTTGCAAATAGTTATTTTGTAAACAAATAAAACATGACTCGTATTTATTCTCCTCAATATTATTAGGAAAACGAAGCAAACGTAAATGAGTTAACAAACTTATATTATATTTATATATACATAAAACATACTATCCAGAAGTAACTTTTACAAATAGTAATAATTAGTTAGATAATGTAATTAACAAAGATTTAATAAATACAAGTATTACATTGTTTCTTGTTATTGAATTATGAGCGTACAACTCTAGTGTCCTTCGGGACGGTACTTTGGAAAATAATTGGAAATGATTAGTGATATATATCTGTAATCCGACATTACACATAGAAAAGAAAAACCACGTACATCATAGCACTTGTATGGTATTAGAAGTAATATTTATTGTGAAGGACAAAAGTGGGACTTACTTAGGGTAGCAAAAGTTACTTATATTTTTGTTCCCGTAGGTAAGAGTTATTTTTTTATACACACACACATACACTCACGCCTGTAATCCCTGAAGGGGTAGGCAGAGGTGTAACTAGTACACCCACTTTTCGCCGAATTTCGGTCCCATAATGTGATAGGGGGCGCCTATCGCCATACCGGGCACATTTTCCAGACTCCGGGCTAATACTGAGGAATTTCTAGATAGAAAAACCCAATATCACTTTACCCGACCCGGGGATCGAACCCGAGACCTCAGCACAGCAGTCGTATCACATACGCAATTACAACTGCGCCACCGAGGCAGTGATTTTTTTATATTATCAATCAATTCATTTATTAAGTCTACTTTTTATGTTACTTAACTTTTTAGTGCTTTATATGAGATCAACTATTTAATTCATAAATAAACAACTGGTAGTCCTCATTAATAAGTAGGTAAAATACTCAAATATATTTCAATTATACATATCTGGAAGTTTTAAACAATACAGTTTTTATGTATACAAAATAAAACGAATTTGGTTTTTCAAGTTTATGGGAAATTCTCGTTACTCATGATATAAACAAAATTCTGTCAAAATTTGAGCACTTAATATTATTTTTAAAAGTTCCATCGTTAAATTTAATTAATTCTCATTTATTTAACGTGGAAAATAGATTTTTTAGATTTATTTGGCATGCATGCTATCTAAAACCTTTTTTTATATAAAGCATTATTGGTTCTTTTTCAGCATAAAATTGTAGGGGGGTTTTGTTGAAAGAATTAAACAAAACATCCCGATAACTAAACATAACATAATAGGCTATTTGACAACATTGAAAATACACTGCAAATTGTGGTCATCCTGTTAGACAATAGCTTAAAAAACCATATTTCACTTAATTTTAAACAAAATAATGTATATTTTTTGCAAATTAAACGAAATAAAATACAACATTTTTTTTAAATTTTATCTGTGATGTGAACACTCTGTGATTGGGGACAACTCTGGTGACGTCACACGCAAGTAAACATAGTTTCTTCGAGTGATTTTAGTACGCGTTTTATGTTTTCTGGGTGATAAATTCTATTGTTGATCTATTTTTGAAGCAGTTTTATGATAATTGTTGATAAAACAATTATCACAAAACTTAGCTTTGCTTATCATTATTAACTTGTTTACTTGCATGTGACGTCACACGTGTCATATGATCAGCGCCATTACAGAAATAGCGTTTTTGCCGCGGTTTTATAGATTTAAACTTTAACATTGATTTTTATTAAAAATACAGTAGATTTCCTGGAAATATCAATATAGTGTGCTTATTATATAATAAATAATAGTTTTAAATCATTTTCGAAAATTAGTCAAATAGCCTATTCATAATAAGCTGCTGGCACATTGAGCAGTGCGTGTTATAAAAGAGTAGCGTACCGCGTAAATTGCAGTATAGCAGTAGTACAAATTTAGAACAGAGCTATTTATAAGAAGCGTGATAACATCAAACTAGCGGATGTTAACCGGTTCTTAACATAAAATCGATTCTGACTATTAATATACATTATATTTAATAATAAATAAGCAAAACCACATCATATATCTATTAAAAATATTGCTACAATTATTTTTATACTAGATGATTAGTCTGATATATATGAGCACTTATGCTTGGCATAACCTTTCTCATATATTTTTTTAGTGCCTCGATAGGCAGACGAGCTCGACGGGCCACCTGATGGTAAGTAGTCACCGCCGCCCATAGACTTCTGCAATACCAGGGCACAGCAAAGCCGCTGCCTACCGTGTTCCTATGAGAGAAGCTAAATAAAAATGCGAGGGACCTGGTGAACGCCTGTTGTATGTTCTCAATCCGCTGTGAGTGAACCGCATTGAAAGGGGAAGGGAAAACTAGCTGAAGTAAAAAGTATAGAATAAATCTATTAATTTAATTGTAAAAAAAGCGCGGGGCTATCAAGATATAGTAAATAGCACCCTACGCTTTTCAATCACTACGCCACGGAGGCTGTCATTTTATATCTACCGTTTCGAATCAAACTACTTGAATTTTCAGTAAAACTATTTTTTCAATGACCATGAATACATCACAGGGTCAAACAACCCATATTTCAGGATAAGATTTGAGCGTCGAGTAATTTTTAGGTATACTGCTGTATGTAGGCCTTTTGTGTGTAACTTCTAAGCAAAATCTCTTTGTATTGTCTAATGAAAAAACGGCTGTAAATATTTTTGTACCTATATAAACCTATGACGAAAAAACCTAATAATTCTTTCGTCATTGATATAAACACATTCTCGTTCTCATTATTTTAATAAAACTTTCACATTGACAGATATTATTATCTACTAAAAATAGTTAATCTTTAAGCTGTGCATGAAAATAAGAAGTATCAAGTATAAATTTCGACCCATGTTTAAAGATTGACACGTGCTAAGCCAGGTCAAATCGCTAGCTTGATATATGATAACGATAACCTATATGCATAAATATTAAGATACAATATATTGACCAATCTTTGTACATAAAAGGAATTTTATGAATCAAAGTCCGCAGTCGTTCCTTATTTTTGGATCTCAACGGACGATGTTTATGAGCCCTGTAGTTTGATGAGTTTTACAAAGGAACGTAAATTGTTCATGACCGGCAATAGCGTCTTGACGGGGACTTGATGTTTTTGAAACGTCTATTGCCTGCATAAGAACTGTAAAATTATTCTAAATGCTCACAAAATAAACAAATTAGAGTTTATAAAAGTATAACTGTGCAAAAAATAATTATTAGCTTTTAATGCTATATGAATTAGAATTCATGGATTACAAAGAACTATGCACGACTCCAAAGAAACGAATCATAAGTTATTTCACTTCGATTTTGGTACACTGCGCTAAATCTAGCTATTAGCTCTGTGTCTTCGTTGGGACAATATACCTATATAAACAAAACTAAAAAAAATACAAATGCTTGTTTTGCCTTTATTTTATTGCGTCACTGTTTCACTTTAGGAATTTAATTAAAGGGCAATACTGAGCGAGGAAAAGTTAATTTCAAGTTTGACGTAGGCTTTCGGAAAATACAAACAATCCATCAGTCCTAAATAATGTAATATAAACTTATATAGAGTTAAAGGCTGGAACATTGCGGCCGCAGCGACCCTCGACGATGTTTGCCCTTACTATATCTCCATCTAAACGATAGATATATCAAATACATATAGATATATAAATACAACACTCACACTGGAATAATATGTGTCATGGGTATCAGAAACTAACATTGACTTACGATCTTACAACACCCAGACCTGAAACAAATGTCGGTACATAGATATATAATAGATAGATATAGGGACTGCCTCGGTGGCGCAGTTGTAATTGCGTATGCGTTACGACTGCTGCTGTTCTGAGGTCTCGGGTTCGATCCCCGGGTCGGGTAAAGTGATATTGGGTTTTTCTATCTTGAAATTCTCAGTATTAGCCCGGAGTCTGGAAACTGTGCCCGGTATGGCGATAGGCTCGCCCCCTATCACATTATGGGACCGAAATACGGCGAAAAGTGGGTGTACTGGTTAGACCTCTGCCTACCCCTTCGGGGATTACAGGCGTGAGTGTATATGTATGTATGTATGTGTATATTCACTTCGGGTTTGAGTATGGTGAAATTGGAAGTTTCTCATAGTTCTTAATACTATGGCACAAGATAGATATTTATGTGTTACTCTCAGGTCAAAACTATATGTGTGACTGTTGGGTGTTATTTATTTGTTACCTGTATACTTAAAAACTCTGATGTCGTATTTTAGGGGTTAGGTTACATGCAATAAAACCTTGTTTATTTTCTGGATAAAATGGAAATGAAGAAGCCCCTCTCTGAGCCCTCTTGTGATCACTTACTCCCTCTCCGCCTATTATTATTAAGACTTACTGAAGTGGTTTTTGTTGTATAAGTGTTATTGTTAGATATTACATTTTATATGAGGTTTAATGTATTGAATTTAATTTGAACACTAGACTAGAACTTAATTAATGACACATATTCGCAACATTTTGTGAAATGATTATTACACTCGCAACACTTTTGAAATTAATAGATCACGTAGCGCCAAGAATGTCACAGGTTGTATGTTCCATATATTTTTTTTATTAAGATTTATTATATCGACGGTTGGCGAGTTTTTTGATGTAAGCGATATTTTTTGCGATAAATGGATATTTTAAAATCGGGACAATATCTCAGGCCAGTTTCATAGGATGTTTAATTATTTTTCTATTTATGTTATCACTAAAAATATCACGACTTATTAAGACTTAGACTTAGTCTGGCTTTAGACGTTATAACAATAGCATTGGTTGCACTTTGATCTTAAGTAATTTATACGTGTGAGATTAGAACAGGCCCCAAAATCCCCGCCATACTCTCCTTAAAGCTATAACAGAGGATAAATCGTAAAAAACATATTGGATTGCAAGATTTTCTTGAACAGCCCTTTAAGGCTTTGTCCGCTCTGGGCTGTGGTATGATTGAGGGGGTGAGATGCGACGGGTGGCGGCGGCGTGCGCGGGGGCTCCCCCCCCCCAACGAGTAGCGATAGGCGCTCATATAAAGGATGTTCATTATTTAAAACAGTGAAATGAGCAAATGTCAAATAATTCAGATTAAATAGAACGTAAAATACCATAAATTTATATTTTTTTAAAACCCTCGATTAATATGTTATTTTATTGAAATTAAAACCTATATGACAGCCTCGGCCTCAAACGGGAGGCTATGGGTTTGATTCTCGCACCAAAGTTAGCGAATGTTATTGTTACAGACTAATGTTTGTTTCGGGTCTGGATGTTATGGGACTATATTCCCTCGTAGTTCTCGATACCGTTCACGATATAGGTTTGACGTAGCGTGGGGTCAGAAATATATGTGTGATATTTTGGTGTATTTATTTACTATTTTATTTATATGTACCTATATTATTACAAATCATAATGATAACAATGTCAATTATTACTCAGTTGCAATATGAGTGAAAGTCATCACGTCTTTTATATACTACTCGCTGTTGCTCGCGGCTCCACCCGCGTGGAGGTTATTTCGGGAGCAAAAGTATACAACCATCATATCATATCATCAGTCATACATGATTGTTGCGTAACTTTAACCGTTTGCGCAGCGCACACAAAACAATCTCTCAAAATGAATATATTTTCCCGTTTTTGCAACATTTTTCATCGCTGCGCTCTTAATGGTCATAGCGAGATGTTATATAGCCTATAGCGTTCCTAAATAAATGGTTTATCCAACACTAAAATAAATTTTCTATAAGAAACAGTACTTCTTGAGATTAGCGCGTTCAAACAATCATATAAACGTACACGTATTTAGCCGTTTTTCAAAATGTAGCTTTTAAAATAGTGAATTAGAGGTTGAAAGTTTTCTGTCTGTTACATTTTCACGCCTGAACTGAAAACACTGAACCGATTTTTATGAAAATATTTTTATATTTATATTTTATACGGCACGGCAAGGTGCCCACACTGCATCTGATGGTAAACGTAATGCCATCCAATTAGAGTATCAAGAAGCTAGACACAATATATCCCCCATTACTCAAAACAATTATGCTGGCCTGCTGTGTAGACACCACAAAGCTGTGGCTCCGCGAACCAGTACGTGTGATTCTAGTGTGGAACGGAGAGGATGGGATAAGATTAAGTTCTTCGGAGTATTCGACATGACATACAGACGGCAGAGCTAGCTAAGCGAGGAAATATTCCTTCGCAGCTGTAGCCGCTCCACATCTGCATCTTTCACAATGCGGTTGGCCCGCCGTTGCAACCCATCCAAGGCATCGAGGTATACATATACGTATTTAGCGAAACCGTCCTAGAAGTGCGAGCAGTATTCCATTCCGGCCGCACCTGTGCTGTATAAAAGCGGTAGAGCGGACCGGGCGTGAACAACCGCCGTACGCCACCGTTGTTCAGGATTCAGAGCCTGTGTGAAGTGGCGGATATTACGCCCTCTATGTGACTCCTTGGATTAAGATCACAGTGTATATCGATACCTAACAGACTCAGGTCAGGGATTTCTTGCACGAGAACACGATCACCTAGGTTTCTTGCTATTGATCTCAACCCGATTCCTGAGAAAAAAAAACATGCCATCTAGGGTCTGGTTGAGCTGAATGATCCTATCCTTATCAAGAGATTAGATCCTCACATTTTCTCACGGTATCCGCTCGGCAACGGTTACTAGACATATTCAGATAGATGTAGTAGGTTAAGCTAGCTAAGCTAAGCTTGACCAGGGATTACACCCATCCCTTCCAAATCCGTCCAGTTTCCTTTTGATTTTACCCTCCCATTCCTTACCCTTCACTCCCGTTACTTCCTTTACCGAAGATCAAGATTTTACCCTCCTTTCGATATTCGATTTCGGGATCAAACTTGAGACCTCTTATTTCACAACCGACTACACGTCCACTACACAATGCAGACCGTAAAGTATGAAATGTCATACATCCGTTGAATTTTGAGTTCTATTATCAAAGTATTAGAACTCAATATATTGTTAATTAAATTAATAATGTTAGTATAATATTCCGTTGTGGAATAATAACTTTTTCGTTGGTATGAACGAATTTTATTAGAAAAATATTCTGTCAAAACAAAAAGTAATATCAATTGTCATTAGAAAATCGATATTAAGAATTTCCAAAAAATAATCTGTTTGTCTATTTACTATTTTGTCAGGGTTGCTCCGATGATGATGGAATCTGGTATTTTTTTTTATCCTCGCACGGCACTGTGACCACACTGCACCTGATGGTAAGCGCAGTGTCGTCCAGTTAGAGTACAAACTAGCGATAGACAATCGATCTAATCTATTGTGTTGAGTATCCCTCGTTACTCAACACAATCATGGCGGCCTGATGTTCAGTTTTTCATACTACGCCATGGCAAGGAGGTGAAGAAGCGGTTGAGGGTCTAGTGTCAGAGTACTCAGAAGGCCACAACACAGCCAAACATCGTACCCCAACTCTAGACCCCCGATAAAAACCAGACACTGGTACACTGGCTGAACCCGGAACGCGACACACTTGCGTGTGCCACTATAGAGGGTTTTACACCCTGTGTACGGTAGTCGCTATCCTGGTGGACATGAATATCCTACCACCAGCAGGTATCGAGATAAGTGAAAAGGAATAGGCTAATTTTTATACGAAAAAATAACAGCGATATTATAGGATACAAATTGGCTATGCAAATTATAATAGTAACTCATTGTCGTAAACAAGTGAAATAATGTATAGATAAAATTTTACAGGGGTGAAGCCGCGTAAAAAAATTATATCTTCGGTTGATGCATTTTCAGAAATCTAAATTTGGCAAAATGTTTTCTTCTGACAGTTAAAATTGACAACCATCTCTGACGTCATGCACGAAATGACAAGAATAGTTATATATTATTTCTCTTTTACCGACACGAACATAATAACCTATAATAATCGATCGTCCGCCGAAAACATACGAGTTAAAACGTATTGTGTCAAACTGCTAAATTAATAAAATTATTATAATACTGAACCTTGTAGTCGCTCGCTTAAGGTTGACTTAGATTTTTATTATCGTATTTTAGTCTTGTGCAATCAGTATAAAATAAATATAGCAGAACTTATGATTACATAATTTAAATAAAATCAAAGTGCTGTATCCAAAGCAGTTATTTACGATTATAGTCTTCGAGCTCTAGCGATCTGCTAATGGAAAATAGTAAATAGTAAAATCCTACTGGAAAATAGTATGAGCCCCCTGATGACGGTTTTCATTTCCAACAAAATAATAATCAAATTTGGACATAACTTAGTCCTTTCTTGACAGGTGATGGTCAGCGGGCGATTAGTAAGTTATGAAACGAGAGGCCGTGGGTCCGATTTCCACACCGAGTCAAATGTTTGTGTGACAGACAGACATTTGTTTAGGATCTGGGTGTTGTGTGATAATTCTTGATACCCAGGATACAAGTTTGACCTAGTGTGGGGTCAGCAATATGTGCGTGTCGGTTGGTTGTATTTATTTTATATTTTTACATCTATTTAGGACATAAACTGTTGGTTCCTCTCGTCTCGCGAACACCAACATTTTAATAATGATGTTGATTAAATAATACACGTGTTAATTTTTATCGATTATTATCAAAAAAAAGTTCAGCGGTTTAACCATGTAACCTTCCAAACTGGAAGACTCACTTTTGCAATTATAATATTAAGTAGCATATTTTTGTTGTATAATACCATAATTTTATTCTCAAATAGTTTGTTCAAATCACTCAACCTGTATTCACCACTTTTGATAAGAATTGTCTGTCATTATGATAAATAAAATATATATCGTTTGAAATTATTATGATAAGTTTAATATATTTGATTATATTCAATATATTATCTTTAGTTAGTGCTATTTGTGAACACTTTATGTCATATTCATCATGTTTTCACAAAAAATATTTTATACAGCGCGAGCGAAAAATCGCGTACACGTCTGCTCTCAACACGGCCCAATTGCCGTCTGACAAGGCTCGCACATGCGCATCATGTTTAAAAATTATTTCAATATGGAGACAACGGCCATTTTATGTTTCGTAATTTTAAAACATTTATTTCTTTGTATTTATAAATGAAATGTGATAAAATATTCACACACTCGTTTAATGCAGTTCATTGAAAATTTTATAGAAAAATTTCGTTTCAATATTTTTTCTTTATAACCGTATACTATGGATTCATTTGAGGTCGTGTGGATTGAAATTTTCAAATTTCGATGCATCTTTGCGAATATTTTCTATCGAGCCAACTTTAATGAATTGTGTATCGAGAAGCACAATCGTTTTGTAAATATGTTCATCTTTCATGGCAAATTTTTATATTGTTAATATTTTTAGTTTTTAACATCGAATAATTAGTTTAAAAATGTAGTTTGAACTGAACTGTCTGAGCCTACCTCACCTTAAAGTAAGTATGTGAAACATGGCTTCATTACGGAACTATTTAGTTGTTTAGAATCGCTAAGTTTTATGTAATATATATAAAAAAAAGTGGATTACACCCGCCTTTTATTTATTTTTATTATAATATTTCGATTTGTCTTAATTTAACTAATTCACTTGTGCTAAAAAATATACGGTGCACGGTTAAAAATGTACCAAAAATATTTTAAAGCTCCTAATAAAAAAATACAATAATGAACACGCTTTTATAAGTACTGCACTAAAAACAAAAGTAACTCTGTCCTGTTAATCAAGTAAACTTACATAATGGTTTCTTATGTTTACGCGAATATTATACATTGAAATAAAACGAAATTTATGGATTCTATCGCGGTTTATTTTACTTTTTTAACCCGACGTTTCGATGTATAATTTTATATTTATATACGGGGATGCTGGCAACCTTTCATGAGAACGATAACACTGTAGGTGTGATCCCATTACCGTGATAATAAGCACAGTGCAGTCTAAATATAATGTTGACCGCCCGAAACGTTGCATTTCTCGACGCTCGCCAGAGTGATGCCGGTTTCAAGTAACTGGATTGTTACCAACATCAACAAAACTATGCAAGATGGATATTTAAAAAGGCACAAAAACAATGATTACCACTTTATTGATTGATATAATTATCACTGATACACATCTCAGTGCTTAATATGAACACAACCGCATGTCAGAATTTACTACAGGCTTTATAATTAATCTATTAATGTTATGGACAGAATTACTCTCTAAGCTGAGCTAAACGCCCAATTGAACTGATTACACTTACTGCACCGCGATCGAACCACGAATGTACTCACTACCAACTCGTCTTCTACACCACTGGTCCCCGGAGCACGGAAGCGCTCCCATTTATCGCAAACATTATAGACCCCACTTAGGTTGTAATTATTAATGTGCCTGCAGGTACTTTCTAAAATACTTTCGATATATCTTCGATATTTCTAATAAAAAAAAACCCGAATATACATCGGCTGACCCTAGAACTGGAATCGTAGGGACTGGTCACTATGGTGGGTTTTCGCCGTGTCTACAGTGGTCGCTGTGGTCGCAAAAAAACATTTAAACGCCTCATGACAATACCTATACAAAGTATCATTTACAAAGTTTCTAGATTTAACCCTTAGTATCCATTCGAAAAGTTTAATATGCAGCCTCGGTGACAGCCTTGACCTATTGAAATTTTACACTTCTCCATTAACAAAGCTTGCAAAGAAAATTTGAGTCCAAAACTATGTTACGCGGAAAAGTACCTGCTGCAATAATGAATATTCTGAGATACTAACTGACACACACAAATTTACACAAACTTCACGCACTATTAATTAAGATTGATGGCAGAGTTCAAATGCTACCGACAATACTTGAAATTCATAATACTTTTGCATACATATACACTCACGCCTGTAATACAACGCCTGTAACGAGTACACCCACTTTTCGCTGAATTTATTACGTGTGATAAATAATGTAATAGGGGGCATGCCTATCGGCATACCGGGCACAATTCCAGACTCCAGGCTGATACTGAGTATTTCTAAATAGAAAAACTCAATATCACTTTACCCGACCCGGGGATCGAACCCGAGACCTGAGCACAGCAGACGTAACGCATGCGCAATTACAACTGCGCCACTGAGGCAGATAATACTTTTATAGACTACTAGCTGTTGCTCGCGGCTCCGACCGCATGTTTGGTAGAAAAAGTATACAATACAAAATACCAATATTCATGCGTTTAACTTAAAAATTACGGATTTTCATACAAACTTTCATTCCCTATTTTACCCCCTTAGGGGCGGAATTTCCAAAAATCCTGAAACATATATTTTTTATTTTTAACTAAAATGCCAAATACTAATTTTCATGAATTTAACTTCAAAAATGACGGATTTTCATACAAACTTTCATCCCCTATTTTACCCCCTTAGGGGTGGTGTTTCCAAAACCCCTTCCTTAGTGGATGCCTACGTGATAAAAGGTACCTACTGTCAAAATTTCAAGTCTCTTAACCTAGCCGTTTAGGCTGTGCGTTGATCGATCAGTCAGTCAGTCAGTTTCTTCTTTTATTTATACAGACAATACTATTTACTGTACATGACATATAAACTAGAAATACTACTATTAGATATCTTTAGAAGTAGAGCACGTCGCACATCTACCAAATAAATAACGAATATGAAGTTCAGCCATTCAAATAAAATAACAGTACACATGCTTAAGTCATGACTATTTCTATATTTATAGAACTAGTTTACGCCATTTAATTCTAAACTATCTGGAGGGTATAAAGGCAATTAAACTTTCTCTTTACCATAGCAATGTGAAACTGGAAATATATGTGAAAATTTCAATATAGTTGTATCTGTGTTCATATTCTTTTGTTATTTCTCATTAGTATATCCGTCTTATTAAGTTATTAACGAATCCATTTAATTTTATTAATTAGTTCGATAAGCCATAATATTGTTGGGTAGGGATGAAGGAATTTACGTCTTCTTTTTAAATCTAGAGAAACGTAGCTGATTCCATTGTTTCAACAGTGATCTTGCCAATGTGGTATATTATGAATTGCCATATATTTCATCTTAATATCCATCCCGAAATCCTACTAATATTATAAATGCGAATGTTTGGATGGATGGATGTTTGTTGCTCAATCACGCTACAACGGCTTGACGGATCTGGTCGAAATTTGATACAGAAATAGATTATAGTCTGGAATAGCACATAGGCTACTTTTTATCCCGGAAAATGTACAGTTCCCGTAGGATAGTTTAGTTTTTCACAGAGTAAGGGATCGTCATGATTTTTTGCATAGTGGCAATTTAGGGATCAGAAAATGACATAGGCTTCTTTTTATCCCGGAAAAATGCACGCTTCCTATAGGATAACAAAATATAGTAAGTTGTAATAGCTTAAGATGCCTCCATGGATTGTACACCCTTCTTCCAAAAATAACTTCCACGCGGGCGGAGCCGCGAGCAACATCTAGTTATCTATATGATTCAGTTTATGCCAAGAAAAGATTACAGAATAGTTATAGATTATAGTTAGTTTAGAATAGTTATAGAAATGTATAAATAAAATGAATAAAAGATTTACTATAATATTAGGTACCTACTTGAACTTAAATATTTGAACTTTATATCATAGAGTAATAGTTCTAAGTGCACGAGAAAGAATCTTCGGAGATTAGTATCGACATGATAGGTAAAAATAACGTTTAATACATAATATATTAATTGATTCAGTTACTTTTACATTTAAATACTAATAATGAAGTAGCTATCAACTCTTGTATTTGCATAATGCATTTTACATTGCTTCATTGCTCTAGTGGCAGTGTACAAAGGTTGAAAACGTTGGTGAGATCAAATCCCAGGACCCCGCCGGTTTTGACTTAATCAACACAAGCATCTCCCGTATGCTAGAGGTTACCAAGCTTTTGCAGAGTGCAGACGGTGAGCTGCTATAATTTTGTCTACAGACAGCAACTTTGTCCTGGGCAACGCTCAAGTGCCATCGTACCCCATCGTGTACTGCTCGGATGGATTTTGCGAGCTGACGGGCTGGGCGCGTGCGCACATCATGCAGAAAGCGTGCGCGTGCAAGTTTCTCCACGGGCCGGACACACGCGAGGAACACCGCCACGAAATCGACGCCGCGCTAGATTCAAAACATGAACTTAAACTGGAACTCATATTTTATAAAAAGAATGGTGAGTAATTTTTTTATATATAGTGTACACTCAGTTAAGACACCTACATACATATATACTCACGCCTATAATCCTCGAATGTAATTAGTACACCTATTTTTCGCCGAATTTAGGCCCCATAATGTGATAAGGTAACGTATGCGCAATTTAACCGCGCCACCGAGGCAGTCTCAGTTATTACTAAGGTATTTAAACGTTCATAGGTTAATTTTCATAGGGTTATACACCTTACGTTAATGATTATACGTCTCTAACTAGTAATTAAAACGTAATTAGTAATGTAAGTTAATTTTGTATCAAACAGTATAAGGGTTGCAACTTATATGTCAGACTGAACGTGTTATTTCAACCTCAGTCAAATTATGCCCGTTGTTAGTCTGTAATTAAATACAACGTCATCGCATAGTTCCGGCTGTAGTCGCACTTAATTGTTGTGAGTATTTGTTATAAAAATAGAACTAATAAGAGTAGTAATATTTTAACTCCGAATTCACACATCATAAAGTTTCAACGACACTACCTTTTCATACATAAAAACCACTGTAAAATAAAATCAATATTTCCAGTCTTAGTGTGCGCTTAGTTTCAGACAGACTGTAAATCTTAAAATTCTATGCAAATGCTAAATAGGTATCATACATATATACGTACACGCATATTGCCCCGACTTTTAACGAGATAATGCGGAGAACGGAGCCCAACCAATAGGTACATACATACGTAACAGCGAAAAGTAGAACTACCGTGCAGCCAGTTTTATATCAACACTAGTTGTTGCTCGCGGCTCCGCCCGCGTGGAGGTCATGTTTGGGAGAAAAAGTATACAATACAAAATACCAATATTCATGCGTTTAACTTAAAAATGACGGATTTTCATACAAACTTTCATTCCCTATTTTACCCCCTTAGGGGCGGAATTTCCAAAAATCCTGAAACATATATTTTTTATCTTTAACGAAAATGCCAAATACTAATTTTAATGAATTTAACTTCAAAAATGACGGATTTTCATACAAACTTTCATCCCCTATTTTACCCCCTTAGGGGTGGTATTTCCAAAAATCCTTCCTTAGTGGATGCCTACGTGATAAAAGGTACCTACTGTCAAAATTTCAAGTCTCTAACCCCAGCCGTTTAGGCTGTGCGTTGATCGATCAGTCAGTCAGTCAGTTTCTTCTTTTATATATACAGATAATGGCATGGTCGTGGCTTGACCAAAGAGATCACAGAAGTAGCAGCTTCGCTGGTAGGGCAGTAAAATTGTATTCAAACTCCATATTTTCCTTTCCTCAAAGCGTAAGTTTTGCATAAGCAGGTATTCCCCAGTGATTGTGGTCATTTATCAGTACTCAATCATGAGTTTTCTCGTGTATATTCGGTAGCGACATCGTAAAATATTTATATGACAAAATATATAGTGCCTCTAGTGGTTACGTGAGAAACTAAATGTTCGTGCTATAAGAATAAAACATTCCAGACATGAGAAAAACGTACGTAATGTAGTTAACTAGTAGGCGTCTGTGACTTCTTATATTTATATAGTTTTAATAAGTTTTACGGAATATTTTACGGCTAATCAGCACTATTTTATGAATAGGTATAGGTAATATATAACATATGTATTTGGTCGCTACTAAGGGTCGCTATCACCGTAGCTTTGTAAATGAGGTGCAATTTAACTTAACAATTTTGTGTTAATTAAAATTCAAAGTTGTCTGACGGAGGGCTTGATTTTTTTAGAAGAATTATATAAACCTAGAGTACATGATCTAAAATTTTAGACATTACGTTACAAAAAGCTTAAGTCGCAATTTCAAAACATTTTATTCCCTGAAGTAATCATTTATTTTAAAAACATGTTTAAACACAAAATAACAAACAAATCTAACACTGGTTTTCCAATGAGATGATTGTTTTAAATAAACCACTAGTTTTTGTCAAATCAATAAACAGACTGTGTGGAATTATCAAAAAAATATATACATATTTAAATTAACAGTTTTATTTTGACACTTCTTGCCGGCCACTGCCGCTGTACGCTGTTTCCTCGAGTTCAACCAGTGAATTAATTACTTTGACACTTCACTCAATAAAGGAGAGAGTGGTGCTGACAATGGCAGTGACGTTCAGATGGTTTCGAACTTCATAATAATTAAGTAGATTAGGTTAGGTTCGCACCGTGAAATTAGTTTCGCATTGTACCACTACCAGCATAAACTAGCGAAGACCTTTAAACAAACAACTAGTTGGCATTTAACTTAACAAAATAAACACAATTATTGCGTAACAATAATATAGTTTAATTATATAAAATGGTAACTTTATACCAAATCAGTCAAAGGTCAGCGATATAATGGTAGAGAGTCGAGAAAATGGCCGACTGCAGCACAAAATGACATTTCAGATTTGAGTTTTGCACGCCCAGTCGCCTACGTGTACATGACGTAAATTCCAGTATGAAGTTGCATAACATTTTATTCTGTGTCATATATTCATTGAAATTAATCCGCTGTGCGTATTATAAATAACCAATCAAATCATTTATTTAGTAAATCAGGCCACTAGGGGGGTACTTTTAAAGGTCAGGATTATATTAAAAATCTACCGGTGCTTCGGAAATGCCTATTGGTCTGAGGCACCAAGAAACTCAGCCGTATGTATTTTTATAGTTATATCATATTAATGAATCTAAAAATTATACTTAAATACCTTACACAATTTACAATTATAGAAAGAAAAAAGTTACTAAAAATATTAATGATATCTATTGATATACGTGTCAATAAAAGGCATAGAGTTGTAATAGCGGCTATACAACTTAATTAGCTTAAACTAACAATCAATGAATATTCCGGGTAGACCAGTCCATACGAGCAGCACCCGGTCAGGAGTATGACGCCTGTGCCAGCCATCGACCTCCTCAAGGAAGTGACCGACCGATCATCATAACAACGCTGCAAGCATAGACATTTAAGCGAGCATTATATACTTTAACCAAAGAGGATATTTATGTTAAATAGGGAAAGGAACGCGAGAGTTCTTACCAATTTACCCATAACAGATCGATCACCAGATCATATTGATTAGTATGTCAAACTCGTAATTAATTATCACGACAAAGTTTTTATTTTAGTAAGTTCAGTAACAGTTCCTTCGAAGTAAGAAGTAGGTACCAACTAAAAAAAAAGGACCTAAAATATATTCCTAAATTATTTAAAATACATAATGATACCTTATTCTTTATTTTTGATACACTCTTAAATGTATTCATTAAAAAATTATAATTACTTTATCATAATGACAATTAAAGCATCAAAGATTTCTGCATAACAGATTTATTATTGTAATTTTTATTTCGATGATATTTGGAAATCATTAACTGCTAACATCAACATCCACTTTGCTCAAGATACATTGCATCGTCCTCAAATACTGATGCAAATACTTAACAAAGCGCCGTGCACGCGGTAATCGTAAACAAAACCAATAAGGAGTTTACGATTCCATTCGTCAAAATTAAACTTTTACAAGCACCCAGCTGGTAGTCGTCACCAAGCGTTTACTGCTTTCAAGAGTGATGCGGCAGTAATATATTAACGATTATAATGGCAATTTGACATGACACTTCACCAAAATAACAGACACCTACACAAAATACCCATTAACCAGGCTTTGCTTATTCTCTCTGCATATTCAATGCGGAACCACGCAGTGCAGGTTTTGAATCTCAATTAGAAACGAAATTTACATTTGCAAAATTTACAGGTTCTCCCTTTTGGTGTCTACTCGACATCGTTCCAATTAAGAATGAGAAGCGGGAAGTGGTTTTATTTCTCGCTTCGTTCAAGGACATTACCAACACGAAGATGGCCGCCATGAACACTAATGAGGACTTCGACAGCGGTAAGTATTGCCTGGGACACGAACATGAGACAATATTACAAAATATTTTATGTAACTTTACTAAATACATTTCCTGTGTAGCCTTAAGGCTAACTAATAACTATTTTTTAACTCATTAACAGATGTGCATTTGTAATCATTTATACTGAGCACGATGTTCTAGTGCTTTAGGTCCATCCTAAAGGTTGATAGCGTTAGATTGAGCTCCCGTAGCTCCTGGTTGCCATTGCAAGTTGCGAGATTCACCGCACGGTAAAGTTTCTTTACAAGTTTTTGTATCTACATTAGTCCGTAGCGCTAAGTCTGAATAGAAACAGAGAACACTTACTATGAAGTGTTTAATGAATTCTATTCTTTCTTCATATTTCCATGCCCAAAAAACTCTGTACCTAACGCAAAAAGGTAAACTTAGTCGAATAGAAAATGGGTTTCGTACATCGAAGGTAGTTTGTACCTAAATGAATGAGTGAACAAGTTATTATGTTGTGTTGTATTTAAATGCTTCATATATTTAAATAGTGGGCGTATCTGCTTTGGGTATAAGATTATTGTGAAGACAATTATTTTTCCATAAGCGCTGAGTGCTAATAAATATAGTACATCCTTGCTAGTACGTGATTTGGTCCGTCACTAGACGTAGATATTTTAATAGACACTGATTGTTCTACTGAATGGTTGCTGTAATTGTGTAAACACCTTATATTTAGAGAATCTACTCTCTCATTAAAACATAACTTATCCACGAAACTTACATTACGTTTATAATGTTACTTCTTGTATATAACAAAAAGAAACCCGACGTAAAACACAAGCAAATCTTGTAATAAAAATATCGATAAAAATATCCTTTTGTATAGTTCGAATAAAACACTAATTATATCCTAGGTTAAAAGCAATAGGTTTTAACAATTTAAATAATTGAGTTGTTTTGATTTAAATAAAACAAACCACCCTGTGGGTCTCAAAATATTATATTTCTGTAATACATTTCTTAATCTAATCCTTAAATACTTGGAACTGCTAAAGTCGCCAATTGATGCTACTTATTACATTGTTTTTGCATAATATTATAAATCTAATTTTTTTTAGTGCCTTGATAGGCAGACGAGCATACGGGCCACCTGATGGTAAGTAGTCACCGCCGCCCATAGACTTCTGCAATGCCAGGGCACAGGAAAGCCACTGCCTACCGTTTATTTCTTTACATAGAATTTCAGAACTATTTCAATTTGGTATTTTTCGAGGTAGTCATAAATATTGATTACAGTGCACGTCAGTATTGCATGGTTTTCTAATCTGAATAATGATAATGTAGATTTCTATTATAAAAAACAGAAACGTATTTTTATATCAATCTGCATGTTCCTTACTTACGAGTGTAACTAATATAAAGGATTATGACATGTTTAGCTGTTTTTTCAGTACAGTGTAAATCTCTTGAGCGCGACTACTTATGTAAAATTTTATTTTATATTATCACTTATGGTAGTTTTATTAAGACTGTGTGCAGCAATTGAATTTAACTACGTAGTACTATTAGATTTTTATCATTAACCATTTTCTTACGGCTATATTTATGAATTTCATTAATTGTGAACGTCCATCTTTGATATGTCAAACTTTTTAATTTGATACTTTTTCAAATGTGTAATTACTTTATTATTGGTGTGTTGATTTATATCCACATAAGTTAGCTATTATATTCTTAAACTTTATGTTTTAGTCGCATTATAGTATTCGCTTTAAGCTGGCGACATTATGATTTGTTGATGCCATTATTATCGGCTCGAAATCTCAATCAACTAGCGAACGTCTTAGTAAACGAGTACCTAGGTACTTACACGTCGCACATAGAGATAATAATTATATAATTATTGAGTATTTACGATACGCTTGCCTGATTAATCTATACGTATTAATCGTGACATAAATGAACGTCTTAGTCTAAAGTGTCCTATAATAATTCGATTATACATTATACGAGATATAAATTGATAGTTATTATGAGATTTCGAAACGATACTCGTTGTCAAGTTTTGCCATACAAAACCTAGTTGCAAGATTTTCGTTTCCGCATAGATTGTAAGCTAAGTTATCCATTATTTGCGTTGAACATCTCGCTGTTATTTTGCTAAAAACAACAAGTATTTGAAAACTTAAAAAGCATAATTATCGCAATTGGGAAATCCTGCAACAAGGGCTCAAGCTCCATAGACGAGTTTAAAGAGTGAACCCAGTAACAGGGTGGTTTATGCGTGCAGGAGCCGCGGTGCGGCCTTCGGCTGGCGTCGTCACTCTAGCGTTATCCCCATTTGTACCCGCAGCGGCACTCTTGGGCGCCCGGTTCCGCGCTGAATCTAGTTGCCTACTTCCAGACCCGAATGGCAATCTTGACCCCGAAGCGCCATCACCCGCCAACATGGGCAGGCGGCGCTCTAGGGCGGTACTATACCAGCTTTCAGGACATTATAAACCAGATAAAATGAAGACTAAACTAAAGCTCAACAATGTTAGTAAGGTAACTTGTTTTGTATTCGAATATTTTTAAGAATTTCGTAATGAGCCATTATGCATATTTAAACCAACCGATCATATTTTAGTCCGACGTTATCAATTTTGTATAAACATAAATTACCCTTAAAATGGTCGAGGAAAAAAATTTGTTTGATTTCATCTTTTCAGAATCTCCTTCATTCATCAGACCCTCCACTACCTGAATATAAAACATCTGCATTGAAAAAGTCACGATTTATAATATCACATTACGGTCTTTTTAAAACGTTCTGGGACTGGCTTATTCTCATAGCTACATTTTACGTGGCCGTCGTGGTGCCCTATAATGCCAGCTTTGTTGATGAGGGTCATCCCAGGATCAGCGTGACTAGTGATGTTGTTGTGGAAGCGCTCTTTATTGTCGGCAAGTAACCCTTTTTATTTTTAGTAAAATTTTCCTGAACTTTATGTAATTGTTTGTGTCCTTACAGATATAGTGCTCAATTTTCGCACAACATTTGTTAGTAAAAAGGGGGAGGTGGTGTCTGACTCCAAGCCGATAGCTCTTAACTATATTCGGTCATGGTTCGTGGTGGACCTCCTGGCAGCGCTTCCATTTGACCTACTTTACGCGTCGGACGTATACAGCTCGGCGGTGAGTTAACTCCGTCGACTAATTAAACACGCCGTTGTTATTTAATTATTCCCTAAACTTAAATACCCGCTTTACCCACAATCCGGTAAGCAAACGTGTCACATTTCATCGTGTGTTTAGTGAAATTTGCTTAAACGTTTCACGTGATGTATGTAGCTACGCTTTAAAAACATCGTTTCGCAGGAGTCGACACACGGAAACGTGCATTTAGTGAAACTAACAAGACTGTTGCGTCTGGCGCGGCTGCTGCAGAAGATGGATCGATACTCGCAGTATTCGGCTCTCATACTGACTTTGTTGATGCTCTCCTTCACTCTGCTGGCGCACTGGCTGGCATGCATCTGGTTTATTATAGCTGAAAAAGAAATCGAAGTACATAAAAATGAAAGTTGGGATTTAGGTAAAATGTTTTATAACGATTTAAAGATGGTAAAATGAACTTTTACACATCAAAACTTGTTCCTTTCTTATTATATTATGAAAGATATAACGATCCAAGTTATAATTATCAATTTCATTAATAATCCGTAAGTTAATACTCTCTTTCCTAATTTAATTTTTATGCTATTAAGAGATCATTAATTAATCCTAATTGGTTTGCCCGAACCGTGTACTCCAAGTCTTTTAAATAAAGTACATAGAAATAAATCACCAAGTCATTTCTGAGCAGCGAGAAACTCTTGATAGGTACATCGAGCTTCCCCAACGGCAAAGTTTTTTATTGCTTTCGCGTTATTTGAAAACCTTCCAAATATTAATCCACCTGTCTCCGCACGCTTCTGTTTTACAAGGATTTGCCTCTATCTGGACTTGTTTTATCTGTCTTTTTAACAGACTTAAAAAAAGGAGGAGGTTAACAATTCGTCGGAATCTTTTTTTTTATGTATGTTACCTGATAACTCGAAGACGCCTGAACCGATTCGAGAAACTCTTTTTTTGTTTAAAAGGGTATACTTCCCAGGTGGTCCCATTGGCACCAAGTCAGGATCTAATGATGGGATCTCAGACAAATCAAGGGCAACCTTCAAGTTTTATAGTGACGCATTATTTGTTTTTTATTGAAGTCGGTGTACTTTTTATGAACAAAAAAACTTTTATATTTTAGGATGGATTAATAACTTGGCCGAAAGATTGAAAGTACCTATTCCCAACATATCACACAGTGAGAGTTATGTAACAGCTCTCTACTTCACCTGCTCGTCACTTACTAGTGTCGGTTTTGGAAATGTTTCCGCAAACACGCTACCGGAAAAGGTGTTCAGCATTATCACCATGTTAATCGGAGGTAAGATTGAAAATTCAAGAATATTCTGATACTATAATTATATTGTGTTTAGAGGCAAATTAATGAAGCGCAATAATTCTGACGTGTATGTACACTATAGTTGTTTAAATACTTTATATATTGAATATGCTTTTGATTTTTTGAGCCAGCAGATGTCTGAATAAATGTCCATATAATTTAATAATAACATTAAATAATATGTTATAAAAATCACTAATCAACATTTCTAAAATCGAATGTGAAATAAAATGAAATCTGCGTTTGTA
Organism: Laothoe populi; assembly: GCA_905220505.1. Classification (NCBI taxonomy): domain Eukaryota; kingdom Metazoa; phylum Arthropoda; class Insecta; order Lepidoptera; family Sphingidae; genus Laothoe; species Laothoe populi. The sequence continues at coordinate 9,691,774 of HG992152.1, forward strand.
GATACTGTCAACACACAATTTTAATAACTTTGTTCTCTTAAGTTCCGATATAGGTATAACTCAACATTCAAGGATGGTCAACTATACGTAGTATAAAATGAAGGTACCCTCCGCTACTCTTTTTAAACCACGCAACGGATTTTGAAACGATTTCATCATCATGATAATAGCATTATTTTCCGGAAGGTTTATACATATATATAGTAAGAATAGAATAGAATAAATATATTTCGGAACCAAGAAGACAAAAAATTTAATTTCTTGGCTTATACGTAGGCTATGCCATAAGACATACAAACATTATGAAGAAAATTGTACTTTTAAATTTATCAAGTAAATATTTTCTTCCTATTAAGAAGTTCCCAATTTTTTAAATCTAATTTGCACTCTTGCGAATCTGTGCCGGGTCCCTAGTATTAGATAAACATAAATTATTTTTAAAGACGTTTATATTAGCTAGCCGAGCAAGTAGCCGTCTGTGAAGCAAAGGGATTCGAGCGCCTCACCATGACAAAAGTTTTTGTGATACGCAAATATTTGTTGAGTAGTTACACCCACAATACGGGTTAAGATAGTATGGTGTCAGGTCAGGGCTATTGGGTGTATTTTTCATTATGCTCTTATATTACAAACATTCTACAACTCATCCAGTAGTACGAACTAAATACGAAATTCTCAGGAATCGTCAAGAAAAACAAAGCCACAGCTTTATATCCCTTTTTTAGATACATTTTAGGGGTGTGCGAATAATTGGTATTTACGAATTATTCGAAAGTTCGCGAATAATTCGAAAAAATTCGAAAGTTAGCGAATAATTTGATTTTTTCGATTTATGAAATTATTCGCGAATTATTAAATTATACGCGAACTTTTGAGTGTTTTGAGTTTAGGGTTTGTTATGTTTTGTTATATTGATATAAAATTTACAAATAATATACATTTTATTTAAACTATGAAATAAAATTACAAAAACAGAACAATTGGTATAGTTTTTTTAATTAGAATGAAACAACATAAATCATTTTATAGCAAATAAATTATTATCAAAAATACAACGTTTAAAAACTTGCTACATTTTTTTTAATAACAAATACGATACTGAGTCTGGTGATAATAATTTTCGTTTCTCAGATATAAGATCACCAGCAGTGGAAAATATTTTTCTGTTAAAATAAATCAAAATACCTTCAAAAATATTTTATACATACATACATATACATATACACTCACGCCTGTAATCCCCGAAGGGGTAGGCAGAGGTGTAACCAGTACACCCACTTTTCGCCGAATTTCGGTCCCATAATGTGATAAGAGGCGAGCCTATCGCCATACCGGGCACAAATTCCAGACTGCGGGCTAATACTCGGTATTTCTAGATAGAAAAACCCAATATCATTTTCCCCGACGCGGGGATCGAACCCGAGGCCTCGGTACAGCAGTCATACCGCATACGCAATTACAACTGCTCCACCAAGGCAGTCTTATTGTTAATGGAAATCTTTGTTACTTAATCTTTATGCGAATAAACTTAACTCGTTATCTTTGTTTATTTTTAGCTCTGATGCATGCCGTGGTGTTCGGTAACGTAACAGCTATAATTCAGAGGATGTACTCGAGAAGGTCCATGTACCAAAGCAAATGGCGGGATTTAAAAGACTTTCTCACCATTAACCAAGTACCTAAAGAACTAAAACAACGCATGCAAGACTACTTCCAAACGATGTGGTCGCTTAACCATGGCATTGATATACACGAGGTTCGTTGATATTTAATACAGTACTCGATCCTACTTTTAATTATGACATCAATGTGAAATTATATTATATTAATTTAAAAGGGATTTATTATTTGGTAATTATAATAATTAATTAATAATAATTAATTAAATAATTTGCGCAGCTCTTTGAATATTACACATTATATAAGTACCTACCGTTAATTAATGAATATAGAAACCAGATGTGAAATTTACTATCCCGCATTAAGCCAGCGTGGTGATAGTAATTTTTACTACAAATTTCTCAATCATTTACATAAATTTTTGTGACGCTAGCAGAGGATCGACTCGCTCTGATTATTCCATATGAATTCTAAGTACGGTAGTAAAATAGATGAAATTACGTTTTTAAATTTTACTGTGAATCTTAAAGCGACTAAATGTTCTGGAAGCAAAGTATAGGCCGATAAATTTAATCTCCATTACTTTACCGGCCACAATTTTTTCAGCTGGAGAGATAATCTTCTATTAAGCTTTATTATTCCTGGAAATCTCTTTTACTTTTATAAAAACGACTTCATTGAAAATCCATTTTACTTTCAACATATTAATTGAATCGAATGTGTTTGAAAACAGCCATTTGTTTTAGACGCTGAAAGAGTTCCCGGAGGAGCTCCGGGGTGACGTGTCTTTACATTTGCATCGTGAAATATTATCACTCCCGATATTCGAGTCGGCATCACAAGGTTGCCTCAAGTTGTTATCTCTGCACATCCGGAATAACTTCTGTGCTCCGGGCGAATATCTCGTGCACAAAGGGGACGCATTAACTTATATTTATTATATATGTAACGGCTCAATGGAAGTGATGCAAAACGATATGGTCGTCGCCATACTCGGTAAGCGCTTGTTGTAGTAATACTCCGCGCTACATGGGATCAATAATTTCAATGACCTTAGACGCTACCTCTAGCCATATTTTGAGAACAATAAACGTGCAGATAGCTTAGCGAATACTAATATGTATTTCGGGTGTAGAATTAACATATATAGAAGCTCAATAATCATTGTATTTTATAAAAGTATGCTAGGTAAATATGCAGCAGCGATAGCTAAGTTGCCAGTAATAAAGGCTGTTGAGATGAAAGTCGTCGATTCAAAACGAAATAACATAAACCTCTGACTTTTATAAAGTATGTGTGTATTCATTGTTAATTATCGCTTGTTTTAACGGTGAAGGGTAACGAAGCGAAGAAACCTGCATGCGATTTCATAAGAATTTCAAAGATATGTGAAGTCTAGCAACCTTGATTAGGCTAGTGTGGTGGACTAAGGCCTACTACCTACAAGAGACCCGTGCCCAGCAGTGGGACTTTTTTTACTACAGTGCTGGTATTAGTATGTTGGAACATACACTTACGAAAATGATCAAGTTAATTTTATAATATACTCGTATAGTATATTATAGAGGATTATTGATATTATCACAGTCGCCTAGACAAGTGATGCGTACACAATATAATCCCATTATCTGTTCAAACTAATCCGATTTGTGGAGTACGGTATATTAACTATTTAAGCACGAATGTTTATCAACCAGGTAAAGGAGATTTGGTCGGATGTGATATGAACACACACTTGCAAGCTTACAACGGCACGGGAACATCCCAGAACAATAATCCTGACGTCGTTGTCAAATCTAGCTGCGATGTGAAGGTACATTAGTCAATTATCTAATGGAAATAATTGAGCGTGTGATGCTTGTATTTCTAACAATTTTGGAGTATACTCGTACTAGTCGATTGAATATTTCAAGACGTTAATTTAGCTTTGTGAAATGTTAATAGAATAATATGATAACGTACATATACGTACTACACTAAGTACGTAGGTAAAAAGTAACGTCATTTAAAATTTAATTTAATTTCGTCCTAACATTCTGATCAATCTATCCTCTCTTTGTATTGTTCCTTATAATGTTTAATTAATTATTAATATTGTGTAATTGTATAATAACGCATGTTGTGGTTGCCTGTAGTCTGAGTTGCAATTAGTTCTTTTTTCTGATTGTTATTATGATGTATGTTATATTGTAAACTTTGTTGGCAATCCTCAAATAATAAAATAAAATAAAATTTACTGCTATTTCAATACATTTTAAACTAGCTATCGCGATTACATCTATATGGACTCTTAAAACTTAAACTTAGAGACTTATTTCAGACAATAATATACTAACTGTGCCTATTTTTGCATAGCATGTGTACTGTGTAGCTGCAATGCGTTCGATCTGGTAAAATATTTTGCTTAATTATTGCTTGGTTTATAAAATAAAGTGAAATAAACGAATAACTAAAAAAAAGAAGTTAAAAATTCTAAAATAGGACATCTTTATTTAATTGAAACATTGAAGCACACCGTTTATAATATATTATTATTTCAACAGGCACTAACGTACTGCGATTTAAAATGTATCCACATGGGAGGTCTGGCCGAGGCATTGCGTCTCTACCCTGAGTACCAGCAAGAGTTCATACACGACATCCAACATGATCTCACGTACAATTTAAGGGAAGGGTACGAAGCAGAACAGGAATCCGACGGAAACGGGCACCCATCACTCACTCTGCCTTCTATATCCGAAGATGATGAGAATGCTACGGAAGAGCATGCTCTGTCGCCAAAAAAACCTATATCGAACTCAAACAGTCCCCGTCATGCAAAATTCAGGTTGGGTTCTGCTTTTCTTGAAAATAAATCTAGTTCTAGGGATAGAGAGAATTTTAATTACAAACATACTGCGGCGCCGCTCCTTTACACACATTCTTCCGTCATTCCGAACACAAATTCATTCCATCTACAGGATTAATACTTTTCAAATGTTACAAACGCGTGATGATAAACTCAGTTATTGTTTTCATTAGACAATTTGTAGGTACTTTTAATTTGGAAAACATAAGTTTATATGTATCAAAGGCAAATAAACGATTTCGAATAGCGGGGTTCAAAGATCCAAGATCAAAAATATCTTGGATCTTTGCTAACCCAGCGTAACGCATAAAAAACCTAAAATTAATAGATGTCGATGTAATCAAGATTGTGTATTACAAATAATATCAAGAGTTACTTATAACATAGGACGGTGCGGAGGATATCCAACATACACACTGACTTATATTCTATAGACACGAACTGTCGAAGAAAAAAGATGTTCCGATAACCTTGTCCGCCCACTAATGCCATCTATCATTTTACTAAGAACTATTTGGAAATAAACCTCCCGTCACTGTCTCTCGAACGGGACTTTCCGCGCGCTAAAACGGGACAAACTATATAATGAATTTGTTTTGAAATATAGACTTCCCGTATTCAAAATTGAAATTAATAAATTTTTATTGATATTACGTTCTAAACGTTATGAAATTATGTTATTTACCTTATATACTATTAACAGTTTCACTGTAAATCAATTTAAGGCAGATTTGTTCTGGAATGTCGCTACAAATAACTAAAATTAACTGATGTGCATTCGTAGGTGGCATGAAGCAAACTAACGTCGGTGTAGTGTAGACACCTCAACTCGGTGGAACATAATGTTTGTTCTGGTCGCCGCATCTAGTACGTAGTACATATAGATCGCTGAACATACACAATCAGGCCAATGACAATTAGCCTATATTCAACAACATTGAAATGATATCCAGAACTAATATCTCTTATAATTCTCTCACTCGAGATTGGAAGGTTTGTTTAACTTTGAGGACACGAAAATAGCACCGGAGGGTTAAAATCTCATTTTCGTCGCAATAACTAAGTAAATATTTGTCGTTGTAATTGTTTCATCGGTTATATTAACTTAGGATGGTAGATGGAAATATATTATGATCCTTCACCTTTGTCTATTATTACTTGTTTTGCCTCGAGTCATTACCGACTGCGGCGTAAAAGTCTCATTTATTCTAACTACTCCACGTATTCTCTATAAAAATACAGCCGATTTAGTACCTCTTCCTGTTTTGAAGTCAGTTAAAAAAGGTGATAGCCATCTGACGAAATTTAACTCGTGATTTATTTGGGATCCAATCAGTAAAGGCCGAGAAAATTTCGCATAAACGAAAACAAAATAACGCCCGTATGCATGAACATCACTTAAGCAAGCTCTTTGCTATGCATTGGTTTCTGTATACGTCATTGATTAATTTTTGACATCAAACATAAAACTGACAAATCACGTATGTCTGTTAACAGAACTGTTTAATTTATATAGTCTTGTATTATCTTACATTTTACCACAATCCTTGTTTTGTTCCTTAACGTTACCCACAAAATGACGTAATGGCATCTTTATCGTGGAAGAAGAAAATGTGATAAACAATTTTAACGCTAACATAAGACATATCGGAAATCTATCAATCTATTTTCAGAACGGACGGACAACGTCTCACGCACAGAGAGTTACGTGAGAGAATAGAGAGGCAACGTTCGGTAGCGACGCCAAAAATTACTAGAGCGGACTCTTTGGAAGGACTAAATTTAGAGGTGCACAATACAAGGTCGTCTGTAGAGAGACTTGATACGCAAGTGTCGAGTTTGCACCACGACGTGGCCACGCTCAGTATGGAGGCAAGTTTTTTTCATTGTTAACTTTAACAATGCAAGCACTTTCAGTACTTCGATCAGAATTATTGTGAGCTACCTCAATGGCCTTTCTTAGAACCCTCAGTTCTTACCTTATGCCTATATACCTATACGCCTCGATATATTTTTGTGTATTTTTTTTTAGTGTCTCGATAGGCAGACGAGCAGAGGGGCCACCTGATGGAAAGTAGTCACCGATGCCCATAGACTTCTGCAATGCCAGGGTAAAGCCGCTGCCTACGAAAACCTAACAAATATGGTGTTCGTTGTTTCGTTGTGTATCGAGTTCTTTAACTCTTTAAATCTGAAAAACCATTCACCTTGTGGTGATATCGATCGAGTGTGATATCATATTTATTTAAACCAAAATGCATAAGTATTAGACACAATTCTGACAAAAAGTAAATAAACTCTTATAAAAATCACTGCCCTAAAGACACTTCAGAGAAAGAACCCTGAGGGAAGATTGATTCAGCTGTATAAATAACTTCAAAACTCGAGTAGGCTACATTTTGTCTTTATCTATTTAGTCCCGACCCGATTTGTCGTTAATTACGTCTATATTAGGGATACCTCGCCCTCGGTCACAAGTCAATTATTATTTGATGTAATAACGAGCTAATTTCCATACATTACTGGTGTTTAGGTAATTTAATCGATAAACGTGGTCGTAACCACATAACATACATACATAGTTGTAAAGAATAGCAGAAAAGTTATTCTTACATTAGTTCTTAGTAAACACATTATTTTATACACAAATTTATCGTTCATAGTACGAAATATGAAAAATTCGGAATTTTTCATTGTCGCATTAAATATTACTGAGGTTTTTGAGATTAAGGGAAATTTTGATGTTATATTATGCAAGGTTTGTAAAATAAAGTTGGAAGAAGTGCAAATGCACAATCCTTGGTAGTTATCGTTGGGAGCAAACTTATAACACAGGATGTTTTAGCTCGAGTAAAATGCATGTGGGATTTAATTCATCTATATTAGTAAATAAATATTATGCCAGTAATAAGAAAAAATATCAACATTCAATCTACTTTTACATGTAATTTTTTTTACTATATGAATTTTATAGCAATAGTTATCTGATCACTCACACTCTATTTCTTGAGATGATTACCAAATCAATCCCATTTTTTCCTAAATACAGGTCCGCAACGCAATCCAGGCGCTGCAAGAGATGACGGGTCCATCTGGCTGGCACGCGGCACATTCCAATCCTAACCTGCAATGGAACACGCCACCTAACCAACTCGCGCGGAGTTGTAGTCATCCGCCGGACGTATTCTGCTGGGATCAGGTAATGAACGTTATAAAAATAACTTATAATTTCATAAACCTATTTTAAATTATATAAAGTGGTAGAACCACGTTGTTATTCTGCCTTTAACGTGTAGAAGTCGGTTTGAGAGGTAGTACCGTGTAGTAGAAACCGACGTGAAATAGCAGCTCGGTGTTGTGTTTAGGATGCTGAGTGAGATTTTCGAAGGCTCAAATCTTACAATTCCATAACTCCCATGACTCTTCTTGCATTGGAGCGGTGGACCCATGGGTGACCACTTGCCGGTCTCGTGTCATAAAAAAGATCTAAATGAAAATATCAATAATAATATTAAAAATTAAATATCAACGAGTACTTTACAAAACTCACACACCTCATCAAAATCGTAAATGTTCTTCCAGCAGGAACGACCAATCACACCAGAAAAGCCGAAACTTCATCGGAGTACCCAAACGGAGCCATTCCTTCACTCCGTTACGCAATACATTATGGAGCATCCAGCGACAGTGATGCTGCTCCTAGGTCTGGATCCGATGGCGAACCTGACGCCAGTCATTCCGCCCACGATCGAGTACTACGACACGCGAGGACGCCGGCCAAGTGTACTTGAACAGATAGCTGAGTCGGAGAATGGAAGTCAAACTCCGTCCAGTTCGGCCAGCGAGAAATTTGAACCAAACCGAAGTCTCAGTGGTAGTGCGAAAGAACTGTCCAACCTGGGCTGCACGCCCACGCAGTCAGAAATGAAGAAGTTACTTGAGAAAGAACACAGGAATAGTTTGAAAAGGAGCAGATACTCAACAAGCGATTTGAGCGACGCGTCCGATCGACTGCTCGCAACGAAAGCGTCACATCCGAGCACACGCAGTTTAAAGTTCAACATTAATAGTTAAATATTGAATTATTTTTTTTAGAGCCTCGATAGGTAGACGGGCCACCTGATGGTAGGTAGTCACCGCTGCCCATAGACTTCTGCAATGCCAGGGCACAGTAAAGCCGCTGTCTACCGTTAAGTACAATATATTCCATTTAGTATTATGCTCATTGGACTATAGAATTTAAGCTTGATTTACCAGTAGATCTATAATGACTAACGAGTTATTTTTAAAATAATTTTTGAATTTATTAATATCTACGTAAGTTTATGAAATTGTATCTATCATTTAATTTTCCAATCAACGAAATCTACCAATGATGCCAAAATATATATTATTCTTATGAATACTTTTGTAAAATAAGTTTATCGATATTTTGATAGAAATCATATTTTATTATTTCATAACAATTATGTACATTCTGTTTATCAAAATTCAAATTACCGGAGTATAGTTTATTCAATGACGAATATTAGGTTTTTTCATCTAAGAGTTTATTGCAGTCCATTGTAAGATAACGAGGTGTAACACACACAAAAACTATCGATCGACTTTGAACCAAAACCCGACTAAATTCAAAATTACTTAATTTAGTTCAGTCAGTGAAAACAGAATTAACATTATTCCATATAATATTTTATTCAATAGATTAATATTGTACATATCAAATTAAAGTTTTATTGTTAGATTAGCTTTATTCTTAAAAGCTAAAAGTAAAAAAACCTAGTCACTGTTTTGATGTGATAATTTAATAATGTTGAATGATACATTATATAAATGCAGATGAGAAGTTTTTAATTTATATTAAAAATTACCATTATACATGGTATGTGGCATTATACATGGTTTGTGTTACAGGCCAAGAATAAATTCGTAATATTTAAATTATTCCAAATAATAAATTGAATCGATTTATTGTACAATATATGCAATTATTCATTACTAGAACTTTAATGGTACTAGAAATAAAAAAGTGTATAAAATTGCATACGCTGTATTTATATCAGAATACTTGAACATTGTGAGAAAATGTTATTATACCGTCTTTGTATGTCGGTGTGGTGTGTATGGATGTAAGACAATATTAAAGTTACACGGTTAATGCATATTTATATTCCATAATAGGCTAGTTGTCTGATTTTGCGAAACCATTTTATTTTATTCTTCATGGTCTATATTATTAAAATATTATCAATAATAAACATAAAACATAAGCTTCAAGATTTAATTTCCATTTTTACAAACCCAAATTATTTTTCCCACCAAAACGCTACCAACTGTCATGGCCTCTCGTGTGACGTGACCATCCGAAAACTAATGGACGTTTGGCTCAGCGTTTTAGGTGTTTCGAACGGTGACGTCATAAATTATGGGTGTTTCATGTCACGTGCCAAAATGCTTTATTTTTACATATTTGTTTCTTGAAAATATTAAATAATCACTTATAAATTAACAAATTGGTTAAATTGACAATATTTTTAGACTAAAATCTATTATAAAAAACAAAATTCTTTTAGATTTTCACGTACCGTCAACTACCCTATTAATAAAAATATACTAGGTTTTGTAAAAACATACTTTATATATACATTTACACAGACTAACCTTACTGTACTGATCTCAACACATGTCGACATTTGCCGGTCTATTTGATTTAAACGACATTTTTGCGATTTGAGTTATATACATATTATAAATTAAGGACTTAGCAATTTTTTCTGCATCTTCTGTGCCTAGTTTAAATTTTTTAGCGCTCAAATCGACTGGTAAAACAGGGCTCATTTTTTCCAGGGCACACTTATTTTAGAAAATGCTCATAAATTAATGAAAATTAGTCATAAAGATGCAATACGTGCTGACATAAGTAATATATTAATTATTAATTCTACTAAAATCCAGGCAACAGTTTTGTATAGTAATTTTTTCCGAAAAAAAAAACTTTAATCCCTTCTCCTGTAAATTTTCAAAAAGTCGTTCAAATCAAATAGCCGCCAACCGTCGAATTATTTATATTTGTATTATATATACGTAGTACCAATAGTGTAGTTATTTGATTTACATGTAGATGTTTAGTAAAAGTACGGATTTGTATGCCAAAATTACTGCCAACAATTGTTATTATACATACATCGTGTATAACAAGTAAATTAAGTCTGAAACATTTATAAGTATTATTTACAAAACTAAAACCTAACACAGTTCAAATTCAAAAAACCAGATTAAACAATATAACAAGTTATTTAAAAAATATATATTGAATGAATTTCTTTTCATCAGTACATAGACAAATGTTACTAAACACAGTTGTATTCAGATATTTCGCTTGCAAATTGTTAAATTACTTTTTGTTTCAATAATAGATATTTGTAATGATACAAACTATTTGTTACGGACATTGTAAATCATTCAAGAAGTATAGACTTATATCAAATATATGTGCCATTAAATTTTACTGTTGTCACAATTTTTGAGCAATATTGTCGTTGTTATAGAATATGGTTAAAAATATTTCCAATCTATGTCTACTCTATCGTTTAGATGTCTAAAATGTACTTGTATGTATAGTTCATTGATGTTAACATTTTTCACGAACTCTTTATATTCTGCAAAGTATATCTACACGAACTTAACATTTGAACAGTTCTAATTCAAGCTAAAAATAAATTAAAGCGAAAAACAGTATTGACGGCATTATTATAAGACTCAATTGAATAATATATAAATAAATAAACTCATACATTCACAGACATAGTCCTGACCCCGCACTAAGTAAAACCGGCATAGTGGCTATCAAGAACTACGAGGAATTACGGCCCCCAACACCCAGACCCGAAACAAATATCTGTCTGTCGCACAACCATTTGTCTCGTTGCGGGAATTGAACCCACTGCCGGCTTCTCGCCTGATGCGCCACGGATGTTGTCAATACAATTAAAATTACAATATACAAGTTAATTAATTAAAATCAATAATCAATTTTCGCTACGATCATATCAATTAGTATGTTATGTCACTGTAAGTGAAACATATTATATCAGAAGTTGTATTATCTTTGATCATAATGAAATTGTTGTAAGATTGAAAACGCTTACTAGATTAATTGAATAATTATCGTGGTGTTCGAGTATGTTGTATAGAGCCCATGAATGTGATAAACAATTTATAACACGTACGGTGCCTAAATTCTCATTTATTTGTTTATTTATTTATTTTAACTCTGTGTCTTTCAGTAAATTCTATTTTACTACGAGTTATGATATAAGTGTAATAGTATGTACTACGCATACGTATTTTGTACATATTGAAACTTTATCTTGTAGTACAAAGTATTAGTTACCATAAAACTTAATAAAGACAAATCGATGTTGAACTAGTTGTTTTAATTACTGTAATCTGCATTCTGGTATTTACCAGCATTTCATTAAGTCATCATATGGGCTAAATCCCATATTTTAATAATCACGAAAAATCATTAATAATATACAAAATAGATCTTTTATAACCCTTATTTTCAACTTGACAAAATAAAAACCATCTACACTCTTTTACAATTAAAGTCTTTCCACAACCCAATGCCCTGCTACGCCAGTGGGACATTGGAAGGGCATGAAAGCCTCAATCTCATTAATCAATAACATTATATAAAACAAGCTCATAACGCATCTCTGTAAATAAGGGAGTATGGCTATATAATACATGAAGTAATTCTTGCTTATAACGGGATTCATTTAAGAAGAACTACAAATCCAAGCTCGCACGGTCTGCCGCGCCGCGCCGTCTCACTTTCCAGCGTATAAGCTAAGGGCGTCTAATATTTACTACATCCCTAATATATATTATGTTCATCCCTACAAGCAATATAGGTGGCCAAACCATAATAATATTTAACAAATTCAATAAGCCCCGTCCCGATTTTCTCATCTATATAATGCAATTACATATTCACCTGCAAAACTCTGTGAACCTATAAACGTGTTAATAAAGTAATGAGGCAGGAAAATGTAGGTCGTGCTGCCAACGCACGGGGCTCTTTTTAATTTACCATTGCCAGGTTAAGCGTAGGCTCTTACACGGGCTTTCCCGCAGTTACATTTAATGAAATGTACTTATTTGATGTACCTAAGTACTGTTAAAAAGGGAACAAAAATAATAAAAGTATGCTTAAAATTAATATACCTCTCTTTACTGTGGCGATATTTCTAAATATATAAACTTAATAGGTTCGTTCATCTATATAGAAATTCTCAGTATTAAGCCGGATTCTGGAATTTTTGCCCGGTATGGCGATAAGCTTGCCCTCTATCAAATCATGGAACCGAAATAAATTCGGCGAAAAGTAGGTGTACTGGTTGCACCTCTGCCTACCCCTTCGGGGATTACAGGCGTAAGTGTATATGTATGTATATAAATTTATTTTTAGTTTTGGGAACATTATGATAAAATCCCTTGATTATATTATGAATATAATTCATAAATGCTCCATTTAATAAGAAATTAATTGGAGCATTTATGTACTTTTACTGGCGCTATTATTAAAATATATCACTATTATAATAAAGTATAAACAACACGGACCAAGCGGAGAGCATGCGAAGCGTGCGATACGAACTTGTGATCCGTGAAATGCAATTTGCCCTCGTCGCTACGAGCTACGGACAATCATTCCCTGTCGCTGACTCTGTACTACGCCTTACTTTAGTACCTGAGGACCACAGCCCACAAGCCACACCGCTCTAAATAAATTGCGTGCATGAAGATAGATTGAGCGCCTTCTAAAAATCGTTTTTAATAATAGTTATTTAATAAACCAATTGTAAAACCAATCCTGGAATTTGTAAAAAGATAAAACAAAGATAAATCAGTTAATGCCGGCTCACTCAGTCCTGATAAGGGGCAACCCAGATCTACAAATGTATCAAGTTTATATATAAAATTTGGCGGTCAGTATTTTGTAAAACCTTAGTAAAGTAACGGTATTTAATTTCAGATCAAGTAGTGCCTTAGTTAAAAATTTACAAATTATTCTTTGTGCTCACTTAATCCACATGCTTTGAAAAGGCAAGCTATCTTACAAATCAAATAAGTAATTTTAAAAATTCAGTTTCATTATATGTCTACAATAACTATCACGGTTCTTTTTTGAATAATTAATTTTTATAACTGCGCACTTAATCCTCACGTTTTTGAAAAGTAAAAACCATTCATATCTTTTAATCTGTACACCCTACATAAAATGTAAGTAGGTCAAGTTTTCGTAATAATTTTACTAAATATTGGTCAATTAGCATTTTCGATTTTTGTTTACTTTACGAGATATACTAAGTTTATTGTTTATATGGAAATCTATAATGAAGGACAAACACAGGATATTTTACTGGATTAATTTATATCTTTGGCGCACTATCAAGCTGTGGAACAGTTTGTCATTACCGTGTGTAATGTATGTAATGTAATGTATACCATTAATGTTGTGAATTTCACTATCCTATAATTTTATTACCATTATTGATATAGCTAACCGGAATATGATATATACACAGTCAGGTCATAAGTATTGTCACACAGTAAAAACTTTTATTTTAGAATGCTGGCCACAAAAAAGTTTATTGAATTCGAATTTCAAATTGTTCATGAAAATAAAAATGTATACTTTTTAGAATTTTACTCATTTTTAAATATGGAGTGGACGCTTAAAGAAGTCCGTGTTGCAGTAATTGCGTTGCATCGTTGCGGTTACGCGCCAATTAAAATTTTTGACATACTGAAAAATTTGAATATAACCAAAAGATTCGTTTATCGTACCATCAAACGATACAATGAAGACTCTAGTGTAGATGACAGGTCAAGAAGTGGTCGCCCTTGGTCTGTTAGGACTCCAGCAGTGATAAAAGCTGTGAAGGCGCGAATTTAAAGAAATCCCAAACGTAAGCAGAAACTGTTGGCCCTTCAGATGGGGTTAAGCAGAACCACGGTGAAAAGGGTGTTAAATGAAGACTTAGGGCTTCGGGCATATCGAAGAAAAACAGGACATCGTTTGAATGCTCGTCTAATGGACCTGAGACTGAAGAGATGCCGCGCTTTGTTGAAGCGGTACGCGGGAAAAAAATATCGGGAAATTCTTTTTTCAGATGAAAAAAATTTTACCGTAGAAGAGAGCTACAACAAACAAAATGATAAGGTGTACGCACACAGTAGTGAAGAAGCGAGGACCGTATTCCGCGTGTCCAACGAGGTCATTTTCCATCCTCGCTCATGGTATGGTTGGGAGTTTCTTATTGGGGCTTAACAGAGGTACATTTTTGTGAGAAAGGTGTAAAAACGAATGCAGTTGTGTATCAAAATACAGTCCTGACGAACCTTGTGGAACCTGTTTCTCATACCATGTTCAATAACAGGCACTGGGTATTCCAACAAGATTCGGCGCCAGCTCATAGAGCGAAGAGCACACAAGACTGGCTGGCGGCGCGTGAAATCGACTTCATCCGGCACGAAGACTGGCCCTCCTCCAGTCCAGATTTGAATCCGTTAGATTACAAGATATGGCAACACTTGGAGGAAAAGGCGTGCTCAAAGCCTCATCCCAATTTGGAGTCACTCAAGACATCCTTGATTAAGGCAGCCGCCGATATTGACATGGACCTCGTTCGTGCTGCGATAGACAACTGGCCGCGCATATTGAAGGCCTGTATTCAAAATCACGGAGGTCATTTTGAATAAACTTTAGTGTCATAAGAATCTATGTTTTGTTAAGTTCATTTTGGTATATAAATGGTTACATAATGAATAAACTTGTTTCAATTATTTTATATTAAACATATGACAGAATTTATGACCTGACTAGGTATACTTTATTTGATTTATACAGTGCAATCTTCTGAATACCGTATATAAAAAGATCAGCTCAGAAACCATTTATTAATCAAGTCATTGTTAAATGAACAAATAATTGAAACTCTAAATTCCATTTGTATTTAGGTCTTACCACTTAGGGAACGTAAGATTTCACTCTGAAGCTCTTAAGCTCTTTATGTTTCATGCTCGCACTCGACAAATAGCAGAAATATTTCACGCGGTAACCGAAACAAAAGGTTGAAGTAAATAGCTGAAGGGCACGTCTCGCCCGACAATGTAACCACATAATAGAATATAGGCATATGAGAACAACGACCCGAAAAGTAATTGTATCAAAAAGTGGGCGAAAGACCCCGCCCCCGGGTTCTTTATCAGCTGTTGATGACCGTGTGTAAGGTACAGTCATCGCGTCGCTAACGCGTGTTTAACAATATTTAAAATAATTTATTTATTACACAAATCAAGCGTTTCATTGATATTTTATTACGGTCACAATATATTTTTTTTAAATATACTAAACTATATCATTTTTGTTTTCCTATTTTTATGTATTTTAGTGTACAATAAAGAGTATAAATAAATAAATAAACGTGCACCTGTGTCTGACATAGATTCTCAATTAGTATTTTAGACATAGATATACATATATATATATGAAGGCGAAAGTATCGGTGTTTTATTTTACACAACTAGCTATGACACCAGTAGCTTATTCTACAAAAGTTTTGAACATGATGCAAATATTGCCCTCTTGTAATGAAGCATCTTAAATTTTTAAGTCTACATTCAGTTACTTCGTATATATAATTTTATAGCAATTTAGCATAACTATAGTTTTCGGTAATGACAAGCAAATATGAAGACAAAACAAACGAGACGACCCGAACTATTGCGTATAAAACCTAATATCATTGAACATAAAACAAATTTCCAAGAACTTATATACTTAGTCGTAAGAACAGCGTACCGAAAAAGTTTTATTACACTACATGTGGCACCATTTAATTTGGAAATGGATACTATTTCGACACTGGCACGTAGTGTTTTTTATGAGCTGAAATACTGTTTACTTAAACGTGGTGTAGACGCGCGTATAGATTGTTCGATTCATTCGTTCATATCTTGCTATTTGTGCATATAATACTAAATAATACTAGCCCTGTATTAAACATTGTCCCACTGCTGGGCACGGGCCTCCTCTACTAGTGAGAGGGGTTAGGCCTTAGTCCACCACGCTGGCCTAATGCGGGTTGGCAGACTTCTCATACCTTCGAAAACTCTCAGATATGCAGGTTTCCTCACGATGTTTTCCTTCACCGTTAAAGCAAGCGATAATTAACATTTTAATACACACATAACTTTAGAAAAATCAGAGGTGTATGCCATTTGGGTTTCGAACCTACGACTGTCGTCTTGACAGTCCGTACCGCAACAAACTAGGCTATCGCTGCTATATTTGCTATTTGTGCATAAGCTTGAAAATATTTGGCTTTGATTCCACCATAAATTAAACCCCAATACAACACTTTATAATATTTTTATACTTACTAGGTAATAAGCAAACAGAAGAGTTGTTTGGCTCTAATTTAGATTGGTTGACAAACATTTTATCACGCTTTTAATTGTTATTTTAATTATCAATTTAGTATCAGTATTTTAATGCATCCCTTTATATATTGTTATAGTTAATCGACTGCTGTGCTAGTAGCGTCCAAAACGTTGTATAGGTACAAACTTCAAGGAACCTTTCCACAATATAAGATACTAGCTGTTGCTCGCGGCTCCGCCCGCGTGGAGGTCATGTTTGGGAGAAAAAGTATACAATACAAAATACCAATTTTCATGCGTTTCTTCAAAAATGACGGATTTTCATACAAACTATCATCCCCTATTTTACCCCTTTCGGGGTGGTATTTCCAAAAACCCTTCCTTAGTGGATGCCTACGTCATAAAAAGTACCTACTGTCAAAATTTCAAGTCTCTAACCCCAGCCGTTTAGGCTGTGCGTTGATCGATCAGTCAGTCAGTTTCTTCTTTTATATATACAGATTGATATTCAGATTTAAAAACTACTGTGGAATCAAAGACGTACACAATTCTTTGTCCAATATAGGTATCTGACAACCAATTCTAAAACCTATCATTGGTCTATTCGTAGTTTACTTAGGTTGAAAACTGACGGTCTTTTGTTCAAATCCCAGTGCGAGCAAAATTTGTGTTTGAGTTTTACGATTATAAAATCAGACAGAAAATCACGAGATTAGATTTGTGCCCGATATAACAATAGGGTCGTCTATACTAGATCATGGGACAAAAATAAGCTTGACGAACCGCTTCCGTGATATAGTCGTGTATATATAGAAAACTTAACATTCACTAAAGTAGTTATTACACATAAGTTATTTCTTCAATGTTTTATTATGTATTGTTGTTAAATCAGATTATATCAGGTAACTAATCATAACCAAATTTTGATTAACATGTCCTAACCCAAAAATAAATTTTGTTTAATTTTGGGCGTCGCTATATCCGTTTTACTGTATCCATAACTAGATATCTAGAGTTACGGCAATGTAAAATCAATAGATAAGTTCTGAAGGACGCAAGAGTTATGAGAGTATTACGAAAACACTTGGGACTCTATCAACTTTAAGACACCTATAATGTAAAAACCTTTGAGATATATCTAAGATTTTACCAGGGATAAATCGGAGTATATTTTGCGCGTGTTTTTATTAACCTATAATAAAATAAAGTGAAAAGTAAAAAGCAGTGATAGCCTAGTTGGTTGCGGTACGGACTGTGAAGACGAAAGTCGTATGTTCGAAACCCAAATGGCATACACTTCTAAAGTAATAAAAATACTTTTCTAAAGTTATGTGTGTATTAAAATGTTAATTATCGCTTGCTTTAACGGTGAAGGAAAACATCGTGAGGAAACCTGCATACCTGAGAATTATCATACGAGTTTCGAAGGTATGTGAAGTCTACCAACCCGCATTAGGTAATGTAAATTTGTTACAGGCTACTCTGCTTCAAATAACTTAGTACTTATAAAGAGTGTAAAATATGTATTATGTACTTATTAAATTCACGCGTAAGTACAATGTAAAATCACAACAAAGAAACACATAAAGCTAATACGGACTCAACATACAACGTCATTATTTAAACTCGTCATAAAAGTAAAACACGAACAATGTGAAGCGTATTTTTAATGCCATGTGTAGGATAAAACCGTTGGATAAAATGTTCTATTCAACGGCAAACGCGGAGAGTTCAGTGGCATTATTCTCTATGTCCTTACAAACACGTAACGAGGCGCGTTACGTTAACTGAATTTTATTAACACGTAATTCGCATGTAATGGCATTAGAGAATACAATTATATGCGAATAACATGCAGTTAACGTAACACACGTCGTTACGCGTTTGTAAGGGACATAGAGAATAATGCCCCAGGTCAGTGCAAGTAGGTACAGGAGTTCGCACACAATGAAAACATGAATAAGCATGCGCTAGTTACTTACATAAGGAATTTGTTTATCCACTTACATAAAACAGACGGCCGCCATGCTTAAAAAAATTCATGGTTTCCAATTTTGCAGTTTATTTGAATGTTAAATACATTATTTGATTTTATTTTAAAAGAATTTTATAATATCAATGTGACATACAATATGCACCTATACTTAACAATTACAGAATTAAAGAGTAACATTATATATAATCTTACCGCATAAATTTTACACATCGCAATAAATCTGACATATTTAAAGTAGGTACTTTGTCTTGCTCTCTCTGACTCTCTATGCTCGCAAAATTAGAATTGTTTTTAACATACCATCACTTTTTCTTGATCACAACATAAAATCAACTAGCGCCTAACATAAAAATATGGGTGAATAGATGGTATAGGTAGATACATATAAATTACGCTGGAAATATTTGACGTTACGCTTGAAAACGCAGAAGGTAGGCACCGCCATAACATGAAAATTAGATTGAGCCATTAATCTAGCCGTGCGGAGCCCGACCGCTGACAGTTTACGGAAACATTGTAACACCCACGGCCACGCACAGATGGATCACATGTGTTACTTTTATATTTTTATAATTAATGTAAAAAGGGGGCTAACGGTAAAACTATACTCAAAGTTTACTTATTTATTGACCCGTCTCTCTTGCTCTTACATCAACTTATAATAGGTACTACTAGCTTTTGCATCCTCGTATGAGTGATCAGTTTATGGATACTGTGCCTTACATAGTAAATAAGCATACCCAACATTTTCCTCCGTGGGAGGATCTTACCTAACGCGAGGATCTAACCCTTTAACTGAGATAAAAAGTAGCCTATGAGTCAATCCAGAATACGTGAGACCATCATTCAGAATTTCACTCGAATAATTTGAGCCACTACAACGTGAAAATTTAATAAACATATTTAGGTTTTTTTTTAATCAATAGTCCGACGAACGAGCCAGTGGGTCACCTGATGTTAAGTGATCTCCACCGCCCAGGAACATCCACAACACCAAAAGTGTCGTGTATGCGCTGTCGTCCTTTTAGGACAGGAATAGGGATTAGGGAAGGGAAGGGGGAATCTGGGCCTCCGGATATCTCACTTACTATACGAAACGCGACAATAAAGTACTGTCACTTTACGTTGGTTTGCTGAGACAGTGGTACTACCCCGGTCGAGCCGGCCATTCATGCTGTAGACAAATATGTCTACAGCGTGGCTCTACCACTTCTAAATTTACTATATTTTGCATATAATGTAATATTTTCTCCCTTATAGGATGACGCATATACGCTGAAACACGCAATCCTTAATTTCTTACCAAATATCTCAATATAAATTTTCTTATGCCTTACTTGAGAAATGATTGAGTTCTCTATACAAACTTTCATCCCTATTTCACCCCCTCTAGGTTTTTTAGGACAAAAGGTAACCTATGTCGCTGGGATTTAAGGTTTCTTCGTAACAAATTTATTACAAAAAAATCGAACATCAGATACATTGCTTTTAGCTTATAGTTGATTTTACAGCTTCATCTAAAATTATGGCGCTCAAGCCAGAAAACATCATATTTGGCAAAGACTAAGCTCAAAGGGCTAACGACAGCCTCCGTGGCGCAGTTGGTGAGTAGCCGGCTGTGAAACAAGAGGCTGTGAGTTCGATTCCCACACTGGGACAGATGTTTGTGTGACAGACAGATATTTGGGTCTGGGTGTTGTAAAACCGAAAGTCTCTCGTAGTCCCTGATACCCACAACACAAGACTCGTATCTTAGTGTGGCGTCGCGGCTATGTGTGTGACTGTTGGTATTTATAAAAAAAAGGGATCTTCTAAAAGGTCGTCTCGATATAAACTCATTTGCAAAAAAACGGGCACCTAAGCAATTATTTTTTTTTTTTTTTTTTAGTGCCTGGATAGGCAGACGAGCAGACGGGCCACCTGATGGTAAGTAGTTACCGCCGCCCATAGACTTCTGCAATGCCAGAGCACAGCAGAGCCGCTGCCTACCGTTAAAATTAAACATTTCAAATGTTACTATTGGTTTGTTTGATAATTATAGGTAGTTTTACTTTCACATTTTTGTAAATTAATAAGCAAATAATCGTTTTCGTCAGTATTATCATAAAATTTTGATAAAATTTATGGGTTTTAATGCTAAAGTTCTCTAGTAGTGTATGCTCGCTAGTAGTGCATATGCTCGTGAAGTAAAAGTTAACAAAGATTTTTTTTTTTTTAATAAAGTAAAATTTCATATTCTTAATTGTCAAAGCTTCATTTATTGCTGTTTAGCTGTCTCAATAATGTTAGAGAAAGTGGTAAAAGCTGCCAAAATTATTGCGCTGCTCGAAGAGGGTTGCAGCCAATGCTTCGCGGCTCAGAGGCTAAGTGTGAGTCGCTCGACGGTTCAAAGGACCTGGCAGCGGTATCAAGACACCGGTTCCGTCGAGAGAAGGCCTGGTTCTGGAAGAAAACCATGTACCCAACCACGGGATGATCGTTTTCTTGTGAGTCGCGCATTGAGAAATCGCAAGTCTTCGTATGTGGACCTTAAGAACAACCTCGAAGAAGTAAGAAATGTGCATATTAGTCTATGGACGGTCAGGAGGAGGCTTCTCGCGGCCAATATACGCAGTCATCGCCCGGCCCGTGGCCCTAAGTTACTCCGTGAGCACAGAGTTGCCAGGCTTAGGTTTGCTCGAAATTGTGAGTCATGGACTCAAGAAGACTGGAATAGGGTATTGTTCTCCGATGAAGCCAGGATATCTCAGTTCGGTGAAGATCGACGTCGGCGAGTGCTACGAAGACGAGGAGAACGCTTTGCAGAGGCTTGTTTTGAAGAAATCACACCTTATGCTGGGGCTCGGTTATGTTTTGGGCAGGAATAAATTCAATGGATCGTACATAGTTAGTCTTCATTAAAAACGGCTCACTGACTGGACATCGATACATAACGGAAGTTCTAATTCCTCATGCACAACCCACATTGGCTGCTTTAGGCGAAGACTCAATTTTTATGGACGACAACGCTCGCGCCCACCGGTCTGGCGATGTGGAAGCGTATGTGCAAGAGGTCGGCATTCGTCATTTGGATTGGCCAGCTCGAAGTCCCGACCTCAATCCTATAGAGCATGTCTGGGACGTTCTGAAACGACGCGTGAGATCAGTACAGCCGGCTCCGCAGACCATCAGAGAGCTGAAGAATGTGATTACCGCGGAGTGGGAACGTATTCCGCAAGCAAGTATCCGGGATATCCTCGCTAGCATACCCAGACGAATTCATTTATTATTCAATTATCTGCTTTTACTTTATTAAAGAAAAAACAAACAAATATCTTTGTTAACTTTTACTTCACGAGCATATGCACTACTAGCGAGCATACACTACTAGTGAACTTTAGCATTAAAACCCATAAATTTTATCAAAATTTTATGATAATACTGACGAAAACGATTATTTGCTTATTAATTTACAAAATTGTGAAAGTAAAACTACCTATAATTATCAAACAAACCAATAGTAACATTTGAAATGGTTCATTGCTTAGGTGCCCGTTTTTTTTGCAAATGAGTGTATGAATGTTCCGAGAATCTGAACTCTGCAACTGAGTTCTTTAGACTCGCCGGCAAGTCCTACGTCGAAGACGTGTGTTCTTAATAGAACTGTTTTATGTCATAGTGGTTGGACAGGTATAGTTTGCCTCGATAGCGTTCGTGATGGGATAATTACGATGTCCCAAAACATGTTTAGTGTGACAAGTCCATATCACGGTTAAAACAATGGTTCTCGTCCGATCATCAAATTCATCAAAATCGGTTCTGTGATGAAGCCGTGACCATGTACACAGAGACAATGAGATAGAGTTCCGTTCCCATTTTTAAAAATAGTATACCTAATAGGTTCAAGAGCAAAAATCACCTAATACTAAAACATCCTTTTAGAATTAACATTAAAAAATCTTAAACTAACAGTAACAATATGTAGAGTCATAGCTAGAAGCCAGTAGGCTGTTGATATAACCCTGTGTGTATATATAATACAGTACACCTAAATATTTAATCCAAATAATCCCTATTATTATTATTTATCATATGATATGAAATTCATCATAAATTCAAGAAGCTTGATTTGAATACAAATAACAAAGTAGGTGACAACTAAAACGGGTATTCTGCGGTCTCATCTCTCGCCACTCTCGTCTTTACGACGTAATATCTCGGTAAATGGTGCACTTTAGTACCTATACAGATGGATATTCATTTTCAGTCATCCATCAAAGAGTTTGCTGATATTTTCCAACGCTGTCAATAAAAACTACCCGAGTGAATACAGGTGAGGACATTAATCTTACATCCTCATAGGTTATAACAGGAATGCTCAGTGTGGGTTTTTCCAAGCTCACTGATACTGACGAACTTTAATATTCCTTTAAACGTCGGGTTGTCATCGTTTATCATTCCAGTTTTAAATACAGTTTTTTCCCAGAATACAGATTTTGGATGTTGACAGTTTCGTTTGATATAACACGCTATAAAACTAGTTAATCTGTTCCTATGAAAATTGCTAATATTTTTTATACCGTAATACGGTGTGAATAAGAACGCAGAGGTCAATAGGGGGTAAAGGATATACCTACTGAAATTATTAGACGGATGGTTCGACTTAACTGTTATCTTAAGGTTGCGCATATTGTAAAATTACGTCGAGTTCAAAAAATACCTGAGAAATCTGCTGAGCCAATTGCTTAATAAAGAATAAATGTAAAATATGGGTTAATTACGAATTTTTCTGTTCTATTTGTGTGATGAAAAATCAGATAATACAGTTTTTAATGCAAATTGTCTTTTAAACTAATAATTCTATTATTATAGTCTTAAACGAGGTTTAGTTCAAAATGTACAGAAGTTTCATTATTTACTTACCTATATTCCAACATAAAATGAGCATCCTATTTGTCAAGCATTATGCATAAACAGAAAAATATTATCAGCAGCAAACACGTCACTCAACTTTAAATGAAAGCCAGCAGAATGTTCAACTATGAAAAACAAAACCAGAACTTGAAGCACTCGTCTATATTTAACTGGTAGCTTTGGTGGAAATATTTCCATGTACACAATTTCAGGGATATAATCTAAACCCACAATAACTTGTCACCGCGACAGTTTCAATTTCACGCTACAAATATCACTAATAGGTATAGTTTCAAGTTGATACAATATATTTTATTTGCTGCCTACGCATGCGAATCGAATGTTGGGTACTATTTACTTTCCATAAATAGTATATTCATAATATACCTAACTATAACTTTTATTTTTATCCTGGCACGGCAAAGTGACCCCACTGCACCTGAGCCTAAGTGTCCTTTTTTTCCTCGGGGAAAAACCATCTTACGGATACCTTCTGGTCCTCGGTGGACGAGAGAGGGTTATGCCGGACTCACCGACCTTCCGACCCAGTTCGCCCGAAGGGCTACTAGATCGGGACCCTAACCAATTTTCCTACGCCGGTGTACCGACTAAAAACCCCGCGGTAGCCTTCTGCAGCACATGTGGGACGATCTCGGGGGATCCTGAGTGTACTCTGGATTGCTGCCGGAACTATCCCTGTGCCGTACCTTTACGGCCCGTCTCTTCTTGGGCTAGATGTCCCACACAATTTACAGTAGCAGCGCGATGTTTCGCGCCGCCAACCGCCTCAGGGTCGCACCATGAAGATATATATAAAGGCCGCACATCCCCCGCTGTGCAGCCGCGACTCCCGTGATCCCTTTTAGTCGCCTCTTACGACAGGCAGGGTATACCGTGGTAGAATTCTTCAGGGCCCCCATTCCACAGGGCGGGAGGCGCCAGTCAATCGTCAAACACGGCGCCTCCTTCTCGTTTGGTGACGAGCGGGATCGGTTCGTTGCCGATCCCGTTCGGCGCTCTCCTTCTGCAACTTATCACGTTCGCAGAATGAGGCCATCGCACGCCACGACCTTCGTCTGCCGATCATGACAGCTACCACAGCCGGCAGAGAAAGGTCCCCATTGACAGCTGACCTGAGAGCGCTGCGCTCTTCATCCCAGGCTGGACACTCCTCAAGGGTATGTTGGGCCGTGTCATTTCGACAGCTACCACAATGGTGGCACACCGCAGACTCCTCTTTTCCGATCCGACACAGGAACGAATCGAAACGAATAGAAACGAAATTCCGATCCGTGACCCGACAGTACCTGTGTCAGACGGAATGTCGGTGCACCGTGGCGCCCGTCAAGCCCCTGACCTCCCTGGGAGCCAATCTAACCCCGCGACGGGACGCCTCCTCCCGCCAGAAGAAAACTGACGAGAGCAAGTTGGCGTCTAAGTCCCAAGGTTAATATGCAGGCCGCCTCATGGGAGATCGTGCGGTAGCCTCTGACGATACGCTGCGCCACTAAACGCTGTGGTTTATGCACTAATGCGACACAGTGAGCGAGCCTAAACGCACCTAAGCGCAATGCCGTCCAATTAGAGTAGTGAGAGACAATCTATTCCTCGCTACTTAACACAAGCCTGCTTCTTCACACTACACCATGGGCAAGAAGGTGAAGAAGCGGTCGAGGATCTAATGTCAGAGTATTCAGAAGGCAGCAAAACGGCTAAACATCGTACCCCAACTCTAGACCCCTGACAAAAACTTCTCATAATTCAACACTTTTATAAGGTTTTATTGAAGCAAACAACCAAATGGGTCACCTGATAATCCATAAACTTCCATATCAATCATGATTACGTTACCCACTTAAGAAAATAAGAGGATTTGGCAAAGGGAGGACATTTGGGTCCCCAGAAATCAAGCTTACCTACCATACGAACGCAACAACAAAATAGTACCTACTTGCTACTACTACTATGTACTAAGCAATCTGTAGGTACTTAAATTCTAACATAATATACTATTGCAATTTGCTAACTACTAGTTTTGCGGACGACCAGATAAATGAATTATTCAGTTAAAGCAACGAGAAATTTTACTTACCCACCTACTTTATCTAATCAGCTATCAAGTATATTGTGAAGTATATACAGGGTGTTGCGGAATACACCATATTATCTATACATAGTAACTTATCGGTAAAGTTCGAAATCCCGCAAACCTAATCTTATTTGCTTAATAGGGTAGTTTCCTGTGTTTAATTTTGTACATTGTTCGATATGCACCCCAATATAATACGCAAAAGAAGAAACTCTTTGCCAAAACAGAATCATAATCACTTGAAAAACGAGGTCACAATATGTCGGTATTTCAAATATTGGTACGAGGGTTTTAGAAATGGTTGCGTAGTGGGAAAACTTTCAAATTCCAATTTTCATTATTCAGTACTGCGCTAATTTTTTTATTGGCAATAAGAAATAAAGTTATGTATCTGCAGTATTTGTTCCCTGATCACAATCCGACTTGACAGTAACCACAGGTGGAAACCCCGCCATAGATGCTCATTCTGGCGAGTATCCTTCTGGTGGCAGCGGTTGTATATCTAGTTACCATCTGTTACCCCCGAGGGCCACCACGACTCATAAACAGCTACCTACCTTTATTTAAACTGCATTGTGCCTGCTTACTATAAGTAAAGTGTAGCTAAGCTTTGCCATTACAGATAAAAAATGACATCTAATTATATGGTAAAACCATAGATATTATATTATATCTATTATGCTATTATGTGAATACTGCTCAACAAAATGTGAGAGAGAAAAAGTGCAACGAACATTTGTCTTTTTCTAGAATTTTTATTGGTCTACATCTACAGACTTGCAGGAGCGAAAAGAAATAGGTATTGGCCGCAGTCGCTTTGTCTCTTTCTAACAAAGTGGTTAATTTTGTAAGGATATTGCCAGTCCATTACTACTAATATCCATTGTCTTGACAATGTTTCTAGTATAGTCAAGTACCTACTTGTATAATTAACGGTAGACAGCGGCTTTGCTGTGCCCTGGCATTGCATAAGTCCATGGGCGGCGGTGTCTACTTACCATCAGGTGGCTAGTCTAAGTAAAAAAAAATCTTGTATAATCAACTCTCTCGTCTGCTCTCTGCTAATAACAAGCAGGGCCGCGGTTAGAAGTAGGCGCGATTGGGCCATCACTCAGGGCGCCATGAATGAAGGGAAGCCTCTATATTATTTAGTAGTAGCCGCAGCAGTCCTTACAGTTTTGTAATTAAAATTTTACCATGTATAAAACACAATAAAATATCCCTAATGATAGTTTTAAATTGTTATAAGAAAAAGGGAAATTGTAGAAAGATAAAAAAATTACAATTATAATAAAACATATTGTTATTTACTGCATTATTTTACTTATTAGGGGTATTTTTAAATGCTTTACTAGTTAATGCCAAGTAATAAGTAGTCTATTAAAGTGAACAATGAAACAATTGATTGATTAATATTTTTATTGATATGTACACAGATTTACATGTATATTTTGTTTGGCACTGACATAACACTACACGGACTATAGTATGCTGTGATTCACTGCAATCACTTAACTGAGAAGTGAGAACTATCTATAACTATCTACTAAATACTTTTTTGAAAGTATTTCTGTATGGCATATAGTATTATACTGCATATGTACCTAACCGGTTATAATTAAAATGCGCAAATATATAGTAGAATACATATCAACATCAAGTTATTTGTGTATTCATTATCAATAATTATCGTATCGAGATAAAAGTCATAGGTTCAAACCCAGCCCAAACCTCTCGATTTTCTTAAGTTAGGTACGTGTAGGTTTGTGGTTCGTTATTGCTTCCTTGAATGGTGACGGAAAACCTCATGGCAAAAACTGTATACCTGAGATTTTTATAAGGATTTCGAAAGTATGCCAAGTCTACCAACCAGCATTAGGCCAGCGTAGTGGACTAACCCCTCTCATTAGTAGAGGATGTCCGTGCCCAGCCGTGGAACAGTGTTCAATACAGGGTATTATTTTCTTGAATAATACTGCTTAGCATACTTTCCAATTATTAATGCAAAATTGTCATGTACGCCTGTTTTCTACGATGTTTTACTTGATCGGTAAATTACTGATACTTACATGTCCGTAATTTCGAAAAGTTACAGGTCTATCCTTGCCTTGAAAGATGGTAATTGGGATTGAACCCACGACCTTTGTCTCGATAGTATGCTAGTCTATCGCCGCTCTTCTGACACGAGTGACTACAAATTGTATTTTACTTGCTTTTAAATATAAATGAATGGGCCTTTGGGTAGATATTGCTGCCTGTTTAATATTAAGATTCCTTCCAAGGCCCATATCAACTCTCTATTTGTAGTATACCTTTCAGAAATATTCAAGACGGCAATCCAAATAATAAGAAAATATAAAGAAACATTCTATTGTACTTTCCATTAACCCAACATAAACAAAAATAAAATAAGCTAGGTACTTAAATAAATAAAAATTACGAATTAAGAATTATAATTACTTATTTTTCTGAAAGTTTTATTATTATTTGTACATTTATCATGAATGTCAAATACAGATCCAATTGAAATAAGCAGAAATGTTCTGAGTATGACAGTATGTATATACTTCATCTACTATTATTTATTTCCAATTTTAATTAAAGGTATCAACTATTTACATAGTCTATGACATGCATTATTTCAACAACATACAATAACAAGATGTAGAGCCAAATTGCCTACTGTAAATACATCTACTTATAAATACTAGTATTCCAACATATACAGATTATAGAATAAATACAATGATTAAAACATTTGCATATTTTCATCTTGTGATCTGGTATCCATTAGTATGTAATATATACTTATTTGTCCTGTGATGAGGCCAATATTTTGATTCTTTAGAGCAATAATATATATATTTAGAGATAAGAGTGACAGAAAAGTCTAAAGTAATTAAGTATATTGTTTAAGTCTTGTGCAACACACCACACGGCGTATCTTTATGCTGACACCAAATCACAACTACAGACCCTTTCAATTTCAAAATTGCACCCAGTTTTGCTGGTTGGCTGGTGTTGTGGCTTGTTGACTTGGGGCACTGAAAATAATAAAAACAAACAATTATCCCAAAGAGAAATAAAACTCTGTTTAATAAGCGCTCAATATAAACTACTGCCTCGGTAGCGTAGTTGTAATTGCGCATGCGTTATGATTGCTGTGCTGAGGTCTCTGGTTCGATCCCCGGGTCGGGTAAAGTGATATTGGGTTTTTCTACCTAGAAATACTCAGTATTAACCCGGAGTCTGGAATGGTGCCCGGTGTGGCGATAGGCTCGCCCCCTATCACATTATGGGACCGAAATTTGGCGAAAAGTGGGTGTACTGGTTACACCTCTGCCTACCCCTTTGGGGATAACAGGCGTGAGAGTATATGTATGTATATGTATGTATTATATCTTACCCTTTTTTACAAATCTATAAATTGTTAGAATAAAGGCAAGATATTATCTAATCTTGATTACTCAACTAGTTACTCAAATAGTTAAATGTCATTTTCTTAAAGAAAGATGCTTATTATACTCAAGAGAGTCTTTCTAATCTGGCTTTTATAGATGCAATTTATTAAGAGATATTAATTTAATTACACATTAATTACCTAGCTGAGTTAAATTCTCCCCATTCTGAACTAGCTGTAGCAGAAGCTATAGCAGCTGATGGTGATGGGGCATGCTGTGGGGAAGGTGGTGGTGGCAAACGAGAACCACCTGGGGGTGGAGGCAACAAACCACCACCAATGCCCGGTCCACCACGACGCGGCCTACCTCCATCATTGCCATCCTTTTTCTGAAAAAGAAATTAAAATTTATTACATAACTAGAGCTTCCTGGAAGTGTTGACTATGGTGTGAAATAATACGATAAATCCTACACGGCTGGCAATGCTAGTTGAAAAATAACTCTTGACATGTGCATTCAAGGAACACAATCAAAAACATGCTAGACATGCATCACAGTGAAAGTGTTGATCAGACATTTCCCTTTATCTTACAATGAGTTAGGTATTTCCTCTAATGTTTGTGTAATCAGCTGTAAACAGACTTATAGTTTATCAGATTCAAAAAATTTACAATTTTAGATACTTGAGTTTATGGATAAGCAGACCCATAGGTTATTATCAACTATTTTATTAAATGTGATCAGTGATACTTTAAAGTGTCACTGGTAGTTAGAAACACAACCATTGATCTTCATAGCTTTCAGGTACTATGTAGCAGAAGATACTAACTTTATATAACACCCAACAGTCACACACATAATTCTGACCCCACACTAGATCAAACCTGTATTGTAACTATGAGGGACTACAGTCCCACAAAACCCAGACCCGAAATAAATATCTATCTGTTTCACAAATATTTTTCTTGGTGTTGGTGAACCCACTTCTGTTTCACAGCCGGCTACTTTCCTGCTTGGCCATGGAGGCTGTCAAAATAAGTAAGATTTTCCATTTTTCTATATATTTACATTGGGGACACCGCCATAACCCCATTAAGCAATCCCAATTTTAAAAATATCAAAATATTATAATATCTGTGATTGCATGAATCAATATTAATTGAAATTGTGACAGTGAATGAATAGAGTAAAGTGAAGAAATCATTCATGGTGACTTACAGTGATCTTCATATTGATTTTGATTGTTTCACCTTCCTTAAAACCTAAGTCTAACTGCTGGTGTGGAGTTTGTTCACTTTCATGCTCTTTCCTAAGCCACTTAAAATGGTCTTGTAATGCAACATTTAGATCGAATGAATCAGATCTGTCGCCAAAACCAAGACCAATGTATGCACTCCTGCCTGTAATATTGAGAAAAATCAAATACATAAGTATTATTATTCTTTATTCAATCTATCTGTTGTGTTATAAATACCGTTATCATCTTGAATCTTGACAACAAAATATCTTGAGCTGTCAGTAACCGATTCGAGAGCTACCCCTGGATATTTGTCTATCGGGCATTTCGCGAAAAGTTCTCCAGTTGTTTTGTCTTCCAATTTCATAACTAACTCTTCGCCTTTTCCAACTAATCGCATACGTCCAGTCCATTGTGGCTCTTGTAAATTCCAATCAGCTGCCCTAAAAACACCCACTTTTTTAAATCACCGTCAAAAACATTTTTTTATATGTAACCCTTAGTTAGTCTTTACCTGTATCCTCTATTAGATGTCCTAGGAGGTATTTTAAAAACAAATACCTCATTCTTAACTAATAACACACTTTCATAAGTTTCCATTTTTCAATAAAAAGCAATTGATTACTTGATAGATAAACTAAGTTTGGTTTTAATGGTTGAACAAATTATTTTCATACAAATTGACGTGTCTGACAATCTTACTCCAAATGCTTTTTTTTGTTTTAATTTTCTTTTTTTATTAAAAAAATAATACAGGGGTCTCCCCCGTGCAGCCTTGTCTCCCGTTAGTTTTTTTTCCAATCCGGGTTCGTATTGATAAGTCAAAGAGGCCAAGGCACGGCAATTTTTTTATTATTTACTAGCCACATTGTGTCCGTATGAATCTTAGACGAAAAAACTGTATATTATACTGATTTTTTGTATGATTTAGGCGTCATTATTTATAGTATGTACTAAAAATATGGATCCAGTACAATTACAGTAGGGAATGGTAGGGACTTAAAAAAAACAGAGAAGAAGAACACTTTCAATTTGAGACCAATTTGGAAAAATATCGACCGACAAAGCTGCATGGTGGAGAACCTTTGCTTTCTCTTTTATATTAAAAATGAAACAAAAAAGCATTTACTTGTCAATTTTGACAGCTTTGAGCTCCCTAATTTCACATAAGAAAACTTTATTATTTCTAAATTCTAAACCGAGAAAAATATTTTTTTTTCACCTGTGTGAGCTTACTTTAAGCTTTCATACGTTCCAAAAGTAAAAAGGCTGCTCCCAAAAGTCGAAGATTTTTTAGGTTGTAACGAAACCTTAAATTGTAAAAGTTTTAAAAACAAGTAAGTTCATTAAATATTTACAAGATACTTTTCGGATTTTTGTTAATTTGCTTCTGCACCATGCATTAATGTTCCGTATCTTGTAAGTTAACCAGTAAATAGATTTATTATAATAAATAGCAAAATGTACATTACAATTAAATCAGTCTTTTCCTGCAAATTGGTAAACTCAATTACAAATTTACTGTACTGAATGCTGAACGACAATATGTCATATTAATTTCATAACGAGACGTAGACAGCTATGAAGAGGGTGATAAGGTCAAACCTTTTCAAACTAAAAAATTAAAACTGTGTGGTGAGCAACAAGCCTTTCACTTTTACAGATGTTCATACACAGAAATAAGTACAAATATTTGTGCACATTCTTTTTTTTTGCGTTTTTTGTATATTCAGTACAAATCAATTTAAATTATGTGATATCAGTATCTAAATAAAATGTAATCCATTACTTTTCCAGGTTACAAAGAAAACATCAAATGGCTTACAATGTAAGTTATAAATAAATTGATATTTAAATAAAGGTGATTGTGAGATGTTTTTAATACAAGATAAAGCCAATTTAGTATTGGTTAATTTATTAATTAGGGTGGCTTAGTCACTTTGAAACTTATCTCCCAAGTGAAATTGTGTAACCCTTTACAATATTTGATATTTCTGTAAGGCAAAATGTTTTTATTAAATAAAGCAGCAATTATAGCCTAGCGGGAGCGGACTGCACTACTAAAATCTAGCTCTGTTTCTATACCACTCTGTGCATCTCTGACATTTGAAACTTCATATAGGAAATGACTGAATTTAGTAAATTTCTGCCTACTCCCCTACCTTTACCCCTATCGCAACTGGCTCTGACTGTCCACAGCACACAGGGTTTGCTCTTATAATGTGTCACTGTTCTAACAACAAATTCACATAATTTCAAAAACAAGAGAAATAGATAATATTAAGAATTGACTTGATGTTTTTTAGTACTTTAAATATTTGTCTGATGTTTCACCTGCAGCATAATACACCCATTGTGTTATATGTGCGTATCCTCTATGATACTGGCACACAACATGCGTGTATTATAAAAATCTATAAAAGCAGGCAGTGCAATACCAGGCCTGTAATCTATACACAGATCTGGCCCCCACACACATGTTGTGTTTATTGGGTTGTAGCATCATTCATTATGCGTAATGGGTGTGCCATCCCATAGGAGTTTGTGTTCACTACACGAGTGCATCTAGTATGTTACATTAATATTGAGAAAATTGATTGTTGCAGCAGCCACAGTCTAACTTTAAATTTTATTTATTTATTAGCCAAATTATAACACCATTACAGTAACCCAATACGATGCTATAACTAATACATATAATATTAACTTATTTCTACCAGTTTGTATGCCGCTTCAGTGAATTTCGGCTGGTTACAATTAAATATATCCATATCTTGAGAAAGAACATTTATAAAATGAATAGCACGTGATAACGGAGAGTACTGAGACAAGTTAGTCCTGCTGGCGCAAATTGTTGCAAGATGCTTGGTTTTCACTGATGTTTATCAGTTTTTAAGTTACCTATATTTTGCAACAAATGTCTATGTTCTCTCCCCTTATCACAGTTGTTCTAAGTATTTTGTTTTGATTATTAGAGGTGAGAAACAATCAGGTATTCAATTTTCTTGGATTATATAACATTATCTTATATTAGCTTTAGATTTGCTACAATTGTTGCAATAGGTAGCAATGAGGTAGCTGCAGATAGTTACCAAATCCATTAACATAGTATCAGCCATCAAGGCATTTGGGAAATTATTTTTCTCAGCAGAGTATTAGTAGATTGGAGCTCTTTTTAGTGCTTTTATCCAAGCTAGCCTAACCTCTTCTACTTTACAAGAGCCGTAATGCTTTGCAATTGCTTCATTTCCAAGAACTCTAATGAGAATGGTATGCTTGTAACAGGAATTAAAACTATGTTAAATGCAGTGGCAGCCAAAACTCTTTTTATAAGTTTATAATGTTATGTAAGCACTGCTTAAATAATCTTTTCATTGTTGAAGTTGAATAAAACAGCAATGACAGCTGAAAATACCTACAATTTATTAGTACTTAACTAACAAACTATGCGTTGAATTGAGATGTGAACCTTCTGTAATGACAGTATATTGTATACATTTAGCAGCTCTGCTTAAACACAATAGGACGTAAGGCAATTTACCCTCTTGATAAACCACAAAAGATAAAGGCTGATTAATTTACCCATTGAATGATGATGATAATAATAATTTCATATTTTATTTACTCACGTGAAAGTTTTTATAAATGAAAAGCTAATATTTAACTATAATATTATAAAGTATGAGTATGCTTATAGAGAATTCATACGAGTAATAAAAATGATTATACATCGCAACTACCTACGAAGCAAAACTCAATTTACGACATTTGAGTTTCGAGGTACACCGATAGCCTATACTATTCTAGGCCTGATCTGTAAACTACAAGAAATGACGAATTTCAATTGCTCTCCAGTGGATCCCATCTCATATAGGTCTAGAAGAAAATGAGATAGTTGACTGTTTACCAAACAAGCCGCAAGTGATGGTTGCCTTATCAACTTTCTGCCTTATTTCACTAACTACATTTCCACACTAAAACCTCAGTGTTTCAATCTATTCAAATTATACTTTGATGTAAGGTCTCGCGAGAAAGGAATCTGGTACCGAACGATCCAGCCTCAGCCTTAATACATGGATAGAAAATGTATCACTCGATAGGACAGACACTATTACTGCCCTAAGACTTCGGGCCACATTCCATGTAATAAATTCGCCTTTTTAATGAACAAGACCGCATCACCTAATTGCCCTGATTGCAATGTGATTTACGACATATATCACATCCTTATGGAATGTGTCCATAACAAGGATATTCGAAGTCAGTGCAGACTCAATGTACTTCAACTGGGAGCTTGTAACAGCATTCTGGCAGAGCCTCATACAGATTCGACCAGAATGTTATACCAATTAATTTATAAATTATAATATCTGTGTTATAAGTTCATGTACGTATTTATATGTATCTGTACCAGGGCGACATATTCACTATGTGAAAAAGCCCTTAAAATCTATACTATTATATAAAGCTGAAGAGTTTGTTTGTTTGTTTGCTTTGTTTGTTTGTTTGTTTGTTTGTTTATTTGAACGGGCTAATCTCAGGAACTACTGGTTCGAATTGAAAAAATCTTTTAGTGTTGGATAGCCCATTTATCGAGGAGCGCTATAGGCTATATAACATCACGCTATGACCAATAGGAGCGGAGCAGCAATGAAAAATGTTGCAAAAACGGGGAAAATTGATTCCTTTTGAGAGCTTCGGTTGCGTACGCTGCGTAAACGGTTAAAGTTACATAACAATCATTTACGACGCAATAGGGTGTTTGACTGGTGTAACCAAAAAATATAAAACTGCACTAGGAGAAAGGATAGTGGGCAAACATATTTATTAAATACATTTTTTTATTTTAAATGTATTATAAACATTTTATTTTCGTCATTAAAATTTAGAATTTTTAATCTGTATCACTCGGTGCCAAAAACGTAGCAATACCGGCCGCCATTACTCGTGACGACATCGCACATAAACATTGCATCCTACGACAAATAAAATTGTAAGGAAGAACATATTTTTCGTTGTGTAAACGTGTGGAAACGTGTTAATTTCGTCTTCAAGTCTTCTATAAGAATGGAAGAAGGCATTACAAGGGCTGATAGTCGAAATCTGCCACTTCTTTCTTAAAACTTTGGATTTTGGCACATGGATGAACAATTTATCGGGATTTAGTGTCGAGTTTTTACATTAAGGCATTGAACAATATTTATATGCTGGCTCATTCATTTTTGTGGAATAACTAACAGATAAATGCAAATAATTTGCTATGTTGTTAGGTGTCACGAATGTTTGTATATGTGCGATGACGTCACATAGAGATAATGTCACGTGACAACGCGTTTTAGCGCGAAATTATATGTGAAAAAATTAAATCACGGATTTTATATAAATTGAGTATATTTCAATAATAAAAATATTACGGGGGCTATAAGTGAAGAGTCCTCTATCGACGTCCATCAATTTTCAAAAATTGTCAAATACCCTATTGTTCCTCTTAAAAAGTTCTAAAAAAAAGTCCGGGATAGCATATGTCTATCTATTTCGGTTGGCTCACTATAACGTTTTTAATGGTTATCGAATTTGTTCTGAAACAATGCATTATTTGGAAAGGGGTTTTTATAAACATAGTATTAATCCTTATCCAAATAAATACTTTATTCATCACAAGTATTTAATTTTGAACAAAGTTGCCCTTTACGTCATAAGATTTCAATGAATATCTTAGGAGATATAACAGATTTAAAATATCTCCGCAGCAAAATTAATATTGTTGTTTGTGTGTCTGTTTCTTACCTTTTCATGACTAAACGGGTGAACAAATCCTAAGGAAATTCAGTAGAGGGATAGATTATATCCTAGGGAAGGACATAGGGTATCTTTTGTCTCAAAAAATTATCTTGAAAGGGGTGAAATAGGGGTTAAAAAATTGTATGGGCAATCCGTAATACTTCAACTTAGGGATCTGGAAATTCATATTTCGGCTTTTGGGAAAAAATAAAGAAATACGTGTTTCAACGTTTTTACCAAATCATTCCTAAAAGGTCGAAGTGGGGAGTTAACTTATGAGGTATTCTTTAAATGTAATCTCAAGCTTCAGGCACATCACTTTTTTGTTGTCGCGGGGAAAGCATTTTATTACTACTACTACTGCCGTCCGCTTCGGGGGGAAGTGGAATGAGAATAAAACGGTTATGCTGGACTAGCCGGTCTTACGACCCAGCACCCCCTCGCCCGGATGATAGCTATCCGGGCTGCCGCTAGGCCGAGTCCCTACTACTTATGTACACCCAATAGGACACTACCAGCTAAAACCCCGCGGTGGCCTTCTTCGTCACTTACGGAACGATCCCGGGGTATTATAAGGAGTGCTAGAAGTTGAAATGTAAAATAAAAAGACGATAAACACTTTTAATAGGTACTAAACAAGACATTAGAACGTATTACGTAATACATATTGCAGAAGATATTCAACATGTAGCATCTCATTTCGACAATACAATAAACGTATTTCCACCCAGCCGAGTTTCGCTTGGTTTCTGTCAAAAAAGACAGCAAGCAGTTTGAAAAAACTTCAACAGTAGCAAGTAAAAAACATAAGACTCGCTGCGCAGGTAGCAATTCTAACGCTCCTGTTGTGATTGTTCATTTATGCATTCAAATGAAACACTTTAGTTGTGAATTGCCAGGATAATATCTTTGCATCTCTATGCATCTTTCTCTTATATACTGCAAATCATTTAATAGCTTTTGTGTCATAACCTATCTATACTTATATTATAAAGAGGAAAGATTTGTATGTATGTTTGTAACGAATTGGCTCAAAAAGTACTGGACCGATTTTAAAAATTCTTTTACCATTTGAATGCTACATTATCACTGATTAATATAGTCTAGATAACTCCTTGGATTGTATACTTCTGCTCCCGAAAATAACCTCCACGCGGGTGGAGCCGCGAGCAACAGCTAGTAAAGAATAAAAAAAAGACAATTGAGTCACTTGTATATCTGAGCTCGGGCCCTTTTTTAGTCATGCAAAAGATTTGTTGGTAGACGTAAAACGCACCCATTTTAAGTTTAATGACATTATACTTCATAAAATAATATAAAGTAATCATTTTTCCGTTTTTATTTTAATTTAGTTCAGAACATAGTCGATTTTGACGAAACTATCCCATTTTTATCCTAATTTAAAAGTTTGGATGTTTGTTACTCAATCACGCAAATACGGCTGAACACGTACGGGTGAAATTCGACACACATCATTTATTAGCTAAACACATCGGTTATGTGAGTTATGCAAAGCGGCGGGCAAAATCTAGTATTATCAAAAAGAAAAAAAAACTAAAAGCAAATAATATTTGTTTCAATTATTATTTTTATACGCGCTTTTTCTGAAAATCAAAAACCTATTGAATTGCTTTTGTTTTGAGGTATTGACAACTTGGCTCAAAAGACTACTTCCCATATCAGAATCAATAAAAAAAATATCTAAAAGAAAGAAGAAAATGGCCGCCGCGTATTGCCGTAAATATATTGAGTTGTCTTTGTCGTTAACAGTAATACCTGTGTTAAAATGCAAACTTTATCAACGGTGCGAATAAGTGGACTGATTTTCACTACATACTTTGAGTATAAAACATTTCCAGCCAGAATTATGTAAGAACGAAAGACCAAAGTTTAAGAAACGAGCAGCTACACCAATGCATGAAAATGGGAGACTCTCATTTGTTATTGTTTTTAACGTTAGTCCTATTTGGATGTTCATCGTTGAATGCAGATAACTACGAGTGCCCATCGAAGTGTGACTGTCTAAAACAATATGTTGACTGTTCTAAAAAGGATTTGGTATCAGTGCCAAATATTCCTAAGTGGGTGGTACAATTAGATATTAGCCATAATAGATTGAATAATGTTACGAATGCATTTAATGAGTTAATCAATTTAAATGTTCTGAAACTAGACAAAAACATGTTACACAGCATACCAAATCTCCTAGAACTTGACCAAATACAGGAATTGAATCTGAACAGAAATAATATCAAGTCTATAGATGCGGGACATTTCCCTGAGAACAGTTCGATCAGAACCCTGAATTTAAACAGCAATCACATCAAGATCATACAGGAAGGAGCCTTAAATAATTTGACAAATCTTGAAATGTTGAAATTGAATAGGAATGAAATAAAATCTCTTCCAAATCACTTGTTCATGAATCAGACTAATTTAAAAACATTGGAGCTAAATCATAATAAGCTTCACATGATCAATGGCCTGCTTTTTCAAGGTCTATCGAATTTAACTACTTTGAAACTGAGATTTAACAATATTGACAATATTATGGATGGTGCCTTTTTTGGATTTAAATCTGTGAATTTATTACAATTAGATCATAATAAAATTAAGAATATTTCAAAAGGCTGGATGTATGGACTGGAATCATTAATAACTTTATCTTTATCAAACAATTTGATATCGGAAATTGATTTTGGCAGCTGGGAGTTGTGTGCAAAATTGGAAATGTTAGACTTATCTCACAATTATTTAATGACAATTGAAAGTCGCACATTTCAACATTTAGCTAAATTACGCACTTTAAATCTGAGCTACAATAATATAAGTTCAATATCTCAAGACGCTTTTGGATATATGGTTCATCTGGAATCATTGCAACTAAATAATAACAAGATTTCATGGACTGTAGAAGACATGTCTGGACCATTTTCAAAATTACAAAATTTAATCACTTTCAGTCTAGCAACTAACCATATAAAATCAATTAATTCAAGGGCATTTGATGGACTGTCCAATCTTGTAGAAATGGATTTAAGAGGAAATAATATAACATCAATACAACAACATGCTTTGGATTCTATGACAAAACTAAGAAAACTACATCTTAACTCATCATCTCTGTTATGTGATTGTAATTTGCTCTGGATTGTCAAGTGGATAAAAGAGAAAGCTGAGCAGAAGTTAATCACTGCTAACTGTGCATATCCTGCTGACACAAGAGGTATTTCAATCACAAAACTTAAAGAAGATAACTGTGGTGATTCTCCGAAGCCGAAAGTTATTGAACATCCCAAAACACATCTTGCCATCAAAGGCCGTTCTGCTAATTTAGTGTGTTCAGCAACATCAAATCCTTTTAACAATATGACATTTCTATGGAGAAAGAATAATGGTAATATTAGCAATCCAACAGTGCTAGAGAATGTGACATTATCTATCAATGGACAGCCACGTGCCACATCTGTATTAGTTATTCCTAATGTAACCCATGCAGATTCAGGAAAATACCAGTGTGTTGTGAGCAATAACTTTGGAGTAACATATTCTACAAAAGCAAAAGTAAACATCGTCACCTTTCCAAGATTTATAAAAATACCAACAAATGTTACTGTTAAAACTGGAGAAACTGTAACACTAAATTGTGCTGCTACTGGTGATCCTCCCCCAGAAATATCATGGAAAAAAGATGGAGGCAATGATTTTCCTGCAGCTAGAGAAAGACGAATGAATGTTATGCCTGCTGATCATTTATTTTTCATTGTTAATGCTAAGACTACTGATATGGGTGTATATAGTTGTGCAGCTAAAAATCCAGCAGGAACTATAATATCTAATGCTACATTAACAGTATTACAGGAACCTTCCTTTGTTCGAGTAATGGAAAACAAAGAGGCAACCAGTGGTGACTCTGTTGTATTACAATGCTTGATATCAGGTTCACCAAAACCTGTTTTGAAGTGGGTTAAAGATGGGACTCCAGTAACATCCAGTGAACGTCATTATTTCTCTGCTGATGATCAATTATTAATAATATTAGGAGTACAGTCCAATGATGCTGGACGATATGAGTGCGAGATTACTAATGAGTTGGGCACCAAGAAGGATATGACAGAGTTACAAGTATTACCACCAGTGGCCATTATGGTGAATGAAGAAGACATGACTGGTATTATAATAATAACAGTTGTGTGTTGTGCAGTAGGGACTTCTATTGTATGGGTGGTGATAATTTATCATACACGAAGACGAATGGCGAGTGCTGTACGCACTATTCCTGCAGAAACAATGAAAATGACACATATTGTGCACAGTGACAGTGATCCTCCCCAAATGTTTTCAGACAATATATCAGAACACTCATCGTGCAAAGATAGTGGGACTGGTGACTCAGCCAAACAAACTAGCTTTGATGGTGTGCCTATGGATAGAATTGAACAAGTGCATTATGAGCCTGCTGTGTGTAGAAGTTATTCTCCAGTGCCAGAAGCTCACAAACTTCTTCCTTCCTCTTTTAAACCTTCTATTCAAGTGTGTGTAAATACATCAGTGACACCAGCTACTTATAGTTTTTCTAGTCACAGTAGTAATGTTTAGATTAAATATATTTTGTATTGGTGATAGTATATTGTATGTATAATGTTATGATATCCATTGCATTTTCACTAATTACATTTACATTTTTACAAACCTGAATATTAAATTAAAATATATATTATAGGAATTTTAAGAAAAAGAAGGCAGCTATATTTCTTTAATAATTTTGGTTTTCAATTATTTACTATTTGTGTAGGTGTTAAAAATACCACAGATTATAAATGTCTCCAAAGTGGTATTAGATGGATCACATCTTTAAAACACTACTTGTGACAATTTTTTGGTATTAAAATGTTACCAATCATGGACAGAGAAAATGAATAGCTATTAAACAATAACATTTATTGATAATAAGGACAAGATCTACTTAAATTTTCTATGTCCATTTGTAGTTAGTGAAAAGGCTCTGAAATGGGCATGTATAATGTAAACTTGATTGCTTAGTACAAAATGTAACAAACTTGCCAGTATTGGTTTTGATTTAAAAGACTGAATGTCATTTAAATGTAAGTAACTATTAACTTTGTTATTTTTAATGTTAAATAGGCAGTAATCATACCTCTACATTAGACTTGTGTTACTGATCTTTACTGTTATTTAAAAATATATTTCATGTGATTTACCTGGTAGCTTCTATAACGCCTATATATATTTATAATTTATGTGTAGTTATGCTGTAACTGTATGTAACTTATTATTATGGTCTAAGAATTTATTTTAATGTATGTCACTGCTAATGTGTACATTGAGTGGATACAGTTCAAATTACGTGTGTGAATTTAAGTGTGAAAAGAGAGGTGATAAAATTCATTGTGCAAATTACAAGATCTCAGACATTAAATGAGATCAGAGATCACAGATATGAGAAATATTTATTATATTTCTTTAAATGTGAAAAAAACAGCATTTCGTAGTTGAATTTTCCACAGGGGTTTTTAAATTAATAATAATATACCCAACAGTCACAAACATAGATCTGAACCAACACTAGGTCAATCCTAATTTATTGTATTCAAGAAGTATGAGGGACTCAAATCCCACAACACCCAGACCTGAAAAATACTTGTGGATCACACTAACTTTATCTCATTGCGAGATCGCGCGCAGTCTCTCGTTTTACGACTTGCTGTGCCACCGAGTCTGTGAAATTCATGTCAATATGTTTTGCATAAATATAATATGAAGGAAAGAACCGTCTTTGCGTTGCTGGTTATCAGTTTTGTTAAATAGGTATTTAATTAAATAGTCTTTTACTGAAGTCTTACAGAAGCCATTAATATCATAAAATAAGAAAACGTATAATAATTCCTTATGTTTATGCGAATATTACACATAAAAATAAACAAGATTTTACGATTTTTATCGTGGTCTCTTTTTGCTTTTTAATCCCGACGTTTCGAAAACTACAGCCACTACTTTCAATATAGTTGATTTTTTTTTATTTTTATTATAAAATACACCGCGATAAAATAAGTATATATAGTTTTGAATTGAATTGATTGAATGCATAAGTAAATTTAATTCTTACTAAGAATATAATACTTCACACATGATATTCAATAAAAGCTACTATGGGTGTAGGTATTTAGGATATTCCACATTAGCCGTGACATTTATTATAAATTTACACGTACACAAGCTTTGATTAATTAATTTTGAAATTGTATCAGTTGGCATGTAGTTGTAACATGGCCTATGAGTAATGCGTACTAAATTAATTAGAAGGTATGTGTAAATTCAAATACAGTGTAAACTCTATATAGCGACACTGAAGGGACTGTGCATTTTATGGCGTTATAGAGAGTTGTCGTTAAATGGAGAGAAGAAACATCAGAATTAGAAAAATAAAAAGTTTATTTCTGACTATTGTTAGTAGTTATGTGCATAAAAAAGAATGTTATTTGAACGCTATTGAGTATAGTCTGTTATTTTTGTCTGACGTCTTTTGCTGCACCAGTAATTTTGTTGTATTTTTTTAGTTATTTTATTAATATCTAGCAATACTGAGGCATCTTGGTTATAAAGGAAATATTTTTCCAATAATTTTGCTGCTTCCAGAGCTTCTTTAATGCTCGGCGGAAGCTCAGGCTCATCCGTCTCATCTTCTTCATCACCTTGTTCTTGATCCTCAGTTTTTCTCACTGAATCCAAAATTTCTTCGTCTGTGAGTGAAGCCGTTGTAAGCAGGCGGTCGTCCACTTCAATGTCACACACATTTTCACACAATTTTTTGGAAGATTTTCCCTCGCCCGCAGCGTGGAGGATTTTTTCTTTATTTTTCCATATTGTGGACACGGTAGAGCGACTAAATCCAAAGCGTTTGCCAACATCACTTATCTTCTCTCCCGTTTCTATTGCGCGTATCAGTAAAACTTTTTCGTCAATACACAGTGATTTTCTTTTAGTAGCCATGTTTACAGTTTGCAAGTTTGTGAGCAACTAAGAATATGATAAGGTATAGATAATCCATGACTCCTAGTTATGAATCATGGTCAATAACAGTCTACACGTGCAAGCAATCCCAATTTGTAAACAAAAGAATGAATTTCTTAGAAAGTTCGGTATGCATGATGCCGACAGTCGAGTTTATTGCGGGCTAGGATAATAAAGCGACAATAGATCGTACACAGCTGCGCAGTTTTTACTAATTTTAGCAACTTAATTGTTGTCGTTATTGAGAGTGGGTGTAATGCTATATAGAGTGAAACATTGTATGAAAAACAAGCTAAACCAACCAAAGCCAATTGATTTCGACGCTTAAGAGAGTTTGTCGTTAAATAGAGTGACGTTACATGGAGTTTACACTGTACTTTGAAATATTGAGAACATTTGTACAAAAATGTATTTTTTGTTTAAATATCCAATGAAATAAATATTCAGCTTTAAGAGTTACAAAGTGAAAAGTTGCATAAACCATTTGACTTTCTAAATATTGTGTCTACATTACTAACATTTTGCCTTATTAATTGAAGACTTCTTTACGCACGTTGGGCATTTTGGGGTGGGGAAAAAGCACGCCTATGAAGTTCTATAATTATTTACAAGCAATTACAAACAAAGAAGTTACTACTAAAAGAACATTATTTCCAAAGTTTTAACTTCTGTTGGTAGTCTCCATGACTGTTTTTTAATGGAGACTTGCCGCTTAACGCTATATCCAAGTCAGAGCTTGACTAAGAAATTCATGCACGTGCTTATAGTTTAGTCCAACACATTTTATGGCTAACTGCATCTAGTGTCAGGTATGAATTTAGGCGTTGCTAATTTTAGTGCAGACTGGCATTAGAAATGTTATTATGAAAGATCTTTTTAAGACATGTCGAAGTTTGTTTTATGGATCTCCACCTCAAGATTCGCATAAATTGACGTGCGAGGTTCTAGAGATATTTAGTTTAAAAATGTTTTACAAATACCTCGTCCTTCATATAATTTTGTCAAAAAACACAAAAGCTTTGTATAGTACAATAAATACTCTACATTTTTATCTATCATTAAATATATCAAAAATAATATTCGCCTAGGAATGATAGTGTGTAGTCTTATATGTCTGTAAATGTTTATTGTTAATGAGCGAGTAATAAATATGTGATATCAAAAAATAATGCAGCTGGCTTATATATATTCGTGCTCGGTGATTCTACTGACATAAAATTGCTTCGATACAATAAATTAGAAGATAATTACATTTTTCTTAGTTCTTTTGATTAGGTAACTTTACTATTTTGAAGTTTTTATATCATACATAGATTTCGTGTAAAGAACAATAACCGAACTTAATAACCAAATCGAGCTGAAGTAAACATCCCCCTCTTATGGATCGGTCGCATG
Organism: Laothoe populi; assembly: GCA_905220505.1. NCBI lineage: Eukaryota > Metazoa > Arthropoda > Insecta > Lepidoptera > Sphingidae > Laothoe > Laothoe populi. The sequence continues at coordinate 9,736,522 of HG992152.1, forward strand.
CCCATGTTTCTGATTCTTCTAGGATTATGGATGTTCATGTTGTTTTCGTATTTTTTGCGATTTGGTTCAGAAACAAGAACAGTTCAGAAAAAGTAATGATGAAAATTTTTGAATTTAATATTTTAAGTAGAAAATTATAATGCCGAAATATTATTGACATTTATATGGTCTTTCATGCACATTTTAAACATTATAGAAATTTAAACAAGATGTATGCAAAACTGTGAGCTTTTATGTTCCTTTTATGCCTTGATCCAGTATTTTGAAAGTCAAATGAAATTTTGATTTAATTTTTATCTCTTGTTTTGTTAAGCTGTTCCTACTGACCTATGACTATTTCACTGGGTTGTTATAAGATTTGATAATAATTTAAATACTTCTTAAAATAGAACATAACATTACCTACTAATGGTACTGGTGGATTGACCCACATTGGTTCCAATTCTTCTGGGCTCTACATCTTATAAGAGCAGCTTCATGACTTTCACTTGTTAACTTTTATAAAGCGTGATGCCACATTACCGCTATCACTGCAGTCAAGGATGGAGTATCTTCGTATTAAATCTTGATGAAGGAAGCAAGCAGAGTCCACCAAATTTTTGACCTTGAATCCGTTAAAAGATGTAGGTAAAATAAAGCGTGTAAAAGAAATGTTTCCAATTAATTAATTTGAGCGACCTAATTTATTTATATCTTTTTTCCCAAAAATCTAAACTTTATACAAAAGACAATGTTGCGAATATTATATGACTTCAATTCATGTTTACATACATAGAGGTTGTAGAAATAATAAATAAAGTTGTCAAGAGACGGGCCGCTGCTGTCGTCATCAAGATACTCGCCCACGAAGGCGCGGCCTGATGCTTCATATTTAGTACTCGCAATCGATACCTGATTCTAATTTAAGATGTTAAAGGAATTGGAATTTAAATTGAAATTATTAGACTGATAAACCGACTTCAATAGCATAAATAAAGCTATCAAACTCATATGATTACATGCCTTATATAATTCCTCTGAGTTTTGATGCTTCGTGCAAATTTTTACACTTTAGTTCTACACACACAGTTTAAAAGCATGAGAAGAGAACCCGCCGCTGTTCGAATTATACTTGTTCCGCACATTGGGCAAGACCTTTTATTGTATATCTCTACGAGACTCCTCTACATTCTAGCAAGATAATAAATATGAGGGAGACTACGAGACGATACAAGAATGTCCTTCACACTCTGGTATTCTACATTTGGGTATGTCTTGCTCAGTGTGTAGAGCGGGCTTGGTCTTACGCTTTGTGTTATTCAATTCTGAACCTAGTAGATACTTATGTGAATTATTCTTATAAGAAATACGGTCAAAGATAATAATGCAGATTTTGTATTGTTTATACGTAATATGTACATAGGGTATGTAATTACTATTTATATTAGGTATATAGAATAAAATGTATAAAAAAATAATATTTATTTCAATTCGTGGAAACCTGGCTTGGAAACTACAAAAATACTTCCTTTACCTATAAATTATAACGCACTAAGCTATCGTTTTCAGCTATTATCGTCTTATAGTACCAGGCTATAGCCGTGACTTGTGTGTGTGAAGTAAATAATATAAATTATAATAACAAATACACCCTTACAGTCACACACACAGTAGGTACTGATCTCACACTATGCCAAACCTGAATCGTTGGGATCAATAATGAGGTACCTACCATGGTTATTGAGTTCCAAATTAAAAACATAATGAATTAATTGAGTTAATAAAGGTGATTTTAAACAGTTTCGTTTTAAGGCGTGATGGTTAACTTGTGAGTACGAAGTGTAAAAAATTAAACTCAAATAATTTACAGCACATACGCTGCGATTGGGTTATCGCACTGGAATTTCCATCTGCTAGCTTTACCCAACACTAAATACTGTTAAATAAAAATAAGTTTAACAAATTTCTTAAAAACATACTTTATAAATCAATGATACAGTGACAGCGGCAGCTTTGCAACCTTTAGCGTTATATGTGTGGAGCAAGGTATACCTTGTATACAATTGCGCATCACTAACCACTGTAAGAAACATAATCTATATATTTAAAAATATAATATTCGTTTGTTTAAAATCACAAATCTAATGTTTTACATACATTTGTATTCATATATGCGCATGTTTTTATTAAAATAGGAGACTCAATAGTCTACCATTAACAGGTAAAACGATGGAGGGTTGTTGAGGGAGGTGTTTTTATTATTGCACTAACATGTTTATATTTAATTATATAATGCAATGCAACTTGTATGTTCTAGGTTCGGCAAAACAGGCAATATTTATATCTCCACCAAGGATGATAAATAACACCTAAAACATGGTATATTTATTGTCAAATTAAACATATTAAAAAAAATATGGTTCGTCTTTTTCCCTTACCACTCAGCCACAGCAACGCGTGGCAGTGTAAGGCTGTTTAATTATGAAAAAACAACATTTCAGCCAGGATACGGACAACCTGCGTATGGAAATCAAATGCCACCAGGATCTGGACAACCTACGTATGGAAATCAAATGCCACCAGGATCTGGACAACCTACGTATGGAAATCAAATGCCACCAGGATCTGGACAACCTCTACGTATGGAAATCAAATGCCACAAGGACAACTTGAAGTAGGTCACGGCCCTTACCCATCGATCGGAGCAGGTGGAACCATAGCACCACAAGTACAGCAATGGTTCCGAGCTGTGGATAAAGACCAATCTGGATTTATAACTGCCCCAGAATTAAGGACGGCTTTGGTCAATGCCGAAGGCCAACATTTTACAGAAATGGCGTGTAATTTAATGATTGGTAATGTATTTCATACTATGTTACTGTCTATTATAACAGATATCTTTAGTTTACTAATTTTTAAGGATTTTACTTTTATAACCCGACGTTTCGAATAAAACCAAATCAAAATTCGTGATGACAACTCAGCCCACCCCGTGACCATGACAACCTAAAGCCTTCGAAACGTCGCGCCGGTTTAAAAAAGTAAATAAAACCGCGATAAAATCTGTAAAAATTTCGCGTAAATATAAGAAGCCATTACAAGTCTTTAGTAATTATTGTTGCGGTGCTGACTGTTCGGCAACTGTTATTTCATCATTTATTTTATAAGAAAGCATCGCACTCCTGTTGTCACAAGTAGGCGCCGTGCCGTGCTGACATTGTATTCCCAACAGATCTTCATAGTACATACATGATACAATGTTTACACACAAGCAATACGCCAATACATTTTTATTGACTCTATATTGTACAATAAAATTAATATTATCTTAAACATTATTAATAAACTAAATAGGCACGAATGCAAAAACAAATCTAAAAGTGGTAGAGCCACGCTGTAGACAAATATGAACGGGCCGGCTCGACCGGGGTAGTACCACTGTCTCACAGAAAACCAACGTAAAGTGACAGTTTACTGTCGCGTTTCGTATGGTAAGTGAGATATCCGGAGGCCCAGATTCCCACTTCCTTCCCTAATCCCTATTCCTGTCCTTTAAGGCCGACAACGCATACATGACACTTTCGGTATTGTGGATGTTCATGGGCGGTGGAGATCACTTAACATCAGGTGACCCACTGGCTCGTTTGTCGGACTATGATATAAAAAAAACCAAGTGTCTGTTAAGTTTGGACTATAATGATATGGAAATCTTTTGGCATAGTGTTCCATTATGAAATCAGATAAGTACTACTCTCAAAAACACAGATACACACAGTTATAATTTACGTTTAGTAGGTATTTAAGTAAAGTTGTATACCTACACGGTTTAAGTCCGGAAGTTGTTTAACAAATAAAAGCTGTCTCCCAGATACAAGCTTTTTTTTTTAGTGCCTCGATAGGCAGACGAGCCGCCCATAGACTTCTGCAATACCAGGGCACAGCAAAGCCGCTGCCTACCGTTTTTAGCTTTGTTTAACGAATAGAGGACTTTCATTGGAACATGTAATGTAACCTGTATGTTAAATTATCGAATTCAGATCTAAAACTGTCTCGTTTTCCAGGAATGTTTGACAAAGACCGTTCTGGTCATATTAATCTCGAAGAATTTGATAAGCTTTACACGTACATAAACCAGTGGCTTGCCGTATTTAAAACCTACGATACGGACCAATCTGGGGCTATTGAAGAAGAAGAATTAAGTAAAGGTACATATTTTTTTATGATTACTGATATTCAGTACTAGTTTATAAAGAGTATCATAACGGGTAGTCGCAGTTACAGAAATCCATAGTATTCGTTTGTAGCATTTATTATCAACTAAGCTAGTGTGGACATGTGTAGCGAATTCAGCGCCGCAAAACTAGTTAATATCCTTTATTATAGCAGCTGCAGTAAAATATTTTAATCATGGAGAAAAGTAAGGAGCGGGGTATGGCGAATGAGACGAAATTTCTATAGCCAATAATTTCGCCAGGATTCGGCCAACCAGAGCCTTTATAAAATTCAATTAATGCGACCACGACATAATTAATATGACCAAGTAACATTTTTTTCTGATCTCGTTCTCCTATCTTTTCTCCATGCTTTGACTTTTTAGGTAGGTAACTTTACTAAAATGTTCTATTAAAAACGTTTAAAACTATTGAGGCTTAGAAGGAAGCTCACCATAGTAACTTTATGTTTGTAATTAATTATTTAGGACCATTGCGTCCCTCAACGGTCCGCATGGCGCATTATATCTGAATTGCACTATAGTTACCATCCTATGAAGTGTAGTCTGAATATGTTTAGCCGTGCCAGGATAAAAAAAACCCTGTATCAACTTTCAATGAAATCACCATAAATATTCTTAAAGTTTATAATATTACAGTTTCTATAATTTACATAGTTATTTCTTGTCTGTTCTCTACGATACTTTGCGCCTTATACATAATCTATACTTATATATAAAGCTGAAGAGTTTGTTTGTTTATTTGAACGCGTTAATCTCAGAAACTACTGGTTCGAATTGAAAAATTCTTTTAGTGTTGGATAGCCCATTTATCGAGGAGCGCTATAAGACCGAATTGTTACTCTTAAAAGTTCTAAAAAAAAGTCGGCAATAGCATATGTCTATCTTTTTCGGTTGGCTCACTATAACCTTTTAATGGTTATCGAATTTGTTCTGAAACAATGCATTATTTGGGAAGGGTATATGAGGTATTCTTTAAACGCAATCTCAAGCTTCAGGCACAACACCTGAGAGTCAGGACGACCGCAATAAGTGCCTCAATGCAGAAGACAACTCCTCGGATTGTATACTTCTGCTCCCGAACATAACCACCACGCGGGCGGAGCCGCGAGCAACAGCTAGTTATAATATATTTTGTATCTGTTTCAGCATTGTCACAAATGGGTTTCCGATTCTCAAAAGAATTTATTAGCTTCTTGGCGAAAAGAGGCGATCCGAGAGGAGGAAAAATTTCTGTTGACAACTTTATTGTCATGTGCGTTCAAATACAGCGGTTTACCGAGGCATTCAGAGTACGCGATTCTCAGCAAAATGGAACCGTGACAATTGGATTTGAAGATTTTCTAAACATCGCTCTTAGTTGCTCTATTTAGAACTAATTAACACCAACATGCTTTTGTCTATTACGGAAAAATACGCTGTTTAATTTTTCTACCCACCTATTTCTGCCGACATTCTACAGTTATAATATTATATAAAATACTAATGTGGTATCTATTACCAGAAATGTTCACTTTTAATAAAGATAATTAATTATAAATAATTATATTTAATGTGATTAATTTGTATTGCTATAAATTACAATATTTTGCAATAAAATACAAACATAAATAAAAATAAGTATTTTATTTCCCCAGGTATTTTAATTGAAGGTAGGTACTGACTGTCGAATAATCCTACTTCGACAGACTCGATAAACTGTGATAATTATGGCACCATCTTATAATTTCGGACTACATTCATTGCTAAATTATCTGAATTACATAAAATTAAGGGCACTCTAAAAGATTAAATACTTTAGCTGACTATTGTGTAACAAAGCAAAGCATGTTACATAACAAACAAATGTTATTTAAAAAACTCATAAATAATTACCTGCTTCTTGTAGTGTTTAAGTATTAGAACGTGCTTTTGTAATGCATTTTAGGCGGCATAGAATAAACAAAACATTAACAGTTTCAGTCCACATGAATATGGACTAAGCATCATGTGCTGTGGAGCTCGGCCGCGGCACCCATACTACAATCGATAGCTGTATCATAACCGACGTAGGTAAATATTTTAGAAAACCAACCGTAAGTACCCCCGAAAAAATTGAGCTGGAACATAGACAAGACCAGGCGGCCTACCGCCACTCTTAAAGCAGTATTGTTGTAATATTACAATGCGAATTCATTCCCAAATTGCATTGTAATATTACAAACAAGACTGCTCTAAGAGGAATTATTTATATTTCAGATTTTGGGTGGTGACCCATAAACCCAGTCCAAAATATATATATAAAAGCATTTCAAAATTAGTGATAAGGGCAAGACGTGACGTCACGGCTTGTATATTTAAAAGTCTTTTATAATTTCTACATAGTTTATTATAATTAGCATAATAATATAACCACCACTGTTATACAAATGAACAACGCAAATGATTTAACCTGTATTACAAGTGTGCCTGCCGAGGAACAACCTTAAAACACTGGAAGGGTTTTTACAATACTTTAAGACGCAAAGAGTGTATAGTGCAGTCTATTAATTTAGAGATATATTCGTGCCCAGGGCAACTTCGACACGTTAAGTAGGTACACTTGCAGCGTCTATTAGACTTATGTCTGTGGTAAGTGCTTTACATGTACACATTACTGCAACTTATTTGAAGCGTTTTAAAAATCCAGTGTCGTATCTGAAACAAGAAATAGTGTATTTGCAAAAAATCAAATATGATTTATAGAGTAAAGCCTAAAGTGTCTTGCCGACAATAGTAAGTCAGTAAGCTAAGCAAAATTTTGTTTAATTCACTGTACCAAAAACTGCGGTCGATCTTTTAAAAGGATTCTAATTCAATCGACCAAATGTATGGCTATATAAACTCTATATTACTACTATCTACTCTTTCGGTCTTACTCATAATGAGTTATCGGAGCTTTATAAGGCCGTTAATAGGAGCTTGTTAAAAAATGTTGAGCGGTTTATCTCTATTGAGCCATTACGAATAACATTTTTTAACAAGCTCCTATTAACGCATTATAAAGGTCCAATAACTCATTATGAATAAGACCGTTTGTCTACAATGTGACTGTGTTCCTCTAGCGAAGGGGGAGAACTCCAGTCAGGCAGTTATGCCAGAAATTAAATGGTCATTTTTTATACTTTGTCTTAGTGGATGCACTTATGTCCACAGGGTTTTGAAAACGCAAGTTTATAATTAGTTATAATAAAAATACAAAACCTATTTTTCCAAACTTACTGGCATCATTTCTTCTTCTTATAGCTTCAGTCTTTTCCAAAGAAAATACTACTTCTTGAAAATTTTTCACAGCTGCTTTCATGTTGGCTTGATGTTGAGTATTCTCTGGGGAACTATCGTCTAGTAAACTGTATATAGTGGGTACTTCATCAAGCTTCATATTCTTTGCGTTACCTGGTTTAAAAACCACACACACCTTGCCTGTTTTTGGATGTATGCTAAATGGTGATTTCAACAAGTGATTGAATCCTTTAGTAACATTTACATCTAATCGTGGATAGCAGTACTGAATTTTAATTTCTTCAATTAAATATTTTATTTTGCGTGACGCATTACTATTCTGAAAAAGATTAAAAGCAATCAAGCAACAAATCAAGTTTTAGTTGTTTAATAACTGCGCTGCATATTTGATATTTTACCTCTCTGTAATAGTTATTATAGACATTTAAAAAAGCTTTCCATCTTTCCAAAGATATTTCAGCCATTTTGCCTAAGACTTTTTCAGTCTGCAACCTCAAATTTTCATCAGGTATGATTTTCAAAAACTTTTGAAGTCTGTCGGGAGTTGAAATAAACTCTTGTTCTTTTAGTAACTCCTCAAAATATTCATCTATGATGTTCAAAGCTCGTCTGAAATGATAATATTTTAGTGACAATCGCTTCTATTTGTTTAAATTGATACTATAACTAGAATATGTATTGGTGTATTTATTTTTTCTATGGTATTTACCATTGGACCTTAATAATTAGCTTTTTGAGAACTAATCAAGCCATGCTAAGATATTTTTACCTTATACAGGAATACGTATTTATAATGATTTATTGGGTTAGTTGAATTGAAATAAATATCTACACTCGCATTTTAACATAATACTCTATTTTACAAATTACATACACCTCTCTGTACAATAGTACAGAGAGGTGTGTAAGCAGTGCCAATGCGCCATTCTCTCCGGAAGAAAGATAAGCCAGCAACTTGGAGATCACGGTTTGACTGACGGGCGAGGGCATGGGCGCATAAATGATAAAAAACCGTGGTCGCTTAGCTAAACACACTACTCGATAATTGACATTGATTTATTGTATTATATTATATTGCATATTTTATACAATGTTTTATTTTTGACGGATTGATGTACATGGTTTTTACAGGATGGCTGAGTTTAATAGTCTTGGCTTTTTATAAAGCTTTTGCGTCGCATATTTATTTATTTTCTCTCTTTCTTTGATGCGATTAGGGTATGTCATGCTCACTTAAATGTCTATGCTTGCGGCGGCGTTATGTGCCGGGTCGGTCACTTCCCTGTATCATGGTTGAGAAGGCCGATGGCTGGCACATGCGTCATATTCGTGAACGGGTGCTGCTCGCGTGGGCTGGTCTGCCCGGATTGCTCATTGATTGTTAGTTTAAGCTAATTAATTAACTTGTTGTATAGCATCACTTACTAGTCTATGACTTGTATTTACACGTATATCAATCTTAAACAGTTTTTTTGTTCTATAATAATGTGTATAGAACTTAAGTGTAATACTTCTAGTATTGTTATTACTTTTAAATGAATATTATATGTTATGATCAAAATACAAAAGACCTACGGCTGAGTTTCTTGGTGCTTTTTCTCAGACCAGTGGGCATTTCCGTAGCACCGGTAGATAAACTTAAACCTGACATGTAAAAAGTGCCCCTAGTGGCCTAATTTACTAAATAAATGATTTGATTTGATTTGAATGCGATATACCAACATGTAGTAGGGTGTGTACTATACATTTAAATTTATAATTACCTAATACTTGTATGAATATTGTCATTTCCTAGATTCACTTTCTTGTGCTGGTTATCACCACCCATTATCAAGCACATGTAATCTGCAACAGCCCCTCTGCCCGGGCTGTCCAATGTTCTTGCTTCATAATCTGACACCCAGCAATGAATGCCTCTCCTTCCAGAAAATACCCATAAGATGTTTTGAAAACCAAAATCATCTGAAAACCATACATATAAAGAGACAATGAGACCCATAGGCAACTAGCTGACCCATTAAAACATGCATACGTATATACTCAAGCTTGTAATCCCCGAAGGGGTAGGCAGAGGTGTAACCAGTACACCCACTTATCGCCGAATTTGTTACAGTCCCATAATGTGGTGTGAGGGGACGAGCCTCGCCATACCAGGCACAATTCCAGACTGATACTTGAGTATTTCTAAATAGAAAAACCCAATATTACTTTAGCCAACCTGGGGATCGAACCCGAGACCTCAGTACAGCGACTGCTGTAATGCATGCGCAATTACAACTGCGCCACTGATGTAGTCATCAAAACAATTTAAGGTAAAACATCTTAAATGATGATGCAAGTACTTTAATCTTTATGAATACAATCATGTTACATTTTAACTTTGTATCTACACTGTGTCACAGGAACCTTGATGTAAGTATTAGTTTTAATATGTACAAATATGTTACTTAGCAAAAGTTCTAAAAAAATGTTTCCAATATTAAACAAATTACCTCTTAAAGCTTTTTCAATTATTTCACATGCAATTACCATAAACCTCCAGCATTTCTCACATACTTTGGCCTCTTGACAGCATGTTCTTACTTCATCATAATCTGTGAGATCTATATCAAATACCAACTCTCTAGCCAGTACAACTGAGTCATGCCGAGCAATGGAAGGTCTACAACAAATTATTTGAAATTAAGATGACTACATAAACAAATCATGCAATTTATCTGTTCAACTTTTGAAACATAGTTAAAGATAAAAGTTTCTATTACGAATGTAACATATAAACACTAGGTTACATATGTTACCCATTGCATATATGAAAAAACACATCATTCTTTTCATTTCAGTACTACCCCTTCTGTGTTTTTGTAACGTAACATGTTTATGTTGTGTTGATACCAATTGGGTAATTGGTTAATTTACATAGATATAATAAGATTTATCTGGGTGGGCATAACTATGGTCCTGGTCCATCATTTCAAATGGAGCGGACAATGAAAAAAAAGTGAGGTTCTGAAATTCGTTCATATTAGACATACCAATACTTCTAGGTCATATGAACGCATACACATAATATTTTTTATATTTGAGATTTAGTTGTTAAGATATGGGATTCTAAAGAATTCATCTGATGTACAGAAGGGTTTTTTGGAATTTTATTTTCATATTGAAATAAATTATAATAAAATAAAACTTAGGTGTTCCTTTTTATTTTTACAAACATTAGATATTAGGTATAGCTTTTTGTGGCCTAACGTATCATAATATACCTTTGTAGGATTCTGGATAAAAAGTAGGTATATAAAAAACTTACTTAGTATTGTACACTCCACCAATGTCAAGTTTATGTGGGCATTTTTTTTGAAGCAGTGTTTGTAGGTCTTTCTGGTTGTTAATAGATAAATAACGTATATACACATCATCAGCTAGTGTAAATGACAACTCTCTATTTGAAATTGGATGTGGATAACTACCGCAGGACAGCCACCTGCAGAATATGTTCTGAGGAAATAGTCTGGTGTAGTATATGGGTAACATGTCTGACAGTAAATTTTCATCATGCTGTCCAACCTGTAACAATTTAAAAAAGAGTTTTTTTTTTACTTTCTCAGCATAAAATTATTGGTAATAGGTATTTTGTATGTAAGAGTCCATCTGGGCATTTATTAAAAATGAGTTGTATAAAACCAAAGCCGGCAAAATATATTTTTAGTTTTATGACTTATCTCTCTATCAGCCTGTAGCCGTTCACTGCTGGACATAGGCCTTTCTCAGATTACGCCACCCTTGACGGCCCTCTGCCTTCCTCATCCAGCCGCCGTTAATCGTTATTGTTTTATGACTTATATTTTGCCAATTTAAAATAAACTGATAACTTTTATTTCAGTCAAGAGACAATTATGCTGAATATTTTATTTTAATCTAATCTTAATTATTTTAATACTTAAAATATTTGCTAAATAACAAACTATTTGTTACATTTATTACAACATCCTAAAATTTTTATTTTTCAAAAAATATTTGTTTTAAATATTATGCTCTAAATACTGATATACACTCAAATAATTGAGATGCTAATTTGCAATTACTATATGTACTATAAAATTAAGTTACCTTAACATATCTGTCTGTCTGAACTTAGTAAAGTAAAAAAATACTGTAACTGGTTACACCTCTGCCTACCCCTTCGGGGATTACAGGTGTGAGTATATGTGTGTGTGTGTGTAAAAAATTACTGAATAGATCTTCATACGGTTTTTATCAATAGATAGTGAAGGTTTAGGTATACAATTAATTTGTTTTGTGTATATTTACAAGTGAAATGGAGATGCCTTGGTGGCACAGTTGTAATTGCGCATACGTTACAACCGCTGTGCTGAGGTCTCGGGTTCAATCCCCGGGTCGGGTAAAGTGATATTGGGTTTTTCTATCTAGAAATTCTCAGTATTAGCCCGGAGTCTGGAACCTGTGCCCGGTATGGCGATAGGCTCGCCCCCTATCACATTATGGGACCGAAATTTGGCGAAAAGTGGGTGTACTGGTTACACCTCTGCCTACCCCTTCGGGGATTATAGGCGTGAGTGTATATGTATGTATGAAATGGCGATAATTGTTGAAGATGTCGTAATAACAATTCTGACTGAGGGTTTAAGAGTAGGATGGTTACAAATCAGCACATAAACAGGAAATTAAAATAAAATATTTTATTCAAATTACTGTTAAAATCACAGTAATTGTGGGTCAATTTCATTGTGCAACTTTGGAGTTGCACAATGAAATTGACCCTTTATTTGATTTATTGCCATTTTTTATTTAATACTACGAGTAGTACAAACATTTACATTTTAATCTAACCCACATGCTCCAATTTTTATGTTCTACTACCCATGCTAAGACGAAGGAAAATAAATTTTTGAGCAATTTAAGAATTCATTAGTTTTATTATCATATCCATGCGGTTTATCATTAAATCAGATTCTGTATTTCTTTTTATAAAAAGAATAATATGATTCTTATTTATCAGTTTTGTAATATTGAAATGCTATTTATATGTTATGGCTGTTGTTAAACATTTGGCACTCTCTTATCCTTCAGAAATGGAGGGTTAACAATAAGACATTAACTAGTCGCTAGTTACATGGTCGAGTAGCGTATTAGTAGTTTGGTGTGAGAGTGTTAGTGATTGTTCAGGAAACCGAGTTTAAATCTTTTTAGTATCATAGTTTGTTGCTTCAGGCTAGATCCCAACCTTGAGTTCGCTTCATTATCTTACGAAGTTTTTGGTGTTGCAGTATAGTAAGTGCAGTAAATGCTTTTATTTACTTACCATATTGTTAACAAAACTGTACAGTTACTTTTTACAAATACAAAATATTTATATTATCATTAATACAGTAAAAAAACATACGAAAAGTTTGTTTCACTTTTTTCTACCGGCATCAGGGTTGCCAATGCAGAATGCAGATGTATGTAATTCCCAAAAAATCTAATTGGATTCCCAAATTTGGGGACAAAAATCTGTTGATTCCGCACAAATTCCCCTAAAATTAATATTTCATTAAACAAAAAAACTGGTTTCATATATAAATAATATTAATTTTTTCGTTTTGTACCGTTACGCTTTTTTTCTTATATTTGATGCAAGATTTTACATGAAGGTTAAACTTGCCACTGCCACCTAATTTTTAATCCCTTCTATTGTTGCCGTTATAAATTAGAAATTCAACACCGCTCAGCACCATCTTATATCGAGAACAAGTTGAAAAAATATGCAGTTGTAAGCAGCAAATTATAATTCACAATCTGGGTTCCGACCATAATAGCGCAAGCGAAGCAAGTGGTGTGATATAAATGTAGCAGTTGTAAATGATATGAAGTGTGCTTGGCGCTACCTCAATTTGTCGAAAACGGAGTGAAGTGTGCTGTGTCACTGTCCTACTCGTAGAGGTAACTTTTGGCACCATCTTGAAATTACACCACTTGCTACGGTGGCGCTAGCCTAATTGGTCGGTTTTGAATTTTAAATTTTTGGAGATTGTGCTCAAATCCAGCTTCCATGGTTTCAAGTTGGTTGGAACCGCAGACAATACAAGTTCGTGAAAATGCCGTATTTAATTATTCACAGTACTACTAAGATTCACAATACAGGTTTAGGATTGGATAAAGATGCTGAACTTATTAAATATTTTCTACAATGAAGAGTATTGAGTTATTTATTATCTATATAAGTACCTAAGCTTCCAGATACGTAGAAAAAAATATATTTGAAGTTGTACGATGTCAATATCCCCGCACAATGCCAATCCCCAATAATTCCCCAATCAACTTGAGATTCCCCACTGTTTGGGGAATTCCCCAAAAATCGGCAACGTTGACCGACACAAGCGTTTAATTATGTATACGTCTGAAGGACTAGTATCCATGGACATGAATAAATTAAAAAAAAAACAAGCGTTTTAACTAAAATTTAATTAGAGAGCGCGGGAACGTCTAAGTGAGAAAAGACGTTCCCGCGCTTTCCGTCGTTTATAAATGTAAACCGAGTTTAAAATCAGTGAAATGTGACGACAATGAATAAGTAAATGGCTTAATTAAAGCCTAGTTATTAAAGAGTGAAGATTTTATACTGAAGACATTATTTGAACAACATAAGAAACCTATGGGAAAGGAATGGATAATGGCGGGAATAAGAGACGTGGCTTCGGCCGGAGAATTCATGAGTGATTTGATTCTGAAATGTGACGACAATGAATAAGTAAATGGCTTAATTAAAGCCAAGTTATTGAAGAGTGAAGATTTTATACTGAAGACATTATTAGAACAACATAAGAAACCTATGGGAAAGGAATGGAGAATGGCGGGAATAAGAGACGTGGCTTCGGCCGGAGAATTCATGATAAATTATTTTGATAAAGGAATAAATAAATGGCTTGATTGAAGATTGACTCATAACGAAGACTTGGCTTAGGCCTTAGGAAAAATAAAAACATATATTGTAAAAATAAATAAGACTTGGCTTAGGCCTTATTTAAAAAAAAAAACCTATATTGAAAGATAAAATTGAAGACTTGGCTTAGGCCTCACTGGGAAAAAGACAACATATCTTTATACACGTTTGACGAGGCTGTATGGGCTGGAACCCTTTGCCTTCCCATTACAAGGGAAAAAAGAAAAAAAAAAAAAAAAAAAAATTTAATTATCGTTTGAGTATTCGTCAAACAATAGTTAAATATTTAAGTTTCATTAAACGTTTTAAGTCTTTGTTATGTTTCAAAATGGTATACAGAAACGTCAATTAAATGTTTGTTCTTCTTCGTCCTTGTATCTTTTAATAAAAAACAAGAATAGGCAAAGGTTCTTCACTTCTTCAATCGGGGTTCAAATTGATAAGCCAAAGAGTCAAAGCAATATAAGGCCAAAATACTATATCTGTAGTAATCTGCATTTAAGAGGTCAAAGCCATACGGTTCTCCATTCGAAAAGCCGAAGCCAAGTCATTTTCATTAGAATTATAAATGCTCTTTTCATCACATAGTCAATCGGCAGAGTTTAGAAACTAGATAAATAGTTAAGAGAGTAGATATAGAGATAAAACTTTATGCGATAGGTATGTGTGTCAAATTATGAGTTGTGTCGGAGTAGTTCGTCAGATGGCAATGGTGACAAAGTACCTAATAAAATGTTGTATATGGCAACATCAGATCTTCATTACATATATATTAATTAATTAACTAATTAATATAATAGTAATACTCTCCACCAATGCTTTCCTTGGTTTATAGTTATGACTTAAGCTCCAAAAAAATTGTGATAGAGAGCAACAAAAACGATATTTTCGTTTTTGTTCCTTTCAGTGGTAAGTGATCGGCATCGATCAATGTTGGACACACACAAAATCAAAATAATCATGGAGTCACTGCTCACAACGGCTGAACGGATCTGGTTGAATAGAGATAGATTAGAGTCTGGAAGCTATTCCAGTGTGCTAAGTTAGGTTTCGTTTTATCCCGTAAACATGTATGGTTCCCATGAGAAAGATTTATTTTCGTTTTTCACACAGCTAGAGATTGGCATGGTTTTATTCATAGTGGTAGTTACGGGTAAGGGAATGATAAACTACTTTTTATCCCAGAAAAATGTGGATACTGGTTCGATTCTCGCGCTGGGAAAATACTTTCATAGTGTTGGGCGTACTTATTTGTTGTGTACAGCACAGTCTCCTCCGGTGCTGATAAACGTAATCACGCATGTGAAGCTGCGGGCCAAAGCTATCTAATATAATATATGACTGTGACCAAATATTTTGAGACACTGAAGATCTCATTCAAGTGATATAATTTTTTTGTCATTAACACATTTTTATGCAATGGTTAAGAAAGTTACTATTTTCTTAATGTTGCTAACAATATAGCTATTAATGTGACAATTTTAAAATTATCAGGTGGTGAAAAAAAATAACTGAAGGTATTTCAAAAAATGATTAACACTACCTTCTTAATTATCGTAAATCTCAAAGTGTATTTATTATGGAACTAAACTTGACAAAATCCTTTATAATAGCAATAAAGGTAATATGGAGTAAGTAATCATATATTATAAACACCCTCATACTTATAATTCTTACTTTGCTTTAAATATTTATTCTAATCTTTGTCCTAGGTCCTTACTTTGGTTTTTGGGACACTTTAACGGAAGAATTTATAACATCATCTCAAGACACAGTAATATTTATGTTAGAAAAACCACTTTTGACCACAGTACTTTCATCAATATTGATTTTAATACTATTAAGCATCGTATTAATTTCGTTCGCAGTTAATATAGTAACAATGTGCCTTGTTATTATATCCATAATAATCGAAGGTGGGTATGCATAAAATTTGTATAGTGAATCGATGTATGACAATCAATGTTTTCAAATAACAATGATATATTACTATTATGATGTATTATTTCGGTATTCATTCATTATGATTTTTTTAATCTTTTTAGGCTTTCTAATGAGGTAGAAATCGTATCTTAAAGTATAGTTAAATGTTGGGTGTTATTTATTTTATTTATAGTTAATAAATAAAATAACACCTTCAATCAAACAACACTTATGATTACACCAACACTTAATACTTTCGAATCACATACTTTCAACGTTTTTATCTTGAAATAATATTATATCATATAAATTAAAACTCCAAAGTTTAAGCAACATTAACATTAAAATCTGATAAAATATTCATCTATTATTTGAAATTATTTTTCGTAACGAAGAAAGATTATTTTTATTGAAAATATTTTATTTATAACTTAACTATGACACAAATATATTGTCATTCCAAAGTATTTAAAAACCATTAAAGATCTCCTCTCGATTCCACTCGATCCCGCACGATGCCACCCGATCCCACCCCAGTGAACACGTTTATGTAAATATGACATCAGTATGATGTCGTTCAATATCATGCTTTACATAACATAAGACTAAGGACTGACTCATAAATGACTCATTATTTCGCACTTAGTGACGTCAGATAGTGACGTAAGTCACGTGACATAATGATGATGATAACCTGACATCCTCATATACTCAGTTTTACGTACTACTGACGGAATAATGACACTTCATTTATTTAGAAATTACATTGATGTCGCTTTTTATTTTTATTAAATTATTGTTTTTTAACTAATTAAAACAACAAATTATTTCTTATTTTTTATTTCACAAGTATTTAAACATAACATAAGAAATCTGTTAGAATTTCTGGATAATAACCAACCAAATAATATATTAGAATAAAATTATTGACTCTTCACTTTGGCTGTTGTTTTCTACAGTTTAGCTTTTTTTTGTTGACCAAGTTGTTCCACTGCGCGTCGGTTACAAGTCGTAAGTTGAAAGCCAAGTTGGTTACCAGCGATTTTTTCCAAATTCGGCAGAACCCCAAAAAGGAAATTTCGTCAATATAGTTTCTGGAATGGAAGAATTGTTAGCTTCATTTTAATTTTAATAATAAATTAAAAAAAAATGGAATAGTGTCTGTACCTTGATTTATATTTATCAGGTTCAAATCTTTAACAGGATATTTTGAGATTCTCCCATCCCGTTCTCCCATTTGGCAAACGGTGAAAATATTTTCTTAAATATTCTGTCCATATACTCTTTTCCGTTAGACTCACCGGTTTGCAGTATAAGTTTGATCTGAAAATGATTATACTATAAATTTCTCATTATCTAAAACAGACACGTCTTAATATATTATTATTAACAGTCACAATTTTAAATTAAAAATAATAAGTATATACTTATTCCCAGGTGATATTACAAATAGCCAATAATAAAATAAAATTTGTCGTTATGTTAAAAACTTATTATGCGATGTAAAAAATCATTTACACTCGCTCGTCTATGTTCAGTGAAAATGGCGCCATCATTGAGCAGCGTGCGCGCCAAATTTGAAGGCAAAGGGTTCAATTCATACAGCCTCATCTATCGTAGTATATTTAACATGGAATTATTTGCAGTAAAGCCTAAGCCCAGTCTTCGTTTTATTTAAAATGACATAACATCATAATATTTTCATTATTACTGAAAATATGACTTCACTTTAAGTTTTAATTCTTGTTATTTTAATAAGTTATTTTCGAGGCGACAATTTATTAGTTATATTTATAAATAAAGATCACGTTTATCGAACGGCTTAGTAGCTTCTTTTAAAAAAGTTCTGCAACAAACAAACTATTAAAAACAAAATATATTTTTTAAATTAAGGTTTTAATTTTTTTTTCGGGGTTAATTAAAAATATCAGCATGTCCAACCTTATGCTAAATAATTTGTCTAAGCGGAGGATTCAGCAGATGATCAGAGATAAAGTTTAATAATGCACGAATAAATGTGGAATAATAATTGAAACATTTAGGTATAATTATTATCGGGCAGTTAGTAACTTAGGTCGTAATTCCGAAATAATGTTTGACTGACGTTACCTATAAACATATTAAATTTAGAATAATTATGTCTTAAAACATTAGTTTTGCGTGAGAAAATTAACATCATTGCTACGTCAAATGTACATAGAAAAGGATATTAATATTACATCATTATGATGTTAGAATTATATCATAAATAATACCAATAAAGGATGTTACTTATACGTGAAAATTACATAAACGTGACATTATCTAACTATGACTTATCTGTTATATCATATCAAGGTCATGTGTTCACTGGGACACGATACCACTAGATCCCACGCGATCTAACCCAATCCCACTTGTTACACACGGTCCCACTAGATCCAACTTGATTTCAATCGATTCCGTTTTATTCCATTCTAAAACCAAAATCAAACCTCTCGGTGGTTTGATATCACCTGACAGCCAACTCTAGCACGCCGCGCTCATACGCGTTAAATCATTGGGAAATCACTCCCAGAAAGCGATACGAAAGAATTTCCACATCAAAAACGATTTTAAATATTTTCAAGTCAATTATTCAATAAAAAAATAATAGCACCAGTACATGCCAAATATAATTGGAATCGTTGGGAATTTGAAATTGTTCTATATCTATAAATCGGTTTTAGTTTTTATCTATATGAGTTTTTTTTATTCAACCTATCTACATACTTTACTACTACATGTTAGTGGGTTGTGGTTCATATTTTTAAGATCTAGACTTCAAACTTATTATTTAATCAAGTTATATAATCTCGGGAAATACTTATAAATAATGGTAAATAAATAAATAATATGCGCTTTTTAACAGTTTTTTATATCTATATTTCAGGTGGATTCATTCTTATTGGCTCTATTTTGCTGGGACTGATTATAACTGTGATATTCATATTGTTAATAATAGTTGCCGGAATCAAGTCGAAACTATATTATAATATAAATATGAGGTCATCAAATAGACACAAATAAACCCAAATATATTAATATTATAAATGTTAAAATGGACATGATAAAATTAAACTTTGTAATCTATTAATAGAGATAATGTATGTGATGGGGTCTACATAGTGATTACAGACAGGTGAATACTTAAAGCCCTAAGATAATTCTTGTTAAATAATTCTAAGTAAAAATATTATATCGATAATTTAATTATAACAGAGTATCTGCCCAATCGGCACGTAGCGACCATAGCGTACCATAGACATAGAGAAGGGACTAAGCAATCACAAAATTGACCACTTTGTAGAAAGAGATAAAGCAAATGTGCGGTCAATATCTATTTCTTTTCGCTCCTGCAAGTCTGTGACGTAAAACAATCAAATTTTTAGAAAAAGACAACTGCTAGCCGCACGTTTGCTTTATCACTTACATTTTTCTGCCCGTATTCCCTTAATAGCAGGACTGAGACGCTCAGTCGATTCTCTATGTATTGCCTGGCTTTATTTATATTTATTGTAAGTGTCTATGTGAGTATTCGTCAATTCCGCAGCACTTACTAGCACAAGTATACCAATTAGACAGATTTAACTATGGTTCTTGCGTAATCGAGACTGTTACGCATAATCAAATCTGGAAGAGTTAAAGAAAAACAAGTTGTACAAATATTTAGCTAAAATATAGTATTAAATTATTTAAAGAAATAGGACTGTATGTACTTTGATGTTTTGCATTATGAAGAAAATAAAACGCAATCTTTAGTATTGCCAATCATTATAATAATTAATATCTAAGGCTTTAATTTAAATATCAATTCCTCTACGATGAAAATACGATAAAAAATTACATTGCCCTTCTTTAAATTATAGACACATCTAAAAACATCACAACTTTATTCTCAAACTCGTTAAAATGGCACAATCTTACAATATAATTTTTATGCACACATCTGTCCTATTCTGTCTTTAAATTATTTTGTACCGTGATAAAATATTATTTTCACGGGGTTAGTTAATAAAACCCTAATTTGTATTTTATTTTACATTTTAGCCAGGATTTTTTAGGATTTTAATCTGGCAACTTTTAGTAGTAGTGAATGAGAAATAGGTACTTGCCAGGAAAATACGAGGAAACTTGAATTTTTCTACTGAGTTAGTTTGTTAGTATCCTGTACCTAGTAATATTGTAGTGAATTTGGTACTTATTGTTTAGATAATACCATAGAAACGACCTTTAAGCATGTGCGTGAAATATAAGATTTTAAACGTGATTTGTGCGACGGATTTGTCATAATAAAACGGAACGGATGGAGCCTGAGTTTTTGGCAGCAAGGTCATAGTTGTTGAAGTGATGATGTAAATTATTATCCCTGTAAGTATTAAGAACTAAATTGTATGTTTTGAAAACACATTTTAAGTATTTTTATTCATAAACACCGCCCCTTTATTACTTTCGACAAGGGTTATGCCAGTATTAAGTAATCACTATTCATTCACTCTAAAAACTTGACAGCATTGATTATAGTGTTGTTTTACCTGAAGCCTTTTTGTTGAAAGTAAAAATATAAGCATTAAATATTGACCATAACTTGATCATATTATTATAATGATGATAGCTGTTGGATAATCTAATTGAAAGAAAGAAAGAAAGAATAATTCATGTAGTAAATTGAAAATACCAATATGCCAAAGACAATATTTTATATTAATATGAATAATTGGTATAACTATTGCATGTTTTTCTTTTTCTTATGACTCTGGGAAAGAATGATGTTTTAAATACTTATTTTTTATACTATATGGTTTCTACAATATCGTTTTATGTAACTTTTATGCCTATTAAAGACGAAGGCATACTTAGGCTAGATTGGCAGATTATAACAAAGAATTGTGATTTCTTTATTATTTTTAGTATTAAAAGAAAATCACTAAAACAGATTTAGGTAGGCAGCGGCTCTGCTGTGCCCTGGCATTGCAGAAGTCTATGGGCGGCGGTGACTACTTACCATCAGGTGGCCCGTGTGCTCGTCTGCCTATTCAGGCATTAAAAAAAAAAGATTTATTTTTTACCATTTTAGATAACATTTTGGCCATCATTGATTTTATTGATACATTATCATATTAGTTATTAGTCTTTGGTATCAATGTACAAAGTTCTTTTTGCAGGATTAGCTGGTAAATAACCTACACAAGAATATAATTAAATAGAACAGAATGCAATTCAAAAGAATAATTATAAAGTAGAATTGAATTATTTTAAAATTAAAATTCCAAACATTAATTAATTTAACAATATGATAAAATAATAGAAAAGTGCAAAAAAAATAATCAGGTAGAATTAATAATGCACTCCTATAGAATTATAGTGAAATTTTGACATATAGCATTTTATATGGATGCTAAATCATATAGATTTAATCTAAACTTGTTTAACCAGTTATGACTCATAGGCTCGCCGGTGGTGTGTCAACACTAGCAACACTTGCCGTTCTTCCATGCTATTTTTAACTTTAATGCTATGGAAATAAAAGCTTGTATTGTACTCCCTACTTTTTTTTAATATCCTTCTAGACACGAGTGATTAAACTGTTTATGGATAATTGGCTAACATACATCGAAACATCTTAACAAACTATCTTATTTATAATATTAGTAATAAACAAATTTAAACAATTCCATAATATGTATTCCAGTTTTTTTAGATACTATAATAATCTGATTTAGTGTAAAAATAGTAAAAGCTTGCATAAATAAATAAATACACCCAACAGTTACACACATAGTCCGGACCACAAAGAAGGCCAAAGCTGTATTGTGGGTATCAAGAACTATGAGGGACTACAGTCCCACAACACCCAGACCTTAAACCAATACTTGTCTAGACCTAATAGTTCACAAAATCTAGAGATTTAATGTATTTTTAGTAATTGAAACAAACTATAAATAATGTTAGCCATTGCTTGTTACAAAGAATTTGATTGGCATTTGATTCAATGCATGCTTATTCTAACCAAAATATATTTGTTGTCAATTTGTTTGTATGATAAAAATACCACTATCTTTACAAGTAATCATAGTTAGACAAAATACTGATGCTGTGTCATGTATCTTATCTCTGGCTTTATAGCATTTCTAGACTGTTTCTAAAGATACATTTCAATGTATTATAACAAACATATTATTTACCAATACATAATAAATTAAGGTTTTTTTTAAAGTGTGGAAGTGGAAAGTGTTTTGAGTTTTGTTTCTGGTATATGTGATCCAGTATAAACCATACTTATATATAGAAGAGTAATAGTAATTACTAATTATATAATAGAACTACTTTGAATCCCCATATACTGTGCTGTATGTATGTTTATATTTTGTTTAAAGCTGATACACCAAAACAGATTTTAGTTTATAAAATAAGAGTAAAAAAATAAATTATTAATGATTATACAAATTCATTCAGTAACAATCTGAATAAATTAGGTGCCTAGACAAGAAGTGTTGGTACGGCCAAGGGATTAGTATTGGTATTGCAGGTTTAGGGTATCTATAGTGTTATGGATAATATCATATCCAACATGGTTTGGTGCTGATTTATACTCTCAAATATCACCTGGACTCATTTGGCCACGCTAAACTAGCAATACTCGGTGTTATTGATGTGCGTATTAGTAACGTTAATACTATGGAAATAAAGTTGATTTTCGCTACTTATTTGCTTTTAATGAATACCGGTCTTGTGATGTCTGAGACGTTAAAACACATGATAAAATATATTGTAAATATTTATATTAGTAATTCTAAACAAATTACTTACATGTTTCTGGTATACAACAAATAATCTTATAAATTTAAATAAAATAAAATTGCATGTTGCTGCACAGCATGTTATTTAATAAAATGTGGAATGATGACCATTAGCAAAAAATTGGTTAGTGCTCAATATTACAAAAGGCTGCTACGTGAGGGATGAAGTATACATATACTCTGATTTTTAATTAAATAGACTAAAATGACATTTGGTGGGTTGCCACGTTATCGTAAAGTAAAAATAGTCTTGTATCCTCAGTTATCGAGTATTTCGATCGAAAATCGGAACACTGGATTCCTTTTCTTTAACAATAAATTATTTAAAGTATTCGTTTGAATTTTGGTTGATCAGTAAATGAAAAAACCGAATTTTTTAAAGTTATTTTACTAATACTAATATTATTTTACATGGCAATAGAACTAATACACACACCTACTAAATATACCTACTTATATACCTTGTATATGAAGTGTATAAATAAATAAATAAAGTTAATGTAATATAACAAAATTAATAACATAAGTTAAATTTGTTATATTCATTTTATTTATAACCCATTTAATAACACCAGGAGTAAAAGTAAATGGAAAGGTCATATCACAACATGTCGATGAATCATTCACAATTGGCCATACTACAGCACTATGCTCTACACTTGCAACATTAAAAAAAGAAAAGGTTGATCGCAGCTGTCAGTTTAGTCTATCTAATTAAAAATCAGAGTATAGGCTATAAACATTCATGGATAGGTTATTTATTATTGAAAATATGATAATAATAAATGTTGGTTACAGGTTCATACTGTTATACAGACTGACGTCAGTTAAAACAGATTTTGTAAGTATACCTAGTCTGGCCATAAGTTCTATTACAAATAAAATACATTTTATTTCCATTAATATTGATAAAACTTACATATACTTATTTGCTTGTTGACTCAGGTATATCGATCACAATTATATTAATCACAAGAAATCATCACGAATTGTTAAACGGATCAGCCGGTCTACTCTTGAACACAATTCCGATCGATCGGTATTGGATTTGTGAGATTTCGTACTCTTGAGCGCCATATTATTTCAATATTGTGTAGCCATTGATATGCAGTAATTGGAATTAAGATTATCGTATGAATGGTTATACAATATTGAAATAATATGGCGCTAGGGTCGCACTCAGAATACGAAATCTCACAAATCCAATACCGATCGATCGGAATAGTGTTCAAGAGTAGACCGGCTGGTTGAAATTTAGCACAGAGATAGATTATACAATTACACTATGCACTGAGACAAACATTACATAAAAACGACTGAAGCTACTAATAATTTACAATCGACAGAGTTATTTGCAAGTTTTATGTTTTGTTTATATTTTTGGAGTTTGTAGTTTTACACGGATTTTAAGCAGGCCGGTATAATGGTGTCGAATCGGAAGAGATAATCGTCTCTACTTATTCGATACTCTATCTGGACTGGCACTGTACTTACCAGGTGTGTTGTTACTTTGCCGAGCCAGAATAAAATAATAGTACATTTTTGAGTCGTTTTTAATTTATTATGTTAACGATTTATTTTTCTTGGATGTTTTATTAATATGTGGCAGGAGTCAAGTGGAATATTAAATTAAACTGCTCAGATTCAATTGCGCCACGACACTGGCGGTTAATTTAGTATTATTGAATAATGTCAGTTAACAGACAAGACGTGAGTGGAACAATAGCTTTATGACTTATGGCATTTTTTATGCTCTATGTCGGTGTTTTCGAAACTTTAAGGCCTTGGCACACTGAATTAATCTCTTTATTAAATTCACTCATTTGCAAAAAAACGGGCGGTTTTGATTTTAATTCTTCTTTACAAAAATACGGTACCAAAATGATTTCAATCATTTGTACATGTTACTGGCCGGTTTTAAAAATGCCGTGGTGTTTAAAACAGTACGTTCTAAATTAAAATTTTCGTTTGATGCTCGTTTTTACAGAAAACCACTTTTTATCCTACATTTTTGGTGCGAAGTTCCAAAAGATAATATCGGTTTTCATAACTTTTAGTCAATTTTTATGAATTTATTTCATATTCTTAATTGTCAAAGCTTCATTTATTGCTGTTTAGCTGTCTCAATAATGTTAGAGAAAGTGGTAAAAGCTACCAAAATTATTGCGCTGCTCGAAGAGGGTTGCAGCCAATGCTTCGTGGCACAGAGGCTAAGTGTGAGTCGCTCGACGGTTCAAAGGACCTGGCAGCGGTATCAAGACACCGGTTCCGTCGAGAGAAGGCCTGGTTCTGGAAGAAAACCATGTACCCAACCACGGGATGATCGTTTTCTTGTGAGTCGCGCATTGAGAAATCGCAAGTCTTCGTATATGGACCTTAAGAACAACCTCGAAGAAGTAAGAAATGTGCATATTAGTCTATGGACGGTCAGGAGGAGGCTTCTCGCGGCCAATATACGCAGTCATCGCCCGGCCCGCGGCCCTAAGTTACTCCGTGAGCACAGAGTTGCCAGGCTTAGGTTTGCTCGAAATTGTGAGTCATGGTCTCAAGACCATCATTCATTCTTTGATCATTCTTTGACGCGATTAAGGTATGTCATGCTCGCTTAAGGGTCTGTGCTTGCGGCGGCGTTATGTGCCGGGTCGGTCACTTCCCTGTGTCATGGTTGAGGAGGCCGATGGCTGGCACATGCGTCATACTCGTGAACGGGTGCTGCTTGTGTGGACTGGTCTACCTGGATTGCCCATTGATTGTTAGTTAGAGAAAATAAATAACAGCTTGTATAGCCTCATTTACGACTCTGCCTTGTATTAACATGTACCGTACCGTTTTTTTTTTTTTGTTTCATGTGAATGTGACTTGTTTAAGGATGTATGTATTTTATATGTAAATTATTTTATAATGTAAATTGTAATGACAAATTACAAAAGACCTACGGCTGAGTTTCTTGGTGCTTCTTCTCAGACCAGTGGGCATTTCCGAAGCACCAGTAGACCTTAACATTATTATGACATGTAAAAAGTGCCCATAGTGGCCTAATTTACAAAATAAATGATTTGATTTGATTTGAAGAAGGAATAGGGTAATGTTCTCCGATGAAGCCAGGATATCTCTGTTCGGTGAAGATCGACGTCGGCGAGTGCTACGAAGACGAGGAGAACGCTTTGCAGAGGCTTGTTTTGAAGAAATCACACCTTATGGTGGGGGCTCTGTCATGTTTTGGGCAGGAATAAATTCAATGGATCGTACAGAGTTAGTCTTCATTGACAACGGCTCACTGACTGGACATCGATACATAACGGAAGTTCTAATTCCTCATGCACAACCCGCATTGGCTGCTTTAGGCGAAGACTCAATTTTTATGGACGACAACGCTCGCGCCCACGAGGGGTCACACTCGATACTAAACATTTATCTGCTTTTACTTTATTAAAGAAAAAACAAACAAAAATCTTTGTTAACTTTTACTTCACGAGCATATGCACTACTAGCGAGCATACACTACTAGTGAACTTTAGCATTAAAACCCATAAATTTTATCAAAATTTTATGATAATACTGACGAAAACGATTATTTGCTTATTAATTTACAAAATTGTGAAAGTAAAACTACCTATAATTATCAAACAAACCAATAGTAACATATGAAATGGTTCATTGCTTAGGTGCCCGTTTTTTTTTTACAAATGAGTTTATTTGTTTTTTTGAACCAGAATTTAAATTATATTTAGCCACAGACTCAATTTTAGGGACTGGTAGTAGTACTCGACGCTTTTTTTGCGAATACATTATATTATGTATATTTACTACTAAGATGTTTCATGTTTTTGCAGAAGATTAGCGACTTTTACTTTGCAATAGCTTAAAGGTCACACACTGACAAAATTTGCATTTGTTGTTTAACTAAACAATGAAGTTTAGCTGCCAAACTATACAAAGACCACTTGAAATTTTTATTTCGTGAGTGTACTGTTCGTCTGCCGTCTGGGTTAGTAAAGTTTTATTGCGAAGAGAAATATGTATTTTTATTATTATTCTTCAATGATGTTGGTACAGTGGTGCTGACAGTTGTGTGTCATGATGTTACGTATTTTTAAAGCTAATAGTAATAATAATAATAACACCCAACACTCACACACATAGCCGTGACCCCACACTAAGATACGAGTCTTCTGTTGAGGGTATCAGGGACTACGCGAGACATTCGGTCTCACAACACAAAGACCCCGGACACAAATATCTGTCTGTTACATAAACATTTGTCCCGGTATGGGAATCGAACCCACGGCTTCTTTTTCACAGCCGGCTACTCGTCAACTGCGCCACGGAGGCTGTCAAGCTAATGCGTATGTTTGTTTGTAGGGCAGATCGTCAAGCTGGCGACCCTCCAGGATGCGGCTCGCGCGCCCTCGCTAACATCGCGCGCAGTACGACACGTCGCTACACTTACCGGTGAGTAACCACGTTTAATGTTCTGTTTTATGTGGATATTTCCTAATCCGCCATATTAAGGATTTTTTTTTTATATTTTATGAGAAACTTTTGAAATTAAACGTAGAGTTTTGGAGACATTATTAGTAAGTATATATTTTTATTTTTTCTCAAGGAGGTTCTATTAATATGGAACTTATGAATGGATGGGAATCAGAGAGTGGTATTATTGGCTGGTTGCCAGATATTTGCTATTCTGGGCGGGCGGGCGGTGCGAGCGCACCAGTCCCGCGTAGCCGCCTCCGTCGACATCTCGTGAGATAATCGCGCACCGCATACTATACACCGGTTTTGTTTTAGTTATCAATGAAGTTTTAAATTTGTTGTTAATTAGGTCAATTGTATGCTGATTATTTTCCAAAGGTGTTTAAATGTCTCTCATAGGAGCTGTGAATATTAATAAGTATTTTAATTCAGGTTTTGCTCGAACGTGTTAATATGTATCCTCATTAGTCACAATTCTAAATACAATGTTTACATAACACATAAACTTCTTTGTTAATATTATATTTCTGCAACAAGGATTTTAAAACAACTGGTATTTATTATGCTAATGAATGACATAATCTTATTTTTTTGTTTATCGTACAAGGTCCCGTTGATCCTTCAAAATATACAAGATAAAAGAAATGAAAGGTACTTGGATGTGTGACGCTAATTATACAATCATGTATTGCATGAAACTTTATAACTTTTGTCCATTGTCCTTACGATTAAAAACGATTGATATGTTACTTTGCAACGGAGATTCAGTTACCTAAGAAAATTATCTCATGCTGTCTTTGGGATACACTTTGCATTTAACACTTAACCTATATGATTTTCTTGACTTATGTTAAATTGTTGAGGTGCTTATTAACAATGTTAATTAAACTTTCTTCAACCCGGTTTTATTTTTTCTTATGATATTGTATGGCAAAAGAAGTCAATTAAATTTTATTATCGCTCTTCTTATCCGTTCGGTATTGATAAAAAAAACTTGATAATGGGAATCGAAAATGAAAGTGAAATACAAGCACTAACTAACCAATAAAGTAAATATCTATTTAGTAGCTTAGTGATCTTCGGATAACTATGTTTTAAAGATTTACGGTTAATATACAGACACCTGAGTTATATTTAGCAAGGTTCGTGTGACAGTTACCCTATAAATGATTTAAAACTGCTCCAAAAAATTGTGGAAATATTATAATTCAATTTTATTTTATTTGGAAAACTTACAGCTAGCATACAAAAACATTAAAAAGATATAAATACAAGAAGGCAAACTGCCGAATATTCTGCCGAAATGCATTAATGATAGTATTTTTTCTGTGCCTTCGCTCGCGTCAGTGTCGGTGAAAAGTTTTTTAAGTTATCCGTTTTAAATTATATTCGTTAGTGCTTATTGTGAATGAATCGAGAACTGACTCGCGAAATTGCTCTAATGCTCCTAGAATTATAAATTAGTTATTATCCACCAAGCTAGCTTAATGCGGGTTGGAAGACGTCACATAACTTTGTAATTTTGCTGGTGAATTCTTATATCTATTATCTTAAGATTTTTACCTGCATAAATAAGCGGTAATTAAGTGTGAATACATAAGTAACTTACAAAAGGCAGAGATGGTTCCATTTGGACTGGTTCTTCAAACCTACGACTTTCGTTTCGGCAGTCCGTACCACTCCTAGCTGGCTCCTAGATGGATATCTCTGCTTATGCCAGAATAGTACCATAATGCATATGCAAGCTGAAAGAATTATAGTCAGTAGCCGCGCGTTACTAATACTAAGGCTTTCTTGAATTATTCACTCGTACTAGTTGTTTTACTAAGACAAGTCAGGTATTTATGCTTAACTTTATTGTCTCTCGTAACCTAATACTCTAACTGGATGGCACTGCGCTTACCATCAGGTGCAGTGTGGTCACTTTGCCGTGTCAGGATAAAAATAAACTTAAATGTCACCTAGTTATCGTCTCATGGATAATCAAAGTCATCGTTGGCGCATATTATACCCTGCAGTAAAAAAAGTGGATTGTAAGAAAATTGAATAGCAATGAACACAAGCAAGATAAAATTAATATCATCCAAACTCAACGTAATAGTAGCAGTAAGAAAATATGATAGAATATGTATTCGACTACATACATATACCTAGAACAAATGAGATATGTCAAAAGGCGATCGAATACTGTGGTTTAATGTGTTATTTGGTAATAAAAGAAATACTGCCCACAATCCAATTAGTATAGAGTGTTACCGGACTTCGGCTGTTATTCTGGAGGGATCTTGGATTTGATTCCCAGTAAATCAGTGTTTGTGACAAAAACATTCTTGAATTGGTTGGAAAATTATAATGATAAAAGTGTATCAATAGGGGAATGATCGATCGCTGCTTATCATAGATAGATTACTTATAACTAAACGAAGTATTAAAATTTCTGAAATGATTTTTGTAGCAGAATAATATAAAAACCGAATAAATAAGTATTTATTCCTAATGCGCAGGCGCGGAGCCTCCTTGGTATTTTAGTTACAGTAATTAAAAGCTAGTTGCTTATTATACCCATTTATTTAACAAATATTACACGAATATCATTCATAACAAAGGAATAATATGATTCATTTTTACAAGAAATACCAAACAATGTTGCGTATGCTAAGTATGGCACACTTTTCAATCATACTACACATTTAATATTCTAATAGTTACTTAGTTTTCTTTAAGTATCGCATATTTAAAACTTGGTTATTGTTCTTTTTTCTGGCTTAAACAATGATTAAAAAGTCTAGGTTTGTAACCGTATTAAAATTACTTGTATGGTTTAGATGATTTTTTTACGAGTCGGAGACTTATTATATTACGTCGTTGACTCCCAACATCCCGTTTTCATGTTATTTGTTATGTTATTGTGATAACTATTGTAAGATTAAGTTTGAATTATTAAGATCATATCCATTAGCAAAAACTCTGACAAGTAACAGAACGGAAAATGTAGCGCGAAATGCAAAGCATTGATAAGAAATAAAATCAGAACTAACGATTTAACATTTCGAAAAACATAAACAAAAGAGTTAAAAATTAACTATAAAAGAGATAACGAAAAGAAGGAATTAAAAATAAAGAAGGATGACATAATATGTGCATTTGTTATATTTTCGACAAAAATGAATATTTTGTATATTGCAGATAGTGCTAAAACAACAATTTTCTAACCTCCAAGGTTGTTAAGATTGTTGTCATACGAAATTAAGTTTGGAACTTATTTGTACATAAGGCAGTATTCCGTACAGACTGATTGTAAGGATATTAACGAGAAATAAAATTTTGTAATACACAAAAAGCTGCAGGGATTATATAACCGAAAGCCTTTATGCCGATAGACTTTGAGGAATTAATTACTCCGCTAGAAGAGGCTGTGAAATTAACGGTACCGTTAATAGAGATAATTATATCATCGCCAAGGTCGGTGAAGTGCAGAACAGTTGCGCGAACAAAAGTTGGCGGGTTAACCCCGATACGACTGCGATGCCAAGTTTTTGACAACACCTTTATTTTTATTGGCCATACGAAGGAGTGCGTAGGCCGTAGCATCACCGCGATAGATTTGTAAATGTGGGCTCATGCTGTTGTCTTAAACCTTGTTAAGTATAAATTATAGTTTACAAAAAAAACACACACGCTTTAATTTGTAGCTAAACTAAAAGATTGAAAATAATTAGATTAATTTGACTGTAAAAAAAATGACGTGTTAAAGTTAGAGCAGCTTAGGCAGCCGCTTGTGTTTAGTGCAACGATTTTTCGTAATTAAGTGCGTCCTAGAGAGGTATTAACGTCCCGCCCTAAACGGAATGGGGGCGTTTGGAGAATTTCACCACGGTATCCCTGTTGAAAGAGGCGACTTATTGGGGCCATAGGCGCTGGCGGGGGTCGCGGGCGCGCAGCGGGGTTCTGTTACAGCGCCCATATTGATGCACTCCCAATTTCGATGCATCGTGCGACCCCGAGATAGACAAGAGCACGGATGGTCAGGCCTCGTTGTCGCTGTCATTGCCGCCGAGGGCGTCCTTCGGTGCACGGGGCTTATGAGAATGGAGATGGGCCGGTACATGGCACCTAATCAACCCATTCTAATCTACACTAGGATACCCCGAAATCGCTCCGCAAGCGTCGAAGAAGGCCACCGCGGGTTTTAGCTGGTGGTGTCGGATACATAGGATGTACATAGGGTGTAGGGACTCGGCCCAGCGACTGCTCGGATAGCCATCATCCGGACGAGGGGGTGCTGGGTCGTAAGACCGGCTACTCCAGCATAACCGTTTTATTCTTATTCTGCTTGCCCCCGAAGAAGGCGGCAGGAGTAAAAAGCCCTGTGGTTCATATAGTTTTTTTTTCTAATTTTGTCAATCCCGAATAAATTCGGAAAGATTATAAATGCAAAACAATAAATCCTTTAGAAATTAACTAGGTAGTATTTTCCACCTTGTTTGTTCTGTTTTGAGCCTAGTAATCGCATGTTTCACAATTGAATATATTTCACTTTAGAAGCATTTTCCAAGCAAATATATTATTGCATCAAGAAAGTAAAGTCTACGTAAGTGACATTGGTTGAATTCATATGTCGTGCATAGGTGTAAATTCAATTTATTCACAAGTATTGCGAATTATTTACAGCTGCATATCCTTTAAAACCAAAGCAAATCTAAACTGTGTTCACAGTTGTAGTTTTAGCGCCCTCCGTATGTATAAAGATGTGTAAAGAAAGTACATAATCTATTTCACCGATTTTTATCTATTTATCCGAATATAGTATTGTTGGGTCTTGCTATTAAGATATTAGATTTATAACTTATTGCTGTCGAAGTCAATACTATGCGGTAGGTGTCTCCTATGCAAGAGTCATTTTGCATAGTTATAATCGCTATTGTCTTTGTCTATTTCTGTTCCTAAATATTTTATTTCATGTGTTCCTAAATTTCTGTTCCTGTTTAAAGGATATTTTAGCCAGAGAAGTTTTAGGCATTTTGACACCTCACCCGCATTTTTGAATGATACATTAGCGAGCTCTTTGCTATACCTAGATTTCTGCATTCGTCATTGGTTTATTTTCGGCGGCAAATAAAAACCGTTCAATCTTCAAAGCATAGAAATTTATGTATTGTTCTTGCATAAGAGCGTTAATTTCTTTATTCTTGTTATGTTTAAGAGTGCCGTGCACAGCCATTCAGTTCTTTGCAATTCGCTTTTGGGAAGTGTTGCTTTTTTTTATAGACAAGCTTCGGTCGTTTATTACCAGACGAGCGTCTTGCGTCTACTTGTCCCGACATTTAGGCGAATAAAAAATTTGTCACATGATTTACGTGAGCGTCATAATTTGGTCATCTCCGCGGCGTGCTATGGATCCTAATACATTGAAATCCGCCGACGACTTGTTTCTCTTATTTCAAAGCAAATAATATGAAGAAATTAACCATCAGGATTGAAGTGAGCTCAGTCGCTGCAATCATCAGTAGTATTCAATAAAAATTTCTTGTCCCAACGGTCACCGTTCTCTACTGATCGATAAATGCTGTTATCGGATTGTGTGACGTCCAGATACTTTATCTCCTATCTATTGGTAATTACCTTGCTGTATTATTAGGGAGTTCGTTTAATAACGCACGTCCGCAGATTCAGAGCTGGATATTGTTTTCTTAATGTGATCATGTTCATTGTGATGTAAATAATGTGAGTGTGCAACTTGGTGCTGGGCCTAGTACCAATCAAGTATTTGCGTATGTGCTGCAATGAATGAGAAAAAACAACGGCCGCGGGTGCGGCGACGTGACGATATATTTGAAAAGCGTCAGGATCTGCTCCTCGCGTGGAGTGACGGTGAGTTATATGTTTGAAGGAAATGTAAGAAGTGTGACGCTTTGTGTAAATCCATATTAAAAGTTTAAAGATCTACAAGCAATAATGAAATGGTTTGTTGAGTGGGTAGGCGATAAATTCTAAGGCATGCACATTGTAATACAGACATCAACTTTTTTCTATTTTATATCTTACTTACTACAATATGACAGCCTCCGTGGCGCAGTTGGCGAGTAGCTGGCTGTGAAACGAGAGACCGTGGGTTCGATTCCCACACCGGGACAAATGTTTTTTTTTTGTTTGACAGATATATATTTGTGTCCGGGGTCTGGGTTACTGAAAGTCTCTCGTAGTCCCTGATACCCACAACACAAGACTCGTATCTTAGTGTGGGGTCGGGGCTTTGTGTGTGACTGTTGGGTGTTATTTATTATCCGTCACATATTAACAAACGATATACGAGATGAGAAGTAATATAAATATGATGACTTTTTCATGCGAATTAATTAGAGCTTTAAGGGATAACTACCCTATTTAGCTGATCCTAAATACGATGAGGTCTGCAACAAATAACTGAATGAAAAATATGTGCGGCAGATCGCAGTATTCCTACCGTGAAGCTCACGGATCATGTGAAGAACACGAACACGAAATGTCTAAAACACGAATCACCGTCATCGATGATTCCTGTCAACACCGAAAGTTGCCAAGCTCAAATGTGACTAGGCAGGACACGTAAGCCGCCAAATGAGCTAAGATCTATAAGTACTACAGGCTACTACTAGGCTGTTTTTTTTTCACTTTAAATAGTAGTTTAAATTTTTTATTATTTATTGAATCAAATATTCTAAATTGTAGATATTTATATATCATCATATAAGTAAACATCATTTCACGCTCTAGAAAAGTACTAAATTTTAATATTAAGGGCTATAACTTTTAGGGATTTTTAAGACATATCGATCAAAATTATAGATCGGGAGTGAAAAAAAATGACATATAAAAATACTCTAATAAGTACACATAAATCAGTTTCAACAAAACAGTAAAAGAGGTTAACATTATAGGCGCCGTGGTAGACAAGAAAATAGCGGGACGACCTTGATTACCTTTGATGACTATCTTTACTAAGTAAAGAACTAAACATTCGTATTAAAAAAACAACAAGGACAAATGGAAAGCGAATACGGAAACCTTTGCTGTATTTAAAAACATTGTTATATACTTGTTTTGCGACAAAGCATCCAAACCTTTTTAGAATGTGTAACTGTATAGTATATAACATTTTATTATTATGTGCAGTACGAGTGTAATCAACCGAATGTGATTAAGAAAGAGTAGTTCAAGCTTGTTAACGATCCCTTTCAAGTCGAAGTAATTATTAGAAGTGTTCTGTACTGTTAGTCGAAAAGACAAACATCAATATAAAGCACGACAATTCAGGAATAGAAATGCTCTTCATTAGAGTTTTACTTTGTTTGTTAACATTCAATTACTGGTTTTTTAGAATATAATTCCTTTTCTTGTTTTAGTTGTTATGAAATCTTTGATTTTATACCTGATTGTTTTTATTTACAGAATATCTTATTCTACGCCTAAAATGTTTACGTAACTACCCAATGTATTTGGACAACTTCCAACGGATATACAAAAATATAAAATGTATCCGTTTTTGTTTCGGTTTGCTATACCTTGTTTAAAGATCTTTCAATTCGGAGTGATTATGTTATCGTAAGGTTTATTATTATTAACTCTTACAGAATATGCATAATTTGTTTTAAACTCGAAACCCTTGTTGTGTATTAAGGCCTTAGACATAAGTAGTTATTGTTACTAGTTATTAGATTAGGAATGTAATATGACATTAGTCCTCTCTATTAACTATTTAACTATCTAAGATGATGAACGTGATCAACATTTTACATTAATTTAATAACAATTGTCACGTGTATTTAATCAATTATTTTCGGTGCGTATATTTGGTAATAATGATAAATCGTGTAAAAAGTATACAACACCGTTTTAGTGTGATAAGTGTTCTTTTGCAAAAATACAATTTAGCGACATTATTTTTCCAAGAAACATTAGTATAATGTTAGTAATATTTAAATATAAACAATTTTACATTTTTAACCGATTTAAAAAAAGATTAAGTTCGTAATTCAATGCGTTGTTTTGGGTTTTATGATCTTCCATTTAGTCGCGTATAAATTTGATAAAAATCTTGGTGCCGAATTAGAAACAAAAAAATTCAATGATTCAAGGAACATGAAGCACAAATGTCGATCTTGAGTTACTTTTGTAATTCGAATCACCATGTAGGTAATAGATATTCCGGAGTCGATACTGTAGTGTGCCGATTCACTAAAATTCCACCGATTGCCTAATCTACTATTTTACATGTAAGAAAAGTTAACGAACTTCATCTTATT
This sequence comes from Laothoe populi, assembly GCA_905220505.1. Taxonomy (NCBI): domain Eukaryota; kingdom Metazoa; phylum Arthropoda; class Insecta; order Lepidoptera; family Sphingidae; genus Laothoe; species Laothoe populi. The sequence continues at coordinate 9,772,432 of HG992152.1, forward strand.
TATGGTTTGTAAGTGTTGTTTTTGAAATCTAAACCTATTTTTATTTACTAATATGATAAATCTAATATTAATACCATTCATAAACCATTTTATATAACTAAAATTTGCATCTTGTTAAGGTGATAAAGGCATACACTATAATAGAGATCGTTAAATACACACAGACAGTCACACAGACAGTGTCGTGTAGTGTGCGAGAATTCCCGGAGTGCATGCCCCTCGGAAGGCGCGGTCAGCCACCGCACCGCGCCGAGTTGCGCCGCCCCGCGTCTCCTCGCGTCGGGAGGGTGCTATTGATTATGTCTGCTGCCTCCGTACTAAATACGGAATGTAGACGACAGACCCTGTTCGCAACGTATTCATCGACTTCTAGCTTGATCGCGGCGTTGCGTTCATTTTGACGACATTTTCTCATATTTGCATATTATTATAATATTGTCATGACCTCAATAAACCATTAAGACTATTGTTATCGTAATAAATGTGTTTGGAACCATCCATGGAAATGTTAATGTTTTCTTTTTGTTCACAGAGGTGTGCAATAGCGAGGAGGTGCCCGAGGTAGAGATAGTTAGTCTCTTACAAGAACATATACCAAAATATCGTCTTAGAGCCGACAGCCTTACACAATTTGGAGGTAATTTAATTACCCTTTTTTCTTTTAATATAGGCCCGGTAGAGGATGTCGCTCTGTCATGAAATTAAAGATAGCCTGAATACTGGGTTTTGGGTTGCTACCGCACTGCACTGTGGGTAAACTGACATATCTGCTAAGATCCGCCGAGATAGAAAAACCATTGTATAAATAAACCTGGTATTTAAGACTCGTCCTAGTTTTAGTACCAATCTTTCTAGCTTATTTCATCAGGTCAATGTTCAGTATCTAGAACAATCTATTTGTGTCGACACGTGGGTACCAGTGTAATCCCTCGACAATCATATTAACGACTGCCTATGTGTTAAACACAAAATAAAAAACACAAAGTATAAAGTTTTATATTAAATACGTATTTATTCTGTTATATTAAATTGTGTAACTGTTAACACATTTTTTCGAAATCGAAATTGGATTTTAACTACAAAATTAGCAAACTTAGATACGAAAGCTTTGCTGTAGTGTTGACGCGTCATTTTAGAGTATTGTAATTACAGGAACTATCCGACGGTAATAACTCACTCATTTGTTTACTGTAATAGGTACGTTGCATCAAACTCGATATAATTATCAAGTTTGTAATAGTAGGAAATTTTCTTCATTACAAATCATTTGTTTGTTTTTAACTCGAGACCTTATTCCTATAAATTACAATTAGGTTTTTGATGCTGAGAGTGATACAATTTCTTCTATATTCTTTAGTTTCTTCTATTAAGAATTCAATATAAGAGGAAAAGTTTAAATAAGTCTTGAGCTCAGTAATAACTACTTTATTAAAAGCACTTAAATATAAATCATCTGAAACAAGTTATTTTACGAGTCATTCACCTGCATATTAGGTGCATTATTTCAGACGCACTTTCTACTTGTTACATATTAATAAATTCGAAGCATGTGATTAAGGCGTTATCTAATACAAATTGATATACGTGAGCGGCTTGTTGGCATTTTGTCAACTGTTTATGTAATCGTTTATTGGCCTCCGAACAATGTGCAAAAGTTCAAGTGAAGTAGTTTCTATGTGTTGTTCCGTCCTACTAAGTTTTCGAAGCGAGGCTTCCGGCGCCGGCGCCGTTCGTAAATGCTATAAATAATGGTGTCTCATCGGTCGAGTCATCGGCCGCCATGTCCCCCCGGCCATTCTCATGCGTACCATCTGTCAATTGCATGTGCTGCTGCGTTACCAGAGCAATCGATAGTCCGATTTGCACATGTAACAATAGTTTTGTATGTAATTTGATTGCATTTCACAGCCTCCGTGGCCCAGTTGGCGACTAGCCGGCTATGAAACGAGAGGCATTGGGTTCGATTCCCACCGGGACAAATGTTTGTGTGACAGACAGATATTTGTGTCCGGGGTCTGGGTGTTGTGAGACTGAAAGTCTCTCGTAGTCCCTGATACCCAAACAATCCCTGATACCCAATACAAAACTCATATCTTAGTGTGGGTTCGGGGCTATGTTTGTGACTGTTGGGTGTTATTTATTTATTTGGCTACTGTAAAATATACACAACAAAATAGTTATACTGCTGTATATTTGAGTTTCATACATCAGGTTAATGGCTTTGAACTGTGCAAAGCTTTTTAAAATGTTTAAAGAGGATATAAACTGACGAAGTGCAATCCAGGAAACTTTGTTCAGACATGAGTTGCTTGGGATTTGAATTTATATTTCGAATCAAAAACTCAAACAAATTGTGTGTTACCGTTCCATCGTAATTAATCTTGTGGACGTCCCAAATATAATATCTCAGCCTAAGTATGCTGCCGGTAGACCAATGAAGCATGTATCGCATGTCTACAGATGGCGTATTTGATTATTCCAATTATTCGATCATTCAATTCCTTGGCAAGAAATTCAGGTGTATGGCCGTTGTACTTAGTAGTTGTATGATCGCCATCGTCGTTGAATTAGTAGTCACCGTGGGTATTTATAGTTTCGCATTTAGACCCAGGTATATGGAAACCTTCACACTACGACAGCCGCGGACTAGATCCCAGTTGGTAATGAATTTTTTTTTATCCTGGCAGGGCATAGATAAAAAAGTACCAAGTAGCGAGAAAACATCTCCCTCTGTCGTCGCCTGAACATGTTCCTGATCATAAGAAACCATCCCATGGTTGCTATAGAAACATCACTATTTTTGCTCGATCCTAATCAAAGTATTAATTCAAGAGCCAACAAACATCCCTGTTATTCGACTCACCGGTTAGGCGAAGAACTTCTACTTCAGGGCCTTCACTGATGTATTAAGATGGCCGGGTCCCTCTGTTTCCTAGCGGCATAACGCGAAAGGTTAAATTAAATTGGGGCCTTCTACTAGGCATCGTTGATCTTAGTTTCTAATAATTTGTCTGGCCTAAGAGCCAATGCCAAACAAATTGTCAGGTTATGCTAGGTTCATCTATGCATCTATTACTTTAACTATACATCTATTAATTACTTGTCCTGACTAACTGACTGATTCATCAGAGCCTAAACCGCTGGAACTAAAGACTTGAAATTTTGGTAGTTGATGCCTATGGTGTAAGCAAGCGTCCAATAAAAAAGGATTTTTGGAAATTTCACTTATCTAAAATTCTAAGGGATAAAATGTAGTAAATGTTTTTTTTTGTATTGTCATAGCATAGTCATTTTAATATACCCGCTCCTGGTTAGAAATAAATGTATTAATAAATAGGGGTTTTTCAACATTTTACGCCTAACAGGGTTAATTAAGGCATGAACGAATGTGTGGAATTCCGTCATTTTCAAAGTAACAAACACGATATTTCACATGTATGTGAAATATCTGATTAGAAATAAATATACACTTTATCGGTGTTTAATTGAACCCTAAGAGGTTGAAATACCGATTGAAAGTTTTCTGTCTGTTACGTTTTCACAGCTGAGTCGATTTTGATAAAATTTGCACGAGGATAACTATAACCCTGAGGACGGACATAGAATACTTAATTTTGAAATAAAACTAATTTTTACGGATTCTATCGCGGTTTATTTAACTTTTATATCCCGACGTTTCGAAAGCTTTACAGCCTTCATGGTCACGGGGCGGACTGAGTTCTATGTCGTCACGCAAGTATAGTGCAATGTTTCTACCCTCCATATAGTTGTTTTTTTAATTTTTATTTATTGTAGTTCGATCTATGCAGAAGGAGCTCACAGTGTCTTGAGGTCTGACAGCTGGTCTTTTGGGTTCCGATTTCATTAAATGTATAATTGGATCCCAGGCTGGTGCTAGCTTCCAACCATCTTCTCTATTGAAATGTGGGTGTTTTTTTAATTTAAATAGCCTCGCGTATCATCCTAGGTAAGCATCGGTGTTCTTTGGCAAGGATCTGTGGTTTGTCAAATCGAAGATAATGACTGGAGCCTTCTTCAAAATGTTCAGCAACTGCAGACTTCGTGGAGCGTCGGTGTTTGACATCAGCTATGTGTTCTTTTACGCGGGTCCCTATGTTTCTTTTTGTTTGACCGATATAGGAGAGCCCACAGTCTAATCTATTTTATATAGATCGATCGATCGATAGAATCCGTAAAAATTAGTTTTATTTCAATGTATAACATTCGCGTAAACATAAGAAACCATTATACTTAATTTTTTTAATAATTCTTTAAAAGAGTGAATTATTATTAGGGATGAAAATAAGGTACATAGATCGAAGGCCGCTTGACTTCAAAATCAATCAATGGGGCGGCCTATAGATATGAAGAATGGATCTGGATTAATCACTGTAAAATATGCCATTTTGTTTTTCTCCGCCCGTTTGTTGCCATTAAAATATTACGTGGCGAATATTTAAACTGGAACAAGAGAACGGATTAACAAAAATTATCCCATTCAGTCTAAGCGTTTATATTTACGTGGGCGAAGCCGCGAGCGAAAGCTAGTTTAAAATACGACGTTATAATAACAATAACATCTTACCTTCTATTTAACTCACTTCCAAAAAAAGACGGAGGTTCTCAATTCGTACGTAATTTATATTTAGAATATTGTTATTGTGATGGATATTTTACAGTACACAGTGTCCATGATTTTGAATTTTGTAGCATCGTTTGGTTCAAAGCCAGTTTAGCTATGGTCTGTCTCTCTTTGTAATGTATAACTCGACGATTGGATATATGCAGACATCGCTTTAAACAAATGTTACGTTTTTTGTTTTCCTTAACGTAATTGATTAAACCATTAAATGTGCTAGCTGTTGAGTGTGAAAATTCCAGCGCGTAATACGAGTTCTTGGAAATATATAATTTATAGAGAATACTTTGATACCTATGTATATACATACAGCTTGAGCATGAGAGTGTAAAACTATTCTTTAACGGTTTATGAAATACCGTGAACGAATCTGCATCATCGATTTGGCAATGCCTGGTGCGTGTACAATTTATATGCTACGCGGTAATAGATCCGTCTATCAGTTGAGATCAGAAATTACCATAAGCAAAAGCACCTCGTCGCAAATACCGTTACAACAGTGTTACCAGATGAAAATAGCAAACTACCGTGTCAGCAGACTAAAATTGCTGTGTTTGCAGTATAATTTACCTTAGATTTATGTTTGAATTACAGAGTATAATACCGTGTCATGGTTTAACGCAAAACAACGTTATTCTTTATATTATTTTTACTACAAATAAATTATTCGTCCAAAAGTTCCACTTCTTGGTCATACATAGACGGAATCATCTTTTTAAACATGTCTATACCTCTTTCTATCCATCTGAATTCGTTTTACGATTTTTTATGATTTTTGGATTCGAATTCGATTATAATTTACACGGTAATTATTATTAAAAAATACCGCAGAAAATGACACGGTAATAGATCATTACGATAGACCGTGTTTTGGTTAAAAATACCGTGCATTTAACCGTGTATCTGGTAACACTGCGTTATACGTACGTGAATAATAATTTGTCTTTAAATTATTATAGGGCTTAATTAAAAGTTTTTTTGTCAACCAGCTATGTATTTTTGTCTCTATGTCCATTCATATTTGTATTTTTCCGTCTATCGTGCTGTATCAATGTTAAATATAAAACCGAAATACCCTTTACAAATAACATCAGATTAGGAACCATTTAACTACAAACTTTTAATATTTTAACCACAAACTTGAACTTTGGTCAGTCCTTAGGATAGAGCATAAATAATATGCCTTACATGACTTTACTTCATGTTTTTCTAGTATTTTAATTGTTGTATTCAGTCTGGGTATGTCATGCTCGCTAAAGTGTCTGTGCTTGCTGCGGCGCCATGTGCCAGGTCGGTCTCTTACATGGTTGAAGAGGCCGATGGCTGACACATGCGTCATTACTCGTGACCGGGTGTGGCTCGTGTGGACTGGTCTGCTCAGAGTGTCTCAGTAAGGACCAACTGCCTTAAGAAATCGAGATTTTCATCACTCACGATGGTCATGTGCGGCACTAGGTCTTGTAATGATTTTTATTCACAATATTGCAATAAGGCAACTTAACATACATTGAGCTGCTCTAATCTAATGTAATTAAACTGAAATCGTTTACTAATTGTATGACCAAATATTGTTAACCGGTGTGAAAAGAGCAACGCTAGAGTTTCTTGCCCGTTCTTCTTTAGCGAAACTGCATTCCGAACTGGCGGTAGAGTAAAAAATTGACTGAATCTAAATGATGTATAACATTTCATGGATTCAATAAATATTTGATTTGATATGCAATACGTAGAAAGGATTTTATAAAAATTGACCACTAAGAACTTTAGGCAAGGAACTTTGAGATGTGAGTTGGAGTATTGTTTAAAATAAAAGATAAAAGTAATAAAATTGAAGTAAATTCCACATACGTACTTCTTTAATATGATGTGTCATTGAAACAGCTCGCGACTGGTTAGGGAGTGGCACATAGAATGTAATAAGATTATGCGGTATGATTCATAACTCCCGTGACGTCAACGTATGCCAGTGATATTTGTGGCCTCTTTTATAAATGAACTCTGCAAGAATTTTTAACAAGGGCCGTAATTGTTCTCGTTTTAGATTTCTAGTTTTAAGGCCGTAATTTAACGAAATTGTTGGAAATATTTTGTGAAAAAGATTGTTTAATGAATAATGTAATCAATATTAAAAATGGTTTATTTATGTAGTAGAACATTTTGCTCCACACTTCTAGGTTTTTCCAGACATGCCAGGCCCATATTTTACTCATTCATATTTACATTATGACTTGTAGTATTTTTTAGGATATTGCGTATAACATGAAATACAGGAATACTGTATATACGGGCGGGATTGTATCCACATTTTATTATTGGGCAGATTACCTGGCATGTGTTGCATTAGCCGCTCACTCGGACTGGCTGTATGTTTATTTTGAATCCATTAATAAACAGCCTGACAGCCTCCGTGGCGCAGTTGGTGAGTAGCCGGCTGTGAAACGAGCGGCCGTGGGTTCGATTCCCACACCGGGACAAATGTTTGTGTGACAGACAGATATTTGTGTCCGGAGTCTGGGTGTTGTGAGACCGAAAGTCTCTCGTAGTCCCTGATACCCACAATACAAGACTTGTATCTTAGTGTGGGGTCGGGGCTATGTGTGTGACTGTTGGGTGTTATTTATCATTATTATAAAGGAGATTGTATAAATGTTTTGTACATATAATAATGTTCATGTATATTTTCAGGGTACGAAAATCAAGACTGGTTTATACCATCGCCGGCTTTGAAAGTCAGCGACGCGGACCTAGCCCTTACACCTGACCAGATCAGGGAAACGCTCAATTATTTCCGTAAGTATCTTCGAATTTCATTAATAACATAAAGAATTTTTGTTTAATAGTTTTTAAAATACAATAATTTATCATTGCAAATACTGAAAGGTAAGGCGATAAAAAACGATTGAGTATTAATATTTTAATAATATAAAAAAGAAAGAATACCTATAATAAACAGCACAGCTTAACAATGTTACCTTTTCAGGCAGACTAATAGTCTGTTGTTTTATTTCTATTGGCTATATTGGTTCTATACAATCACTCACGCCTGTAATCCCCGAAGGTTTAGGCAGTACACCCACAGTCGCCGAATTTGTTACAGTCCCATAATGTGATAGGGGGCGTATTGCGCATGCGTAACGACTGCGGTGCTGAGGTCTCGGGTTCGATCCCGGGGTCGGGTTTTTTTTATTTTTATCCTGGCTCGGCAAAGTGTGGTCACCTGATGGAGCGCAGTGCCGTCCAATTAGAGGTACTCAACACAATCATGCCGGCCTGCTTCTTCATACTACGCCATGGGCAAGAAGGCGAAAAAGCGGTCGAGAGTCTAGTGACAGAGTATTCAGAAGGCCGCAAAATGGCCAAACATCGTACCCCAACTCTAGACCCCTGACAAAAACCGGATGTACACTGGCTGATCCCGCCTTACACCTCTGCTTCCCCTTTCGGCGATTACACGCGTGATTGGATATATATCAGATACGGAAAGGCAAGGCGGTAAAAACGAATGAATATATTTATATTTTAATAATATAAAAGAGAAAGAATACCTAGAATAAACAACACAGCTAAAACAATGTTACCTTTTCAGGCAGACTAATAGCCCGTTGGTTTATTTTTATTAGCTATATTGATTGTCTAGCATCACCGGTCATGACGTATGTCACGCTCATAGAAATAATACAATATCGATATTGATAGTTTAGGGTCGGAAGAAAAATTTTACTCCTAACCTCTAATTAATCCTACTAATATTATAAATGCGAAAGTTTGTATGGATGGATGGATGGATGTTTGTTACTCAATCACGCTACAACGGCTGGACGGATCTGGTTGAAATTTGGCACAGAGATAGATTATAGTGTGGAATAGCAAATAGGCTTTTTATCCCGGAAAATATACAGTTCCCGTGGGATAATTTAGTTTTTCACAAAGCAAGGGATCAATATGATTTTTTGCATAGTGGTAGTTTTGGATCAGAAAATGACATATGCCACTTTTTAACCCGGAAAAATGCATGGATCCTATGGGATAGCAAAATATAGAAAGGTGTAATAGCTTAAGATGCCTCCATGAATTGTATACCTTTCCTTCCAAAAATTACCTTCACGCGGGCGGAGCCGTGAGCAACATCTAGTAAGAGATAAAATAAAAAAAATCGGCAATCGGAATGATAATCTGTGTAATAATTTCAAGATATCTTGATCATAAAGATAAAAAGAAAACTTGATAATATCTTTTCACCCCTTTGTTCCTTCCTATTCATCCGGTGTTACGATAAAGTTTCTTTGGTACGATTATTTCCATTAATCTGTATATATAAAAGAAGAAACTGACTGATCGATCAACGCACAGCCAAAACGGCTGGGGTTAGAGACTTGAAATTTTGACAGTAAGTACCTTTTATGACGTAAGCATCCACTAAGGAAGGGTTTTTGGAAATACCACCCCTAAGGGGGTAAAATAGGGGAAGAAAGTTTGTATGAAAATCTGTCATTTTTGCAGTTAAACGCATGAAATTTAGTATTTGGCCTTACAGTTAATAATTCATAAAAAGTACACCGACTTCAATAAAAAACAAATTATGCGTCACTATAAAATTTGAAGGTTTCCCTTGATTTTTCTGAGATCCTATCATCAGATCCTGACTTTGTGCCAATGGGGCCAACTAGGAAGTAAACCCTAATAAACAAAAAAAGAATTTCTTGAATCGGTCCAGCCGTCTTCGAGTAATGGGGTAACATATTGTTAACCTCCTCCTTTTTTGAAGTCGGTTAAAACGTTTTATTTATTCTTTACCAGGGATACACATGCAGCTTACTCGAGTATTGAGTACGTAATATTACCGCAATAGACAGTTAACTCGTGTGAGATAGAAAATGTGCTCGCTTCCGTGTAGAATATAAGTAGTTGCAGTTTTTTGTTCATGTTACTGAACCCAACTATTATGTACATATATGGTTATTTAATAAAATAACCAAGTAGAAAATAGATTATCTTGGACTAAACTAGCTATTAACAATGAATAATCACGTGACTCTAGAAAAGTCAGAAGTATATGGGATTTGATTCGGTTTCGAACCTACGACTTTTATCTTGGCAGTCCGTACCACTCCCACTAGGCTACCGGTGCTTATCTTAATTAAATAAATAATATTGTAATCGTATTGACAACTATCTTACAAAACTGTTTTCGGTGACGGAATCAGTCAAATAAACCACCGACCTTAAATACTCTTGATGTTTCTCAATTTGGCCAATCCATTAAAAACCACATTTTGAAAGACTAAATTTAACAAGAACTCCGTCGGACGTTTTTGCCATGATGAAAATTGTATTTACACTTGATGTTTTTTAAACAGGCTTTTAAACTTATAACGACTAAAGATAACATCTTTTTAAGTTTGGTAAATATAACGCCAAGCGTACCGTTGCTTTATTTGATATATAAATATAAAGAATGACGAATCCTTGACTTTTTTACATTTTCCTTTTTAAATAAGGAAAATTGAGAAACATCAAGTTAGTCGAGTATTTAAGGTCGGTGGTTTATTTGGCCGATTCCGTCACCGAAAACACTTTTGTAAGATAGTTGTCAACACATTTACAATATTATTTATTTAATTAAGATTAGCCCTGTATTAAACATTGTCCCACTGCTGGGCACGGGCCTCCTCTACTAATGAGAGGGGTTAGGCCTTAGTCCACCACGCTGGCCAAATGCGGTTTGGCAGACTTCTCATACCTTCGAAAAATTCTCAGGTAAGTATGCAGGTTTCCTCACGATGTTTTCCTTCACCGTTAAAGCAAGCGATAATTAACATTTTAATACACACGTAACTTTAGAAAAGTCAGAGGTGTATGCCACTTGGGTTTCGAACCTACGACTTTCGTCTTGGCAGTCCGTACCGCAACCAACTAGGCTTTCGCTGCTATGTTTAATACAGGGCTAGTATTATTAATTAAGATTAGCAGCGGTACCCCAGTTGAGGGTGGTACTGACTGCCAAGATAAAAGTCGTAGGTTCGAAACCCACTCAAATCCCACATACTTCGGACTTTTCTAGAGTAACGTGATTATTCATTGTAAATCGCTTGTTTTATCGGTGACGGAAAACATCGCAAGGAAAGCTGCATACATGAGGATTATCTAAGAATTTCAAAGGTATGTGCTACCAAGCCATATTAAACCAGCGTGGTGGACCAAGATTTAACTCCTCTCATAAGTAGAGGAGGCCCGCGTCTAACAGTGGGATAGTATATGATACAGAGATGGTATTATTATTAATTAAGAATATTTTTGAGGTAAGTTTTTAATTAACATAACCTTAACTCACACTTGTATATTCAAAGGGGTAGGTAGCGAGGCAAATAATGCACCAACGGTTGATAAACTATTTTCCATCCCATAAAGTTATAGATGGCGAGCTTATCACCGTATTGGATACAAACTCCATTCATGGCAACTCTAAGTTTGATATTTCGATTCTATACTGATCGCTAAAATTTAGATTGACCCAACTCAAGTTTGATATTTCGATTCTAAAACTAGGATATGAACCCAAGACCTCATCCCCTTCTCAGCCCTAGTACCCTGCACCTAAAACCACGGGTTATCGGAGTCTAAGTCAATTTTCATGTTTTAGTTATAATTTGGTTTAATTTATTATTTTTGTAAACATCCGGTAGATGTTATGTTATGTTGTTATGTTATCAGTTTAGCGTTATCTATTAAAGCTAGACGTCTGGACACCATAAGGGCATATGACAACATGATAATACAATAGTTACGTAGTACGATAGGTAGCGGCTTTGTTACGGTAGGCAGCGGCTTTGCTGTGCCCTGGCATTGCAGAAGTCTATGGGCGGCGGTGACTACTTACCATAAGGTGGCCCGTCTGCTCGTCTGCCTATCGAGGCACTATAAAAAAGTTTATATGGTTATTGCGTGGAATAGTAAACGTGATGTGTAAGCATTTACGCAATGCCTTTTACATATAAAAATAATGTTATCGCTGCGAGAATTTGGGCTGTTTTATCTGCACTAAACTAGCTCTCGATTCAACCGTTGTAATTGCGATTCATATGCATCAATCTTCACGATACACAGATTTAAAATAATGCCACAATGTACAACTCCAGCTGCCAGTATACTAATTAATTCTTAATAATCATTTAATGAAGTATCTAACGTCTATAATATTTTGTACATTATTATATTTTAATGAAGACTCGTGTCACTGGTTGACGTAAGAGTTGGTTCGAGACGCATGCATAATCGTGTGCACTTATCAGTGTTTTACGCGACTTTTATCAATCTCACCATCAGCGAGATTTGTTCTTATAATGACATACATTGCACAAGAAAGGAGAACAATAGCTGTGTACATTGCGATAAGAACGTGCAAATAACTAACATTTGTGTGGGCAGGTGGCGTATATTAAAGTGAAATTCATATTAGAGTTATAATAATATACATATTATATATTATTAATTACTGTTACTGCTTCCAACTCGCAAAAAAAATATAGTCTTTAAAAACTAAGAAGTTTTGTATTAAATACGGTGTAATTCTCGACAATGAAACAAAACTGTACTTTTAATATAGTGCAGTATCCCAACTCTAAAATCATTCGTCTTACTATATACAGAATGGCGTGTATACCGAGTGTAATAATTATTGATCAGCTACTCTTGAGAAAACTGTGAAGAGTTATTGCAAATGACTTATTGTTTAATGATGGCAAAAGTGCGGCCGCAATGCTTATGACGCATTCGTCCGTCGCGTCGTCGGCTGGTCGGTACTCGCCGACCGCCGTACTCGGTAATCGACGTGCCAGTCATGTCCGCGACGCGGCGGCCACGGCAATGCGCCTGCGCGACTTTAGCGTGCTGCGTCATGCGTGCCATTACTATTTACCAGTGCCGGTCGCGCCGGTAGCCCCGAGGCACGCGTGTTCGTTCTTCGCTGGCCGTCGCTTTACGATCGATACCGCGACGCCAAAAACGACCGTGCGCTGCACGTTGTGCGCAACTCGCAACAGACGCTACGATCTGCGTTAAACATAGTGTTGGTGTACCGCTGCACCGTCTATTAAGCATACCGATCCTATGTCACACGTGCCCTTATTCTGCTGCCAGTATTTTAAGTTGAAAGTGTCTGCCGATGCCGTTCACATCGATGTCTGTAAATCGATCTAGTGATATTTAATATTACATAAGGGAGTATAACTGTACCTCATAAGGGGTGCCGGGTGATATCTCCATATACATATTTGTAAACTCGTGACCGACATGCATTTTCACTCACGGTGTTAGCGTTGACCGGATGGCATTTGTTTTTTGTTTGAGATCATATTATTATTTCGTAAAAGGTAAAGTTCGTTTTCGCTGTGGCATCGATCGGGGGCGGTTCGGGAGACGGGGAGACGCGACGTATCGACCGCTGGGCGTCGCACCACGCAACAGCTGTGAGCCAGATCTGTTATCTTGACCGTGAGAGGACAATTATTTTGCTCATTGTTGTCTGTTTGTGTAGTATTATAAAGAGCTACAACAGTAATTACCAATTTTACTTAATTTTTATATTCACACTATGGCTTCAAAGAAAATCAATTACAAGCAGGTATAATATTACTTTTCGAAGCTTTAAACTAGTATATAAGCGCCGCTTATTATTTTGAAATGCAATAGTCGTTTGAATACTTATGTAAATGCTTAATTATATTATGTAGTATGTAAAAAATCTAATGATGCGTTTGTTTAGCATAATATAAAATTATAATACGTAAATCTTAATGTTTTATGTACAATGGATTGTACATTGTATTATTCTTATATCTACCAATTACCCAGAATAGTATTTTTATTTCATTTAGAAATCAAATCGAGATTTCAAGAGATAGAATATTTTGTACTTTAGATATACAGATGCAATTATCGTGCTGTATATATCTCGTTAACCTTTAAATTGACGTGAAACACAACTTGGAAATAAATCAAGAGAGCCACGGCGCGGCATACCCTAGTTACAAACCTGGAGGGTTACTCTTGACACTCGATTCCAATTTAAAATTGGGATTGGGTTCGAAAACTGTACAATTGGCAATCTTGAACGCAACACCAGCGCACGTCTTAACTGAATACGGCGGAATTTTTAGTAACTAAATGAAATAGAGTATTTACGATCGCTAGTTTGTAAATATTCTATTTCATTTAGTTGAGTGAGTTACGAGTTCAAATATCTTCTAGATTGAAATTGAAACTGTATCGAGTTCGAGATTGGAATTGATTTCAAGAGTAGGCCTACTGTACCTACTTAATTAAGAGTACATTATGAATCACCAAGTCTTTATAGCTCAAGGAAGTCAGGGGTGAAACTCGAATTAGATGACACTTCCTTCCGCAGTTTTTTATTTTTCCGACATTACCGGCGACGAGACACATTTTTTTGTTAATTATGCATAGATTTTGTTATATTGCATGTTCCTGTTGATTTTGTAGACATGAGAGATAGACAGAAGTTTTTCAGTTTGGCATCTAAAAACAATCATGTTTTTTTATGATAACATCCGCTATAGTATAATTTTTGCTTTTTATTAATACATTTAAATATATCAAATTATATTAATGTTTTTATTTCCGTGTATAATTTTGTATTTTTGAGACTCGACAAAAATCGTGTTTTCGGGTATTCCTGGGCGTCGGGTATTTCAAAATCGTTATTAAATGTTTTAAGTTTTATCTAAAAAAATATCATCCATCATATATTTTTATTTAATTTATTTGTGGCAAATAAAATGAGAAATTCAATAATGGAATCTGGTATAGAATTTTTTATATTTAGTAACGACACAATGTATCATGACTTAATCTATTCAATCACAATAAAATAAAAAAATGTTTTATCAAAATTACGGTAATGAACGTACATGATGAAAGTAGGGAGGGGTTTTATAAAGCGAGGAGGGGCCGGGCCCAGTTTTCAGGGAGGGTTTAGTTAGTTAGTTTTAGGGATAGTATGGTGAAGCACATGGGTCATATAGTAAATAAAATAGAAAACCCTTTATTCTACCATAAATAATTGTACATCTGATTTTTTAGAACTACATTTTTTCTTAAATTTTTGTTCGTTGTTTAATTTATTTGGTTAGGAATGTTTATAAAGTAAGAGTAATTATTATATAGTATTTTTTTAATTACTACATTTATTAAAGTAATTATTATATTTTGATTATTAACAACCTATAATTATTATATAAGAATTTCATAATTGTTAATTATTTTATTAATTTATAGTAGTTGTTAATAAATTTATTTATTTATGGAAGTCGCCTCATTGGCGTAGGCCTCCCCCAACACTCTCCAGTTTTCTCTATTTCTGGCTTGTCTCCTCCAATAAGATCCACATCTTTGTCTGAATATATCCTCCCAGCGTGTGTGGGGTCTCCCTCTTTTCCTTAGTTCATCACGTGGGATCCATTCTATTCTTTTTCTTGTCCAACCGTCATTGTTCATTCTACATATATGACCAGCCTAATTCCATTATAAGTCCTGATTCCGTTGATAACATCGGTCATTTTGTTTTTTTCCCTTATTTCATCATTTCTTATTCTATCTGACATTTTAAGATAAAGTATACTCCTCTCCATTTCTCGTTGATGTATGCTTAACCTATGCTCGTCTTTTTTCCTTAACATTTCCTTAATATTTCAGGCATGGTAGAATTGCTACTTCGAACAACTTAACTTAGGTTTAGGTTGATATCTTTGTTTTTCATTATTTATTTGTAGCTCCAGTATTTTTTCCACGCCATAGCTATTCTTCTACTTATTTCTTTTCCTATTAAGTCATCGGACGATATTGATTGGGTAATATAGTATGAGAATTTTATTTATGTCTTAGTAATGTTATCCATTGTTAGATAAAAAAATAAATCACGACGCCTAATAACATTATTAGTAGATAGTACCAATTAAAGTCAATGCAAGCCCATCTATGCCAAAGAAAAACTCTGGTATCCTTCAAACCTTATGTGTTAATAGTGAGAATTTCTCCTCAATTCACATTAACTATAAATAATTAATATCACTAAACAGCGGGAAATAGGATATGCCGCCACTACTAATATCTGCCGAGAACTACGTGCCATGAATGTAACGCATTTTCTTTTAATAATATTACAAACATAAGAATATTTGAAATTTCCTTCGCAACATAGCTTCTAACAAAACGATAGCAAAGCACAGTAACACATCTTTATTAGTATTTAATTATACGGAAATGAACGGTAACTGTTGCATAAAAGCGTTATTTCTCGTAGATTGTTTCACTTCACATACTTGAATGAACATGTTCCAATACGGGAAGAGGTAGTATTACTTTTAAAAGAATACTTTTAGGAAATATGTAATGTTTTTGTTCCACATTAAAATATTTTTCTAATGGTGAAACCTTTGTCTTCTTGCATGTTATTGGCAGTTTTTAAGTTATATGTTCTTTTATAGGGTTGGAATTAATTAGGCACGTTTTGAAGTAGGTTTAGATAGGTTGCTTTTGATAAGGGCGATGCAATAACAAGAATTAATTTGTTATTCATGAATTTCGTTAAAGGAGGACGAGGAGGAAAATGCGTAAGAAATTTCAACATCTCTGCAAACACTGTATTCCTCCTTTAACTTTCAAGTGACATTCAATTACGGATTTGGTTTTGTATGTTTGTTCACTTCATAATTCATTTTACGCGGTGCTATTTTAAATCAATTATATTTTTTATTTTTATTTGCTATGGTAAGTATCACTGTGTTTATGACATAATAAGTCAGTGTGCGATCTCGTCCATTTTCAATGTCAGGCGAACATAGTGACTTAACCTCCAACCTTATACCATATCTACTAAACGCGGCACTTAGATGGATATAAATATTCGAATAATAACATATGAGGCATAACTTGTGATATATTATATGTATTGAACATTATTTTTAAATCATTGTATAAATGTAATCAATAAAATAATCAGTCAGAAGGAACTTGAGCGCGTCGTGTTTGACTTTATCGGACAGAAACTAGGAATATCCACCGATCAAGCTAGCCTACTCGTGGTGACGACAGTAATTTTCTCGGTATTTGAAACCAGAAAATAATTTAAATAATGACAGAAGGCTCCTAAGATAAATCGTATTAAATTTAAGGATAAATACAACAGCGGTAGGCAGCGGCTTTACTGTACCTGGCATTGCAGAAGTCTATGGGCGGCGGTGAGTACTTACCATCAGGTGGCCCGTCTGTCTACCGAGGCACAAAAAAAACCACAACCTTTCAACAAACATATTTATTTTAAGATTAGTTTTTTCAATATAGTAATATTACTTTCATTTGTGCCATGGCCTTCTAATAATAATATTGTTTTATTCCTAGTGGTTCAAAAACTAATGAATTCTGAGAAATGGTCTATTCCATGCTATGAAAAAGTAAATTGGCAAAAATATCAAAATTCCCCAGATTTTGGGGTATTAGAGGCTTATGTGGAGAATGAATGTGGCAGTTATGCATGCTAACCAACAACAATAACAAATGTATATTATTTCTAATGATTGGCGTCTGAGAATGTTCGCGGAAACCGAAGGCAGCTAGGAAAAGAAAAATCGGATATTAAAGTCTAGTGCAGCGGGGTTTCAGATTTGTAATACTGCTAATTTGTCATTAAAACAATAATGCTAGTAGTCAAAAGTAACGTTATGGTACGATTTGCATTAACTGTTTAAACACGACGTTACAAAATTCTTAAAGAAACAATCTTATTGTTTTACTAAAATGTTAAATACAACAATAATACAATGTTTAAATGTTTTACTTAGACTAATGTATTGTCGATGATAATGATGCACGGTAAAATTCAATTGAGTTTATGATCATCATCATGCATCAATTTATATGTTTGTACTGATTCATATTATTTTAAATAAAAAAAAATGAATGCCTGCAATATTCTTACTTCTAAGGTCATCATGGTATGAAAAGTCAAAGAATGATTAATATTGCTATAAGAGGTTGTGGTTGCCCTCTGATGTGTATAAAAAGGAAGCAGGAAATGTTGGATATAATGCATAATTATAATAAATTTTCTGCAACAATTATTGCAACAGTTGGTATTTGTAACTCAATTTATTCATAAAATACGTATTGAAAATTACAGCTACTGCTACACTTTCTGCATCCGTTTCATTTAATAGTAACGTTATTAGTGTACTCTTTGTCGATATACATACTCGGATTTGTACTTATAACACAAGTTAATTTAAAGTCGGTAAGTGAAAGGTCGGTAACAAGATTATCTAGTCGTAATTCATAATTAAAATTATGTGCATAATTAAATTTATATAGGTACCTGTTCAATTGCGCACATTGCTTTATGATTTTGGAATAAAAATGAGATATTTTTAACCGAATTCAAAAAAAGAGGAGGTTTACAATTCGCCGGAATCTTTTTTTTATGTATGTTCCTCGAATACTCGATGACTCCGGACCGATTCGAGAATATTTTTTTTTGTTTAAAAGGGTATACTTCCCAGGTGGTCCCATTGGCACCAAGTCAGGATCTGATGATGGGATCTCAGAAAAATCAAGTGCAACCGTCAAATTTTATAGTGACGCATAATTTTTTTTATTGATATCGGTGTACTTTTTATGAATTAAAAAACTTTTACTTATTATAGTTATTGGATATTGAATACGAAATATGCGATGTGGTCGCGCCTGTCAGTCGATGCGCGGTGTTGCTCTTGCTAATTTGTTCCGAACCGTTCATATGTGCCGTGGTGGTGGTCGCGCAATTCGCGTGCTCGCTCCGCGCTGCAGACGTCTCTGCACTTGAACGTGAAAGTTTATTTCTACTGGCCTCAAACACTAGAACCGTTACTAAAAGAAATCTTGTTTGACGAAAAGGTTGTTTTTGTATGTTTCAGTGAGATATATTTTACAGTGACATTGTAAATTTCTGTATATCCTGTCGTTTAATACGGTTATATAATAAAACCATACTTGATTCGTTCATATTGCAGAGTTGTTACATTCTGTACCGGATATTTATCTTATATCTCACGAGTACGCAGCGCAACGCAATGTATAGCATTGTTTCGTTCAGTTCATTGTAACTATAAAGATTGTAGGTGTAAAACCAGATACGATAATACAATCAAGTGCTTTGCCTATATTTAATTTCGTGGTCTGTGCGTACAGGGCCGAACATTACGTCATGCCTTTACTATGTAACCCACTTTCGTTTATTAAAAGGTCTATACTTATTATTACTATTATTACTTATTTCAATAATATGGGCTAGTTGTGTTGATTAAAATATGGCAGATCTTTTTTAGTCTGTGCTTTTTTTATCATTCGTAAATCATAATTATATTTATTACACATTATTTCTATCTAGGTAATTTAAAAATAAGCTACTCAAAAACACTAAATATTTTGTAACTGAAATATTAGATCGTTCACCGAAGTGTTATACAGTATACACCCAACTGCCCATTACACATATTACTACTAATTACCCGGTCTAGTTAAGACTATGATTATGTCTTGGTTCATTACCTTCATACGAGTTGGTTTAAAAGAACTGCGGTAAAATTGAATCGGTTGTTTTGAATATAACATTGTTCACATTTTACCGAAACTAAATTTGGTCTGAGGGTTAAAATTTTATCTATATTTCTCGCATGATTTCACAGAAAATTTATGTCACGGTTTACTTTATTTTCCATGTATATTATATTTTCAAATGCTTCATTTTTTTAATGATTTTATTAATTTAATCAACATATTTGCTGCTGTTTCGTCCGAGATATATATTAAACAAGTTTTGTACGAGTGTAGGGAAACTCAAGATAGTATATTTAAAGGAAAACCATTTTTATTGAACAGGGTATGGTAAACTTGAGAACATGCAAGGTCCCGACCATCAAAATGACTGACCATTAAATCACGTTACACTCGATTACATATCATGAAGATATTTCAATAGTAAATAAAATTATTTTGGAGTGTTTTATCGTCACATAAAAATACGTTTAGTGCCATTAACCTACTCGGTAGTATTTGACCTAGTCTATGAGTATTGACATGATATAATAACTACTGGTAACTGTCCATTAGACACGCCACGACAGGTAGTGAAAAATCGCATTTCAGTTCGATTTCGTATAACCTTAAGGTGAGGTTGTTCGTCGTCAGACGGTGAATCACGTGTCGTGCGACCTTGGGTTATCGTGTTTTTGACTTTTGTTGATTTTATTGTGACATCACGTTCAGATGTTGCATGCACTTTTACAAAAATAGAATCTATATCTTAATTTGTTTTTGCAATAATATTGCCTATTGCTTCTGATTTTCCTTTTGATGCATTCATATAATTTTTAACATCCTCTTAGGCAGTTATTTGTCTGTGAGTTATGTGCCTTGTGCAGTGTTGAAGTTCTTGACTAGTTTGTTTCTTTTTGTCAAATTTGATATCAGAATTTTAGCCCTTTAATTCATTCATTAATATATTTATAAATAATTACATGTTGAAAATGACAATCGTGTCGTAAGTATAATGTAGTTTAGTTGTACCGGAGAATCAAGGTAACTAGGCAATTACCTTTAATGCATTTCTTTTAACATGACCGTGAAAGAGTCATCCGTCGCAAATATCTAGTTAATTATGATTAACTATTTATTGTTGAGATCATAGTTGTTTTATCGTCTATTGTCTACTGGTCATTAGTTATGCTGGAAAATCAATTGTGTTCAGTTTCCTAGGGGCCGTTGTATTTAAAAAAAATTACTGGTTATTGTTTTAGTTCTATATTTTTTCTAAGCAATTTTACCATTATACCATAGTTTGTTCTAAAGCTAGAAAAAAATGAAATTGTCAACCTCAACCAGAAATGTGATAGTATAGACATATAAACAGTGATGTTATTATTGTCCTTCATAAATTTCACATAATACAAAGAATACGCTATCAATATAATATCAATCGCTTGTCGTAAATAGATGTCGGAAGTCCGTTATACTTAGAACGAAAGTTGTTTTGTTTAAGTACTATAAGTAAAATGCCTCTTATATTATATCATGAAGGTAGTGGACGCTAGCGAACACTCTCGCAAAGCTATAAAAAATATGGATCTAAATATTTGCGGGCTTATTTATTTGGCATGTAAATTTCACATAAAGAATATGTGACATTGATATAAAATCAAATTTAGTGTGCTTAGATAATATTATTTCAAATGATAAAATCAGATGTACCAGTGTCTACAATATAACCAGACACTATGTTTTACTAATAGTAAAAATACTTCATATATATATACCTGTATTTGTCTCCTGCGGGATATATTATGTCTCCACTGCAGCAACCCTAGGTCTCAAAAGCCATCATAGCTGCGGTATATAATCTAGCTGCCACTTCAACTTCGGCAAGCTATATTGGTCACTTTAGTTCTCCAATGAATCTCCATGTTATTGATTTCATCTGTCAGAGAGATTTCAAGTATACCCAGCTATATAGCTCGTCCTTCGATTCTAAGACATTAAATAAGTCTTTTAAAAGTCCACATCTATGACATGAATTAGGAGTTAGGACACATTCATATTATTCCATGGCGATCAGAGATGTATGCAGTAGGTACAATATAGGCATATAAAGAATGCACAGCTGAATTTCAAAAAACTTAACAAAATTGAAGACAGTTGCGGGGCGGTCTACGTATGATGAATGCTGTAAAGACTTTAATGTGAAAGCTCCCTGCCGAGGTTTATCAAGGAAATTATGGTACGGGGTTCTTCAAGAAGGGAATAAAAAGGTTTCTAAAGAGTCGGCAACGCGCATGTGATGCTCCTGATGTTGCAAGCGTCCATAGGCTACGGACTGCGGTAACCGCTTATCATCAGGCGGGCCGTAAGCTTGTTTTCCACCATAGTCGTATAAAAAAAAAAAAAATATTGATTATTGCTTAGTATGAAATACGGGAACAGTATTACAATAATTAACTTGACAATACTAAAAA
Source organism: Laothoe populi (assembly GCA_905220505.1). Taxonomy (NCBI): domain Eukaryota; kingdom Metazoa; phylum Arthropoda; class Insecta; order Lepidoptera; family Sphingidae; genus Laothoe; species Laothoe populi. The sequence continues at coordinate 9,794,125 of HG992152.1, forward strand.
CACTAATATCGGTATATCTCAAACACATTTATGAAGAAAACCATTTATTGACCAATTCATGTCGTATTATATTATTATAATCGGAGCCATATAATGATAATATAAATATTTCTTGTTAACCATGTATACATATTGCAGTCTTGTTAAAAATATTATCTGCCAGAAAATTTATTACAATTACCTCTTACAAACAGCCCACCAAAAGCAAGCATAACATGTTTTAGCCACGGCGGCGTGCCAGTTGTTAATTTTTTAAATATGTTCTATGTTTCTACATTCGCTATGCAGCCGCTGTTCATAATAAAGCCTGGGTGAAACAGAAAGCGTAATAGCTTCCTAGCGCCGCATACTGTCAACATAACGCTATGTTTGACAGAAAGTATGGCATGCTGGTAGTCTGAATTGATTTATGCTCGCTACAAAGTTTAACATTGTTAATTAACAATAATGTACTGGTTAATTACGTAAACAATGCATTCGTGAATGCGTATCATCTAGACTTTGAAAAGTAAAAAAAAAACCTGTTCCATGCACTATTGGCGCGCGGCGCTATAGCGCGTTCTGTACGTTCGCGTTGGTTGTCGCTTTGAGGTCAACCGCGCCGCTGTTGTCACAGTCTGTATGAGTCTTTAAGGATTACAATATGTAGGTTGTTCTGGACGCCGCGCTCGAATTAGCAATCAAGATCTCAAATACAGATTTGTCCTCTATGGCTGGCTATCTATTATTTATCGATAATAATCATTCTTCAAATATTATAAATATATTTTATATTCCATTTTTATTTATAATCATATTATGTTCGGTTAGGTTAGTCTTTGTCAGCTATGTTACTATGCTTGTAATTTGATAGTAATTTTTATGCCGCTAATTTAATGATATCGTTTAGTCGTGTGTAGATAAATACAAAATATTAGTAATACCAACCGACATATTCCATTATATGTTCAAATGAATGTTCGACACGATTTTGGCGGTTTTACAGGCGATACGTCAATGCAAATATTGATTTTAGCGGAGTGTGAAATGGTTGCGCTGTTCGATTTGTGTCTTATATTACGACCACGGAGACATTGTGAATACAACACTCATGGAAATCCAGAGGCGGGACATAATATTTAGTGGTAATAAAGTGTGAGAAGAAAAAACATTTAGACGAGAAGCGGGCGGAGCCCGATGGTCGCTGGTCCAGCGCGACACGGCGGGAAGCTGCAGGGGCGAGGGCGCGGGGTGCGCGAGCGGCTCGCGCGCCTCGCCGCCGCCAGGCTTCGATCCCGAGCTTTTCCAAGAGTTAAGCTACCTCCCCGATGCGGAACTTCGTGAGTGCCTTGGCGAATATCCTGACTTCCTATACCACGTCGCTCGGGACAAATTTGGAAGACTCTACTTTCGCGTCATCCGGAGTTTGCTCCTAGATCGAGGTACGAGATTATTAGGACCGCTGTCATCGCCATTCGCCGGACATATCATCGCTCGCCTCAATCCACTACTTTATCTTGTGACCATCTATATGCCTTGTTCTTAACTCCATCTGTTCCATTTACTTCCGTCACGCTTATCGCTTTTTTATCATTGTTGCAGAACGCTTATCATATCAATATTCGCAAAATAATTAACGATAGCTATCCTTTCGCCGTAATTATACGACCTCATTACATCCTACACTTTATTTTAAGAATAATAAATAATTAAGTCATGTTGTTATAAAATATTTAAACAAATGCGACATATATCGAAAAATCGAGTCATGAGGCTGAAAGTTAGATAAAACTTGTGAAAGTATTCAGGTTCGTGTGGGAGACGTAATCGTGAACACAATCGATATCCGTTGTAATCGTATCGTTAGGTAAGAATGTGAAAACCTCGAGTAATACCTACTTAACTGCACCGTTTTCTATAGGGCTATTATTGCCGCTTGTTCTCATGTAGGTTTGTCTTAGTGCAATTCCGTCATCGCTAGTTTTATTGTTTTAATTTACAATATCTAGAATTATATATGTATATATTTATAATAAAACAAGACCTTTTCTAAATTCATGATACATTTAATGACATTCAATAAACAATTAATTGCGAAATTTATCGATAATACCGATGTTTTATATTAAAGTGGCGGTAATTGATAATACTTGGAATGATAATTATGCACTATAACACATTGTTAGCGCAATATATTAAGTAAAAACAATTTAGAACCCAGGTACACGGTCGAGGCTCGTTTGTTGCTTTTGTAATGGATTTTTCCCACTGATATACAATAGAATGGTTTGTTTTGCTCGTTGTTCACAAAACCGACCCGACGTGGAACCCGGCTTAGCTGGGTCGTTGCGTAGTGCGTACACTGCGTACGCTCCATCACAGTCGATGTTTTGATCGGTTACCTCACGCCCGCATTGTCCGCGTGCATAGGAGTAACAGAGCTCCACTAGATTTATCGAGTGCAGGTATTATGTTCACCGATTGTAACGCAGTAGAGGTTCAATGAACGCACCACGACAAACTGCAGTAAATATCTACCCGGGTCAGTACTCAATACTTATAATTGTAGTGTCCACATACTGTGTAAGTGATTTGTAAATACATAATTTTAAGTCCTATTGCTTTCTGTATCTTATCAGTGGCTGAAGCGCGTGTGCCACAATACTATAATTCTGTCTTCACACTCGAGTGCGTATCATTCACCGACTATTTAGCGATCGTACTGATTCTAGCACTTTTATAGTGTTTATTGAATTGTCCACCCATTGTGTTTATAACAGATTACTTTGCATTGTTGTGAAGCGTTTTTATACGAGATTGAAATGCCAGTCAAGAAATAGTGGAAGGTTTTGTGTGCGGGGAAACAATTCAACGTAATTTCACGTGTACGTATATTTTTTACAGCAAATTTTGTGTAAACATGTTTTTTTTAATATAAACAAGTTTGTTGTTTTTACGCGAAGTGGTTATTTAGATGTTTTATTTGCTTTATAAAGCAGGCGCTTCAACCAGCTAGCAAACAGGCATTAGTAAATTAACAACTTGTGTTGCAAACGACTTAGCAAAATTTAAATAGTTAGACTTCCGCTTTGCCTTTATAGGTACATATATTATATTTTGTGACATACCCATATCACTATGAGTCGTTTGATTATTAAAATATCAGATATTGTCCCTTGGTCAGGCACTATTAATGTTTTGAAAGCTTTCAGAATGTATATACTTAGGTCTTCGACAAGTGTTGTGAATGGAGTCGATTGTCTGTCTATGTTCATATTATTACACATTTTATTCCTACTTATTGTGGACTAGTTTGGTACATAACGGCTTAATTTGATAGTTTCTAATGACAATTTAATATGTTCTATTACAAAGAAATCAATTTAAAATTAAATTATCTGTCTTCTATTCCGTATGAAATTCAATTATGGCAATATTCAATAGACTGTGCGAGTAAGAGCCATAAATAATTAACAAAATATATTTTTTGAAAGCAATTTATATTCAGTTAGAGCTAGTTAGCCTTACTATAAAACAACGATGCGGTCGCGGCTGTTCCAGGCACCGAACCGGTGGAGGCGCCTTCGCATGTCCCTCTTAAGATTTCAATTCTGCTTTAATTTTTTCATACTTAGTCGATGAATGGCATTAGGTCTTGGTCCACTACTAAAATTATTTCGAGCCGGTATTTTGTGTACTGGACAATGCCACGAAAAGCCGGAAGCCATGTAGTAACAGATAAATTTACACGTACACAGATTTTTTACAGTATAATATAACTTGTTTCTAACTGCATGCTTTATGTACAGTGCAAATGTATTTGAATATATTATTTAGACTTAGCAACTTGTTTGTGAGCCTCACATAATCAGGCCACAATAATATATAAATACATTTATGTATAGTACAAAACCCGAATGGAATGCAGTCGGTTGAACCACGGGTTACCTGCATTTGTACTCTGAGAAGAAAGTTGGAAGGTACCTACGAAACCGGATTTTGACCTAATAGAACTAGTTTCTGTAATTAATGGAAAATGTTCATATATGTTAAGCGTACGAATGTAATCAATGCGAATGTTTAACATTATCGCTATCGTGATAACCGATATTCGTTGCAATTTGTATTACTTAGGAACGAGGAAAAAATAACGTCAGTAGCCAAAAACAAATTTGAATTCATTGTTTACATGAAATTATAGTTAAAAGTAACTGCTATTACGACAACAAACATTTCATGCTAGACACACTTAACAATGTAAAAATGATAAACAATGTTCTGATTACAAACATCGCAATACAAATATATATTTGGTGGTTTATTCGGTTGGTCCTACTGATTAACAATCAATGTTAGATACAGAGGTAACTTAAAAATAATTGTCTTATTTGTGTTTTTTTTAGTGCTTCGATAGGCATATGAGCAGACGGGCCATCTGATGGTAAGTAGTCACCGCCACCCATAGACTTCTGCAATGCCAGGGCACTGTAGTAGATAAGAAATCAAAATATTAGAATGTATTCCGACGACTGCAGAGGAATTACACGACGTGTATAAACCAGGGATGTTATGGAGCTCCGTAACCGTAAACGAAACTATCGGATATCCGAAATAAAATTCTATCCGTAACCGTAACTGAATCTGATATAAAAGTTTCAAATAATTTCGGATTTTCTAATTGAGACACTTTAGGACTGGTTTTTGTTTTTGACACACGAACCGCGCGCGTATCTCAATCTCAATTTATTATATTTATTTCTATTGCTTAGACATAGCCTGTCAGTCATTTACTCTTGTGGGATTAAATTTACTTACATAAAATAGTACCAAATGAAATACTAAAAATAAAGCTATTTGTTTTTACTTTAACAATTTCTTCAAAACGTAATATCCATAACCGAAACTATCCGAAACTGACGGATAATCCGAAATAATTTCATATCTGTAACCGTATCCGAAACCGATATAATATTATTCACAGATCCGTATCTAGATCCAGATCCGAAATTTCAAATCCATAACATCTCTAGTATAAACCGCGCCCGCGTGCGCTCCTCGCTGGCTCGACATGCGCAGCTTATACTGTCACTGTATATATTTGTGTCACCTTTTGGAGAAAGAAACGTTGTATTATAAATTTTCAAACCCTGGCTAGATAGGTCCACAGTAATGGCACTGCTCAAATTGACATACAAAAATTTTTACCTAGAAGGTAAATGACTAGAATTATCGAAGCACACCTGTACGCTGATTTTTTGAACCCGGAGGTCCTAGGAAATTCTCATATTGTAGGCTTATCGCCACTCTTGCCAGTTTCCACATAAAGATAAGATTTTATAAAATCCACCCCCAAGAAGATGCAAAGTTATAGCATTAAAGTTAATGGTGCCATGTAAACATCCAGATAAGCCTTTTACTTGGGTAAATCCGTCAGCAAAAGCTAGGAGATATCTTTCAAATGATTTATAACGAAATACGTCATGAATAGTTGTCGACATGCGTTTTTACCGCCTTCCGAAAAGTTACGTTGTTTCTTATACTATTGTTTAAAACTTTACAGTCTATAGACATTAATATATCTTGATAATCTGAGTACTTTATGTTTATCAAATTCTTTTGTGTTGTATCATAAAATACACACGATAAGTATAGTAATTTAAATGATTGCTACATTCCTCAATTTTATTTCCAGTTCTATGCAGCAACAGGGTGAGCCAAATGACAAAAACCTACAATGACATCGAAGCGGTAACACGGCTCTTAGAAGAAGTAAGTTTTGTTTTTAGTTATTGTTTTCTACAGAGCAATTTGTTCGTTTGTCTCCATCCGCGCAAATACGCGAATACGGTACGAAACTAATCATTAATTTTATAATATATCTTTATGCCTCATTAATATTTACTTAGCGTCGAGGCTTTTTTTGATTATTTCGCTAGTTATTTGCGCGCTTTAGCAGCTAAACTGAATATAAAATATGCAATTTTGGTTGTGATGCCCTAAATAACTCTTAATGTTTAATAATTCTTTGAGAAGAACTTTGAATTTTATCCGTCCACAGCAGGTAATGTAAACCACTCAAAGTAAACCTTAAGCGCACCTGTTCCACGCACCCTGCTGTGTAATGTACTGAATTTGATAGCTTCCCTTTTAGCGGGTAAGTCATTTTAAGAGGGTTGTGCTGCCTGCGCGGAATTTGTTGTTACCACGCCGAGGAATAACATCTTAATTTTGTTGAGTGATTCATAATCTTGGGATTTTGATGAAAAAAAATGGTATTTTACTTTCGGCATATGAAGAACACTAAGAGCAAAATTTTTAATTTAGTAACTCGGATATATATCATAATGTATCAAATGAATGATTCAGATTCAGAAAGATTTCTGGTATATAGGATATGAATTAGAATTTATTTATATGATTATTTACTTTTCTCCTCGAAAACTGCAGTAATACATTTAGAGGCAACTGTCATTGGCTTATGTATCATATAATACATTCTACACACATCTACATATTGTGATATGTGCATATTTAGAAAGAGAAGGACTTGGAGTTGACGGCTCGCATCGGCAAGGAGCTTCTGACGGCAAATGGACGTTTAGAGGCGAGAGTCACCTCTTTAGAAGGCGAGTTGAAGAAAGCACGCGACCACGTCACCCAACTTAGGCACGACCTTAATGCCAAGACTGAACTTTTACAGGTATTTCAGTTAGTTGTTGTTATTGTCAGCTAAGCTATATTTGATTTATTTCCGCATTCAATAGTTTCAAATTATGTAGTAACCAAATATCATCATTTAAATACTCAAATAGAATAAGAAAGTGCATCATTTTCTGAAGTTCTAAAACAAATAGGTCTAACACGTAATAATATGAATGAAACTTAGCGACTTTCATAATAGCCGTAAAACGTGTGAGTATTGCTTAAGACAACAGAAGTAGATTATTGTTTTGTAAGTTGGTGTCTATGCACTCTATTTATACTTTACTTAAAGTATTAAAGTTCACAAAGTATTTCCAAGATTTTGTGCCTATTTAAAATGTGGTTACATATTATAATCTATCTACTAAAATCCACTCAATAGTTTTTTTATAGTGTTTTTTTTCCGAAATACAAAAATGTTCCGATGTTTGGCCGTTTTGCGGCCTTCTGAATACTCTGACAATAGACCCTGGACCGCTTCTTGCCCATCGCGTAGTGTGAAGAAGCAGGCCGGCATGATTGTGTTGAGTAGTGGGGCATCGATTGTCTCTCGCTACTCGACATTCTAATTGGACCGCACTGCGCTGACCATCAGGTGCAGTGTGGTCAATTTGCCGTGCCAGTATAAAAAAAATCTTTAAACCCTTATATAGTTTTTGTATAGTAATGGTTATATGTTCGGCAGGTGTTAACAAATGACACAGAAGAGGGTTTGTCGCCCACGGAGCAGGAGGCGGCGACCGCGGCGCTACTGCGGCGACGCACGGGCGCGCTCGAGCGGGAGAACCGCGCGCTGCGGGATGAGGCCTCGCGACTCGCCGCTGGCGCTGACAGCGCGGAGCTCGCCGAGAAACAGCTGCTGCGGGACATCGCGCAACAACTCGGTAAACAATACATTTTAAATATAGAATACCTGAAGGTGTAGCCAGTACTCCCACACCCACATTACTCCAAGATATCGCCCCATGATGTAATAGCAGGCGAGCTTATCGCCACAATTCCAGACTACGGGCTGATTAATATCTGTATCAGCCTGTAGTCTGGAATTTTCGTGGTAGAGAACCCCAATATCACTATGACCAGAAATGGGGATCTAACCCGATACCCCAGCTGTCATCGTACCGATGCATTCTTTCATATCAAATCTTTATTAGTGTGTTATTTGGTGTCCCCGTACTGGGTATTTTATTTATTAGCTTCGATCAACATACAATCAACGTATTTTATCTTTAACTAGTGGTCCCGGGCAGACGTTTTCCTGCCATAAACCGCCTTCTCTGTGGACCGAATTATCGTTGAAAAAATAAAAATACTCGCCACTCTCGACAACAGCGCCACCTAGGCTCTAAAACTATACTATCTTTTAAGTTGGACCCAACCACACACATACACAAAATCTCATTGAAATCGTTTGAGTGGTTTCAAAGTCTACGGACATAGGTAGAAACATCTTTTGTTTTTTAAATATATAGATTAATTGGGCAGAATGCTATGCGATATAAAGTACGTGTGTCGTTGATGAAAAATATAGATATAGATAAAGAATATAGATAAATACCTTATAATAATATGTATGTTGCTCAATGTCCATTACGGCGAATTAAAGAATAGTGATAAAAAAATATTTTATAAATTATAATTTAATGTCAAAGCAGTGGACTTCGATATTATAATGCTTATATTATGAAGGTAAACGGTTAAGTAATACATTGAAATAAAACTAATTTTTACGGATTCTATCGCGGTTTATTTAACTTTTTATCCCGACGTTTCAGAAGCTTTACAGCCTTCATGGTCGTCAAAATCGTCGGGATAAAAAGTTAAATAAACCGCGATAGAATCCGTAAAAAAATGTTTTATTTCAATGTATAACATTCGCGTAAACGTAAGAAACCATTAGGTTAAGTAATACGTTCTATTAATGTATGATGAAAATACAGAGTAAAATTTTGAAAATGTTATGTATAATCTAAAATCTCATTAGATATTCTGTTTGTATGAAAATAAACGATTTACAATTGTCTGCAATCCAATAACCAATCTCGGATCTGGTAATTTATGTATCACATATTTAGTTTTGAAAACTATCTGTCTATGTCAGCGATCTATATGTACTACGTACTAGATGCGGGGACCAGAACATACATTATGTACCACCGAGTTGAGGTGTATACTCCACACCGACGTTAGTATGCTTCATGCCACCTACGAATGCACACCAGTTTAATTTTAGTTATTTGTAGCGACATTCCCGAACAAATCTGCCTTAAATTCATTTACAGTGAAACTTTTAATAGTATATAAGGTAAATAACATAATTTCACAACGTTTAGAACGTAATATCAATAAATATTAATTAATTTCAATTCTAAATGCGGGATAGTTCTTAGTAAAATGAATAGATGGTATTTTCAATAAAATACATTATATAGTTTGTCCCGTTTTAGCTCGCGGAAAGTCCCGTTCGAGAGACAGTGACGGGAGTTTTACTTCCAAATAGTTCTTAGTAAAATGATAGATGGCACTAGTGGGCGGACAAGGTTATCGGAACATCTTTTATGTTCGACAGTTCGTGTCTATAGAATATAAGTCTATGTATTATTTATACCAAGCTTTATCTTGTAAATATGATATATAGACATCCATATTGTCAGTGTATGTTTGTAAATATGTGAGTTATACATGTGGTAATGAATAAGGAAGAACAATGGTCAGGGTGATGCAAGGTGGCCTAGCAGAGTGTTTTCTATAAGGTTTGCACCCTGTCAGACCATACTTGTTTTAACTTGACCTGAATCATCGGTGGAGTCTCAAGAAACAACACTCACAAAGAAACTCGAAAGAACAGAGAACATTTTAACGACACCATTGTGTTAAAAAAATATTTTTGTACGGGTTTAGCCAAGTATGAAATATAATAAAGCGAATCATATTATTATATTAGTCGTATAGAACCAAAGTCAGTAAAGTAGGGGCGACTTATATTTTGACAATTAAAAAAACTGATAACTTGTTTAAGTCGGAAGACAGTTTTGCTGAATATTTTATTTTAATCTGAGGAGATATTTAATTTTATCAAAGACAACAACAATGATAAATAAAGCTAAGGTAAGATGGCCGCCTCTGCTGCTGTACTCCTGCCAAGTTTGATTGTCATTGATTTTATGAGAAATAGGACTTAGTTGACTTGAGACTTGAGAGGCTTCTGATTTGAGGTTGATAGTAAAAGATTGCCGACATTTTGTGTGTTTAGAAGGGTTTACAATCATCTTTAATTATTATAAAACATTGCATTAGTCGATGCAGATTTTAATTTCCTATATTGCCATATATTTATTTCATTTTTGCCCAACTAACCTCAAATCAGAAGCCTCTCAAGTCTCAAGTCAACTAAGTCCTATTTCTCATAAAATCAATGACAATCAAACTTGGCAGGAGTACAGCAGCAGAGGCGGCCATCTTACCTTAGCTTTTTTTATCATTGTCGTTGTCTTTGATAAAATTAAATATCTCCTCAGATTAAAATAAAATATTCAGCAAAATTGTCTTCCGACTTAAACAAGTTATCAGTTTTTTTTAATTGTCAAAATATAAGTCGCCCCTACTTTGCTGACTTTGGTTCTATACGACTAATATAAGACTCATATAAGTCTTTTAACGACTAATTGTGTGTGACTTATTGTATTTGTGTATTTATCGTAAAAAATCTAGTTTTTCATACATTATTTCGTAAGTTTGTCGTATTTATTTTATAGTTATATTTTTTCACACATACTACAAAATAACAGTTCGTTAAGTCAATTTAATTTTAACTACCTACATAATAAAGTTTTTTATCAATGCATTTTTTATCAAAAAGGCACGTAATAAAATGTAATTCATTCCAATAATTTTGGTATAATCAGATATAACGCCAAGATATTATAATCCTTATATTGGAGATCAAAGTGTCGTTTATTGTAGATAATTAGACAGTCATACATATTCCTCACCCCATGCTAGAATAATTTGTGCCGCGGGTAACAGAGACTATGCTACTCACGTTATCACAAACAATATTAATTGTTGACCACAATTTTTTCTTAATTCAGAAATCAAACTGCCTCGGTGGCGCAGTTGTAATTGTGCATGAGTTACGACTGCTGTGCTGAGGTTCTCGGGTTCGATCCCCGTGTCGGGTAAAGTGATATTGGGTTTTTCTATCTAGAAATTCTCAGTATTAGCCCGGAGTCTGGAATCTGTGCCCGGTATGGCGATAGACTCGCCCCATATCACATCATGGGACCGAAATTCGGCGAAAAGTCGGTGTACTGGTTACATCTCTGCGTTTCTCAGTCAGCTGCTTGCCTACTGTGCCACGGAGGCTAACGCTAAAATAAAGGAATTTGAAAATATTTTGAACTAAATTTCCCGAAGCTCTACTTGTGTGATTAGGTTTCGCGGTACCGAGGAGAATGAAAGCATGAACACTTTCAGATCCCGGCAACATTTTCTATTTTTTTTTCCTAACAAACCTTCGGACTTTTACGAACATTAAAAAATTTACAAATCGGTTTAGGCGTTCTAAACCAATGAACAAGTTTTTATATATTGATAATTAAATTTCCTTATGTGAGCTGGATGACTTAAGTGAGACCACACGCTGGCTGTCCGCAAATATTTGTGTCGGGTCTAGCTATTGTGGGACCGTAGTCCCTCGTAGTTGTTACTCACGATACAGTTTGGGCCTATAGTCAGGACTATGTGTGTGACTGTTGGGTGTATTAGTATTCTATAATCAACCTCCGTGGCGCAGTTGGCCAGTAGCTATGAAACGAGAGGCCGTGGGTTCGATTCTCACACCGGGACAAATGTTTGTGTGACAGACAGATATTTGTGTCCGGGGTCTGGGTGTTGTGAGACCGTGCGTTTCTCGTAGTCCCTGATACCCACAATACAAGACTCGTATCTTAATGTGGGGTCTAGGCTATGTGTGTGACTGATGGGTGTATTATTATTCTATAATGTTGCTGATTACATGCATAATGATTGGCAGCTAGTGCAAATACTGAAGCGAGCGCGCTGGGCACGGAGCTGTTGGAGGAGCGACACCGCAACATCGACCTGCAGCAACAACTTGACACCACCAAGTCGAGACTTACGAATACTGAAAGAGATTTTCGACAGGTACGTATTCGTTGTTTATGTGACAGGGAATTTTATCTATGTTATACTTCCTGGGAAAGGGGGGCACTGCTCTTACCTTGTTGTCCATGGTGATTGGTTATAAGGTCTTGTTGGTGGCAGGATATTGATATCCGCCCGAATAGCGACCACCTTACACAGGGTGTGAAACCCGCCATAGTGGCACACGCAAGTGTGTCGAGTCCGGGATCAGCCAGTGTATCTGGGTTTTGTCGGGGGTCTAGAGTTGCGGTATGATGATTGGCCGTTTTGTGGCCTTCTGAGTACTCTGACACTAGACTCTAGACCGCTTCTTCACCGTCTTGCCCATGGCGTAGTGTGAAAAAGCAGGCCGGCATGATTGTGTTGAGTAGTGGGGCATAGATTTTCTCTTGCTACTGGATACTCTAATTGGACGGCACTGCGCTAACCATCAGGTGCAATAGGGTCACTTTGCCAGGATAAAAGAAAAGGCAAATATGGCGGCAGGTTTCAAACAAGTCAGTTGTTGTGTCAGTGATCAGTTTGAAATAAGAGTTACAATTAAAAAATTCCGCCACCATAATGACACAAATACTTTAATGACCTAAAAATAAATAGTGCAGTTCTATTATTATCGATTTAAATAAAGATACTAAATATTTAGAAATTATTGTATTATGTATCTATCTGTAAACGGATAAAGAACAATGGGCACTGATTACAAAAAGTATTAAATTTAATCATATATGTATTTGTATATATAATATACTATAATAAGTATTTGGTATTTATATTAAAATTTTGTGAGCATTTATTATAAACGTTTTAGTGCCGTTAGTTATTTTTAAGTGACTTATTTTTGTAATTAATTATTTACTTAAATGAGCAGTCCAGGAGTGAGATATATGTAATACCGGGCTGATATTGTTATATTATTGAAACGAAATATACTCTTGTAAATATATTTATAGGAAGCAGACAAGGGATATATATTTGGGATGACGTGACAATGAAGGTCAGGATTCTTCAAATATCTTTCGTTTGTCTTCTAAGAAGAAACCTACTTTCTAGTTTATTTTCAACCTACTTAGGATTTCATAATAGACGTCTAAACAAAGTTTATATTCTATATAAAGTAACTAAGCTAAGCCAGCAATAAAAAGTATTCAGCCAATTGGATTAAAGGTGTGCTTTGGCTTCTATAATCCTGGGACTTTGTAAAAAGCCTTTAAACGTGTCAGTGATGTAATATTATTTAATTTAGCTACTGTTTTTCCGGAAGGCTATACATACATATAAGTTGTCACGAAAAGGATAAAACAAAAGTTGACTGTTACGATATGCTTATATAAGATTGTAACATCGAATGCCCTTGAAGGTTCGAGCTCTGTCAGCTCATACAAGAGAACTAGTCGAAGCGCGACGCTGCGGTATGGCGCGGGCGGTAAAAAATTTGTGGCGGTAGTTTTTTTATCGTTTTCGTTATCATTATGTTTTGTTTAGAATATTGTAAAAGTAATGTAACATATATTAATTTTATTATTTATTTAAGTAAGTAGTAAGTAAGTCGATTCACTAGTAAAGATTAATAATAAAGTTTAGTAATAAAGTTATGTTACCTAAGTACACAGGTACCGCTATACGCGAGGGATACGTTCCGCAAAAAATCGCGTTAACTGAAATTCGTGTATATCGGTTTATGATTAAACATGGTCAAAATTTAATATAAATAATACGAATCAATCACTTAAATTTTAAGAACACTTTATGTAATACCTACTATTAATTATTTATTACGGAAAAATGCATCTACTGTCTTTGGGTAGCGTTTTTTTACGTTCTTGTAAAATACGTTCATAACACCCAAAACTGTTTTAATTGTTTGACACACGATGAAGACACGGTCGTCATTATTGTCTATAATCTGCAATATGTCCAAACCTGAATAAATCTTTGAAAGAGCATTTTGTATTCCCCCTGAAGATAAAACATTCTCTTCTACTTGTTCTTCCTCATCGTAGATAGGATTATTCTGTAACTCGATCAGATCTTCATTGCTGAGAGGATCGTCGTGCGTTGCTACAAGTTCTACGAGATCTTCTACCGCGACATCTTCAAGTTGAGCGCGAAATTTGAAATTCGCGTTATCGTGAAACCGAGCATAACGGGGTCGCGTAATGCGGGGTATTACTGTATATTAAATATCCAAGAAAATTAACAGACCCAAGCGATAGCGCTTGGGTCTGTAAATTTCATTGAATTTTCTTGGAATTCGACTAGGTACCATTATTTACGATTTGACGTAGCCAGCAACCCTAAATGCTCACGATAAAAATAAGAGAGTAGGAAAGTCATAGTGCGCGTATCCAAAAAGTTGTTTAAGATGTTGGCGTTATCATGAGTAGGTAACTCATACATTGTGTTAGATCCTTGGTCCGTGGTTAAACATTGAAAATGATTGTTTACAGTTAACGACGGATCACGAGCATACTTTAAGGATATTAGAAATAACAAGAGATAATCAAAATGCCCTCGCATCAGAGTTGGCCGATATCAAGGTAAGATTATTGATATTTTATTATTGTTAACCGTAATGTGTAAATATGATGGCATTTATATAATATATTAAAAAACTAGTTTATGCCCGCGGCTCCGCCCACACGCCAATACGCCAAAAAATCAACACGCCAACACGCCAACACGCCAACACGCCAACACGCCATCACACCATTACGCCAACACGCCAACACGCCAACACACCAATACGCCAATACGCCAACACGCCAACACGTCAACAGGCCAACACACCAATACGCCAACACGCCAACACCAATACGCCAACAGGCCAACACGCCAACACACCAATACGCCAACACACCAATACGCCAACAGGCCAACACGCCAACACACAAATACGCCAACACGCCAACACACCAATACGCCAACACACCAATACGCCAACAGGCCAACACGCCAACACACAAATACGCCAACACGCCAACACACCAACACGCCAACACGCCAACACGCCAACACGCCAACACGCCAACACGCCAACACGCCAACACGCCAACACGCCAACACGCTAACACGCTAACACGCTAACACACCAACACGTCAACACGTCAACACGCCAACACCAATACGCCAACACCAATACGCCAACACGCCAACACGCCAACACACCAATACGCCAACACGCCAACAGGCCAACAGGCCAACACGCCAACACACCAATACGCCAACACGCCAATACGCCAATACGCCAACACGCCAACACACCAATACGCCAATACGCCAATACGCCAACACGCCAACACGTCAACATGCCAACACGTCAACACACCAATACGCCAACACGCCAACACCAATACGCCAACAGGCCAACACGCCAACACACCAACAGGCCAACACGCCAACACACAAATACGCCAACACGCCAATACGCCAATACGCCAACACGCCAACACGCCAACACGCCAACACGCCAACACGCCAACACGCCATCACACCATTACGCCAACACGCCAACACGCCAACACATCAATACGCCAATACGCCAACACGCCAACACGTCAACAGGCCAACACACCAATACGCCAACACGCCAACACCAATACGCCAACAGGCCAACACGCCAACACACCAATACGCCAACACACCAATACGCCAACAGGCCAACACGCCAACACGCCAACACGCCAACACGCCAACACGCCAACACGCCAACACGCCAACAGGCCAACACGCCAACACACCAATACGCCAACACACCAATACGCCAACACACCAATACGCCAACACGCCAATACACCAACACGACAACACGCCAACACACCAATACGCCAACACGCCAAGACGCCAACACACCAATACGCCAACACGCCAACACGCCAATACGCCAAAAAATCAACACACCTACATGCCAACAAGCCAACACGCCAACACGCCTACATGCCAACAAGCCAACACGCCAACACGCCAACACGCCAACACGCCAACACGCCTACAAGCCAACATGCCAACATGCCAATACACACAAAATTCTCTGTGCTGAATTTCAACCTGATCAGTTCAGCCGTTCTGGCGTGATTGAGTAGCAAAAATCCAGACATTCGCATTTATGACATTTATTATAGCAGTGATAGCCTAGTTGGTAGCGGTACGGACTGTGAAGACGAAAGTCGTAAGTTCGAAACCCAAATGGCATACACCTCTGACTTTTCTAAAGTTATGTGTGTATTAAAATGTTAATTATCGGTTGCTTTAACGGTGAAGGAAAACATCGTGAGGAAACCTGGCATACCTGATAATTCTCATACGAGTTTCGAAGGTATGTGAAGTCTACCAACCCGCATTAGGCCAGCGTGATGGACCAAGGCTTAACCCCTCTCATTAGTAGAGGAGGCCCGTGCCCAGCAGTGGGACAATGTTTAATACAGGGCTAGTATTATATTTAGTATTATATTATAGTATTATTGATAAACCCCCGATAATCAGTTCACAACTTTTAAACGGCTGAACTGATTTTCATTTAACGATTGTTCATCACCACTGTCAACTGTCAGCCAGTGTACATCCGGTTTTTGTCGCGGGTCTAGCTGGCTATGTTTTGGCCGTTCTGCGGCCTTCTGAGTACTCTTGACCCTAGACCCTCGACCGCTTCACCTTGCCCATGGCGTAGTGTGAAGATGCAGGCCGGTATGATTGTATTGAGTAGCGGGGGATAGATCGTCTGTCGCTACTCGACACTAATTGGACCGCACTGCACTTACCATCAGGTGCAGTTTGGTCACTTTGCCGTGCCAGTATATAAAAAAAACAACAACAATAATATTGGTATCTGTATGTCTGTGTATATATGTGTGTGTGTGTGTGTGTGTCAGGAGCGGTACGCGGAGGTGTGCGCTCTGCTGGCAGAGGCGCAGGAGGCGGTGCGAGCGGCGCGCCGGCGAGGGGAGCCCGCGCGGGGACTCATGCCCAGCGTGGCGGCCGCCGCCGGCCTGCTGCCCAACACGCTGCATAGGGAGATGCACTCCTCCGTCTACTCGGAGCTCAGCCTCGACTCCGGCATAGGCGATCCACTCGCACAGTCAGTATACAAACAACCTCATTACATAAACAGTAGGCAGCGGCTTTGCTGTGCCCTGACATTGCACAAGTCTATGGGCGGCGGTGACTACTTACCATTAGGTGGCCCGTCTGCTCGTCTGTCTATCCAGGCACTAATAGCACTGTATAACAAAAAGATGCTACAGGCCCACCTCTCATCATATAGTTACCGTTATAAAGGCAGCCTTCTACTTCAAGACGTTTTTTGCAGAATATCGCCAGGAAATGTACCAGCCTGGCGACTTGATACATATGTACTGTAGATAAAACCATCATATAAAACCATTATAAAAATGTACTATAACTATAATTTTCTTAATATTCTTATTTTTTCTTATTTCTATTAGTTTATCTACCAATGTGTTGTTTATTTGGTGTTTAATAATAATATTGTTATCTATCTAATGATGAATCAAGTGTAGGATTCTGTGATACAGTGGTTACTATAATAAGAAAATTGAATTCCTCAATTTAAATGCATCGTGTACATCTGTTATGTGTAATCAATGCAATTTGTTACAGTTCAAGCATGCAGAAAGTGTTTGAAACAGTGCAGTGTGCATCGCGGTGGTCTGGGGGGTCTGCTCCGTCAGTGCCTGGGTCGGACGCGGGCGAGGCGGCGGGGGGCGGGAGCTCCTTCTCCAAACTGCCCCCCAAGCCACCCTCCAACGACTCCTTCCTCGACGACACCTCCGACACAGACTCCGATGACCTCTATCCGTCAGTATCACCACAACACTACACGTATTTCGCTGCTATTGATAAATTGATTGTGCAACCTTTTATCCACCCGATTTGACTGGGCAGGAATGGCTTCTTACTTATTTTAGAGCGGATTTATGAAATTGTATCGATAATAGTTTTTATTTAACAATTGATTGAAATAATAAAAAAAAAACAAAAGTGTGTGCAATTCAAACACGGTAGAAGTGAAACTTCAGAAAAGTTACCTACGAGTAAGCTTTGTAATACGCAGGCACATACACGCGTATTCACACACATACTAAGTACTAACTACTAAAATATTTCAAAACCATTAAAGAACTACGTCAATAACAGTAACCGATTGGATTCCACTCGATTCCATTCGATCCCACCCGATCCCAATCGATCCTAATCGATCCCACTCGATGCACTCGATCCCACTCTCTCGTAGGCTCTCATTCTCTCTTAGGCTTAGTCCTATAGATTAATGAGTTTGTCTCTTTTTACTGTCACTTTTTCGTTTCATCGAGTTTCAAACCACAACGATTCTAAAGAAGTTTCACTTCAAAAAGTGTATTTTCATAATCTTTCATTCGTATAACTAGTTGAAGGGCTTGATAGTGCCACAGTAAGGTGTTAATAGTGTGTGTGTGTGTGTGTTGCAGTGGCGGGCCGGGTGTGGGCGTGCCGGGCGCTCCGGGCGCGGCCGAGCTGGCGGCGGCGCTGCGCAGACTCACGCCGCACGACATCGACGCGCGCCGCGCCTCCCTCGCCGCCTCGCATCTGCGCTCACACAGACCCAGGATACACGGTCACTATCTATATAGTACGCGACAGCTCGACATGGCAATTTTCTAGTGATGTGGCAAAATGTAGCAAACAGTTTATATCGATATTTATCTTATTGCAATACAAGAAAATAATACTAAAATTAATTAAGGTTAAATAAGTAAAATATGTTATAATAATATTTTATTCATCACGATATCAATTATGGGCGACTTTAATTATTGTTTATTGGGTCCTTCTAATTTGGATACGGATTGTATTTTGGGCAAAGTTCTATATAGCCACAATTTTCTAATACTTTTCAGATTAGTTCTCGTGCTTAAGAATTAATTATTGGTTTTTTGTTTTAACACGTGATGAGGAAGCGACCGAAGTCATTTTAATACACAACGACAAAGAACAATGTGAGCGAGATCGATATCGATAAACGCGGTCGATGCGAACTCGCGCGTCGTGCAGCGCTACGACTAAGACGGCGCGGGCGATGTGCGGGTATGCGGGGTGACCCCTCCCCCGCGCCGCCATTTTACTTTTACATTTTACGGTAATAATGTAAAATGCTGAGAGTGCACATTTGTAGGGTTGTACCGTACAACGACTTTTCTCACTCTATTCAACTATACTCACTACAATAAACTCATTGTAGCGAGTATGGTGGGTGGGTGAGTGACAGTATGGTCAGAGATATCTTTATGTGCGTGTTTTAAGAAGTTATAATTCAAAAATTGTGTAAAATTAAATATAGAAAAAACGCGAGTAATTCTAACGGTTGTTGGTAAATGCCTCGCTTGATCATAAATAGAAAATTCTTGCATCACAAGGTTCTGAATGACACAATGTTGCGTTATCGTTACATATGATTATCTTGCGCCGTTATGCGTTATGCCCTATAAATTTTTCACATAATTAAATTTCATTGAACTCGATTAATTTTCCTAGGATCTATCGTGTTTGTCTCGTTATTTTTTGTTGTCCCGAACTGTGTTATGTAATTATTAAAATCGGTTATAGAGAGAGACTCGAATGAGGAGAGCGCCGTGTGGGGCGCGGGCGCGGGCGGCGGCCTGGCGCGGTTCCGTCCACCTCACAAGCTGCAAATCGTCAAACCACTGGAAGGCTCCCTCACGTTACATACGTGGGCTCAGCTCGCTAAGCCGAATATGTCAGGTAATTGTCTGATTGATCTTCTATTTATTATAATATATATCTGTGAGTGATTACCACCCAATTGTTTATTTTGTCAATATTGAATAATAGCATATTAATCCTCATATAGGTCTGTTGGATGAGCAAGAGGGTGTTGGTGTGCGAGGACTGAGATCAGCAGCCGGGCCCGGGTTAAGACTGTACAGACTATCCGACGTCGAGGAAGACGATGACATGCTCCGACTGCCGCATTCAAGTCATATATACACCTTCACAAACAGGTAGGTAGCCGATATTAACAAGCTGCTTTTTAGTCCCACCACAGGTCTCACGACTTGGCAATTTGGTGATCATAGCTCATTCTCCATCGACAGCACGGTGTTGCATCCTAACGACGGCAGCCTCGCGGGCACCAGCACCAGCAGCGTGTGCAGCAGCGGCATGAGCAGTCTGTCCAGCAGCGTGCTCGGCAGCGCGTGGAGCTCGCGGCTCACCTCGCGCCGCTCCTCCGCCGCCGTGTCGCCAGTGCACTCACGGCGCGAGTCCGTCTGCGTCAACATGCCGCCGTCTCGAGCACACTTCACCCCGACCGCCACGCCCGCCAACAGTCCGTTGCTCGGCTCGCCAGAACAATCTCCGCCGGCGACGCCTCGACCCGGCGACGCGCCGCCCTCGCTACACGCACTCATCGCCAGCGGCACGTCGATACTCCGGCGGCGGCACTTGGGCGCTGGGTCGCCGGGCGCGGACAGCTCGCCGGCACCGCTCGCGCTGCAGACACCCGGCTCTTTGTATATGGGTCTCGTGCATCGCAGTCCCATGGAGCAGTTGACGTGTTTGAAGCGCACGCTGCGCTCGCCGGCCGCGCCGCTGCCCGAGCGAGGGGTTGGCGGCACGAGTGGGGGATGCGAGACACCGCTGGGCGTGCCGGCCGCGACGGGCTCGGGTGCGCTGGACTCTGCGCACGGGGTGGGCGGCGCGCTGGGCAGCATGCTGGGTGTGGGGAGCGCGCGGCGAGGGAGGGTGCGCGCGCCGCGGCCACGCTCTGACTTGGGCACGGTGGGGACAATGTGTACGAGGGGCCCGACGAGCGCGATGGGCTCGATGGTGTCGACACCTGCACCAGGCGCGACGCACTCATCGCCGCTGGGCACGTTCAGTCTGCTGTTCGGTCGAAAGGGAGGGCTCCTTTAAAGTTAACTCACTGAAGGTGTTCGTGTGTCCTCGTGTGCGGCGCCGTCCCCGCTACTCTTCATTTGTATAAAGCTGAGATTTTTGCGTAGTATTATTTTTATTACCTATTCGTCACTGGCGGTATTTCCATCCGTGTTTTATCTTTTTGATTTGTTTTCTATTTGTTATTACAAGTATTGTATTTTATTATGTTTTGACGTGTATTATGGTAGCTATTTTTTTCTTCGAATTGCTCGCATGCATTTATATGGTATGACTGACCTTTACTACGACTTTACCTGGTGTTTTGTTTCGGTGCGATAGACGAGGCTCCAGAACATTCCTTTGAGTTTGACGTGTTGCCTCGGTCCCTCCCGCGTGCTATAACGCTATTATTGTGGATAGCTTCAGCGAGGACCAAACGTATAATATATTTATAATACAATAATCCATATCAATTAATTTCTTTGGTAATCATAATTCACATCACACGAATTATACGTTTTTGTTATGTTGTTATATAGTTAATTTTGTAATGATTGCGTGAGAATTACTTATAGTCAAGTAGTCTGTAGTTATTGTAATCGCGAGGGTTGTAATATTTATTGTTATTAGGTAATAGAAAACATAGGGGTTTTAGATGCGACTGTGGAAAATAATAATTTCTGATTTCCAAATCTCATTGCTTTATGATGATTATGCTTATTATATTGTTATTATTTTAGTGATTATTTTTGTGTGATTGTAAATAATTAAATGTTCATTAATTTAGAAGAGTACAAATTATTTATGTTTATGATCAGACTTAGTTTAATCGATAATGTACCCATAGAGGAAGAGTCAATAATTTCAATTTACAAATTATGTAATTCTTTTTCACGTCTTGTCATTTTGTCGACCAAATACCTGTAGTACTTCACAAATACGAGGCATTCATTTCATTTTAGTTTTAATACTAAACAATTGTTGATAATATTTAGGTCTAAATAAAGTAATGGTGCATGCCATAGTCATAAGTAGAACTGAATTTATAATATTGAACCGACATGGTTTTCGAAGTGTAACGCGGCTGTATTCTTTAATAGAAACCAGTTCATAGTGTAATAATTTATAACTTAAGTTTACTAAAATTGGTGCTAGATAGTTACTATACCAGTGATGTTTTGTTTAACAAATCCATCGTGATTATATAATCACTCGCATAAGTTTCTTTGTGTGGCATTACTGTTATTTTCCGGCGTCAGTTATTATGTTGGTCGAGGAACATGAAGCGTATGTCGTAGGTTTAATACGGGCTGTGAGGTGATTTATTGTAGTGGAACACGAAATGTGTCCACGTCATGATATTAATACAATTATTACAATCAAGTAGGCACAAAACTACTTAGTCTAAGCGATACTTGTTGAGATTTTGACAATTACAACAAAATGATAATAATTGTATTGAAAACAGAAATATAATTTATCCAATATACGTTTTTTGTTTTCTTTTATTCAAATCCATGTAAAACACCGTAACCTACTAAATTATATATTTTTAAGAAAGTTCTTAAAACTTTTTGTTGTAAATTTTTTTTTCTAGGAATTAATAATATAATAATACTAGCCCTGTATTAAACATTGTCCCACTGCTGGGCACGGGCCTCCTCTACTAATGAGAGGGGTTAGGCCTTAGTCCACCACGCTGACCTAATGCGCGTTGGCAGACTTCTCATACCTTCGAAAAACTCTCAGATATGCAGGTTTCCTCACGATGTTTTCCTTCACCGTTAAAGCAAGCGATAATTAACATTTTAATACACACATAACTTTAGAAAAGTCAGAGGTGTATGCCACTTGGGTTTCGAACCTACGACTTTCGTCTTGACAGTCCGTACCGCAACCAACTAGGCTATCGCTGCTATAGGAATTAATGCGCCTATTTTTCTATATATAAAAATTTATCACGTACATCGTTTATATTTAAATCGTTCTATATTTTTCAAATTATTGTCTCTTAGTTTGTGTATGCATCACCTTCAAAGTATCAAATTTATTCAGTAGAATCAAGTAACATAATTTGTCTTTGTTTTATTAGAATCTGTTCACTCAATCAAGTTATGAGCATTATTTTGAAGTTTTCGAACTTTTCGTAATGTCGATGAGTCTTCAAGTGCATTTTAATCCTTTTTGTTTCGAAGGGATTCTTTCCAAGGTTAGTTTAAATTTGATGAATATTTGTTAAGGTATTTTTGGTGATAGACAATGGAACTCCTCAATGCTGAACCGAGCACATATATTGGGTTATTGTATAGAAGATAAAAAAGTAGCCGGTTATGTATCTACAAGTGGCGAACTGATCATGGATTTTGAAGATGTCTTGTGTGACTCCACCATGACAAGTAGTATACCTACATATTGTGATTGGGTCATTTTACTGAGAGTAACGAAAATTGACCGTTGATTAGGGCTTTTATTTTGTACTTATATTTATTTTGTACTTATTTTATTAAAACTATTTTTTTACAGATTTCGGATTTCGATCTAAGCTTAATAAATAATAATTAATAGAAATCTAAATTAACTTTCTAACTATATATAATATATTTATTTATTTATTAATTGCTGGTGGTAGGATACTCATATCCTACCGGATAGCGACCACCGTTCACAGGGTATAAAACCCGCCATAGTGCCACACGCAAGTGTGACACGTTCCAGGATCAGCCAGTGTACATCCGTTTTTTGTCGGTGGTGTAGAGTTGGGGTACGATATTTGATCGTTTTGCGGTCTTCTTAGTACTCTGACACTAGACCCTCTACTACTTATTTACCTTCATGCTCATGGCGTAGTGTGAAGGAGTAGGCTGACACGATTGTGTTGAGTAGCGGAGGATAGATTGACTCTGGCTACTCGATACTCTAGTTAGCCGGCACTGCGCTTACCATCAGGTGCACACATATAAAACGTACTTAAAATCACACACTTAAAATTGAAATTAAACAACGTAACGTAACACTTAGGTTATAATAAAACAATAGTTTGTTTGTTTTGTAATGTTTGTGTCTGAATGGAACTTATAGACTAAAAAATACTTACTATTTAATTCAATAAAGATTGTCGTGGAGACGAACATATAAATTAACGTTACGTTATATTATTGAAAAATTGCTAGGATTAGTCTCCGTGGCGCAGAGGCCGGTTGCGAAGCGAGAGACCGTGGTTCGATTCTTACACCGAGACAAATCTTTGTGTGACAGCCAGATAATTTGTTTTGAGACCGTAGTCCCTCGTAGTTCTTGATACACACGATACAGGTTACTAGTGTTTGGCAGAACTATGTGTGTGCCTGTAGGTGTATTTTTTATTTATTATTTTTCTTGTGCATTTTCTATATTCGCAGTACGAAAGCGCGTAAAACCCGTGTAAATGGTTTCACAGCTTTTTTTTCGCATTCGAAGGGCATCCCGATTGGAGCTTTTGGTCCCGCGATAAATTATCTTGACACCACGCCGAGCCGCACGGACGCTTGATTTACGATGCATGAATGCGAACGTATCGAAAACGTATATGATCGTGGAATAGGAAAATCTTCTACATCGGTCACTAATTAGAAGAGACACATAATACTATAGGGGTCGCAACTGGGTGAGCTTTACCACGTAGCGTTGCGTGATGTATCGTTATAACGACGGAGTTAATGTCGGTAATTCACGTCGACGAAAATATTTTTGTTCAACCAAAATAATGAGGTTATGATTTGTGCGGGTAAGTACACAGTCAGGTCATAAGTATTGTCACACAGTAAAAACTTTTATTTTAGAATGCTGGCCACAAAAAAGTTTATTAAATTCGAATTTCAAATTGCTCATGAAAATAAAAATGTATACTTTTTAGAATTTTACTCATTTTTAAATATGGAGTGGACGCTTAAAGAAGACCGTGTTGCAGTAATTGCGTTGCATCGTTGCGGTTACGCGCCAATTCAAATTTTTGACATACTGAAAAATTTGAATATAACCAAAAGATTCGTTTATTGTACCATCAAACGATACAATGAAGACTCTAGTGTAGATGACAGGTCAAGAAGTGGTCGCCCTCGGTCTGTTAGGACTCCAGCAGTGATTAAAGCTGTGAAGGCGCGAATTCAAAGAAATCCCTAACGTAAGCAGAAACTGTTGGCCCTTCAGATGGGGTTAAGCAGAACCACGGTGAAAAGGGTGTTAAATGAAGACTTAGGACTTCGGGCATATCGAAGAAAAACAGGACATTGTTTGAATGCTCGTCTAATGGACCTGAGACTGAAGAGATGCCGCGCTTTGTTGAAGCGGTACGCGGGAAAAAAATATCGGGAAATTCTTTTTTCAGATGAAAAAATTTTTACCGTAGAAGAGAGCTACAACCAACAAAATGATAAGGTGTACGCACACAGTAGTGAAGAAGCGAGCAACCGTATTCCGCGTGTCCAACGAGGTCATTTTCCATCCTCGCTCATGGTATGGTTGGGAGTTTCTTATTGGGGCTTAACAGAGGTACATTTTTGTGAGAAAGGTGTAAAAACGAATGCAGTTGTGTATCAAAATACAGTCCTGACGAACCTTGTGGAACCTGTTTCTCATACCAAGTTCAATAACAGGCACTGGGTATTCCAACAAGATTCGGCGCCAGCTCATAGAGCGAAGAGCACACAAGACTGGCTGGCGGCGCGTGAAATCGACTTCATCCGGCACGAAGACTGGCCCTCCTCCAGTCCAGATTTGAGTCCGTTAGATTACAAGATATGGCAACACTTGGAGGAAAAGGCGTGCTCAAAGCCTCATCCCAATTTGGAGTCACTCAAGACATCCTTGATTAAGGCAGCCGCCGATATTGACATGGACCTAGTTCGTGCTGCGATAGACAATTGGCCGCGCAGATTGAAGGCCTGTATTCAAAATCACGGAGGTCATTTTGAATAAACTTTAGTGTCATAAGAATCTATGTTTTGTTAAGTTCATTTTGGTATATAAATGGTTACATAATGAATAAACTTGTTTCAATTATTTTATACTAGCTGTTGCTCGCGGCTCCGCCCGCGTGGAGGTTATTTTCGGGAGCAGAAGTATACAATCCAAGGAGTTGTCCTCTGCACTGAGGCACCTGTAGCGATTGTCCAGCCTCTCAGTTGTTGTGCCTGAATCTTGAGATTGCATCTAAAGAATACCTCATAAGTTTATCCTCACTTTGCCCCTTTCAGGGATGATTTTTCAAGAACGTTGAAACACGTATTTCTGTGTTTCCTACCAAAAGCCTTAATATGAATTTTCAGATCCCTAACTTGAGGAATGATAGATTTCTCATACAAATATTTAACTCTTATTTGGCCCCTTTCAAAGTTGTGTTCTACAGGATATAATCTATCTCCTTGCCAAATTTCATCACAATCCGGCCAGCCGTTTAGTTGTGAAAAGGTAACAAACAAACGGACGGACTGACGGACTGACGTATTGACGGACTGACGGACTGACGGACTGACGGACTGACGGACTGACGGACTGACGGACTGACGGACTGACGTACTGACGGACTGACGGACTGACGGACTGACGGACTGACGGTCTCACTCTCACTCTCACTCTCACTCTCACTCTCACTCTCACTCTCACTCTCACTCTCACTCTCACTCTCACTCTCACTCTCACTCTCACTCTCACTCTCACTCTCACTCTCACTCTCACTCTCACTCTCACTCTCACTCTCACTCTCACTCTCACTCTCACTCTCACTCTCACTCTCACTCTCACTCTCACTCTCACTCTCACTCTCACTCTCACTCTCACTCTCACTCTCACTCTCACTCTCACTCTCACTCTCACTCTCACTCTCACTCTCACTCTCACTCTCACTCTCACTCTCACTCTCACTCTCACTCTCACTCTCACTCTCACTCTCACTCTCACTCTCACTCTCACTCTCACTCTCACTCTCACTCTCACTCTCACTCTCACTCTCACTCTCACTCTCACTCTCACTCTCACTCTCACTCTCACTCTCACTCTCACTCTCACTCTCACTCTCACTCTCACTCTCACTCTCACTCTCACTCTCACTCTCACTCTCACTCTCACTCTCACTCTCACTCTCACTCTCACTCTCACTCTCACTCTCACTCTCACTCTCACTCTCACTCTCACTCTCACTCTCACTCTCACTCTCACTCTCACTCTCACTCTCACTCTCACTCTCACTCTCACTCTCACTCTCACTCTCACTCTCACTCTCACTCTCACTCTCACTCTCACTCTCACTCTCACTCTCACTCTCACTCTCACTCTCACTCTCACTCTCACTCTCACTGTCACTCTCACTGTCACTCTCACTCTCACTGTCACTGTCACTGTCACTGTCACTGTCACTGTCACTGTCACTGTCACTGTAACTGTCACTGTCACTGTCACTGTCACTGTCACTGTCACTGTCACTGTCACTGTCACTGTCACTGTCACTGTCACTGTCACTGTCACTGTCACTGTCACTGTCACTGTCACTGTCACTGTCACTGTCACTGTCACTGTCACTGTCACTGTCACTGTCACTGTCACTGTCACTGTCACTGTCACTGTCACTGTCACTGTCACTGTCACTGTCACTGTCACTGTCACTGTCACTGTCACTGTCACTGTCACTGTCACTGTCACTGTCACTGTCACTGTCACTGTCACTGTCACTGTCACTGTCACTGTCACTGTCACTGTCACTGTCACTGTCACTGTCACTGTCACTGTCACTGTCACTGTCACTGTCACTGTCACTGTCACTGTCACTGTCACTGTCACTGTCACTGTCACTGTCACTGTCACTGTCACTGTCACTGTCACTGTCACTGTCACTGTCACTGTCACTGTCACTGTCACTGTCACTGTCACTGTCACTGTCACTGTCACTGTCACTGTCACTGTCACTGTCACTGTCACTGTCACTGTCACTGTCACTGTCACTGTCACTGTCACTGTCACTGTCACTGTCACTGTCACTGTCACTGTCACTGTCACTGTCACTGTCACTGTCACTGTCACTGTCACTGTCACTGTCACTGTCACTGTCACTGTCACTGTCACTGTCACTGTCACTGTCACTGTCACTGTCACTGTCACTGTCACTGTCACTGTCACTGTCACTGTCACTGTCACTGTCACTGTCACTGTCACTGTCACTGTCACTGTCACTGTCACTGTCACTGTCACTGTCACTGTCACTGTCACTGTCACTGTCACTGTCACTGTCACTGTCACTGTCACTGTCACTGTCACTGTCACTGTCACTGTCACTGTCACTGTCACTGTCACTGTCACTGT
This sequence comes from Laothoe populi, assembly GCA_905220505.1. NCBI lineage: Eukaryota > Metazoa > Arthropoda > Insecta > Lepidoptera > Sphingidae > Laothoe > Laothoe populi. The sequence continues at coordinate 9,822,190 of HG992152.1, forward strand.
CACTGTCACTGTCACTGTCACTGTCACTGTCACTGTCACTGTCACTGTCACTGTCACTCTCACTCTCACTCTCACTCTCACTCTCACTCTCACTCTCACTCTCACTCTCACTCTCACTCTCACTCTCACTCTCACTCTCACTCTCACTCTCACTCTCACTCTCACTCTCACTCTCACTCTCACTCTCACTCTCACTCTCACTCTCACTCTCACTCTCACTCTCACTCTCACTCTCACTCTCACTCTCACTCTCACTCTCACTCTCACTCTCACTCTCACTCTCACTCTCACTCTCACTCTCACTCTCACTCTCACTCTCACTCTCACTCTCACTCTCACTCTCACTCTCACTCTCACTCTCACTCTCACTCTCACTCTCACTCTCACTCTCACTCTCACGCTCCCTCACTCTCTCACTCTCTCACTCTCTCACTCTCTCACTCTCTCACTCTCTCACTCTCTCACTCTCTCACTCTCTCTCACTATCTCACTCTCTCTCACTATCTCACTCTCTCTCACTATCTCACTCTCTCACTCTCTCACTTCGTGTAAAAATGTGAAACACGTATTTCTTTATTTCCTACCAAAAGCCTAAATATGAATTTACAGACCCCCTAAGTCGAAGAATTATGGATTTCCCATACAAATTTTGACCTACAATTTGACCCCTTTCAAGGTTGTTTTTTGAGAAAAAATATAGCCTATGTCCTTCTCCAGGATATAATCTATTCCCTTAGCAAATTTCATTACAATCCGTTCAGCCGTTTAGTCGTGAAGAGGTAACAAACAAACAAACAGAGTTACTTTCGCATTTATAGTATTAGCATGGATTAAACATGTGACAGGATTTATGACCTGACTAGGTATATATTTTGTTGTTCCTTTTTTTAATGAATAATTGCCTAGGTATGTCATTTAAGCATGTTGGCACCACTGTCTTACAGAAAACTAAGGTGAAGTTTAAATAATATGTACTCATGGAGGTAGAGATTGGATTGGGTAAAGAGATTAAATAAATAAACAAACAAACATAGAGAATGAGACCGAGCGTCTCCATCCAGCTATTAAGTGAATACGGGCAGAAAAATGTGAGAGATAAAGCAAGCGCGCGGCCAGCAGTTGTCTTTTTCTAAAATGTTGATTGGTCTACGTCACAGACTTCAGGAACGAAAAGAAATAGGTATTGGCCACACAGTCGCTTTGTTTCTTTTTACAAAGTGGCCTTTGTGAGGATATTACTCAGTCCATTCTCTAAGTCTATGTGTATACTATAGAAGGCGTGGTGAAATAAGGCCCTTGTAGTTAGTTGCTCATTATTTCATTATAAATGCTCTTTGTTAGTTGCTATGCCAACGCTTGTTGTCAACAAAGTATGCAAATCCTAGTATTGTACACGGGAAAAGAGAAAATTAAATAATTTTAATTGGTCTTGGTTATACGTTGGTACTAAATAATAAAAAAATAAAATAAAACCTACCTATTTATCTGTTTAAATATTGGTTGGTGACAAATTAAGTGATATTTATAACCCAAAATGACGGAGCAATTGAAGTTTATTGTGAGGGAATTAAACGAAGCACTAGGTAGAAATTACGACCTCATAAAATTTGACTCTCTTAGTGAAAACCAATTGCTACAATTGTTGGTGGATTTACTTGTGAATTTAGGTGCTGGAGACAAGGTATGTTTTATCTAGAGATCTATCAGCCAAGTACTAAGTATTTAAACATTGCGCTCCATAGTTGAAAAGTTTACTACCCTATATCTAAGTTCTACATATATAAATATATAGTAATCGGGAATAGGCCCATCTATGTTCTGAATTTCAACCTATATGATTTTATAGTCTCCGAGCAAAATGGTTGTGATATTTTTAAAGACTGACGGATGGACAGTGGCGGCGTAGCATGGGTTGCCACCCGGGGCGGTTTTCTATTGGGCACCCTCAAAATAAAACAATAAATTCTAATCGAAGGGGGGGGGGGGGGGTGTTTGTCAGAGGTCTAAATCCCTAGTGAATACATTAAATCCAAGTTTGTAACTTTGACGAGTGTTCGCCCTGGGTTCTGGGTTTTATTCGCAAAAATCTGGGTTTTTGAACCTCAACTGTAGATCCCACGGTTAAAATCGTTCAATACAAAATTGAAGAAAATAAAATATCACATATAATATGTTGTTTAGTATTGTCACGGCTGTAAAGTTTTTTAAAAAAAATCATCACAATTAAAACATCGGATTCCTAAGTCTTCAAAGGCGGATTTTCGATCCACTGCGCGTCGTCGACGTTTGTCGCAGACCCATATCCTCATCCCTGGCCGAGTTCGAGCACTTTCTCACTCGGCTGGGGGCCCTGGTGGTGCAAGGCAGTCAGCCTCGCTCCGTTCTTGTCGCAGGTGACTTCAACGCCAAGTCCTTGGCTTGGGGTTCGTCGGTGACTAACGGGCGCGGCGAGGCCCTGGAGGAATGGGCGATCTCGGCCAACCTGGCCGTTGTGAATCGCGGGTCGGTTAACACGTGCGTGCGGCATAATGGTGGATCGGTGGTGGATATCACGTTCGCCACCCCAGCCATTGCACGCCGTGTCCGGGACTGGAGAGTTCTGGTGGACGAGGAGACGTTGTCGGATCACCGATACATTCGGTTCGACGTCGCCTTGTCCTCTAACATCCGGTCCAGTGGAAGACCGACTGACCCGCGGTCGGACGGCCCACGTTGGTCAGTAAAACGCCTCGACGTCGAGGCCCTGAAGGAGGCCGCACTGGCCCAGGCGTGGCTCCCTGCACCGGAAGCACCGATGCAGGTCGAGCAGGAGGCGGCATGGTTCGGGGCGGCGATGTCGCGCGTATGCGACGTTGCCATGCCTCGGGTCCGACGCCTTCCTGAGAAGCGCCAGGTGTTTTGGTGGTCGGCGGAACTCATGCGGTTACGTATCTCCAGCGTGGCCGCCCTTCGTCTTCTCGCCAGGCACCGTCGTCGTCGGATCCATCTTCCCGGCGACGAGGACCAGGAGCGGCTGCTTCACGGCCTCCACAAAGAGGCTAAGAGAGCGCTGCGCGTGGCAATAGCTAGGGCAAAATCTGCAGCTCAGGAGGAGTTCCGGGGATCTCTCGATAACGACTCCTGGGGGCGTCCATATCGCGTAGCGATGAGGAGATATCGCCCGTGGGCGCCCCCACTGACGCAGTCTCCGGGGCGACCTAGTCGAAGAGGTCATCGCAGCTTTGTTCCCTGCCACTGAAGATGTCACTCCCCCACCGATGGCGTCACATCTATCGATGCCATCGTCGTTGAGTTCGGCAAGGGTTATTTCGGAGGTTTCGCCCGAGGAATTTCGGGTGGTGGTGCTTCGGCTGCGGGGCAAGAAAACAGCCCCGGGTCTCGACGGTATCCCCGGACGTGCGTGGGTGTTAGCCGTCGAGCATCTGGGGACTAGGCTCCGTGGCCTGTTCTCCGCGTGCCTGGAGCAGGGCCGATTTCCGTCTCAGTGGAAAACTGGGAAGCTGGTCCTGCTCAAGAAGGAGGGGCGACCTGCAGAGTCGCCATCGGCCTACCGGCCCATCGTGTTGCTCGACGAGGTCTGCAAGCTCTTCGAGCGTATTATTCATGCTCGCCTCGTCGAGCATCTTGAAGGGGTCGGGCCGGACTTGGCACAGTGCCAGTACGGGTTCCGGCAAGGCCGATCGACAGTGCACGCAATTTTGCGGGTCAAGGCACAAGCGGAGGATGCAGTGGCTCGGGGTGAAGTGGTGGTGGCGGTGTCTTTAGACATCGCCACCGCGTTCAACACAATGCCCTGGGCCTGCATACTGGAAGCACTGCGGTACCATGTGGTGCCACCGTATCTCCGGCGTCTGGTGCGCTCGTATCTCTCAGATAGGTACATAGTGTATCCAGGCGCCGACGGGTGGCACCGAAGAGCGATGGCATGTGGTGTTCCACAGGGCTCATTCTTGGGCCCTCTCTTGTGGAACATCGGCTACGATTGGGTGCTCCGTGGTACCAATCCCCGAGGCGTCGCTGTCGTCTGTTATGCAGACGACACACTAGTAACAGCGACAGCCAGGTCTTTCCAGGAGGCCACCCTGCTCGCCTCGTTCGCAACAGAACACGTGGTGGGCAGGATTCAGCGGCTGGGCCTTAAGGTGGCCCTGAACAAAACCGAGGCCCTTTATTTTCACGGGCCTCGGATTCGGCCACCTTTGGGGCCCCACATCGATGTGGAGGGGGTGCGGATTCCCATCGGCTGTAAAATGAAGTACTTGGGATTGATTCTGGACAGCCGATGGGATTTCCGTGCCCATTTCCAGGAGTTGTCGCCGAAATTGGTGCGGGCGGCGGGCGCGCTCGGACGCCTGCTGCCGAACCTGGAGAAACCTAGTAACCCTTGCCGAAGTTTATACGCCGGAGTCGTGCGGTCAATGGCCCTGTACGGATGTCCCGTATGGGCAGAGTCCCTGAAAGCCCGCTGCGTCGCCTTGCTGCGCAAACCGCAGCGTTTGGTGGCGCAGCGAATAGTAAGGGGCTACCGCACGGTCTCCCACGAGGCGGCCTGCATATTAGCCGGCACACTCCCTTGGGAGTTGGACGCCAAACTCCTCTCGTCAGCGTTCTTCTGGCGGGAGGAGGCGTCCAGCCACCGTCAAAAGAGACTGGCCCCGAGGGAGATTGCGGCCCGGTTTTGCAGAACCGCCGTGGAGGAGTGGCATACCAGGCTGGAGAGCCCAACTGCGGGCTTGAGGACTGTCGCAGCAGTGCGTCCTGTCCTAAAGAGATGGCTAGACAGGCGCCACGGGGCGCCTACGTTCCGACTGACGCAGGTATTAACGGACCATGGATATTTCGGTTCGTTCCTGTGTCGGATCGGAAAGGAGGTGTCCGCCGTGGCAACTGCCGCGAGGACACGGCCCAACATACGTTGGAGGAGTGCCCAGCCTGGGAAGAAGAGCGCAGCGCTCTCAGAGCAGTCGTTGGAGGAGACCTCTCGCTGCCGGCCGTGGTGTCGTCCATGGTCGCCAGCCGGAGGTCCTGGCGTGCGGTGGCCCACTTCTGCGAGAACGTCATCTTGCAGAAGGAGAGTGCTGAGAGCGGTCGGGAACGATATGATCCCTCCCGCCGCCAGAGAAGACGTAGGAGGCGCCGGGTGGACGACTGACCGGCTTCTCCCGCCCTGTGGAATGGGGGCGTTTGAATTCCACCACGGTAACCCCTGCCTGTCGTACGAGGCGACAAATAGGGGCCATCGGGGGTCGCGGGCGCGCAAAGGGGGGCTGTCAGCCCGTATCGATGCACTCCCAAATTCGGAGCATCGTGCGACCCCGAGATGGAGGGCAGCGCGGGTGGTAAGGCCTCGTTCGCTGTCGTTGTTCGGTGCGCGGGTTCGGTGTCCTTAGCCCTCCATGGAGATGAGCTGCTACGCGGCACCGCGCAGAGGCGATTCCGGCTGCAATTCTAGCACTCCTTAGAATACCCCGAGATCGCTCCGTAAGCGCCGAAGAAGGCCACCACGGGGTTTTAGCTGGTAGTGTCGGATGGGGTGCACATAGGGGGTAGGGACTCGGTCCAGCGGCAGCACGGATAGCCATCATCCGGGCGAGGGGGATGCTGGGTCGTAAGACCGGCTAGTCCAGCATACCCGTTTTATTCTTATTCCGCTTCCCCCCGGAGCGGGCGGCAGTAATAAAACGCTTACCCCGCGACAAAAAAAAAGGCCCGTATCCTCTTTTCTGTCGCGACATATGATATATTTCTTTCACAGCAACCAAGTCCATCGCATGTTGTATGCGCTCTATTATTTGTCACCCCCATTCATTACCATATCCACGGTCCACGACCGCTTCTTGAAAAGAAATTCTGGCAGCTTCCAAGTGGCGCCTCAGTCCTAAAACTTCCAAAATAATTTCCAGTGCAGAAAATTCATCATAGATTTTGTCAGAATTGGAAATGTACCACGAAGTTTGCGTGAGCAGAACTTAAGGCTGAACAACACCAAATGTTATGAGAATGACATTCATTGCCTTGTAACTATAATCTAGGTCTCCGTGAAATCTATTAAGACGTTCTAAAATAGCTCTCTGCAGCTCTTCTGGCAATCTTAGTCCAGCATGTTGGGTCATTTCTCCTGGCCGCCCGTGCCGTCCTCGTCGGGCATATAAGATACGCAAACAGCGACTGAGTTGCTCGAGTGAGTTATCACCACGTTGGCACCCCTTGGTGCTTGGTACCCGGGGCGGACCGCCCCCACCGCCCCCCCCTTACGCCGCCACTGCGGATGGACAGACGGACAGGACGCAATTTCAGGGTTTTGTTTTCGCTAATTATGTACGGACCCTAAAATATTTTAGAAAACTTCCTCTTTGTTATGTCAGTTAATAAATACAAATTCCCAAGTGTTCTGCTGATTCATCTTCGCCTGAGCCAAGATTCCTTCTTCTGAGTTTGCATTGCTCGACTTCAGTCAGGCGATAGAGACTCGTCCACTGTGTCCAATTACAATAAATGTATAATTAATATTAAAAATATTACGCGTCGTGGTCTCCTGTCATTGTCGCGTACATAGGGCATTTACATCCAATACATTTAAAATGTATGGTAAAGTAAATAATATTCATATACCAATTCTTGTTATTTTGTAGTTAGATGTAAGTGAAGATGATACAGAGACGATTTCAGTGCGTCTTCTGGAAATGTTGGGTAATGTCAAATACCGACCTCCAACTAATGTGGAACCGCCACGCTTTAGAGCGCAGTTGCTTGCTGCAGATGCGAAGACCATACACCATGTGCTGTACTGGCTTTTGACGAATAAAGAGCAAGCTAAAAATACCGCTTATCTGGCTAGGTATGTTTTTATTGAATTGATAATTGATTTATCTAACTGCTCAGGATGGTACACAAGTCACTGGTAGGTACATTTTATTCATGAACAGTTGGTATTTGAGCATGTTACCGAGTGTGTTATTCTTGCAAACAAATCTGCGCAGAGAATGCGCAGTTGGGAATTTTACTATCTCTATTTTTGGTTAATCAAACAGCCATAGGTGTAGGTAACTACTTACACATATTAGCGACGTCCACGGAAAAGCTGGTCGGACACAAACATGGGAAAGCAAGTGGGGGTTTACCAAGTCAGTTCTCCAAGAATTTTTAATCTTACCTACCCTACTGGGAGTTTCAATACGAATAACTGATACTTGCAAATTAAATTTAATGTTATATTTTCCCGATATACGAGCGATATTCTATGACATACATTGGATACAGTGACTAAGGCAATATAGACATTTATGATATAACTAGACGCAATTATGTGTTTTACGTATACGTATTTTATTTGTAAACCATAAAAAATCTAAACAGATTCATCCCAGCTATGTGTTGTTTATCTATGCATTATATGTTTGAATTATAATTATGTTAATGATTTCCACTGTCAACCCATCCGGATGTTTTTTGTTTTTTTTTTATTCTGGCACGGCAAAGTGACTACACTGCACCTGATGGTAAGCGGAGTGCGGTCCAATTATCCAAGTATCGAGTAGCGAGAGGCGATCTATCCCCCGCTACTCAACACACTCATGCCGGCCTGCTTCTTCACACTATGCCATGAGCAAGAAGGTGAAGAAGTGGTCGAGGGTCTAGTGTCAGAGTACTCAGAAGGCCGCAAAACGGCCAAACATCGTACCTCAACTCTAGACCCCCGACAGAAACCGGATGTACACTGGCTGATCCTGGAACGCGACACACTTGCGTGTGCCACTATGACGGGTTTTACACCCTGTGAACGGTGGTCGCTATCCGGGCGGATATGAATATCCTACCACCTGTATCATGGGAACGTGAATGGCCTCCCACATAACCCTCTGAACTGCAAACATTATTCAGCGCACAGATCGCAATAGCAAATCTGTGGGATTGTGAGTGGTACTGGTAATTTCGGCCAATTCATACTGCAAAATAATCTACAACATTGCTCTAATACATTATTATGACACATTATAAAAGGTACATATACTTATAGTTTTCATATCTTAGCTTTGAGTGATATGTAAGTGAGTCTCTTTATGAAAGATAATTAAAAAAAATATGGATAATGGATGCCGTTACCATATCTCACAATTTTATTCAAACTACAATATTATCAGTAATGCTTGTTATATTTGTGACTAACATTATGTTTTAAGGTATTTAAAACTACCAGACATACCCACAGATGTGGCTCGTAACAACACAGTTCAAGACTTACTCGATTTATACCAGAATCTAATTGAGGAATTTAAAGAAGTTCACAAAAGGACAAGATTGCTACAGAAAGAGAATGCTTCTGAAATTATAAATGACATTAAGGAAATGGCCGTAGAGAGAGATATAGGTATGATATTATAATATATACTCTATGTAGGTATACTTAATCAAATGTGTAATTATATAAGTAGTACAGACAAGAGCTAGCCTGACTGTGGGTTACATTAATCCATACCAATATGACGACGACCATCAATGGGAAGCCGAAAAAAAATACTCGTTGCTACACCAGTGTGAAGAGTCGGTCACCGATAAAGATCTTCTGCAATGCGCAGTATGTGCATTATTATAGAATATTTTTCCAAACTTTACATTTGGAATTGCTGTTACATGTTTCCAATTTTTCAAAAGTAGTAAATCTAGAATATGAGGCACCTGATGGCATCCTTACCTACCGCACTCAAGCATTTATAATACTAGATGTATTATGGGTGAAAATGACGATTGATTCACCGTACGATACGCAACAGCGTGCTTTCACGTCTCTACCACTAGTTGTACCACCCCGGTCGAGACATGCAGTAGATAAAACTCTACGGCGCCCGTACCAGGACTACCTCTTATAAAAACATGCATTCTATTTTACTGCAACTTCGTATGCGTAATTAGATTTATCAGTACCGTAGGGAACTGTATTGATAATTTCCCTGCGCGAGAATTGAGCTTGTAACTGAGATAAAAGTAGCCTATGTATTAATCTAGTATATAAGGTGTCTTCATTGCAAAGTTTATGTCCCAAACCCGTTGAGTCGTTATAGGGAAAAAAGTTAACATATGCACACAAACTTTCGCATTTGTTATAAATTATTGTGGTGTACTGTATAGGCGCTACAATCTTACTAAAACGTATGTATTTATTAGACGATTGTTATTTTATTATGTGATAATCGGTTATCAGCACAACATTAACATATTACCTTCTTCGTCCAGTTAATGCCCATAATTTAAATTTCAATTGATATCAATTCGTGAAGAACAGCTTTTTAAACATATTGTGGGCTCGGAGGAGTATGAGATTTGACATAGTTAATGTTTATATAGAGTAGGTGTGCAAGAAGCCATGATATGCGTTTTAAAGATATAAAATAAAATATTAGTATTTACGTTCATACTGCCAAATTGTATAATATTTTTTTTTATATAAATCATTGATTATATACGTATTGACGAAAGAATCTCGATTACATTCAAACTTAATAATGTATTATAGTCGACCAGTGGGCAACTACTAGTTCAATGAATTACGCAATCAAAATTCCAGCCATTTCGCTGTATTACTGGATACGTAATTGCTTGGTTAATATAAATGAAAGCATAACGAGTAGTGGACCATGCTTTATTAACACTGAAATGAATACAATGGTTGTAACATTAAATATTTACCAATTTGGATAGTGACCCCCTTTTTGTTACGAGTATTAATATTTTGTTAATATCTACTACGTGAGTTTTGTATAAAGTTGTCACGTCATATTAGATACAATTTTATTTTTCATTATAACATTGTATCGTGACTAAAATGTATTATCTTCATATTCATTTATGTCTACGTTCCAATAATATGCTAAATGTCTACTGTAATACAATTTATACTAGCACAGGAGTCAGCCTTTAATATTTTGTATATTTCCTTTCTAATACATCATTTATTATTTATTTATTCAAACATACATTTCTTCTGACATTTGTTTTACTATTATACAAAATGTAACCTTTTTATTACAGTTATTAAAAGATTAGAAAATGTTCAGGTCAATCTTGTTGACGTGACTAATAAAGATGAATTGTTGAATGTGAGCAAATCATTAAGAACTCAACAAGAAAAAGCAAAGGAATTAGAACATCAGGTATTTATTTAAAAAAAATAATGGTATAAAATTATTTAATTTTAATAATTAATATCTATATTGTATTGTAGCATGACACTCAACAATCACTGTTAAAATTAGCGTCTGACCAATTGAAAAGATATTTAAACGTAATTCATGGTCAGAGTGCCGCACCTAAAACTGCCAATGATGTGATTAAACACTTACAAGAAGAAATTCAGGTATGTTGTTACAGTACTGGAGTTATATCTGAAATGTTAATGACAATAGCGATATGATAATAATCGCGAAGTAATTAATAAATATGAGAAGTATAAATTTATAATTCTGTATAAAATCATTTGTACCGATTTATATTCCATTTTGGTTTGGTTTCGTTGTTCAATCTTTATAAGGTTACAATGATATAAAAATATTTAAAAAATACTCCTATTGTAGTAATGTCTATGTACATCATCTACATACATGGTCAGATGATATAATTTATGTGATGTAATTTTTTTTGACATGTTTGTTTTCACAGTTAAATTCCTATTTAGTAAAGGAAAAGCTACCGCAAGAAACCGAACATTTACAGAAGGAATTAAATATAATGCAAATAATAGCTGCTGAACACCACCCGACTCGTTCTGATTTGCTTACGTTACAAGATAAGGTATTTACCGCAGAGTAGAGACTGTGTGCCGTGTGGTCTATGTTTAAATAGTATATTGTGACTGTACTATGCACATTGACACAGAGGATGGATTGAGCTATATACTCTGAAAATTTACCACTTTGTAGAAACATACAAAGCGACTGTGCAGCCAATACCTATTCCTTTTCGCTCCTGCAAGTTTCTGACGTAGACCAATCAAAATTCTAAAAAAAGACATCTGCTGGCCGCACGCTTGCTTTATCTCTCTCACATTTTTCTGCCAGTATTCACTTAATAGCTGGATAGAGACGCTCGGTCCATTCTCTATGTTTGTTTGTTTATTTATTTCATCTCTTTACAGTCTTTACAGGTACTTAAACCTAATACTATATTGTCGCTATTAACTTAATTAACTATTTCAGAATATACTGTAGTATAATTTAGAGAATTTTCTCTGTACCAGAATTCAGTGACAAGTTGTAAAGTTGTAAATTCTTAATACTACAATATTTCAACATATATAATAGGTATCAAAGGTATATATATATCTTTGACTACACATAATATTGGCCTGATACGGAATGGTCAGAAGCATATTACTATAAATAGTTATATATGAGATCGTGTCATTGCATTGGTACTAGATTACTCGCACTACTAAAAATACGGTAAAGTTCTGGGTTCAATTCCCAATTTGAATAATACAAACAAGTGGCTTTGGTTCGGCTTTTGTACCTAATGTGTATTTTCTTCTGATGTTATGGGTTATCATAGAAATACGCTGTTCGAACAGTGGATTTACTAGTTGGACGCCTGTGCCTTCGGAAATACATAAGTGAGCTTATATATGCGTTCCATATTAGATAATGTGAAGTGCGATTGCCTCGGTGGCGTAGTTGTAATTGCGCATGCGTTACGACTGCTGTGCTGAGATCTTGGGTTCGATCCCCGGGTCGGGTAAGGTGATATTGGGTTTTTCTTTTTATTTAGATACTCAGTACCAGCCTGGAGTCTGGAAATGAACCCGGCATGGTGATAGGCTATCCTCCTATCACAAAGGTTGTTGTCCTGTTACTCCTCTGCCTACCCCTTTGGGGATTACAGGCGGGAGTGTAGGTATTGTTTTTTTATAATTAAAAAATGAATCTACGCTGTGATTTTTTAGATAGCAGTTGTGAATGGTGAAATGGAACAGCTTGTTCAACGCAAACTGGCTACAACAGGACCGCAAGAAGATAAGTTGGCACCTTTCCGACAGCAAGCCACAGTTATTAGACGTAATAAGGAGGCGAGTGCCGCACGAGTCCACGAGCTCGCATCCACTCTTAAAGACTACGAGGCAACCTTAGCAGATTTACAATCTCAGGTATATTGAATGGCACTATACAATGTAATAGAATAGTTGACTGTTTTTGGGAAACAGTTTTATTTTATTCTTCATGGTCTATATTATTAAAATATTATCATTAATAAACATAAAACATAAGTTTCAAGATTTAATTTGCGATTTAACTTTATTTTTCCCACCAAAACGCTACTAACTGTCATGGCGCCTCGTGTGACTCAGCAGCCCAAAGTAGGTAATAGACGTTTGGCTCAGCGTTTAATAGATGTTTCGAACGGTGACGTCATGCATGACTGATTTGAGTTTCTTTATTTTTACATATTTGTTTCTTGAAAATATTAAATTATATATAAAATAATAAATTGGTTAAATTTTCGATATTTTTTAAGCTAAAATCTATTTATTATATTTAAAATTAAAATTCTATCATGTTTTCATTTACTGTCAACCACCCTATTATAGCATTCAGGTAAGCATGAGCTTCCCTTAGCTCTGTGTACTTATGAGAGGAGCATGAGCTATTACCGTCTTATAGGGCTGTCATCATGTCTTTGGATGCTCGTGCCAAATTAGACATTAATGAATAAAAAACCACATATTTCGATTTATACAATTGAAATATAAATAAAGAATAAACATCCCGAGGAAAACTGCGAACCTAAGCACTACCTACCTGCATTAGGTAAGCGTGGTGACCTAAGTAAAGCCTAGCCATCATTAGTTAACGAGGCCCGTGCCCGTTAGCAGTGGGATAATGTTGGGCTGGTATTATAAATAAAGAATATCATGCATGCCAGAACACTTAAAGCATCGGACCCACGGCGCACTGGTCATAGCGGTCTATAATTTTTGGATGGTTGACACCGCTCTATAAGGCTACTGTGTTCAGAAGAACCAACAGAAACGCAGAACGCCAAATTTAGAACTAATCTCTCGGGATCGATGCAACGGTAGGCAGCGGTTCAACGGTAGGCAGCGGTTTTGCTGTGCCCTGGCATTGCAGAAGTCTATGGGCGGCGGTGACTACTTACCATCAGGTGGCCCGTCTGCTCGTCTGCCTATCGAGGCACAAAAAAAAGTAGAAGATTAGATGTATAAAGGGACATGATTTTCTTTGTTTAATTTTTTATTTTAGAATATTACCACTGCCCCATTGTATCTATACTATAATAAAGCTGAAGAGGCACTTTGTCTATACATTAAATATTTTTGCAAAATTTTGATTGTACCGTGTTATATTATCGATATAGAACCAATCTAAAACAATTGTTTTTAAATTATTGTCTGTCTGTCCATCTGTCAAGGCATCACGTCCAAAGTACTGTAAAACGACAAAAGAATCGACAATAAAATCATAGAGTGGTTTTTTGAGGTATAATTTAGTCTTTATTTCATTTAAATCGGTGCATTCGATCAAAAGTTATACCTGTTTCAATGAATATCTGTATCATGCAAAGAGTAGTTGTGAGAGATGAAATGATTTTATAAATAGTATAAGATAACTTCCACGCGGGCGGAACCGCAGGCAATAGCTAGTATATATATACTAATATTACATTTCACATGGAAATATGAATGATATGTAAAACAAGTAGGGCTTACATAACATTCATTATTGTTATTGCATGAGTTGTGGGCTATTACCATGAAGTCCGATATTACGGATTTGTTTTGACCTTATTGTAAATCGAAATTAAATTGCATAGTTCATACTGTCTTGGAAAATGTAAATAGAACTTTTGTGTACTTTGCCCGTAATATGTAAGTAATTTATCTAAAGATCGTTGTTAGCGAAAAGGTCAAACTTTCATTTCTTGAACAGCGCCCTAAAAATAGCGGATCGTTTCCTTTTTTGATGGAATGACAGTGAGTGGCGGCAGAATTTGATCGCAATCGAAGTCTGGCCTGTTGTCCGTAATGTTTTGGGACACGTCACGAAGATCAGATAAAACATTTTTCTCGTTTCAAATAATCGGTTATTATGTTGAGGCGACAATGTCCAGGAGATAACGCATTTATTTCCTACAAGAAAAAATTACATTTTACCATGATCGGAAGGCCTTTTTCTCTATTTTCATATGTATTCCAGGCATAATATAATTTAATTATAAGACTGTTTTTAATAACGTTAATTTTATTATTACTATTTCTAAGGCAAATACACTAAAACAATATTCGATTTTATAGGTTAAGCAGCTCCTAGGAGATACTGTACTTAGAGGAGAAGAATTGAAGAAGTACGTCAATTCTTTGCGCTCTAAGAGCACCGTCTACAAAAGACAGAAAGCCAATTATTCAATGTTTAAGGTAAAAGGTTTTTAACAAGGTTTTTAATGACTTTAAAAGATTTTTTAAGAGGTGTATATGTAATACTAATCTTATTTATAGGCCGAGGTGGGCATTTTAACAAGAACGATACAAATTATCAGCACTGTGGATCCGACTGTTGAAATGGCCTTAGTTAATCATAAAAAAATGAAAGTAGAAGACTCTGATAATTTAGAGAATGACAAAGACAAATCATTAGATTTATCGACAAAATCTCTACATGATTTATCCCAGGTAATCAGACATGTTTATTGTTTAGTATAATAGGATTGTATTAATTTAATAAATAATTAATAATTATTTTATAAATTTCAATTAGTCTTGTTTCAAATGTAACAAGATGATCAAAACAGTCAGTGGATGACCTAACCTTTTGACAACATTGTATCGCCTGAGGTATAATTTAGGTGTAGTAGACGTGTCAAAAACCTCAATGTTGAGTTAACCGGCAGAATTGCAAGCCAATATGAGTTGTGCTAAATCAGTTACAGGGCCCTACTCTTGCTCAACACAAGATGCCGAGTTTGTTCCAAGTTTTTCACTATTTCATTATTTTTATAGTAAGGAACTGTAACGTTCTAATCAGGTTACGTAATAGTCGTGGGGTATCTGCCGGGGTCAAATAAAATCTTCGTCATTCGCACCAAGAATTCGTGGAGCGATTTTTAATAACGACTTATGCACATTGGTGATTCCACTCTTAAAACATAAAAAGTTAGACACATGGAAGCAGAATTGTAAAATATTTTAGTTATAGCCTCTGTGGCACAGCGGGCAAACCGACTGAAAATCGGAAATATACGAGTCCTTGATCCTTGCACCCAGATAGATGTGTGTGTAATCCCCAAATATTTGTTTTGGGGTCTTGGTGTTGTGGGATTGTAGTCATTCGCAGGTTTAGACCTGTATCGTAGATATCAAGAACAAACCTCGTGTGTTGCCAGTACTATATGTGTGGCGATTGAGTGAATTTTTAATATTATTATCTTTTATTAGTTAGTAGCACAAACAGCGCAAAAACTCTCTGAGGTTCGGCAAGATATACAGCCACTTGTGGACAAAATTAAACCCGTAAAGGAAGAGTTTCAAACCATTCAACATCAGTACGAACAAAAGAAAAGGGCGTATGAAACCACATCGATCAATATAACGTCGCAAATGGAACCTCTCAAAAATCAAGTGAAGGCTTTGACTGACCAGTTGAATAATAAAGAGACTGAGTGGAAAAATTTGAGGCAAAAAATTACAAAAGCTGAAAGTTTACAAGAAGTGGTAATGGTTGAAATGAAAAATTCAATGCAGTCGCCAAGGAAACCATCGCAAATGGAGTCATTGATTAAGAAAGTCGCTGACTTTGAGCAAATTGTCAAGCGTTTGGAGGAGGTAAGTAAAAATTTGTTTCGTGAGTAGTTTTTTGGTCATGAAATTAACTAATTAATATAATAAAAACATTCAAAACGAAACGAATAATCTATTAGTAGAGATTTGAGAATACAAAGTCAATTATTTAGGGATAATATAATTTATAGTTTTATAACCATTTAAACTGATGAGAAACAAGACGTTGCACTGTAAGTCATATGAATAATAATAAATGGAATATCCTTTGCTCTTACAGGTTACATGTTGTAACATATTTTATATGTCACAGGTTAAAAATCGACTTTTCAACAAATTTTTAGTTACGGCAATAGTCGATCGTAGTTTTGTTTGTGGTCTGTCCCATCTCTACGGCATCCGCTAAAAAAAAAAGTATGCATTCGTTGGTTTTGACACTTTTCTCTCGCGAGTCGAACCGGAAATGTCGATAACCTGTAATAAACCATAGTATTTTATATGGTGGCCAAATAAGCCCTAAATGGCTTATATTTAATCGCCATGGTGCGAAAGTTAATAATTTGATCGAGTTTGGGTGGTAAGTGATATTTCACAAAATATTTGTAAATGCGTCGTTGCGCGGGCGCGTGCCAAAATGGCTTCCCATTGTGAACGAAAATTTTCATAGTTCCGTTTGTTTCAGCTTTTTAAGGCGAAATATCGCCGCACCTTATTTTTGGGAATGATGCTATAAATATATAACGGCTGGTGCGTGATTTTTGGATTTAATAATCGTAATGTTAAAATTTGGAAATTCCATCCATGTGCTAATTAGTTTAATTTTGTTTCAGCTTGAATAAGCGGCCGTTTTTATCGTTTTCGTTTACATCTCGTTTTTGCCGTTTACGTTTTCGTTAAATCGTTTTTACATGCAGTTTTGTAGTCTGTTTTTGACGTTGGTTTTCGCCTAGTTTTTGTGCACATTTGATGCCCCGTTGACGTTTTGCTTGGAATTGAAGACCCATTGTGGGAATAATTGTTGATGGATGCCTGGATGCCCTACGCTCCATTACTATAACCTGCGGTTGATGGCGGTCTGGAAGACCTCCCTGGAACATTAGTAAAGTTAGTTATATCTTAAATAGAGGTATGTAAAATTATAATTTTTGTAGCGAAAAGCCTTCAGCTCACTAGCTTTTTATGGGTAACCTATTTATAAATTTCACTCCAGAGTGCAGTAATGATCAATTAAAAAATGAACCATTATATATAATCTTTATAATTAGTACTTAATATTAAACATAGTCAATTTTGTATCTGACAGTTTATATTATGTAAATATTTGTTGAGTTCCGAGGGAAATAAATACTGTGTCTTCATGACTTGTGTTTAAGTTACCACCCGACTGCGATTAAAAGTTCCAAGCGCCCTACTGACTATCCACGGTAATTATATTTTTGTTATTAAACTATTTTGGCAGAGTTTAGTCTGTCTGGCGCCCTAGCACATATTCATATTAGTTTGTTAGTATTATTTCTTAAAAATAAAACACACATTAGCTTCATTAAAAGTATATTTTTATATTATTTTTTTATTTTATATTACAATTGGCGCTGTACGTCCAGGGACTTGAGAGGAACTTGTTCATATTGGTTCATTATTGCACTCTTATATTATATATTGTTTTGTGTATAACTATATACTCTCTTTATTTTGTTTGCATCTTGAAATAAGCCGTTAGCTTAACTCTTGACTGATACTCTACGGATGTTTGCTATAAATTGTTCTCTTGTTCACTTTATTTTGCTGTTGCTAAGCTTATTACTAGCTTCAGATATCTTTTTAGCTATTGAATATGAGGTTTAGATCATAAAATAGAATCAATTTTACTAGCAGAATGCATTAAATTCATATAACTTGATAGTTCAGAGGATAGGTGTGTATACTGTGTTTTTCCATTTGAATTGTTTAGAATCATAGGGTTTAATAAAATCTACAGCTCCGAGACTGGTGTGGTCAACTTCAAGGTTAATGTATGTACTTAATTATAATTGTAAACTTAACATTACTTTGATGTTTTCATAAACTCATTGTATTTTGAATTTGAAAACTTCAAATTGTGTTTTAACATTGTGTTAACAATTTTTGCTACTTGAATTAGTATACTAACTTAATAATTAGATAGTATTTAACCTATTTTCACTGTGTATTTACTAGGAAAGAGGTCAGTCAACCTTTTGTTAAAATATATTGAAAAACATAATTGTTCTATTGCGGTAAAGTATTTGATACTTTAAAATAACTTGTTAATTTTACACATACACATATTTTACACATTTAAGCAACTTTGTAAGTCAATACTGCACTCTTTAAACAAATTGCATAATGGATTTTCTTAAATTTCATTATTAACTTTGTTAAAAACATAACCTCATTTTATTACTTTTTCGCACGTTTAATTATTGCTTCATTTCTTGAAAATTATTATAAAGACACATTAATAAAGGTCAATGTTTAATAAAACTTAAAAGATTTTATAACTTATTGTTTGCATAGTTTGTCATTTTTGATAACACTAGTATAGTGTTTGGATTTGCTTGGATAATTTAAAGTTTTTGTCATGGATGCAGAAACTCAAACTTTTTCTTTACCTGAAGTTAGGGAAGATCTTATTGCGGCACCTGACGTTTCAATTAATTTACCGGATCGTGAAGATTTAATAACTTTGTCTAATATTCAAGAACCTTTTTCTTCTACAATTCCACCGATTGTTGAACCTTCGTTCAAACAATTTTCACAAACGGGGATTTCTTCGGTTTTGTTAAACGATACTGTTAGGAGGAATTTGCCTCGTGTAACTAAATTACCTGATCTTAAAAGAAGTAAAATTTGTTTTGATGGAAAATCTTGTGTTAGAGAATTTATTACTCAAGTAGAGGAATATTTTTTATTTAGAAATTTTGATGAATATGTTTTGTTAGCTTCATTTACAGACATTGTATCTGATATCGCCCTTAAGTGGTATAGAACTGTACGTACCCAGATTAGTTCTTGGTATGATTTGAAGGTTGCGTTATTGAAACGTTTTGATAAATTTGATTTTGACTATTGTTTGGAATATGAACTTCGTACAAAGAAACAGAAGTTTAGTGAATCTTTACCTGAATTTATTACAGAAGTGTTTGATATGGCTTGTCGTTTGACTAATCCACTTTCAGATTTAACTTTAATTACTATTATTAAACATAATATGTTACAAATTTATTTTCCTTATTTTATAGGAAAAAATATTACTTCCATTGAAACTTTTATTCAAATTGGAAAGGAACTTGAATCATGTGTTGTTAGAAAGCCTGTTAAGGAATATAAAGCGGTTAAATTTGAGAAACCACATATTAGTGCTGTCAAGACAGATGGTATTATTTGTTTGAAGTGTAAACTTGTTGGACATTCATATCGGGATTGCTCTACTCATCCTGGAATCATGTGTTTTGACTGTCATAAACCTGGAGTCATCACTAAAGATTGCGACGTGTGTAGACCCAAGAATAATTTAAAATCTAATTCAAAAAACTAGTTAGATCCCATCGATCACGGATTTCTGAGAAATTGCCTAGTGTATCGATGGTTAATAAAAAATATAAACGTATTGTTAAACCTAAGGTTATTGGGAAAGTTTCACATAGGACTACCAAGTCTTCTGTTGCACCGGATGACTATACAATTAAAAAAGAATTTTCAGATTGGTTAGATTATTTAAAAGTGTTTTTTAAAATACATAGTTCGGCACCTATTCTTTTTACTACTCCTAAAGATTCTAGACCTTATTTAAAATTTGTTATTGATAATATTTCTTATTCTGGATTATTGGATAGTGGTTCCAATAGATGCATCCTTGGTTCTGATAGCCACTTACAATTTCTTAAATATGGTTATACAATTATACCTGATTCTACTTTAGCTTCTACTGTAGATGGTACCTCGCGTAAAGTGTTAGGAACCTTAGATTTACCTGTAAAATGTGATGATAATATTGAGATCATTCAATTTTTAATTATACCTTCATTTAAACCTTCAATTATTTTAGGTTTTGACTTTTGGCTTAAATTTGGTTTAGCTAAAGATTTGTTAAAGAATATTACATTAGTTCCGGTGGATAATTATTCGACTTGTTCTATTACTGCTGCTGAATCTCTTTCTCCTTTTGAGAAGCGAGAATTAAGTAATGTTATTTCTCTTTTTGAAGATATTTCTTATGAAAAGAAAGGTTTAGGACTTACTCACTTAGTTGAACATAAAATTAATACAACTGGTGAACCTTTTAAACAACGTTATTGGCCTTTGAGTCCGGCTAAACAAAAAGAACTTTTTGATGAAGTTGATGTACTTTTAAAAGAAAATATTATACAACCTTCTAAATCGCCTTGGTGCTCTCCTGTTCTTGCTGTTGAAAAGCGGGATGGTGGAACTAGATTATGTCTGGATTCTCGTCGTTTAAATTCTATGACTATTAAAGATTCTTATCCGTTACCTTATCCTTCTAGAATTTTAGATAATCTTAAAGGTGCTAAATATATAAGTACCATTGATATTTCCAAAGCTTTTTTGCAAATACCTTTAGAAAAGAGTTCACGGGAAAAGACTGCTTTTGTCGTTCCTGGTCGTGGTTTGTTTGAATTCGTGCGTATGTGTTTTGGACTTACGAATGCTCCTAGTGAATTGCAACGTTTAGTTGACAAACTTTTTGGTCCAGAGTTTGATAGTGTAGTTTTCTGTTATTTAGATGATTTGATAATCATAAACTCAGATTTTAAAACTCACATAGTTTATTTAAACAAAGTATACAATATATTAAAAGACGCTGGCCTTACAGTTAACCTTAAAAAATGTAATTTTTGTAAAGACAGACTTCGTTATCTTGGTTACATAGTTGATAAGGATGGTTTACATACAGATCCTTCTAAATTAGATGTTATTGAGAACTTTGCTCAACCACATACTGTAAGAGAACTAAGAAGTTTCTTAGGTCTTTGTTCTTATTATCGTAGATTCATTTCTAAGTTTGCTGATATTGCTTCACCTTTAACTAAACTTACAGAGGGAAGCAAGAATTCTAAAAAATCTATTGTTTGGAATACTGATGCTGAAAATGCATTTTTTAATTTAAAATTAGCTTTAATAACGGCTCCAGTTTTAAACTGCCCTGATTTTGAAAAACCATTTTATTTACATTGTGATGCTAGTTCTGTAGGAATTGGTAGTGTTTTGGCTCAGGAAGATAAAAAAGGTGAACAACATCCTGTTGCTTATTTTTCTAGATCATTAAATAAATGTGAAAGAAATTATAGTACGACAGAAAGAGAACTTTTGTCTATTTTAGATTCAATTGAACATTTTCGACCTTATATTGAGGGTATGAAATTTACTGTTATAACTGATCATGCTTGTTTAAAATGGCTTTTAAAACTTAATAACCCTTCTGGTAGACTTGCTCGTTGGGCTGCTAGAATTTCACAATTTACATTTGATATTATTCATAAAAAAGGATCACAACATGTAGTTCCTGATTTTTTGTCTCGTATAGAAATTTCTACTATTGATTTTGCTCCTATTACTATAGTTAGTCCTGATGATGATATACTTGATCCATGGTATAAGAGAATATTTCTTAATTGTCAAAAATTTCCTAGTCGGTTTAAAAACTTTAGAGTAGAAGATAATACTTTATATAGATTTTGTAAAAATAAATATAATCCTAATAGTCGCTTAAATTGGAAAATAGTTATTCCTAAAGAACATATTATTAATACTATTCGTGATAATCATGATAATCTCAATTCTGGCCATTTGGGCATGCATAAGACTTTGTTTAAATTAAAACAACATTATTTTTGGAAAGGAATGTTCATAGATGTTCAAAAATATATTAATGGTTGTGATATTTGTAAAGCATACAAATCATCAAATTCACCACCACATGGTTTCATGGTTAATCCTAAAAAAGTAGACTCTCCTATGGTTTTGTTGTCAATGGATATAATAGGAATTCTTCCTAAAAGTTATTCTGGTCATCGTTATATTTTGTCTATTGTAGATGTTTTCACTAAATACTGTTGGATTTTTCCTATGCTAAATGCTACTTCTAAAATTATTTGTAAACTTCTTGAAAAGGAAATATTTCTGAAATATGGTACACCTAATATATTTATTGTTGATAATGCTTCTCAATTTACTAATAAACTTTTTGTAGACTTCTTAAAAAGCTATAATATTACTAAAATATTCTATAACACTCTCTACACTCCGCAAAATAATCCTGTTGAACGATATAATAAAGTAATAGAGTTTTGTATTTCTTGTTATGTTAGAAACGATCATAGAACCTGGTCTAATTTTCTCCCTCATGTGCAATTATCTTTGAATAATAGTGTTAATTTGGCTACTGATTTTACACCAAATTATCTTATGTTTGGACGTGAACTTATTTTTGATGCGTCTCTTCATCGTTTTAGTAAATCCATAGAAGATTTATCTCATCTTGAGTTGGGTGATCGCAATTCATTTGCTAATTCTTTAAATTCACTTAGTGAAGTTTTTGTTAAAGTGCAAACTAATTTGTTAAAAGCATATAAACGTAATGCTATTTATTATAATCGCGGGAGGAAAGTCATTTCTCTTTCGGTTGGTGACATTTGTTGGAAGCGTAGTTTTGTTCAATCTAATGCCCCTGCATATTTTTCGGCTAAGTTGGCTCCTAAGTTTATAAAAAGTGAGGTCTTGGAAAAGATTTCTGATAATGTTTATGTTTTGAAAGACTTGGCTAAAGGCTATACTGGTCGTTACCATGTCAAAGATATAGTTAAATATTAAATTTGTACTTTTTGGAACTTTCTTGTAATTAAGTTCTTGGTTTTGTATTTTGATGGAAGCAAGCCTACTGAATGTGGATGTATTAGATGATAGAATGATTATTAATAGGCTATGTAAGAGATGTATGAGGGATGTATGTGAGGAAACTTCTTATCATTATATAGAATTCAATTCTTATTTCATACTAAAATGATTTAGGAGATTTTGGAATATTTAGTGTTGCGCTCTGATTAAAGTTTCCAACTGGAATTGATCTTATGTATATTTTGTTTGTTAAATATAACCTTTTTGTTATATACCTTGTTTGTTGTATAAATATGTTTTGTCCTTTTGTGCAAACATTTTTATAGTAGGAACTTTCGTTTCTCAACTTGTATAGTTAGCGTTTACTTTCAACATTTTGCAAGAAATGTTTATGCTAGCATATTTATAAGTTTTTTTATATTCTACATTACATTTAGGTTTTATAAACCTTAAATGTAACTTGTTGGAATCCTTTTTAGTGTATTTGTAGATTTAAGTCTCGGACACGACCTTTTGTTTGCTAACATACAATTTGTACACTCAGCTTCTTTAGCTAGTGTGGCATTTTTGTTATTGTTATGTTCATCTCTGATTTGACTCTCTGATTGGACTAGACCCGTACGCATTTGCGTCGGTCAACTTTGTTTACTCTGTTCTGTTTGCTTTCGCGACTGACAGTAGTTTTGTTTTGTTCAATACGCCTTTGCGTATACCTTTTGTTTGTGCTATCGCTTTCGCGTTAGTCACACTTTGTTTGTTAAGACTTGTGCTTTCGCCTTGTCATTTTTGTCTATTACACCCGGAAAGTTGGAGTAGAGTTGTGCCGATCGTAATATGATAATTATATTGTTTCAGGTGGATTTATATTCATTTGTTTTAGTTTGTTGGCTTTTGTATCGAATGAATTTGTATTCATTTGCTTTTGTTTGTTTATTATTGTTTCAGGTGGATTTATATTCATTTGCTTTTGTTTATTCACGGTTGTGGAGTTCTTCGTCTTTTGCGAGGAGAACCTCTCGTATTCTCCTTTAGCTTATTTTATTGGTCTTAGATCGGCGGTTCTGTTTGGCCTAACCGATATTGACATATTTTGGATTTTGTTATGAGACAGTGGTTATTTAGCTTAACTGTTCTTTTGTTAGTAATGTAGAGTTAGCGACTATTTGGTCTAGCTAATCTCAAAGGGTTTGTTAAGAATGATAGAGTTAGCGACTATTTGTTCAAACTAATCTCAAAGGTAAGTGAATGAAAGCTAAGAGTTAGCGACTATTTGGTCAAACTAATCTCATAAGATTTGAATGAAAGTTAAGGTTGGTAAAGCTTTGTTGTGGTTTGAGTTAGCGGCTATTGTTGCCTAGCTATTTCATGGATGAGTTGTTTAGTTCGTTTGAAGGAAAGTTTGTAAGTTTGGATTAGTAGTAACTTATGTTCTGCTATATCAGATTTTGGATTTTGTTTGTTAGTAACATTTATATTTTTCAAAAATGTTTTGTTTTGATCTTTTTGTTAGAAATTCTTTTTTCTGGACTTTCTTGTTTCAGTTTATAAAGCTTTTGTTTAATTTCATTTTGAGTATATCTTTTGATATATCCTTTTTACTTGTCGATTGCTTTTGCAATTTTATTTACATTCAGTAATGCTTTTCTTGGAACTTCAGATGTTTTCTGTTTGGTATTCTTTTTTGTTTATTGAATATTTGTTTCAGATTTTGGAAACTTAGACTTTTCTGATTGAATTCAAGGTTCATAAAAGAACTTTGTTCTTTTATTTTTTTGGGAAAGTATGTGATGTAACATATTTTATATGTCACAGGTTAAAAATCGACTTTTCAACAAATTTTTAGTTACGGCAATAGTCGATCGTAGTTTTGTTTGTGGTCTGTCCCATCTCTACGGCATCCGCTAAAAAAAAAAGTATGCATTCGTTGGTTTTGACACTTTTCTCTCGCGAGTCGAACCGGAAATGTCGATAACCTGTAATAAACCATAGTATTTTATATGGTGGCCAAATAAGCCCTAAATGGCTTATATTTAATCGCCATGGTGCGAAAGTTAATAATTTGATCGAGTTTGGGTGGTAAGTGATATTTCACAAAATATTTGTAAATGCGTCGTTGCGCGGGCGCGTGCCAAAATGGCTTCCCATTGTGAACGAAAATTTTCATAGTTCCGTTTGTTTCAGCTTTTTAAGGCGAAATATCGCCGCACCTTATTTTTGGGAATGATGCTATAAATATATAACGGCTGGTGCGTGATTTTTGGATTTAATAATCGTAATGTTAAAATTTGGAAATTCCATCCATGTGCTAATTAGTTTAATTTTGTTTCAGCTTGAATAAGCGGCCGTTTTTATCGTTTTCGTTTACATCTCGTTTTTGCCGTTTACGTTTTCGTTAAATCGTTTTTACATGCAGTTTTGTAGTCTGTTTTTGACGTTGGTTTTCGCCTAGTTTTTGTGCACATTTGATGCCCCGTTGACGTTTTGCTTGGAATTGAAGACCCATTGTGGGAATAATTGTTGATGGATGCCTGGATGCCCTACGCTCCATTACTATAACCTGCGGTTGATGGCGGTCTGGAAGACCTCCCTGGAACATTAGTAAAGTTAGTTATATCTTAAATAGAGGTATGTAAAATTATAATTTTTGTAGCGAAAAGCCTTCAGCTCACTAGCTTTTTATGGGTAACCTATTTATAAATTTCACTCCAGAGTGCAGTAATGATCAATTAAAAAATGAACCATTATATATAATCTTTATAATTAGTACTTAATATTAAACATAGTCAATTTTGTATCTGACAGTTTATATTATGTAAATATTTGTTGAGTTCCGAGGGAAATAAATACTGTGTCTTCATGACTTGTGTTTAAGTTACCACCCGACTGCGATTAAAAGTTCCAAGCGCCCTACTGACTATCCACGGTAATTATATTTTTGTTATTAAACTATTTTGGCAGAGTTTAGTCTGTCTGGCGCCCTAGCACATATTCATATTAGTTTGTTAGTATTATTTCTTAAAAATAAAACACACATTAGCTTCATTAAAAGTATATTTTTATATTATTTTTTTATTTTATATTACAATGTATGTTTAGAAACTTTTATATGTTTTCAAAATACTAGAAATATTTTTTTATAGCCCCCGTAGTATATAATATACTTGTAACTTTGCCGTGCCCGGATAAAAAAAGGCTCAAAATTGAATTATAGAAATATAATAGGTAGTTAATTTCTTTCAATTTGACAGCCTCCGTGGCGCACCGGGCGAGTTGCCGGCTCTGAAACGAGAGGCCGTAGGTTCGATTCCCGCACCGAGACAAATGTTTGTGTGACAGACAGATATTTGTTTCGGGTGTGGGTGTTGTGGGACCGTAGTCCTTCGTAGTTGTTGATACCCACGATACAGGTTTTACCTAGTGTGGGGTCAGAACTATGTGTGTGACTGTTGGATGTATTCAGTATTTCATATTTTTCTTATTTCTGGGAAATTAATTTCATTTCTGTATATTGCGTATAGGAACAACGAGCCATCAGTTCACGCCAAGGAGCCGTAGAAGAACAGACACGTCTTTGGGAGAATACACTACAGCTACTCAGGTGCAAGATGCGAACGCGCACCGAGCCCGCTGGCCGACAAGGTCACATGCACATCACTCAGCATTCACAAATGCTCACACTTACATAAAATTGTTTAAAAATGCAGTCATTTATACTTCACTGCTGTAATAAAATTAATATAAAAATTTTACCTTCCAATAAAATTTGTATTATGTTTCCTCAGACGTCCAAAGTCCTTTTATGAGAGAGTACATCCGTTTTCTTTCCTTACACAGCCGCTAGATTTGACTCGTTTCCGCCCGCTATACGCCTTGATCGCCCTCTAGGTACCTTAATTCAAACTATAATAACGACAGAAGCCGCCATCTTTTGCTCATTGTTTGGTTCATAATGATATTAATTAAGCCCAGGAAGAGCTTACCTGGACTTTGGACGTCTGAGGAAACATAATACAAATTTTATTGGAAGGTAAAATTTTTATATTATGTTGCCCGTTTGACGTCCAAAGTCCTTTTATGAGAGACGTGTTTGTTATCTCCTGGCGGCTTATGACATTTAAATGCAACAATGTGAGAATAGAAAGCGTAATAATATATGTGCCACAATTGAATTCACATAATTATTTTCATAAGTAATTACATATTACAACGATAGATATTTATTCAGATAGATAAAAGTTATTGAAAAGAATTTTCTGAAATGCTATTAGTTTCAGATAGAATTTCCTAAAGATACATGCCTACTTCCAATTGGCGTTGGTAAGGATTTCAGTATTAGGATAATTTGTACCCAGTTAAAGGTTGAAACGGCTGCTCTACTGTTACCAGTTAATGCATATATTCCAGCCGCAACTAATAATCGTAATAAGTACGTAATCGACATTAATAGTTGGCATGGCTGTCCGAACTGGAACTTTAGACAAACTTTGATAGAACCTCATATATCTTTAGTTGTATTTACTATCGTCCTAAGCCAAAGTAGCTACTTTGGCCTAGTGTTCTCATCTGGATATCTATAAATCTACATCCTTATCTCATAAATTTCAACCCAGAATGTTGGTATTCAAATGATTGCCTTTGATCCAAAAACAGGATTAATAAAATGTAATGTAATGATATTGATAAAATTATCAGGATAACAATGCAACAAGGCTAAACCAAGTATCCTGCGGTCTGATTCTAATAAAATCAATGCCGTATATATTGAAATATAATTTTCAGTAAGTATTTTTTATGAAAAATAATTTTTAACCAACTTTAGCCTCATATTGGTTATGACTTTGCCAACGTTAATTAGCTAATTGTTAGTAATACGTTTTATAATAAAATTACTTGAAACTTTTACATCTGTCATAGTTTTACACACTGACGCTTTTGTTGAAAAATGCATAAGAATTCTACGGCAATTTATTTAATGAAAACAAATTTGCTAAGCACTTATCTCACTGTCAGAGTTTCGGTAATAAGAAGTTAGATTATTTTGACAGCCCGAATGTGACTGTTTGATCACAATTGAGACATAAGACTTATGGTCTCCAGCATGATCTCAACCGAAATTTACTTTATTGATGGGAATCATGGAGCTGACCTGTGATAATAGGCGTTCGATAAGTGTTATGCGATGTTGGTACGAAGAACAGGTCGCTACTTGGTGTTCCCATCGTTTCAAAAACTTTGACGTAGCCTTGTTTATAAGGTGCCACTCGGAGCCCGTGCGTGAGAGTTTGCCGGCTTCCGTATTGTACAATCCCGGAAAGTAGTGAGAGATGAGTACAATATTAAGCTTGTCCATCAGAGCCGGTTAGTCCTTCAACAGCAACTTCAGTAGGAGATGTTTATGATCTGTTCTACTGATCTATTTTCGCTCATTAAGAATCACTGGTGTGTGTGTGCGAGAGCTGCTGCTTCTTGATGTTGTAGCAATCACCGTGCTAAATTTGAAGTTGCTCTTTTACTACACTTCTTATATAAATAAATCTGACTGGTTTTGTAATTTACTAAATGGCCCCATTGTCTATGCGAAGCATCTGTCATAATAGATGTCATAGGAAGCATCTATGTATCAGACTCTAGGGCAATGTTTTCTAGCCTCCATTTGAGATCTATCAAGGACTATTCCGAAATATACAGAAGGCTCGCGTGGTATTTTTCAAATTGCTGACGCTGCAGAAAATGGCAATGCAACCTTCCCCGGAGGGTGATGAAGGTCACATAATTTAGGTACCCTAAGAGGCGTTGAGTCTGCTTGAGGGCCTAATTGCCGGCAGCGGGACGTGTTGGCAGGCTCTGGTGTATCTTGTGACTTGTGGTAGAGGCTCTGACGCTGCAGAGAATGGCAAAGCAACCTTCCCCGGAGGGTGATGAAGGTCGCATAATTTAGGTACCCTTAGAGGCGTTGGCCTGCTAGAGGGCCTAATTGCCAGCAGCGGGGCGTGTAGGCAGGCTCTAGTTTTTCTTCTTGTGGTAGAGGTTCTGACGCTGCAAAGAATGGAAAAGCAACCTTCCCCAGAGGGTGATGAAGATTGCATCATTTAGGTACCCTAAGAGGCGTTGAACCTGCTGTTGAAGGCTCTGGTGTATCTTGTATCTTGCGGCAAGGATTCTGTTGTTTCCTGTGCCCCAATTGATACTCAGATATTCTATCGATCTCGTCGGGGCAGTGATCGATTTACCCAAATTTATAAACTAGCCCAGGCTGGCTAAAAAGTTTATTGCAGAATTTGCCTGTGACTGGAGTATATTCTGGTACCCTACATTGTCAATGAAGTGAACCACTTCGGTGCCGCTGCCTGGCCAAATGGCAGGTCGTAGTAGGTAGCATACCTGGCTCTGATATGACTCAGATTTTGTTACGCGATTTTGATGGAAATGACGCAATTCCGCGGCGCCATAAATAGATTTAAGGCCTTTACGCTGAACATTACGCGATCGATTCAGTTATACGAGAGGTGCAATAGCACACCCACACTTCACCGAACCCATAACCGTCGTACGTTGTGACAGAGGCGAGCCTCTGGCCATACTGAACTGATAATGATACTTCGTAATAGAAACACCCAATATTCAACAGCCTCCGCGGCGCAGTTGGCGAGCAGCCGGCTGTGAAACGGGAGGCCGTGGGTTCGATTCCCACACCGGGACAAATGTCTGTGCGACCGACAGACATCTGTGTCCGGGGTCTGGGTGGTGTGAGATCGAATGTCTTTCGCAGTCCCCGACACCCACACCACAAGAATCGCATCTTAGTGTAACGGGGTCGGGGCCGTGTTACTTATTATTATTAATATCACTCTACCCGACCCGGGGAATGAACCCAAAACCCCAGCACAGCAGTAGCAACACGCACGTTTACATTACAACTGCGCGACAGAGTGCCACGAATTGTGTGTGTGCCTTGTGTAACATCACGCGATGTTCTCAGGCGGTCACCCATCCAAGTACTGACCGCGCCTAACGTTGCTTGACTTTGGTGATCGGACGAGAACCGGTGTATTCAAAGTGGTATGGACGTTGGCTGTGGTCGATGTGAAAACAAATCGCCCCCGGTGATTAGTTACAATATTATTTGAGCATAATCCCGGAGGGCGTTGCTTCCAGATGTCTTGCCACAAACTGTGTGTGGGTACGTGTGTTTCGTATTTTTGTTGTCGAGGTGAACACAGATCGCCCCCGATGAATCGTTACAATATTATTTGAGCACGATCACGGAGGGTGTTTTGTTATTAAAACAGCGCGCATATAAAAAGAAGGAGTCAGACAACCAGGCTATAAAATTATTAGATTATAATAATTTACCTTCTTTTAATTTCCAATGAACTAATTTTAAAAGACAGTCATGACATCTAATGTTGCTAAAATTAAAAGAAGTGTACAGTTGAATGCAATTCGAGACCCAGATATAATTTTCAAAACCGCTTTGTTTGGATAGAAACGTAACTTATGGTCTTTTTCGCATTTTGCCTGTTTAAGGGCGCCTTTTTTATGCTCCCCTCTTCCTTTTTTTGTCCTCAAAACTGTTGTTGCAAATATTTGCAAGTTTTGTGGATGAAATTATTTCAAAGATGGTGGTATGTGTAGACATACATGTAGATGTATACCCACTTTAAAAATAATAAAATAATAATAACTTAACAATTAAAAGCAGCCATAGCCCAGCTAAAAGCGGTACCGATCGTCCAGACGAAAGTCGCGGGCTCGTTCAGCCCAAATTTAGTATACACCTCTGACTCCTCCAAATTACACGTGTATTCACCATATATACACTTGCTTCAACGATGCAGGTAAACCTCGTGAGGAGAGTCACACGCTCGAATTTTCCACATCTAAATTTATGGTTTAATATTTTAATATTGCGCCACAGGGGCGTTAGACAGCGCCGCAAAAATGCGTCATCTCCATCATATATCTGCATAAAGAGCACCTTTTCCAATCAGAAGAATTGAATCTTTGCATATTGTGACAAGTCAAGAACAGGACTTTCTTTAAAACGCTCATATTGGCAAATATATCAATTCCTCCTGAAGGTGGATGCTTGATGAAAATCTTATATCGTACTTAAGAAAAATAGTCGCGTGATCAATTTAGATTTGGTAGTGACGGTAACAGAAAAATTATTATTATAATGTTAAGCTGACTTACCAGGTGCTGAGACAATTCAAACCTTTATTCCTTGTTATCTTACTGCAAGTCTTACGTTGCCGCGGTCTGGCACGCTGTTGCTACGGCCCGCATTTGGCGAAAACATATTTCGACCGTTTTCTTGCTGATATTTCTTGCATAACTCCAATAACAAAACGGACGGAAACTAATCACTTTTAAATATTACTAAGTAAGTTTTCTACTTTAATCTCGAAAATTTTAAGAAAAATTATCGCACTATAATAATTTTATCCAACGGTGTGCACAGTTTGAAAAACTTTGCAACAATGAGCAAAAGATGGCGGCTTCTGTCGTTATTATAGTTTGAATTAAGGTACCTAGAGGGCGATCAAGGCGTATAGCGGGCGGAAACGAGTCAAATCTAGCGGCTGTGTAAGGAAAGAAAACGGATGTACTCTCTCATAAAAGGACTTTGGACGTCAAACGGACAACATAATACAGAATAATGCACTCACACTTTGTATTCGTGGGCCTTACTTATAACACAAAATAAATGATTTGACTAAGAATTATTCAGAAGCATATTCTTTGTCCCACTGCTGGGTAGAGTCGCTACTTCACACAGGGTCGGCATCCTGAACAGTGTGCGGCGGTTTTTACGCCCGGTCAGTTTTAACGCTTATACCTAGTCAGGTCATAAATTCTGTCACATGTTTAATATAAAATAATTGAAACAAGTTTATTCATTATGTGACCATTTATATACCAAAATGAACTTAACAAAACATAGATTCTTATGACACTAAAGTTTATTCAAAATGACCTCCGAGATTTTGAATACAGGCCTTCAATCTGCGCGGCCAGTTGTCTATTGCAGCACGAACGAGGTCCATGTCAATATCGGCGGCTGCCTTAATCAAGGATGTCTTGAGTGACTCCAAATTGGGATGAGGCTTTGAGCACGCCTTTTTCTCCAAGTATTGCCATATCTTGTAATTTAACGGATTCAAATCTGGACTGGAGGAGGGCCAGTCTTCGTGCCGGATGAAGTCGATTTCATATTCAAATTTTTCAGTATGTCAAAAATTTGAATTGGCGCGTAACCGCAACGATGCAACGCAATTACTGCAACACGGTCTTCTTTAAGCGTCCACTCCATATTTAAAAATGAGTAAAATTCTAAAAAGTATACATTTTTATTTTCATGAACAATTTGAAATTCGAATTCAATAAACTTTTTTGTGGCCAGCATTCTAAAATAAAAGTTTTTACTGTGTGACAATACTTATGACCTGACTAGGTATATATATTCATAACGCGCCTAAACCAGTATAACTTCAATGAAAATGCATTCTTACATGCTATTTTTAACTTTAATGTTATGGAAATAAAAATGATTTCACTCCCTCCTTTATTTATTTTTAATTTCCTTCTGGACACGAGTGGCAAATCTCCTTACATTTCATCGGAGCCTGGTACATAAAGTGAAAAAAGAATAACAACAAAATATTTTAATGGCCAGTACTTTTTACAGTATCATGAAAGACCTAAATAATATTACTGTACAGTACTAATTCGGTCTTTCATAATACCATAACGTACTGGCCATATCTATATTCCGAATTTATATTCCGAAGCTTCTAGCTCTTAAGGAAGTCACTATTATATCAGTTGTATAAAAACGGTATCCTTACATTTCTGCTAGCCTGGTACTCAGAAAAAAATTTTACTGTTACGAAACACGTGTTCCAAATATAAAAATACTAGAATATACAACTTGAACATAGTTACATATCGATTTTCATGCCACCTAGAACTAACTTCACGATGTGGCTGTCGGTGTGCGCGCGCATCGTAAAAATTCACTCATCATTTTTCTCCATCGCGCCATAAGAAGTATAATTTCAATAATCACCACCTGATTCAAAAGTAATCCTGCCTGAGAAGACGAAACAAACCCAGCGGACTTAAGTTACTGAGAAGATCGTGGGAATGGAACCAACTACAAAGCGGCATGTTTTACGTCTGGTTACTCTAAGCTTAAAATTTATCTGTAAAATTTTTCTTACATTACAATTTTTTTTCATATATTATTCTCTTATTTTTATTCGGTTGTCACTGTGTTGATTTGTATTTTATTTTATTAAGATTTAAAACTTATTTCAATGACTAGCACTGGAATAGCGGTTGGCAGGCTAAAATAATAACCACAGTTTACCCGCCTACATTTACCACAGGAATACTTAATTTAAAAAAAACCCATTTGCTATACTTCGATGAAAAGATGGTATGCAGCGATGTGCCAGCCTACTTACATGTGCTAAATATTCACCTTCTGGTTCCCTTTTTAGCATTCATACTATATCCATACCTTCATAGATACATAGGTATTTGGCAGGTGGCGGAGCAATGTAGTGAATGTCAATATTTGACGACGAAATCTGAGGTCGAAATTGTAAATGTGTAGATACCGCGTCATGGATCAAAATTCATGAAATATTTAATCTCATGAATTTGATCTTGTTAGGTAGGTATGCTAATTTACTATCCAAATATTCTGACATGCCCCAGAAAAGATGGATCCCAGCACTTTAAATAATATGAATTGTTTGCTTTGTTTTTTTTATATCGAACCCAAAATTCTGACAAAGTAATGGTTTTCTTCACTATAAATCAGTTTATTATTTGCTGCCTCTCAGAAGTCTTGATCGCAAAAACATATTAATGTGTTACGTTTTGTGATTTTGGTGGTAATATAGTTAAACGTAACTTAACCATAATACTGTGTTATATGGATACAAAATTCATATAACAATAATTATTTTGCTGCAAAATCTCTAAACTTGCTTTCACCAAAGTATCAATTAATGAATCACATTATAGAGAAACGTAAACAACCATATAGGTACTTTTTATGTTATTGAAGCAAATATTTTTATTTATAAGGTAGAAGATTTTAAATGTTGTTCTTTGTGCCTCCATATTAGACCCCAATTCCAGTCGTTAATTGAAAATATATATTCATCATCTGAGCGATAACAATAAGATTGCTATTAATTGCTATTACACGTATGTTTTAATAAGAAAATTTGTTATGACGCGTTTATTTTATTTGATGGTACTTACTCAAAGTGATTACATACACTGCACGTGATGGCAAGTAAAGTGCAGTCTTAAAATAATGACGACGGTCTAGAGACGTCAGACGTTGCATCCCACAACTTCGTCGACGGAGTTTCTTTAATATTTTTTTTTGGAAGAGGCAAACGGGGTCTTGTTTTCTGGTCGCAAGCTTTCACCACCGAACAGCAGAGTGACTGACGATGCGTCGCCGCCCCTTAAAATTCGGCTTATATTGTGTGCTAATAGCTAGTGAAGAGGTATGAATTGAAAAGGACCAATCCACATTTGCTCAGCGGTTTACGACAGGACTTACCAATAAACTATTATTAGTATGTAATGCAACACCAATTTATTAAATTTATGATCACATTTTCAATCTATATTATTTATTTATTCGTGTTATATACAACAATTGTAAATATATGCATTAAAAACCATTAGGTATATTGTGTGATGTTATATCAAATAAATAGATATACATCAGATTAACAGTTTTTTTTAATCCACGATGGTGGCAAAGAAGCTTACAGCCCGCCTGATGGTAAGCGTTTACCGTAGCCTATGGACGCTTGCAACACAATCAAATTTGCGTCCCTTTAAAAACCTATTTACTCTTTTCTTGAAGAACCCATACTGTAGTCCCCTAGAAATACCTCGGGGCTCATTCCACATTCGGAGCGTTCGCGGGAGGTAATTCCTCTGAAACCTGTTTAATTAACAGAATTAAACAGATAGGACAATTAGTTGGATAGTTACATCGTGAATCTTAGAGTGAACTGAACCTGCTTAGTTATAAAGAATTTACCAAACATTATTGTGAGCAAAATGATGCCATGATAAGTGGAATGAAAACTTCGGCCGCGTCAATATTTCATACTAATAAATAAAAATCACTATTAAAAATTTCCTTTTGCACTGAGGGGTAATGCAGCTTTCAAATAGTGCAATAATTTACAGAATTGTATCAAAAGTTTCAAAAACTATCTCCTATAAACGAACTTACAAACTTTACCTCTGTATAACATTAATGTATAATAAAAAACACGGAATTTAACGCGGACTTTATAATTCACTTTTATATATATTTTGTCCAGGTTCCACTCAGAAGACGGAGAATTGAACTTTGAAATAAGAAAGGCGGCTACAGTAAAAATATACCAATATTAATAAAATCTCTTTTCAGACAGATATTAAAACACAATTCATCTTAAGGGAATGTTAATTAATTATTTGGAGGCATGTAGCGTTTCAAAATTCTTTGATCTTACTTCTGGTTTATAATGACTTCAAATTAGATTATAAACCTAGATGTAACATTTATTTTTATTTTACATTTAGTTACATCATATATTTCGGGGTCGCAAATCGCCGCTTTCTTTAATGTAATTTCATTTTATCTACGTCGCAATCACAATCCACATTTTTTTGCTTGTGTAGTTTTGCTACGTTAGAGCATAAACTCATCCATTAGGGAATGGATTATATTTATGCCCGTTTATATTAAAACTGCTAAGTCAGATTAAGCTCTGACTAAGAAAGATATAAGAAAATTGTAAACAATGTCTCTCGTAATTGTATTTTTTTCATTATGGAATGGATATTTAACCTCTCATGTATCCCAAAGACACCGGTGTTCAGAATAAAGGTAATAAGTAATGAGTAAAAATACAAACCAAAATCAATTTTATTTCCACAATAATAACATTAAAAATCGACTGCTTCGGTAGCGCAGTTGTCATTGAGCATGCGTTACGACTGCTGCGCTGAGGTCTTGGGTTCGCTCCCCAGGTCGGGTAAAATGATATTCGGTTTTTCTATTTAGAAACACTCAGTATCACCCCGGAGTCTGCAATTGTACCTGGTATGGCGATAGGCTCCCCTCTATCACATTATGGGACCTTAATGAATTTTTATTTTATATAAAAAGTCTTATTATGCGTACTAATATATTTTTTATCACTGTTTATCATTGAACCACATATACTATATATAAAGAATATAGATTTTTCACAGGTTATATATCTATTGTCTTGGTAAAGAAATGCCACTTTCATTTTGACATGCAAACTCATTACGAAGCTGTCAGCTGTCGAAAGTAGTTCAAGTTGGTTTCAACTTTGCTGTAATGACTGACAGTGGCGGCCTAAAGTTCAGTGGTTGATGGAGCCTACGCTTTGACAATTTACTGCTACGCTGAGCGTAGCGCTACGAACTTACTCAATATGATGTTAGTTTTTTAAACAAATTCAACTTGAACAGTTGCAAGCGAGCGTAAAGTTGGAAATAAAAATGATAATAATACTTTTTATTCAGTTGTTCATATTATGATGAGCGATCTTTACTGCTCATGGACGCCCACTAATTACACACAGAAGAATTATTGGTGCAGTGTCGATTTTTATGGAGACCAATATGTTCAAGATGGGTAGACAATCTCATTAACCGTACAGGATCCAATACCTAGCCCCATTTTACATCAGTTACCTGTG
This sequence comes from Laothoe populi, assembly GCA_905220505.1. Lineage (NCBI taxonomy): Eukaryota > Metazoa > Arthropoda > Insecta > Lepidoptera > Sphingidae > Laothoe > Laothoe populi. Next base: position 9,858,610 of record HG992152.1, read on the forward strand.
TTACTACTCTGGTTGCATCAGTCAATTCTTTCTGGTGAAAAAACTGTATAAGGCACGCTCAATGGCCCACTTTTACAAGTGTAAGGGTGGAGAAAAGACCCCATAACCAAGACCAACTCTCTATGGCGTGGTTCTACCACTTAAAATATGTAGTTGCTTAATTATACATCGATAGTTCTCGTCAGATCAGATCAGATCATCTGATTCGTATATATGTTTTCGATCTTGAAAGCATTCCCTTATAAATATTGGAGGGATCTACAGTGAAACAATATATATAAAAAATTTAGAACACCCAAAAACTCCGATTGGTTTATTTTCCGATTTTCATAAGTCCGAATAATTAAATGCCCGATGGGTTAGGTTATGTTAGAACGGTGACCATTAAAACCCCAGATCCCTTCTATTGTTGGTTATATCAACAAAAAGAATTATTTGATATATTGAAATTCGGTATTTGGCAATAGTGATTATAAAAATAGAATAAATGATAATTCGGATTTGTTAGATTAAGAATTTTGAACCATTCGGAATTATGGTAATCGGTAATTTGTATTTGTGACTTTCGGAATAAAGTTTTTCGTATTTATGTAGTGTACCCATAAAAATTCTATCGAAATCTATCTATCAGAAATCTATCTATCCATATAGTAATATGGCTTTATTCTGCACCAATTGCTGGGTAATCTAATATTTGAAACACACACATAAAATGTTCATACGTTTTTTAATTATCGGTAATTACAGAGGCTCGATTTCGCGTTAACGACAAGGGTATTATTATATGAGATTTGTGCTTGTGTAATTTAGGAGAAAAGAAATTAAACATTCGGAGCAACCGTGCCGCAGGTGATTGATGTTCGTTGTTCGACCTAACTTCATAACCGGAGATTATTGAGGTGAATATTAAGGTCAACAATATAATATGGAGGGGGTTTCATAATTTTATCATATCAGTTTATATAGATAAAAAATAATATCCAAATAAACAGGCATTACCAGGATTAGCTGAGCAGACATTGTTCCTTTAAAGGGACAGTAACACTCATAATATAAATAAATAAGTAGGGCATTGCCAAAAACATCTCAGCTTTACGTATTATTACTGAATATGTTAGGTGCGGAGACATTGCCCGTGTAACAACAAATTTCGCAAGTACATGGGTGAATGGATTATGTTTTATTGAGCAAACGTTTCTTTGAAACTTCCATTCTACGACATCAAAATATTTGTATTCCAATAAAGTCGTTAAAAGAAAAGTTATTTACAGACAGTTGTTGCAAAAGTTTGATAAATTATGGAATACAATGTTGATGGGATTTTTTCTATAAAGCTCAATATAAACAATAACTCCTGGGAAAGTCGGAGAAAAAGGTAAAGATTGACGCAACGCTAATATTTTTATGGATGGCGTTTTTTATTTAAGCCTTCTGGACACAGTCAAGTTATATTCAAATTGATAGTAGATACTTTAATGACAAATTTAATTACTTTAATGAAGTTCTCGTATAGGGCATTAACAATAAAATAAACTGTATCAAGGAGTGGTGCTGCTGACATCAATATTATTGTTGCAAAAGAGAGCAATAAGATCTATTTCCTGACTAAGTGATGATGACGTCACAATACATATTCGCAAATTCAATGCATGTTCACACTAACATAGAGAATAATATTCGTGCTAGAGATATTCATGGCTTGGCATGACTATGTGCGGTGTAATTAAACTTGCTCATTATAAAACCAGGGTCCTTAAATTCAATAATTATTTTAGAGGTTTTGTGTCGTTTTAACTACTCTCAATCATATTAAACATATATTTAGTTTAACATAATTAAGAGTGTAAAATTTATTTAAGGCCAACTTATGTGAAAATATGGTCAATTACTTCAAATCGATCTGTTTAATCTTAAAACAAAAAAATATAAGAACCTGCTAGTATTTAAATCATTATAATTATATGAAACATATAAACAAATTTAGATATATATTATTTTGCATTTTTAAAGAAAAGCATACTTTTTAACTGGAGTTGTTCTTGCTCTGAGTACGTATGTATAAAGAAAAGAATCAATTTAATCTTACAGTCTTTAATCATTTACAGTAATTATATAACATTGTTGAGAAATTAGGATTTCAGATGGCATTTTTATTGCCTCGCTAAGTTATTAATTCATCAAATCGAGGCGGGATCAAATACTTCACCGTACTTCGAAAATTATACATATATTGTGCCCTATTGTTGAAGGGAAACATAGCGAAGATGCCTAAGCGTGACTAGAATTTAATTTCCATCGTCTATAACTTGATGAACCCGGCAATACGGCATATTTGTAACTTACCACGTCTCAAACCACAATAGCATATTTGCTCGTTACAGATTAATCCTACTAATATAAATGCTAATGTTTGGATGGATGGATGTATGGATGTTTGTTACCAAATCACGCCAGAACCGTTGGACAGATCTGGTTGAAATTTGGCACAGAGATAGATTATAGTCTGGAATTCACATAGGCTATTTTTATCCCGAAAAAAGGTACGGTTCTTGTGGGATAGTTTCGTTTTTGTTTTACACAGAGCAAGGGATAAACATAATTTTTGCACAGAGTTAATTGAAGAGTCTGAAAATGTCATAGGCAACTTTTTATAACGGAAAATGCATGATTTAGAAAGATGTAATAGCTTATGATGTCTCCATGGAGTATACCTTTTCTTCTAAAAATAACTTTCACGTGGGCGAAGCCGCGAGCAACATCTAGTAATTAATATCTGAAATAAGGAACTAACCAGAAAAGCATCTTATACAATTTAGGTTACTGTTAACACAAACGATCGTTGTCGGTTTTAATTAATTTATGATACAAAATCCTTTGTTCCTCGTTCTATAATTACGATTATGAAGATTGACGTTATCTTTAAAAAGGCATTATGCGTTTCATGACCCTTTCTGATTTTGTAATAAACGTAAAGTTTCTAAATATGAAGGTTGCGTGTGGTCTGCTATTATTTCCGCTTGAAGCCTCACCTTACTTGATATGGGAAGGTCGATAAAGGAACTTACGAGTAAATTTAAGGCCACGACCTTGCCATTCGTTCGTTATCGACTTTCACGCAGTAGCTATTTGAGTGCAAAGTGCACAGGTCCGAAGTGTAAATTGAAAATGTGATACTGAACCACTAAAACACTTATTTACCTAAGATTCATGTAAGAAATTAATTAATGTAATGTTTGAATTATTATTCCAAGAAAGTGAGGAAAACAACTTCGATAATATATTACACTAATCTTAATAATAAGCCGCTATCTCCAAAGGCGTTGACGTATTTCAACTTTGCAAATTTAAGAAGTTCACAAAAAGGGACCGAACTGTCCTCATTTTCTTTGTACCTGTCCATTGTAAACACTACGTGCAGATAAGATAATATTCATGTCAAAAACAAAGAACTGTCTTTTGCCTAGTAAAATAAGGGAATATAACTATCGAAAAATAATATGCTCTTTAGTCTTGTTGGTAGAGACACAATATGGGCAGTTTTGCTACAGCATTCCGAATAAGACCGGGGTAGTACCACGGAATAATAGAAAATCGACGTCAAATGGTAGTTTACAATTATGATTCGGCTGGACTGAGTTCTTCGAAAATTCAAATACTCAATACCTTCCCACTACAAACACCTTCATTTCGCAATGCTTGCATTGCGAAAAAATTGCAATTGCAATCCCTATTTCTTTAAGGTAGGAAACGTATCGATTATTCTTCCAGAATTCTGGGTGTTCTAAGACCGTGGAGATCACTTATTAGGTGACCCACTTCCATGTTTACAGGTCAGTGCTATATAAATACTAGATAGGTGAGCGGTGACTCCAGACACTATCTATTGTACTCATCGCCTCATTTGCGCACTCAATTAACCGCAATTAGTGACTCGTGATTCGCCATTAGCGAGTTTCTTTTGTTAGTCTTAGAATGACCACAAAATGCAAATTGTTTTTTTTTACCACGCCCACGGTATATTCTGTATTTGCTCCTATTTTTAGTTAATTGACTTTTATTTTGAGAACATGATATTGACGTTCCATTTACGAATTTTTTGATATTCATCCAGGATATTTTAATCTTGAAAATTTGAAAAAGATTGTTTTTTTAGACGACCACAGCTTGTCTGATTGTTTCAGACAAACATAGTACCAAGACCACCTAGATTATCGAATCACAAAGTCTTCTTAGGATCTCCCGGGACCGTCCCACATGCGCTGCAGAAGGCCACTGCGGGGTTTTTAGTCGGTACACCAGCGTAGGAAATTAGTTAGAGCCCCGATCTAGTAGTCCCTCGGGTAAACCATCATAACCGGCATAACCATCTCTTCTCCCTCGAGGTCGAGAAGGTATCCGTAACTTGGATTTGCCCCGCAGAGAAAAAGAAATCACAGAGTCTTGCAATCTATTGCGCGCATCAACCTAAGACAGATTTTTTGTAGCAGAGGTCAATAAACTATCATGTAAGTCACTTGATAGACACAGTAATAGAAGAATCATGTGTGCACCAGTCTTAAATATAAAGGAATGGGGATCGGGTAGGGGAAGAGATTGGGACGTACGGAAATGTCACTCGCCATATGAAACACAATGGTCTGTAGTATGTTAGATCTGTTAAGCTGGGGGACAGGATCGGTAGAGAGCTATCCAGAAGAACAGACGCGGAGACGATGGTAACTATGCCTAGGGGTAGGTATTAGGAATAAGGAGTTTATAGGCGACTAAATGATACTCCATTTTGACTTTCTATTGTTGCTTTTTTAATTTCATGTTTTGGAGATCCTCGAACCTAACCTTAAACCCTTTTATAGTTCTGACAGAGTCAACCAGTGGTTTTATTGCCAGTTAAAAGCTGACTAGCCCTGTTGAAGTTCAATGGCGGTTGGTAAAAATTTTGCATATTTATTTATTTATATAAAAAAGTACACCAACAGCATATATATCTTTAAGTTTTAAATACATTTTATGTTAACAATTGGCTGATATACATGCGAATTACAGGTATACACAACATTCAAAGAGTTAATATTAGTATATCTACACTAGGATCAGATTTGTACCTACATTATATTTAGTTCTCTACACATTCTCATTATGGGTGAGTTTAAGCCAATGTGTGTGCATATGCACCAAAAGTTATAATATGATCACGAAGGAAAGAGTTTATTATGTAAAATTGATATTTCCTTATTTCGATGTTCAATGCGTTGTCGGCGGATTTCATTTCATTTGATATTAGGTCCCAAATTTTACTAAATATGGTAACACAATACAGTGTAAAACTATTACAGACCACAGATTTACAGACGAAATGATTATTAGTAAATAATAATTTTTAGAAATTGTGTTTATTCTAAAAACAAATTTAAGAAATATTTATGTTCTATTTTTATGTTTCTAAAACACGTGTAAGGTTTTAATGTTTAACTGTAATTGTGGATTAGAGACGTTAGATGGGCGTAGCACTCAGCTGATTAAGCCTTCTTAATCCGGGCGATTTGCTCGGTGTGTGTTTGTTTTTAGAAAAAGAAAAATCGTGTGGATTTTGAAATGAAAAGTGTGATATAACAAAAAAAGGGCGGTCTGGAGGGCTTTCTAAAAAAGAGATAGGGAAAGATAGAGTAACGTCAAAAATGTAAGAGTAGGATAGATAAATAAACAAGTGAAGATTTTTTAATATAACTGCGAACGCAGTCATAATACGGGGATTACAGACAATAAACGTCTATTAATTTATAACAATAAAATATATGAATTCATATTAACCATTTCAATAATAAAACTTGGCACACTTTAATCCGTCTACAACTGCCACATTCATACCATACCCTGTATCTGTACTAGCGCTACAGCTTATAGCTGGATACTTCTTTAACTTACGTACAAACATTTCCATTTATTGTTAAATTGGGACAGTGAATAGTGAGATTCAGACGAAAATTACTTGAAATCTCTCAGATTATAATTCTTTGTTTGACACACACACAGAGAAGATCCATTAATAGCGTAGACTGTCTTTATCGAATTGACCTTTAACTTCCTTATATTTTTATCGATGTTATCTTAAAGGCGGCGAAATCTATTATTTTACATTTTGATTAATACATTAGTTCAATGTAAAATTATAATATATTAAGGTCATGTCTTTTAAATTATATTTGCGCCACCTTAACTTTTGTGCACAATTTCTGTAAATTGTTTATTCATATTTGTAGACGTTAGATACATTACAAACCTACCAGAATAATTAGCAACATGCATAAAATAATATATCATCAATTTTGTATTATGCACTGTACTGCTGGTAGTACAGCAGTAGTACATAAGCCTCCTCTACTAATGAAAGGAGTTAGGTGTTAGTTCACCTTACGTTGGAGGAGTGCCCAGCCTGGGATGAAGAGCGCAGCGCTCTCAGAGCAGTCGACGGAGGAGACCTCTCGCTGCCAGCCGTGATGTCATCCATGTTCGCCAGTCGGAGGTCCTGGAGTGCGGTTGCCTACTTCTGCGAGAGTGTCGTCTCGCAGAAGGAGAATGCCCGCGGAAAGAGTAGGACATTTGATCTTTCCCGCTGCTGAAGGAGACATAGGAAGCGCTGGGTGGACGACTAAGCGGCGTTTCCCGCCTTGTGGAATGGGGGCGTTCGAAGAGTTCCACCACGGTAACTTCTGTCTGTCGTACGAGGTGACTAATTAGGGCCATAAAGGTCGTGCTCGCAGCGGGGGGCTGTCACAGCACCCGTACAAATGCATACCCAATTTCGGTGCATCGTGAAGAAGGACAACCAAAACTTCAGACACCTTCAAAATTCTTGTGGTGAATTCTCAGGTATCCAAGTTTCCGTGCGGTGTTTTCTATTATCGTTTAAACTATCAAATACATATGTAATTCGACAAGTCAGAGGTGAATACCATTCGGACTGGTTTTGAATCGGAACCTTTTGCCTAGGGAGTTGGTACCACTTTATATTAATAAAATAAATAGCCCTTGACATATTTTGGAAGATCATAAAGACTCTACATTTTAAACATCACCGACCTTACTCAATATCAACTGAAACTATTTTTTTTTATCCTGGCACGGCAAAGTGACCGCACTGCACCTGATGGTAAGCGCAGTGCGGTACAATTAGAGTATCGAGTAGTGAGAGACGGTCTATCCCCCGCTACTCAACACAATCATGCCGGCCTGCTTCTTCACACTACGCCATGGGCAAGAAGGTGAAGAAGCGGTCGAGGGTCTATTGTCAGAGTCTCAGAAGGCCGCAAAATGGCCAAACATTGTACTCCAACTCTAGACCCCCGAGAAAAACCGGATGTACACTGGCTGATCCCGGAACGCGACACACTTGCGCGTGCCACTATGGCGGGTTTTACACCCTATGTACGGTGGTCGCTATCCGGGCGGATATGAATATCCTACCACCAGCAAAAACTATAATTTAACTGCTCCCTTCCGTTTGCTGATTCCCGTTCGAGCCCGGGAATCTTCCATTGCGGTTCTCGGCACACTGATTTACAAAAACCGATCGTCGGCACATTTACCGGCAACGGCTGAAACTAAGGTCTAAACGATTAAGGTTCAATATGCCTCTGGAAGACAATATATTCATATTTTTCCGGCTGTATCGTAACATAAAATTGTAAAAGCTCCAGACTAACAGCATATATTCATTCGAAAAAACCTTCTTATTAACTCAGTATATTTGTATAACTCAAATTCAATTGAAGTACTTGTCCCAGTGGATTATTTCTATAATAATCAAATTGGTTAATAGGTTATGGAAGACTGAAGTTTTAATTGTAAGAAAATGTTGCTATTGTTGTATGTATTACAAGTACGTTGTTTGAGTTTTAGAATAATTTTCCTTCAAGTTGAACAGCTGTTGAGCGTAGTTACAGTCTATTTATGTATACGAGGGAAGTACTTTATTAATAACTTATGTTTTTCATTCATCGTTGAGCCTAGTATAAACAATGGTTTCTTATGTTTTCGCGAATATTATACATTGAAATGAAACAACTTTTACGGAATCCGTAAAAAAAAGTGAAACTTTTTCTAGTAGTTTCTAGTATAAACAAATCTCATTTGGCCAAAAAGAGGAATATTTTCCAAAAAAAAAAACTGTGGATAAACTGTGATTTACAATGCGCCTTTATCGAAGTTGCTTGAGTGTTTTATAATGGCATACATGAATGATACGATGTACATCTATTTTCGATACACTTCATCTTATAGATTTTTTTGTAATAGAACGCATGCATGCACTTTATATTTCTCCGCCCGACCGCCTGTGCACGCTGAACATCAATTTATTAAAACTGCCAATTAAAAATATTCGCGTTGAGTAAGCCTGTAATATACCATAACGCGAAGCACTATATAATAATATTCCTGAGTATTTTAATGGATTTAAAGATATTCTTCGAAGCTCATATCGAGCGTTGTTGTTTTGTTAGTTACGTCAACGTCTGTCAATGCCAATCCAGAGGCACCGGTGATGCCGGGTGTAAGTGAAATTAGCTGTCATCGAATGGTCATCCATATATTAATAGTACTAATACAAACAAGCAGATACCACAGCAGTGATTCTTGCAATTGACGTTTGTTGCATCCATCGGTAGTCTATTTTTAAGAATCATTACAACTCTGGATAATTATCTTCTTTATGGCGCCGGTGTCTATTTTAAATAGTATATATTGGAGCTTGATCTTTGCATAAAATTTACCTTCAGAATATGTCTTGGAAAATTATAAATATTAATAATAAATACACCCAACAATCACATATAGTCATAGTTCTGACCTCACACTAGATAAAACCTGTAGCGTGGGTATCAACTACGAGAGACTACGGTCCCACAACACCCAAACCTGAAACCAATATCTGTCTGTCACAAAAACATTTATCTCGGTGCGGGAATCGAACCCACGGGCTCTCCTTTCACAGCTGGTTACTCGGCCGATACGCCACGGAGGCAATCGAAATAAGAATATGTATTACATTAAAAGTCTTTTATTCTGAATAAAAAGCTGACCACTTTTAATTGTGTATCAGCCTCTTTGGACTATTGACCGCAACATTTAAAAGGAGGGCACAAAATACGGTTCGCCACTTGAGAATTCGTTAGCATTAATGGTTCGGCCGGCCACAGATGTGACCATCCTACTACTGAATTACTTTATTGATTTTAATCACTAATGTTAACGTTTAATAAATAAAAATAAAACCCTCTTCAAAAAAACCCAGACACAACAATTATTTTTGGAGTCGGTGCCGGTGTTGTTTTCTTTACTTTTAGATTCATAAAAACCAAGTATGGATCTATTTTATATTTTTTTGTATGCCTTATTATTCTGTTTTTTCCATGTTTTGACCAATGAAATGACAAATGAAAAAAAAGTGTAACCAATTATTTTTTCTTTTTAATTGTGTCTGGGTTTTTTGAAGACGGTTTTATTTTTATTTAAAAAGTAATAATTTATTTTTTGCGTTTTAGTTGTACAAATATAAATTAGGTACGTTGGATAGAGTACCAAAAGAAAACACCGCTGAAAAAGTCACAGAAAAGCAAAATTCGCAGTTTCGTATATTCGGACAACATATTTTTTCAAGTTATTTTGGTTTTAAAAACAAACTACTCAACCGATTTTGATAAAAATTCTATGGGACCAATCTAGAAGCATATTCTCTGTAATAAAAGAAGAATTTTCCAAATCGGTCAATAAATTAGGGAGTTCTGAGATAACAAACATAAAAAAAATACACGTTGAATTGAGATTATCAACATCGGTTGAGTCAGGAGTAGGTAGAGGTGTAACACACCCAGATTTCATCAGCTACGTTATATTCTTTCATATTATTTCGGTGACTCCGTCGGAAGTCTTAAATTTATGCTACTGAACACTAAAAATGGGTAATTTTTAGTGTTCATTAGTCAACTCAATTACACTTTCTCATTCGAGATGCACGTATGGAAGGCCTTTCCATAATGTACCACCTACTCTATCCTACGTAACTATTTTATATTTGCACTCACTAAAAAGCAAAAAATAAATTATAACTATTTCAATAAAAATAAAACTGCCTTCAAAAAACGCAATAACAAAAAGCAAAAAATATTTGGTTACATATTAATTTAAAATATTTAAATTAGCTTTAGTGTTAAATTTTGTATGTAAATAAAAAAGTCTTTCAATTATTAAAATCTGTCTTTATTTATAATCGTCTGTTAAGATTATTGCAGTCGATTATGTAAATGTAACCAATTATTTTTTGCTTTGTAGTTTTTGGGTTTTTTTGAAGGCGGTTTTATTTTTATTTAAAAAGTTATAAAAAATGTTAAGCCAAAAGAAACGGTCGAATGAATGGTATCATAGGACAATTGACTGATTGACTAATTTGCAGGCATGACAGACGCGTTGAAGGGAGGGACGCCATTACATAGAATTATCCATCATTCGCCTAACGAGGGTTGGTTACATGAGCCGCGTCACTGAAGCTGTTGAATTAAGGAGCCAGAATTGGTTTTCACTTGACATTTACACTCGGTGCGTTTTTAAAGTCGAGTGGGATGTGGATCCACGACTTTTGCTTATCATATTTGGTTAGTTCGTCATATAATTGGACTTAATTATTACTCATCACTACATATTATAAAACAGTCCTCCGCCGCGTCTGTCTGTCCGTTTGCGATAAACTCAAAAACTACTCATCAGATTTTCATGCGGTTTTCACCAATAGATAGAGTGATTCATTAGGAAGGTTTAAATATATAATAGGCTATTTGAAAACTTTAAAAATACACTGCAAATTGTGGTCATCCTGTTAGACAATAGCTTAAAAAACTATATTTCACTTAATTTTAAACAAAATAATGTATATTTTTTGCAAATTAAACGAAATAAAATACAACATTTATTTAAAATTTTATCTGTGATGTGAACGCTCTGTGATTGGTTGCAACTCTGGTGACGTCACACGCAAGTAAACATAGTAGGGATGACATTGAGTGAAAAAAAACGATTTTTCTCACTTGAATAATAATCGATTTTAGAAAAGTCGATTTTTGATAAGAAAAATAATCGGTTTTTATCTTAAAATTTTGCGTAATATGTTTTTCTCTGTAGTAAGAAATTAATATTAACAATTTATTAGGAGTCTTCAGTTTGGCATTGAAGTCACCAATTTCACCGCTGTAGGAAGCCTTGGTACGAGACATAGCTTTCCCTATATTTTCGTACGTTGGGGCGTACACTTGTATAACCATCAGAGTATATTTTTAAGATAAGGTACGCCACTCGAGCTGATACGCTGCCAACTTTCACAGCGTTGCTTTTTAGTGACTTGTGGATAATAAATCCGACGCCACCTTGGGATGGTTGATGCCCTTCCCGGAAGTAGAGTAAGTGACCAGAATCTAGGGCCATCTTCTCCTCCCCCTGTGCCAGGTAATGTGACTTAGCTCTTCTTCCAACTCAGCGATGTGCTCGTCCAACCGCATGGAGCGTCCGTTCTACGTCGCCAAAAATAGCTTTTTGTGGTACCCTACCGTAGCCCGGGGATTGTAATGGGTGCCTTCAATGCCAATGTACAATAGTACAAGGACACGGCGAATCGAGGGTAGGATCATTCGGCTATGGGTGCAGGAATCACAGGGGGCAAATGCTAGTCAACTTTTTCGAGACCCGGCCTCTTTTTCATTCAGTCTTCTCTTCCAGAGGAAGTGACTTCATTATGACTGATAAGCGCCAAATATTCAGAGATGTCTCTGTGATCAGTAGGTGTAACACCAGTAGTGATCACCGACTGGTAAGAGGCACTCTGAATATAAAAGTTAAATTTTTTAATTGGTAAATTATTTTGTAGCTCATTACGATTACGATTGTCTTTACACGCTTTATACTAGCTACAATTGTATCCAAGTAGACTAAGTATATATGTAACGGAATCCTTCAACGTAATGTTCACCACCTTCAAGACATCCGATTTACTTGAATATTTACACACGTATCAAGGACCTATGATCACCAGGTTCACCAAGATATTAAAATATTAGGTATCATTTTAGATTATATTTTTTATGTGGTCTTAATTTGTAATCGAATATTTTATTATAAGTACGTTTGATTCTGTTTCGAGACTAAAAGCATAAAATAAATTGTATTTAAAAATAACACTCTTAATTAGCTAGCCGAACTAAAAAGTTGAAAATAATATTAATTTCATTGCGAAAAATTATAACTTAAAAAAAAACTAAAAAATATCACGTTTTAAGGTTAAGGTTTTCAAATATGATTCCAAGATCTTTGAATCTAATAAGTTCATTGGCACACTGTTTAACGAAGAAAGGATGTATGCCAGACCCTTAGAAGAGTCAAGATTTTTAATAAAAATATCGAAATATCGATATTTTGTTTCGATATATCAAACTCCGATATTGATATATTTAAAAATATCGATATATCGAAAATACGATATTTTTAAAAATATGAACATCCCTAGTTATTAGCTTGTTTACTTGCATGTGACGTCACACCAGCGCCATTACAGAAATAGCGTTTTTGCCGCGGTTTTGGAGATTTAAACTTTATCATTGATTTTTATTAAAAATACTGATTGTATAATCAATGGAGCCATCTTTAGCTATTACACCTTTCTATTTTTTGCTATCCCATAGGAAGCGTGCATTTTTTTGAGATAAAAAGTAGCCTATGTGCTATTCCAGACTATAATCTATCTCTGTGCCAAATTTCAACCAGATCCGTTCAGCCGTTCTGGCGTGATTGAGTAACAAACATCCAACCAAACATTCGCATCTATAATAGTAGTAAGATTGTGTTGGGTATAGTCCCCTGCCATGGTATAATTTATCAATATTTATCATATCCCTGATATTTATTTATCTTATAAAGTACATGATGGTATTTGATGGATGATGCCAAATATTAGGAAACATTAAAATAAGCATATTGCTGCTGTTACATATTAGTAATTCGTAATGGTATAAGTGCCAATTGACCGTATGTAATTATTGTATTGAATATATCATTAATCGGAATTAATATGAACATCGATGATGAATATGCACGAAATTTTTATATCCAAACCAATAAATATTAAGCAGTAATATTAACATCTGAAATTAATTACGGTAAACATTATAATAATATTTTCAGCTACATTTTAATAACTTTGAATGTTACTAAATACTCCATTCGGTTTGGGTACAAATTTTAATGTACGTTGTTAGTATCCTTAGTATACAGGTAAGTTTAGTGATGTACTGTGAGTCTCAGTTCATTCAATATTTTATAAAAAATATACTAAAGTGAACAAAGAGTTTCTATTATTCAAGATATATGTTCATTTATCACTAATACAAGATGTAATTATTGTACATACTCACGCCTCTAATCCCCGATGGGGTAGGAAGATGGATGGATGGTAACTTGCACCCACTTTTTTATTACGAATTTATTACGGTCCCATAATGTGATAGGGGGCGGGCCTATCGCCATACCGTGCACTATTCTATACTACGAGCTAATACTGAGATTGTATTTGTTTTAAAACTCAATGTTAAGACATTGTACTGTTTCATAGGCAGTTTCCTGTCGCCTTAAAATAAAAGTATTGTGTCTTTAACAAAGTCATTTTTGATAATCTGTTCATATCGCGTCCAGGGTTCAGTTCTTATGGCAATAGCCTAGGCCAGCTGATACAAGACTAATAAAATCTAAAAAACAAAATAATTGAATAGATGATTGTACTTTTATATCATTTCATCAAAATAGAACAAAGTTATAAAAATCTACATTATTGAATAAAATTGCCTGTTAAACCATGTGTCGTTGGGCGCACGTGTGAGTTGAGTAGGGACTGAAACACGATTATGGTAAAATGTATGAGAGTTTAAATATCAACTTGTAGGATTTAGAAAAAACGAATTTATAAAACTTTTAAACAGCAGCTGTTTTATCTGTTATTATTGTATTATCTTAATCAGCAATTAATATTGTATGAAATATCGAAACATTTATTTTCCTCTAATATTCTGTCGGTTATATTCATAATAAATAATTTTTTTTTAATGTACACATCGTTTAACTGCATTTACAGCATAGTTTACAGTTTGATATTACCTTAGTTGAAACAATAAAAAGATAAAGTTAAAAGGTACATATATAAAAGAGATAAGATATTGTGGTAGTCTGAATATATCTGTAGTTTAAAAGATATACAGTGTGTATAAAGCATTGACTTATATTCTACCGATAGACACGAACTGTCGAAGTAACAATATGTTCCAAATACCTTGTCCGCCCACTAATGCTATCTATTCATTTTACTAAGAACTATTTGGTAGTTAGAAGCGTGATAACTCCGTCACATTTTCTCGAACGGGACTTTCCGCGTGCTAAAACGGGACAAATTATATAATGAATTTTGTTCTGAAATATCTACTTCCCGTAGTCAGAATTGAAATTAATTTATATTTATTGATATTACGTTCTAAACGTTATGAAATTATGTTATTTACCTTATATACTATTAACAGTTTCACTGTAAATCAATTTAAGGCAGATTTGTTCGGGAATGTCGCTACAAATAACTAAAATTAACTCGACACTGAAAGATGCAATGTGGTGTGCATACTTAGGTGGCATGAAGCAAACTAACGTCGGTGCGGTGGTGACACCGCAACTCGGTGGAACATAACGTTTGTTCTGTCGCCGCATCTAGTATGTAGTACATATAGATCGCTGGTATAAAGAGTATATTTCACTATTAGGATTCCTTCGGCACACGCCGTTCGGTTCTCTCGTAAAAGAGATTGCCGACGTGTATTGAATATCATTGTAAAGTAGGATCACAAATCTACAGTCGTCATACAAATGCGTTGCGCTGTACATTTTCAGTTTGTGTCTACAATTTTGTATGACTTATTCTTTAAATAAAACGGTAGGCAGCGGCTTTGCTGTGCCCTGGTATTGCAGAAGTCTATGGGCGGCGGTGACTACTTACCATCAGGTGGCCCGTCTGCTCGTCTGCCTATTGAGGCACTAAAAAAAAAATACATTTCAACTTTTAATGTACCTATGTATTAGGGCAATGGGGCAAGTAGGGTTCGATGCCCGGTCGGGTAAAAATTATGATATGTTTTCCTATAACGAAATACTCAGTACCAGCCCAGAGTTTGCTATTGTGCCCGGTATGCCGATAGGGTCGCCCCCTCGCATGATATGATATCATGAGACGGTAATAAGCTCGGTGAAATGTGGGTGCACTTATTTATATATTTTTTTATTGCATAGTCCGACAAACGAGCCAGTGGGTCACCTGATGTTAAGTGATCTCCACCGCCCATGATCATCCACAATACCGAAAGTATCATGTATGCGCTGTCGGCCTTAAAGGACAGGAATAGGGATTAGGGAAGGGAAGGGGGAATCTGGGCCTCCGGATATCTCACTTACCATACGAAACGCGACAGTAAACTGTCACTTTACGTTGGTTTTCTGTGAGACAGTGGTACTACGCCGGTCGAGCCGGCCCATTCATGCTGCAGACAAATATGTCTACAGCGTGGCTCTACCACTATATATGATGTATTTTGGCTTTAGAATGTTTACATAAGATAATCGTGTATCTTATTACTGTCTCATCTTGTACTAAAACTTTGTATAAATGTTATTTAACCATAAATCTTATCATTCAATTACGTTCAAAGTTTAAACATTTAGCGCAGACAGCAACGCTTGATTCGATTTGCATTCGGAATCGTGTTCGAATGTGTAAGTTAGCGCTTCCTCGTGGCAAATGTAATTTTGCAAGTCCAGTACATATTAATATAAGATAGATATGCGCAATAAATTGCGAGATAAATGTATGATAAATCAAGATTAGGTGCGTATTTTTCCGAGTATATAATAACTAGATAAAAGGCTGTACCACCTGAGCCCGTCACTTTGCCGCTTCGTATAGAGAAGAATAATTCCGTCACCATATTTTATGTTAATAAAGTGATAAAAAGGTAATGAATCCTTCAGATTTACTAAATATATTTTATATTATGATATACACTGCTCAACAAAGTCTATGGAACAAGGGAAAAATAGTGTTTATTTTAAACTCAATATTTTTTGTCTTAAATGTTATACATCAATAGAAGCGTAATTTGATATTCATTTTAATTTTGCAATTTGATAAAGGACTTGTTAGTGAAAAAATAAAAATTTATAACAAAAAACTAACATAGTGCTGGAACCAAAAAAATACAAGTTTATCTAAATAAAAAAAAACTAAAACATAAGTGGGTTCCCTATTGAAAACCAGCGCTGCAGTATGGGATAGCCTGTACTGCAGCTTGAAGCTGAATAGGGACTCCCATTGTTGGTGCGAATATTATTATTATTGTAATATTTTTCTTTTCTTTATATGTGTTAGTTCTTTGCGTACCAACAATAAAAAATCTTTTCTATTTTTCATAAGTAAAAATTAATTAAAAAGAATATTCCTAACTACTTTTTAATAATCTCTTGGAACTCCTAAGGCATTAGCGACGGCTCTACATCGGTGTGGCATACTGAAAATGAGGTTATCAACTGTCGCCTGTGGAATAAGGCTCCATACTTTGGAAAGGGTGAAAAAAGTTCTTCTTCGGTGTTCAAATTTTGGGGAAAATTACTGAAAGCTCTTTTCCCGAGCAAATCCCACGTATGCTCAATGGGATTGAGATCGGCGGACTGAGCAGGCCACTCTAATATCACCGATATTGTACTCGCGGAACACATTCATCACCAGCCTTGCGGTGTGTGCACGTGCATTATTATGCATGAACATGAAAGTTTGGCCGAGTTGCTGTCGATGAGGTATGACCATGGGGTGCACAATCTCGTCACGATATTGCTCCGCATTTAAATTGCCTCGTATCCAAACGAGATCTGTTCTTCCACCTAGGCGAATTCCGGCCCAAACCATTATTGTTCCGCCTTGATAAGGATGAACTACCTGAGGATTCTGGAGTCGACTCTGGCGACTAGGAACTCGCCAAACATGCACTCTCCTTGAACCGGGATGAAATTCGCGATGAAAATCGAGACTCATCCGAAAATAGTACATGTGCCCACTGATTGTTGGTCCATCGCTAATGTGTGTTAGCTCACAATAAACCACGCCCTCGATTTCCACGTCGCAGGGCTAGAACTCTTAGCGGTCTGCGAGCGTGAAGATTAACTTCATGTAAGCTTCTTCTGGCAGTTTCGTCACTGATAATCACTTGGTGCTGGGACTGGAGTCCTCCTACCAAATGGCGAGCTGTAATCTGGGGCTGCCTCCGTGCAGCGTTTTGCTAAAACGGTCTCTCTGGGTAGTGGCCCTGTATAGTCGTCGGTGACGATCGGCTACATCTCCTGTAGCCCTTTAGAGTGCCCATAATCGACAAATTACGCTTGGTTGCGTGTTAACAGCCTCCGCGGTTTCGTTGACTGTGATGATGATGATTTCGTGTGCCTCCAACATACCCACAGCTCACAGCAGTGACATAACGCCCAAGAGTCACAAAAATTACAAGGAAGTAGCGATATTTGTTTTACACAAGAAAAAGAATCGAAAACTTACAATATCTCTCAACTTTTGACGTAAGAAAATCCCGTACTCTGCGACCAAGTAAAAGAAATGGCTTTTTGATTTTAAATTTATAACTTTTACTTAATGCACTTTCAACTTACATTTTTAAGTTTTAGTGCCCAGTACTTTTTTAAAGTGGGTTCATAAATAAGTTGATATACTTGGATTGTTCCCTTGACTTTGAGCAGTGTATTTTACAATCCAATAACACATTAAGACAGTAGTGAGTGAGTATATACAGTCCATAAAAAAACTCTAAGAGCCCTATGTTAGAAGATAAAAGTAGAAAAACCAGTTAAAAGCGAAGTGATGGCCGTTAGAGCAATAAGTATTACACCGCAGGAAAAGCACTTGGAGGCCATTCCTCGTTGCCAGGCACGCAATTGTCTATTTTTTAATTTCCTGCCAACATAACAAACACGATGAAAGTATACTGCTGTCATTTTGAGGTAAGTATTAATTTTTTTTTCTATCGTTGTTAAATGTAATATTTTTTTAAAGTCTTACTTTGTGAACTATTGTCTTTTTTTATCATTGGTTTTCTGGGAAAAATTACCTTGCGTAAGAGCCTTTTGTCTTTAAACCTTAAGAGCTTTATTGCAAAACGTTGATTAATTTTGAATTAAGTCTAAGTCAACAAGTTATTATGGGTAGCCATGACAACCAGTTTAAATAAATCTGGTTTGACGATAATAAGATAGTTATGATTACTATTCCTATATTTAAAAATAAAAACATGATAATCAAAATTAAGTTATGCCTAATAGTCTAATGGATATCAAGATCGATATCGATTAATAGGCGGTACACAACATACCATCAGGCGACCCAGTTGCCGATCTTCAGATGGAAATAGTTTTATATAAAAAAGGGTTTATAGTCCTAAAGGTTAGGCTTAAAATATTGCGGAGTGTATTTGGTCAATATCATGGATTAGTCTTGATCCTTTGTAAGCTGAGTGCTTTACATTGACTCATGTTCAGAATATCCACTTTGCTTGTATAAAACACCGAAAACGAAATAAGATGAAAATGGCTAGAATAAATACAAGAGTAAAAGTGTAAACGTGTGTATTATAAAATTAAAAATCCATAGATAAGATTTAAAATGTAGTAGCACTTTCATAAGTGAACAATGTGAGACAATGCAATTAGTTTGTCTTACCTTATTGTTTTAGTTAAATGAAAACAGTAGTTCCTTATACTACTGTTAGTACTTTGACTCATACATTTATTAAATCAATATTTGGACATAGAATAATACTAAAACGTCAATACGTATTAATATATTACGAGTAATTATTTATAAAAACAAGCCAACCGCTACAAATATCAAAAACACATCAGACAAATTATGAGATTAATTAATTTTATTACTCATGATTTAATTGTAGACGAAACGTTTTTAAATGTTAATGTCTAACAAAATCTTAGATATTCAACCATCACATTTAGGCATTTCCAAATGAATTAGAATATAAAATGATATTAGAATATACTTGCAGAAGTCTATGGGCGGCGGTGACTACTTACCATCAGGTGGCCCGTCTGCTCGTCTGCCTAACGAGGCACTAAAAAAAAAAAAAAAAAATATATATATATATATATATTATATACCTCCTGGGGTCATCAATTCCATAGACGTAATAAGCACCGATAGCCTAGTTGGTTGCGGTACGGACTGTCAAGATGAAAGTTGTATGTTCGAAACCCAAATGGCATACACCTCTGACTTTTCTAAAGTTAGTAGAGGAGGCTCGTGCCCAGCAGTGGGACAATGTTAAATACAGGGCTAGTATAGTATAGTATCGGCGGACTACTTAACGAGAAACTTACCATCTGTGTAGTATGTTCTATACAAAGTTGATACATAAGTCCCTGAAGAGAAAAGCGTTTGGGCTCAGTAAAATCGTAATTGATTATTAATACGTAGGCGTATGTATATACTAGCGATCGAGCCCGGATTCGCATGGGTGCAAATTACATTTAAAAAATTGCGAACAGCTTAATAGGAAGACAATATTTTGTTGATAAATTTAAAAATACCATGATCGTGAGGATTTCTGTAAGTATTATAACTAAGCCTACGTAGGCCATAAAAGTATTTTTTTTGGCGACTTGGTTCCGAAATATTTTATTATTTACACATACGAAATTTTAATTAGGATGTACTATAATTATAAAACTTCCAGGAAAATTATCTACGTGATGGTGAATACCTTTTCAAAATCCGTTGCGTGGTTTAGAAGGAGTTAGCGGATAAACAGACAGACAGAAGCTGAGAGAGACTTCATTTTACACTATGTATAGATAGAAGTATATAAAAGTTAGCATGTATAGTTTGTATTGTATTGCGTAACTTATTGTTGTTAACAGCCTGAGTTATTTATTACTTATTATACATACAGCTGTTGCAATGTAGTGAAGTTTACACAAAATTCCGTACCGTTTAAGACGCTTCGTCTGTTATTTAATTATGAGTACGTTCATCTAAATCAGTGCGGACTTTGACGTGATGGTAATTCAGTTTAAATATCAATTTTCGTAGATTTCGTAGATTTACATTATCACAAGATTACTTAAATAAAGTCTTGCAATAATAGTAATAATACTAGCCCTGTATTAAACATTGTCCCATTGCTGGGCACATCTACTAATGAGAGGGGTTAGGCCTTAGTCCACCACGCTGGCCTATTGCGGGTTGGTAGACTTCACATACCTTCGAAAATCTTATTGATAATTCCTAGGTATGCTGGGTTCCTCACGATGTTTTCCTTCACCGTTAAAGCAAGCGATAATTAAATTTTTATTATTAATACACACATCACTTTAGAAAAGTCAGAAATTTATGCTTCTTGGGTTTGAAACATACGACTTTCGTCTTGACAGTCCGTACCGCAACACTTTTCACTCCACAATTATCACTGCTCTATCTGCTATCTCTTGCAATTCCATGTTAGAAAAACTTATGATAACAGTACATCAACTATTTAGAATCATTATTATTTAATGTACTTAGGTATAGCACGGTGTTGTAATAGTTTTCTAAACACTAAGTCCCAAGCTTGTTTATTGTTAAAGTTTCTAACTGAATTCAACGCGGTTCGGATACGGTTCATCAATTTCAATCGGCACTGTATATTATAATCGTTTATGCCAATAGACTTAGGATTTGATTAAATTCTGACAGTTTAAAAAAAAAAACATGCAAAATGTATTGTTTACATAATTTTTTTAAAAAGGTTTTTTTAGTGCCTCTATAGGCAGACGAGCAGACGGGCCACCTGATGGTAAGTAGTCACCGCCGCCCATAGACTTCTGCGATACCAGGGCACAGCAAAGCCGCTGCCTACCGTTAAAGGATCTAAGAATTTTAAGTTTTCTATTAGCAGTCTCAGATTATTTATTAGGCGACATACATGATATAGGACTTTGTCATGTTACACAATATTTGTATATGAACTTCTACACAAAAAGACATACAGTAGGTAATTAGTCGCCATTGTTTTTATTCAAGGCTTTTGTGTGTTGAACGCGAGTGTTTCTAATTTTACCACGTTTGTATTGGTTGTTGAACTTTCATTATATCACAAAACCCTACAGATCGCTAGTGAACTCGAACAAATCCGTGGATTAACGGAGACACTCAGATGAAGCGAGAGTACAATGAAATTATAACATAAGTATTTAATTTCATTATACTTTCGCTTACTAACTTCTAACTAACCACTTCGAGTACTTGTATAAGTAGTGAATTTTTTATTTGATGTCTCATTTAGGTTTAATTTTCATTCTAGATATAATAGTCCTAAGCTTTTACTATGCTACCAATATCGTAAGTTGTAGTGTACGAGGAAGTTGTAGTCCCAAATATTTGAAGATCACACAAACAATTTTTTTGGAGCCAGGTTTCACAGCCGACTACTCGCTCACTGTCCCATGGAGGTTATGTACAATATAATATTACTCAAATGGACGTATTTGTAAAAATAAGTATATGATAACAAAAGCAAATTATTTAGACGGTAAATGTTTTTAAACTCTCGAGATTTGTATATTACGCGATTAATACAACTTTTTTTTTTTATTCTGGCGCGGCAAAATGACTACACTGCACCTGATGGTAAGTGCAGTGCTGTACAGTTAAACTATCAAGTAGTGTGATAAATCAGTCCCCCGGTACTCAAAACAATTAAGGACCCAGGATCATAGAAAGGAGGGAACTCGATAGCTGGCAAACTGTTCCAGAGCTTGATGGTACGGCAAAAATACGAATTTGCCAAACCTCTTGGTTCGGGCCGGGTTAGTAGTCACCACGAAGCTGTGGCTCCGCAAGCCAGTACGCGTGGTTCTGGTATGGAAGGGAGAGGATGGGATAAGATCAACCAATTCTTCAGAGCATTCGCCATGATACAGACGGTAGAACACGTTAACGAGGAAATATCCCTACGCAGCTGTAGTGGCTCCAGGCTGTTACTCACGTCTGCATCATTCACAATGCGAATGGCCCGCCGCTGCAACCCATCCAGGGCATCGAGAAGGTACCTTGCGGAACCGTCCCAGAGGTGCGAGCAGTATTCCATTCCCGGCCGCACCTGCGTTTTATATAAGCGGTAGAGTTGACCAGGCGTGAAAAACCACCGCACCCTGTTCAGGATTCCGACCCTGAGTGAAGTGTCGGATATTACGCCCTCGATGTGACTCCTTGGATTAAGATCGCAGCGGATATCCATAACTAGGACACTAAGGCCATTCCGCATTGCGAGTGGAACACCCTGAAGAACGGGGATGGGAGAAAACGGAGACTTCTTGCACGAGAACGCGCACACCTGGGTTTTCTTGGCATTAAACTCAACCCGATTCCTGGTACCCCATGATGAGATGAGATCCAAGGTCTGGTTGAGCTCAACGACAAGATCCTCGCGTCTCCTCTCAGTATCCGCCCGGCAACCAGGAGGCTTGTTGCTATAACGCCCATGAACCGTGCTGTCGTCTGCATAGCAATGAATGTTGCCAAGCGACAACATATCATTGATATGCAGAAGAAACAAGGTGGGCGAAATCAAAGAACCTTGTGGTACTCTGGCATTTACTGACATGAGCTGCGAAGCGTGTCCAACTTTCTAATTTGATTTTTAGACGGTAACTTTGCATATTTTATAGTTATTATGTATCTAATAATGAATTTCTAAATTACTTTGTTGTTTCAATGTTACTTTGCATTATATCATTTTTTGCATTCTATAAATGTTAACAACCATTAAATAAAGGGATTCTTCAACTCACATGAGGGCCGTATGGTGGACTCTTAGTTTTTTTTTACAATAATGGAGGTCCGTGCCCAGCCGTGGGAAGTGTATACATGTACAGCAACTTACCCAAGTTTAATTTTAACTAGATAAATTACATAGTACATTAAAAGCGGGTTTTTATGAAACCCAAAGGGACAAACAAAGAAACCTTTTTTATTATAGATGTAACCAGTTTTGCAGATTAAATATAATGAATAGGTTTTTATTATAATTTTGATAATTATGTAAACCTTGTCATTGAACTTACCTTTCGGTCCTGGGATCCTGGAAAGTCAAAACCTGTTACTGTCACACTTACAGTATTGAATAAGAATGACACGTATGACACCACTTCCTTCAACATTTGTATATCTATTGGTTTTTTTTGCATATTACTCAATGAATGTCATTCCAAAGACAGCGAGGGAAATATTAATAGCGGTGTTAAATATAAGTACCTATGTATTACTACAAAAAGCTGCCTTTTTTCAATCATGAAATGTGACGCTTGATGGCTACTATAAAACACCTTTATTAATGGCTGTCGATTCTGGAATAAAGTTGGCAGATATTCGTCCTCCAGCCAGTGGCACTATCTGAAGATTTATTGCAACAGCTTTCTTGTTTTATGGCTCATCTAACGCGTTCACATAGTTTTAGCTACGGCTTTTCCATTCTTATCCAAATATATAGTTGATTTTATGGAGCATACATCCGAATCGGAATTCTTGTATGGTTTATTAGTCGTTTATTTTGTTTTTCAGTTAGTTCTGTAACGTCAACAAGCATTGTAATCAAATAAAACTTACCGATTAAGAACTTTATAATTTAAAAACATGTGCGCACATGAGTACTAAGGATAAAGGTTTTTTTTTCAGATTGACCTTTGTAATCTTTTAGTTGTATCATACGACTCGTATGCCTGTCTGCACTATGCTTGACAACGCCTAAGTTCACGCCCACTTCTCTAGGACGTACTGAATCAGAAAAAATCGTTGCTGAATGAATAATGCTTAGGACATGTCCTAACGTCACGACATCGATTTTCGTCTAAGCACTAAGTAACTATCTAACATGCGTCAATATTTAAAACTAACACGAACATAATTTGTTAATATAAATGAAAATTATGTTTTACACACACATACACTCACGCCTGTAATCCCCGAAGGGGTAAGCAGAGGTGTTGCTTTTCGCTGAATTTCGGTCCTATAATGTGATAGGGGGCGAGCCTATCGCCATACCGGGTACAGTTTCCAGACTCCAGGCTAATACTGAGAATTTCAAGATAGAAAAACCCAATATTACTTTACCCGACCCGGGGATCGAACCCGAGACCTCGGCACAGCAGCAGTCGTAACGCATGCGCAATTACAACTGCGCCACCGAGGCAGGCAGTCAGTATGTTTTACACGATTATTTTTTCATGCATTTTTGGACCCATTTTTATATTTAGCACTAATTTTGTTTGGTTTGTTTACTTCTAGAGCTCTCTGAAAATGATAATAAGAATAGGAAGCCGCCAATACAAAGAGTTTATTTGTTTCATTCTTTCTTTTTATATAAAAGAAAAGGCAAAGGTTCTCCACCATGCAGCCTTGTATGTCGTTATTTTTTCCAAATATACAAAGACTATTATACTGATTACACTAGATATAGATTGCCAATAGATAATTATAAATAAAAGCTGCATTCAAATAGTGTTTTATTACCAATTAAAAAGTTCTTATTCACAGAAAACTGTCTTATTCATTAGTTTGCTTACTTAAGTGAAAGCAGTAACGGCAAACATAGTATTTCCACGTAATCTATTTGACGCAGACGAATTTGATGTCTATAATTGATTTAATTTAGAAATTTCTTAGTTAAGCTTTTACTTAGCTAACTTTAGTGCAGACAAGCATTAAGTAAGAGTTAGCCTTAAGTATAGATGTATATAGACATCTTAAGTGTTTCAATCTGTATGAAACCAAACGTGTTTCTATTATATTACGAACTTCACAAGTGCAAATAATGTGAAACACCATGGAAACATTTTGGAGGATATTTTAAAATTCTTTACTTCATGAAAAGACATTTTTGTGTGTTCGTGGTAAGTCTTATTGTGGTAAATCCGATTGAAGACTAAATCAGATTATGCTTGAATTAGATGTTGCGTAAGAAATTCTACTTCCAGTCCACCTGCAATGTCTATTTAGATCTATATCTATAGGGTTATCTGTGAGTGTAGCCCATTAATATCCGACAAAATAGTTCCATTTTATTGTTCCGTAATTCAGTTATGATAATCTGTTTTTGTTGGAATCTCACAATATTGTACTGACTACATGTATGCATAGCAAGTTAAATCCGCGTACAATATGAAGATTAGTTTGGGTCTCATTTGAATAGTTTCTCAATGTTTTATACAAACCATACTAACAATTTAATTACAAAGGATTGTGTGTTTAGGTGACTTAAGTTCATTACAAATAGTAAATCCGTTTCTTGGGACCGATAATGCATTTAAAGGTGTTTACATGTGAACATCTATTTATTATACAAATCAAAAAATCTAATATTTATTGAATCCATGAAATGTTTACATCATTTAGATTCAGTAAATTTTTACTCTAACGCCAGTTCAGAATGCTGTTTCGCTAAAGAAGAACGGGCAGGAAACTCCAGCGTTGCTCTTTTCACACCGGTTAACAATATTTGGTCATACAATTAGTAAACGATTTCAGGTAAATTACATTAGATTAGAGCAGCTCAATGTATGTTAAGTTTTTTTTATTCTGGCGCGGCAAAGTGACCACACTGCACCTGATGGTAAGCGCAGTACCGTCCAGATAGAGTATCAAGTAGCGAGAGGCAGTCTATCCCCCGCTACTCAACACAATCATGCCGGCCTGCTTTTTAGCAGGTTAGCTGTGTTTAAGTTGCCTTATTGCAATATTGTGAATAAAAATCATTACAAGACCTAGTGCCGCACATGACCATCGTGAGTGATGAAAATCTCGATTTCTTAAGGCAGTTGCTCTTTACTGAAACAATCTGAGCAGACCAGTCCACACGAGCCACACTCGGTCACGAGTAATGACGCATGTGTCAGCCATTGGCCTCCTCAACCATGTTACAGGGAAGAGACCGACTTGGCACATGGCGCCGCAGCAAGCACAGACACTTTAGCGAGCATGACATACCCAGACTGAATACAACAATTAAAATACTAGAAAAACATGAAGTAAAGTCATGTAAGGCATATAAGTTTGCAATGTTAAAGAAATAAAATATATTGGCTTTACTTAAAGTAAATAAAGTTCTCAATAATAATTGAATGGCTACGCTTCTAAGTAATAGGATAACTTATTCCCAAGCCTTTCGGTCATCTAAATATTCAGAAATTTTGTAATAGGCTTTATTACTTAGTTTTCGCTTAAACTATTAATTTTTAATAGCTTTAAGCATCTTTCACTGAGTTCTTTAATATGATTGGGAACCTTATTGTCAAAGCGTATACAAAGACCCTTGAAAGAGTTGCTGATTTTGTGGAGCCTTGTTTTATAACGAACAAGGTTATTTTTGTTTCTAGTATTTACACTGTGGACATCACTAATTTTAGGAAATTGTTGTATATTCTTATGAACATACATTAAATTAGCGAATATAAATTGTGATGCTACTGTCATTATATTAATTTCTTTCAATTTTTCTCTCAAAGAACTCCTAGAAATTAGCGAGTAGATAGATCTTATAGCTCGCTTTTGGAGAGTAAAGATGATATTGATGTCAGCAGCACCACCCCATAGTAAAATCCCGTAGCACATCAAACTATGGAAATGCGCAAAATAGACTAACCTAGCCGTGTTAGCGTCAGTCAACTGACGTATTTTACTCACAGCATAAGCTGCGGCACTTAATTTCTTGGATAGTACAGATATGTGAGATCCCCATTGAAGTTTGGGATCTAATGTTATGCCTAAAAATTTGGTTGTCTCGACAAGACTCAATCTATCCCCATTCTTTTTTTTTTTTTTTTTTTTACCTAAATAGGCTTGCGTTTGACCACTATCTCGCCTGATGGTAAGTGATGATGTGGTCTACGGTGGAGCACGCTTGCCTAGAAGATACCTATTCACTCTTGACTTAAAGATACCCAGATTATAATTTTCGGGAAATATAGACTCCGGCAAAGAGTTCCACTCTCTAGCGGTGCGCATGATAAATGTACTAGCAAAACGCTTCGTGCGCGCTGGTGGAATATCAACCATGTACCGATGACGCTTCGCCGAGTCTCTTGTCGTCCGAAGATAGAAAGGGGTTGGGGGAATTAAATTGTGTAATTCCAAGGCACACTCGCCGAAATGTATCCGGTAGAAAACCGATAAACTAGCAACTTTTCGTCTGTGTTCAAGGCTTTGCAGCCTTGCCTCGACTATGGAATCGTTGCCTATGAGCCTCTTGGCGCGTCTTTCGATGGCCTCCAACGCCTCAAGCTGGTACTTGGCCGATCCATCCCAAAGATGAGAGCAGTACTCCATGCACGACCGGACTTGGGCTTGATACAGATCGAGCAGCTGTCCCGGCGTGAAGTACCGTCTCACCTTCGCAAGGATAGCCAGCTTCTTGGCAGCCAATTGAGCTTTATGCTCAATGTAGGAGCCAAAACTGAGAGTTGGAGACAAAGTTACGCCCAGAATCTCCAGGTGGTCAGTTATCGGTACGGACACATCTCTGAAAGTAGGAGTCAGTTGGAAGGGACTCCGTTTAGCAGAGAATAGACAAGCCTGGGTCTTAGTGGCATTAAACTTGACCAGATTGGCATCGCCCCAATCGGAGACTGCCTTTAAGGACAAGTTCAAGCGTTCTACCAAGGCCTCCCTGAGGGACTGGACTTGGACTCCACTGGTTCGTGCATTAGATATGTAACTTTCTACCACTGTGCTGTCGTCTACGTACCCAAAAGTACCGGGCTTAAGCAGATCATTGATATGCAGCAGGAATAGAGTCGCAGAAAGTACCGACCCCTGAGGTACCCCGGCATTGATAGCCAATAGATCGGAGGAGCAGCCATCAATGACCACTCGAATCAATCGTTCCCTCAAGAAGTCCGATATCCATGCACACAATCCAGTGGGCAAGCCATATGAAGGAAGCTTGCTTAAGAGGCTATCGTGCCACACTCTGTCGAAGGCCTTCGAGATGTCGAGTGAAACGGCAAGCGCTTCCCCATGCCTCTCGACAGCCTCGCTCCAGATGTGAGTGGCATACGCTAGAATGTCTCCAGTTGACCGGTTTCGGCGAAATCCGTATTGTCGGTCACTTAGGAGGTCATTCGCTTCTAGGTATGCCATGAGTCTGCCATTCAGTACACGTTCCATACTTTTGCAAAGTATGGACGTAACCGAGATGGGCCTATAGTTGGCAGGCTCAGCACGACTACCTTTTTTGGGCACGGGTTGCACGTTAGCTTGCTTCCAGGCTTTAGGCACTTGCCCAGTGACCAGAGAGAGACGAAACAGGCGAGTCAGAATAGGAGAGAGCTCAGGCGCCTTGTGCGCCTGAGCTCAGCTTGCTGCCTGAGCTTTTCAGTACAATTGCTGGAATCCCATCTGGGCCATTGGCTTTATTCACGTCCAGATTACGCAGCGTTCTTCTTACCTCAGTCTGACGAATGCGAATTTCCGACATATGTGTCTCGCAAACTGGTAGACTAGGAGGGACTTCGCCAGCAGTGTCTAAACGCGAAGATTCAGCAAAAAGAGAAGCAAACAAGTTTGCTTTCTCTTCAGCAGAGTGAGCCAAAGACCCGTCGGGTCTCAGCAGTGGAGGAAGTGAGGGGCGACGGAAGTTCGATTCAACTGATTTTGCCAGGGACCAAAACGCTTTACTGCCCGCTGGGTATGAAGCTAGTTTCTTCCCAATTTGGCTTATGTGGTCAAATCGAGCTTGCCGTAGAGTCTTCTTGCAGGATTTGGCAGCCTTGTTAAATGCTCTCTTCTTTAAGCGCAAGTCCTTTGCTTTGCGGTTTCGAGCATCAACCCATGCCAGGTATGCCGCATGCTTCCGCGCTTCAGCGCGTCCGCACTCAGCCCCGAACCATGGGCGAGTCCCGCCTGACGTTGCTACGTCAGAGAATGGAATGTAGTACTCCATACCCTGACGCAGCACATCCGTCACAGCATCCGCGCAAGCTGAAGGGTCTTCAGAAGAGAAGCAAGTGGGGCGCCAAGGATAAGATGCAAAGAAAGCTCGCATCTCATCCCAATCTGCTGACTTGTATCGCCACACCCGCCGGGTGCCTCTAGGGCTGGAATCGGGCGGTGAGTAGACAGATACAGATTTCACCAGACAATGGTCGGAGCTACCCAAGGGTGATGAAACCGACACTGAGTAGTGGTCTGGATCAGTTGTCAACAGAAGGTCCAAGCAATTGGCTGTGTGCATGTCAACATCCGGGACCCTTGTTGCCACCTGGACCAACTGAGTGAGATTTTGCGTTAGCGCTAGCTTCCGCGTTTCTCTCCCAGCATGGTCGGTGCACTGGTATGGGAAAAGCCACTCTTGGTGGTGGGCATTAAAATCCCCCAGTAGCACTAGTTGTGCACAAGGGTACCGCCTTTGTGCCGCATCCGCCGCCTCACTAAGGTATTCTGTGAGCCTAGTCGTCTCCTGATCTCCGCTGTGCGACCGGTATACACAGGAATAAAGAATTTTCTCAATTCCTGTATCCACCAGTACCCAAATAACAGAGAATCTGGGATCTTCAAGATTACAGAGACGCCGACAACAGATGTCATCACGGGCGTACAAGCACACACCCGCATGTGGCTTAAAATTGTGCTCCAGAGTAAACCCTGGGTAAGAAAGGTACGCCACGTCAGACGGACATCTTATCTGCGTCTCTGAGAGGAATAAGAGAGCGGGTCTTTCAGTCTCCAGGTGGTGATGGACCGCGACGAGATTTGAGTGCAATCCTCGGATGTTGGTAAGGTGCACTTTTAGTGAGAGGGAGTGCTGCCGCTGTGGAAACATTCTCTTATTCTTAGTAGTTTTCATGTTTTTTGGAAGAGCGAATGAAGGTAGGAAGACGGTAGTGGAACGAGACTTAATGCTGTTAACCTTCAGACACAAGATGAAATACCACACAGAAGGGGGACTAGTCTGGAGACTGCGGGGACGCCCGAGCCCCCCCGGGATGTCCATCGGGCCCTCTCATCCGGTCGCCGACCGGCACGATGGCGCATCCCGGGATTTTTCGTCAGTTGGCGGGGCAGCCTTTCGTGTGTGGCTAGCACACTACTTGGGCCCCCAACTACCTGCGGTCGGCCAGCGGTGCACCGTGCCTCGGATCCCGCTACCCTCCACGACTAGTCTCCCAATGCGGCGTTATCAAATTGCGTCAGATTAGCCCAACCGCACTTAGCAACTATTCCGACCCGTCTCCCTAAATGGCATCACCGAACATCGCGCCGGAACACGGCAAGCCGTTTGGCGGCACGGCTTTGTCCGGTGGGTGGTCACTAGCCACGGCCGAAGCCTACCACCAGTAAGATGTGTCACTCATTTAGCACTACCCAGGGGTCACGTGTAGGGGAACTAGAGTAAAGCCTACGGACGCGAGTGACAATAACCCCCAAAATTCATGAGAATATTGGCGTCGATCTTCTTGACATTAGGTGTTAAAAATCTTATACATTTGGTTTTCTGACTATTCAATAGTAAATTATTAACGCTAAACCAATGTACTATTTTTGTGAGTGTGTTGTTTACATCGTCAAGAACAGAATTATGTCGGCTTACTTTAAATATTAAAGAAGTATCATCTGCAAACAACACTACCTCACAGTTGTCCCTTATGCAATAAGGTAAGTCATTAATATAGATTAAGAATAGAAAGGGTCCAAGAATCGAGCCTTGTGGAACTCCAATGGTAACAACAGACCCAGGAGACAATTTTCCATTGACGTCCACAATATATTAATTAATTATAAATGTAATTAACACTTAATGTACAATTTGTAGGCGGCTGTGAAACGAGAGGCCGTGGGTTCAATTCCCACACCGGGACCGTACAACTTATTTAAGTTGAATCCATTTTACCCACTCGTCAAAACATAGTGTACCTACATGATTAATAAACGATTTAATTTTCATTTCACAGTGTAATATGCAATATGTATTGTTGCTACGCGCGCTGTCCTCAGATGTGGACGAAACTTTAAGAGGTAAAAGCAAGTCGTTGCACAGCGGCATCTATACAAAGTGCCGCCCTTTGCAATAATTAACCCGTCCAGGCGTCCATTAACTAATGGCTGACTGCGATGCTATGCTCAGCAAACAACGCCTGCTTGGGCTTAGGGCCGTTCGTCGACGCGAATCATAAAATTGTATAGAGTTCTAAGAAATTCCTAAGAAGTCTGCCCAACTAATTGCTATATAAAAATATAATTGAAATATGGTTTTATTACGAAACTTTCTGTCTCCAAAGAATTTCTATAAGTTTTTTTTATATATCATAGTCCGACAAACGAGCCAGTGGGTCACCTGATGTTAAGTGATCTCCACCGCCCATGAACATCCACAATACCGAAAGTATCATGTATGCGCTGTCGGCCTTAAAGGACAGGAATAGGGATTAGGGAAGGGAAGGGGGAATCTGGGCCTCCGGATATCTCACTTACCATACGAAACGCGACAGTAAACTGTCACTTTACGTTGGTTTTCTGTGAGACAGTGGTTCTACCCCGGTCGAGCCGGCCCATTCATGCTGTAGACAAATACGTCTTCAGCGTGGCTCTACCACTTCTAAGTGTTCACAAATAATGTACAAAAAATCTTAATGCGTCCAAACTCTATTCAAGTGTATCGCGTACTAAAAGAAGTGTGGCGACATATTGAAAAACGGGTCTACCTACATTTATTACTTAAAAAAAACATTAACGCATCTCGGACACCTGAAACCCCCGCTTCAGCCACTGTCTGTATGCGTCGGTCGTTCTAATCGCTAATATCATTACCAAGTGGTACAGACTTAACTCGCACTACCACTTTAGGTCTGTTCTTCTTCTTGAGGTGCCTCTCCAATTACTGGAGGTTGGCCATCAACTCCGAATATTTGTCTCTGTCCCTTGCAAGGCGGAACAACTCTGCAGCACTCGTGACTCCAGTCCATTCCCGAATATTCCTGAGCCACGCCTTTTTTCTTCGGCCAACACCTCGTTTCCCAGCTACTTTCATAATAATTTGCAGAAGGTCGTATCTCTCATGTCGAAAAACATGTTTAGGTCTATTATATTTATAAAATAAATATAAAAATACGATTGCTAAATCTTACTATATTTAATACCATATACCTTATATAGCACTTAATTGAGATTAAGAAGGTAATCCCGCGTGTAATTACGGCTGACAACTCCATCTTGTACGACTAAAAGCGTTTCGTCATTATTTATTTACCAACAACAAATAAACCGCGCGCTAGCATTTTATCTAGTGGTTAATTACGTGGAAAGTGCGAAGAAATAAATTCAAGTCTACAGAATCACATACGAATGATGTAAAAGAAAGAGTGCAACTCAAGCTGTTTTGTAATTAAGGTCTTTCATCGCGCGGGATATGAATTGTTCAAGATTAGCTCCTTGTTAAGAGTTCATACACGACCCTCTACCCCACGACAGGTGTGTCCCCTCCCACTACACAGCCACACAGCCGACATCACTGCTCCACCTTCGTTCCGAGCTAAGGGCTACTTGAAATGCCCCATTTCAACGCAAAAGAAAATCCGACTTTTGTATATGGCATGCAGATCGGTGCACTGCAGCTCTAGAACAATTCGAATTATCACATACTTATTATATTGAGCTATTATTTAGTTTTCATGAGTTTTATTATTTAGTTTACATTAGTAAAGAGAAGTAGAATATATCAGCCACTTTTAATTATTTTCTACTAGTTGTTGCTCGCGACTCCGCCTGCGTGGAGGTTATATTCGGGAGCAGAAGTATATAATCCAAGGAGTTGTCTACTGCACTGAGGCACCTGTAGCGATTGTCCAGCCTCTCAGGTGTTGTGCCTGAATCTTGAGATTGCATCTAACGAATACCCCATAAGTTTAACCTCACTTTTTTTTGAAACACGTATTTCTTTATTTCCTATTAAAAGCCTAAATATGAATTTACAGATCCCTAAGTCGAGGAATTATTGATTTCCAATACAAATTTTTAACTCCTATTGGACCCCTTTCAAGGTTGTTTTTTGAGAAAAATAGCCTATGTCCTTCTCCAGGATATAATCTATTCCCTTACCAAATTTCATTACAATCCGTTCAGCCGTTTAGTCCCGAAGAGGTAACAAACAAACAAACAAACAAACAGAGTTACTTTCGCATTAGTATGGATTAAAGACTGCAGTAATAATTTTATTATCATTCACCTGTATAGTAATATACTGTCTGGGCTCATTCTCATATTGTCATAGATTTCTTTACGACTTTTGTTTCATCCCTAAAGCGAGTCTAACTTAACAATAATTACACACTTCGAAATGTCAGGGCTTTATGTTCAGGATGATGGAACTGAATCCACGTCTTTTTGTATACAACATGTAACATGATTAACGCACGCTCTGAAAGAAGTTTGTTCAGAATAAGCGACGGAATCGATATCAACAATTTTTAAATAGATGATTTTTTCCCAAAACTAATTAACACTCAGGTAAATAATAGTCACCCTTTAATTTAACTTTCAAGATAAACGAAACTGAGACATAACTCGATGCGATAAAGTCTTTTCTAAATGCAATAATAAACGAACACTTTAAAAAATCAAATAATTAAAATTACGAACTTTATGTCGAAAATTAGTACAACTAATTTCATAAAAAACAATATTTATATTCATCGCAGTCTAATTTCAATACATGAATTATGATTGTAATAATATTTTTAAATTGGGGTGTCTGAGGATGTGCGTTATTCCCGTTACACTTATTATAGTGATTACAACCTGGGACAATAAATACATTTTACTACTACCTCTTTCTCGGTAGTCCGTTCCATTACTACTAGATTATTACTATTATTACTGGTAACTAGATTTTACCCATAACCTCTGCCTGCGTTGAAGTTGCGTTTGTCTAAGTAGTCATCTGATCTGTAGCTACTGGTATCGAGGCCTATAGAAATGAAATGAAAACAAAATATTGACAAGCTCATCACATACACAGTATATCCAAATTGTGTCGGCGCTTGTGGAGATTAGCGGGCACTCAGAGAGAAACAAATATTATTTTACGTAACATTTTATAATATAATCAGATTAAATTGGACTTTACAAAAATCTCATATTTACACACACACACACATACACACATACACTCACGCCTGTAATCCCCGAAGGGGTAGGCAGAGGTGTAACTAGTACACCCACTTTTCGCCAAATTTCGGTCCCATGATGTGATAGGGGGCGAGCCTATCGCCATACCGGGCACTATTCCAGACTCCGGGCTAATACTGGGAATTTCTAGACAGAAAAACCCAACATCCCCGACCCGGGGATCGAACCCGAGACCTCAGCATAGCAGTCGTAAACGCATGCACAATTACAACTGCGCCACCGAGGCATAGTTTTATTATTCTTATTAACATAACTGATACATTAATAGCGATAGCCTCGCCTCTTATCACATCATTGGTCCGATATTCGGAGAAAAGTGGGTGTACTAGTTACACCTCTGCCTACCCCTTCGGAGAATACAGGCGCGAGTGTATGTGTGTGTGATACATTAATATTGCATCTTAAATTTAAGTTGACAGACTAAGCGGATTATGATAAATGATGAAAAGTGGACACTGTTACGTCGTTCTTTTAGATTGATACTATCTATACTTCATACTGACATTATCATAACGCTTTATTCCTCACTTTGAATGCGAGACATTCTTTTATTTATCATATCATTCTCACGTAACACAAAAGTAATATAATAGTATTATAAGTTTTAACGAAAAGTTGTTTTTATACAAATGTGAATTTTAATGAAATTACGGATATAATATTATACAACAATAGTAGTAATTATCATTATTTTTACTAGCATCTTTAAATATGTGAGGCTTTATTTTTCTTTTGCTGGTGGTGCTGGTGCACCGTACACAGGGTGTTTAACCCGCCATGCAAGTGTCTCGCGTTCCGGGATCAGCCAGTGTACATCCGGTTTTTGTCGAGGGTATATAGTTGGGGTACGATGATAGGCCGTTCTGCGGCCTTCTGAATACTCTGACACTAGACTCTCGACTACTTCTTCACCTTCTTGCCTATGGCGTAGTGTGAGGAAGCACGCCGGCATGATAGTGTTGAGTAGCGGGGGATACATTTTCTCTCGCAACTCAATACTCTAATTGGACGGTATTGCGCTTAGATTCAGGTGCAGTGTGGTGTGCACTTTGCCGTGCCAGGATAAAAAAAATATTTCGATCAGGTGTTGACAAGATACACAGTACAGTACAGCGTGACGGCGTTGCGGCGGGCGCTAAGCTAACGGCGCTACTGCCCACTGGTCAGTGAATAATGATCGCGCTCCTCGCACCGCCACAATCAATCCATAAACTTGTTGCTATCACTGATCGGATTTGGGACCAATATTATTGTTTTTATATATGAGCCCATGATGATATGATGGAAAATATTACGATATAACCGCTTCTTGATAGAAGTAATCTCATTTCACCAAATCTAAACAATAGGTTTTTTTTTCGAAATCAAACCTCATCAAAAGTTATTCATTTACGAATCCAAGACTTTGCGATCTAGAGCGCACTTATATTAGCTTTCAAATAAGGAGATTAATATAAACGTGGAATTAACAGTAAGGAGAAGAATAGTCACAACTCCATAAAACCAGAAAACTCCCTACGCTATAAAACCTACGTTAAGTACCTCTATATATCACATTAGAGTCATTTAATTGCAATTTGGGACCGCGCAGGTTGCATAGAGACTAAGTGACACGTACAACGTAATTCTCTCCATTACACGTGAAAGCTACTTAGATAAAATACTTTAAAGTAATAAATTTAAGTGTTAATATAAAGGTGAAAAATAACGGTGCTATGAAAAAAATTCAAAAGGTACATATAATTTAAGAATGATGAAATAATATGTTAAGACTTATGAGGCGAAGTTCCACCGATCACTATGTCATGATTTTTAATTGTGTAAGGAACTATATAAAATAGCAAAAATCGTCGTACATTCCAGCTGCCGTGATTTGCAACTTGATGTCTATCCCAACCTATATTATATATTAATATATAATAATAAAATGCAATTATACTATATTTCTACACTTTTCTCATTATTAATACAAATAAATGGAATTTTACTGAACTCTAGTAATATCACACTACGCCATGGGTAAGAAGGTGAAGAAGTGGTCGAGGGTCAAGTGTCAGAGTAATCAGAAGGTCGCAAAACGGCCAAACATCGTACCCCAACTCTAGGAACGCTAGGAACGCGACAAACTTGCGTGTGCCACTATGGCGGGTTTTACACCCTGTGTACGGCGGTCACTATCCGGGCGGATATGAATATCCTACCACCAGCTAAACCAGGTTCCAGACTCCGGGCTAATGGTAATCACTCTTTCCGGGTGTAACCAATGTAGAAATTGAATAATATGTATCGTAAAAATTGCATGATTAAGAATTTTCTTCCTACTCGTACATACGAGGGAACAGGGTTGAATAAATGTAAACACTTGTCTGTTTCACAAAATTTATTGTAGTTTGTATATTATTTACTAGTCTAAGTTCAACTAGGAAGTTGCCTGTTACGAGTAAGTGCTAAGTTTTAATAGTTTTGCAAGTTGTGAGGACAACTTTTGAACTGAGTTGTGCAGAAAGTTAAATACTGTAATAAAACCCTTTGAAATATTTACTTTATACTTTGGTTCTTACGGAAATACCAATACCGAAGGTGCATGTCAATAACAATTGGAAATAGTATTTCTAAAATTAATTTGAAATCGTTATTGTATTATAATTTTGAGTATAATCCCATGTATTGTCCGATTACATAAGAATACAAGTTTTGATATAATTTTAGTTTGGTTCAAGGATTTCAAGATTTCATTTTTCATCATAAAATTAATTTAATTTTAATAACATTTTGTATTAAGTTCCTCAATAAGTGATTCAGAGAGCTTTCAAAACTTTATTTGTTATTTGCTGTTCCCAACATTTCAAATCAAACATTTCTAAAGTTTATGTTTTTGAAAATTTGAAAAATTTATCAAAGGAGTCTTTAGAATTGGCATTTTGCCATATTTTATACGACAGAAAATACTGATGAATCTTATATTTCAAAAAGTGTGACGATGTCGTCTACTGCGGTGGTTTGTAGATAGAAATAACCGAGCAAAATGCACGATAGGTAGAAATGATACGACGTTAAAGGGTAGTAAAAATTCAAATCCAGAATGTTTGTATATAAAACGTGACTTGTATCTAGTGGCTCGAGCTCATGCGACCGAACACAGATGCATTGTTTTGCTTTTGAAGTAAAAGGATGCGGAATATAACAGAAAGTAAAGAACTAAGAACCAGTTCAAACACATTAAATTGCGTTTAGAAATACATCATTTTGCATTTTATTTCTCTTGAACACCCACGACCGACTTTCTATAATGACTTAACACAGCATGTGATGGTTAGTGACCGACAGAAGGTTCGTTTTCGGTTTCGGTAGAAATTCCTGTTTCCCATATTTAGGTACGATATATATTTTTTTAGTGCCTCGATAGGCAGACGAGCAGATGGGCCACCTGATGGTAAGTAGTCACCGCCGCCCATAGACTTATGCAATGCCCGGTCACAGCAAACCCGCTGCCTACCGTTCACCGTATCTTTGATCTGAACGCTTTATCATGCGTATTTTATTATAAATGTAATTTTATGTTTTGTTTACAGCCTCCGTGTTATAGCGGGCGGGTTCGATTCCCGCACTGAGACAAATATAGATAGAAAATATAGATATTTGTTTCGGGTCTGGATGTTGTGGGACCGTGTCCCTCGTAGTTCTTCATACCCACTGTTGGGTATATTGATTTCTTTGTTTCTGATTTATTAACAATATATAACTGATTTAATCTTAGTTTAATTAATAGTAGCCGGGTTGTGGAACTATATAATAGAACTGTTGAGGTTTTTTTACGGCTACCATTTAATTTGGTCATATATTTTAAATTATTCTTCTTACATCCATTATACTGCCACTGGAAAGTTTATTTTCATTAGGTACAACATCTCCTGGACCAAAACGAGTAGTATATTATCTTTTCTGAGACTTCGTTATTGTTGGTAATAGCAAAGTGGATATATTTATTGGTAGGAGAAACATAATACTAAAATATAATAATACTAGCCCTGTATTAAATATTGTCCCACTGCTGGGCACGGGCCTCCTCTACTAATGAGAGGGGTTAGGCCTTAGTCCCCCACGCTGGCCTAATGCGGGTTGGTAGACTTCACATACCTTCGAAATTCTTATAAGAATTCTCAGGTATGCAGGTTTCCTCACGATGTTTTCCTTCACCGTTAGCAAGCGATAATTAACATTTTAATACACACATAACTTTAGAAAAGTCAGAGGTGTATGCCACTTGGGTTTCGAACATACGACTTTCGTCTTGGCAGTCCGTACCGCAACTAGGCTATCGCTGCTAGTAAGGAGAAACATGATGAACATTAAAATTGTATACCTACTACTATTTATTTACGTAAATCACCATGCACACAGCCAGTTTAAAGGCGGACTTAACAGGCATCCTTTACCTGATGTATTTAAAATATGTTAAGTTCTTATTATAGTTATAATATAATATCTGCGTGTATCATCAGGTGCAGTGTAGTCACTTTGCCGTGCCCGAATAAAAAAATATATAAATATTTGCTTATTGAATAAATATTTCACAAAACTTTATGTATTCAGACTATAAAATAGTTGTTTTGTTTTTTTAGTTATACATGTTGTAAATAATGTGATATCTACACGAATGTTATACGAATATTAAGTATGATATGTAAGAATATAAAAATGCCTTAATTTATTTTGCTCACGCACTTTATGTTATAAGCGTCTATTATGTTTTATTGTGTTCACTAATTCCATTTGTAACGATAATTGACACACTCATAACAGCTTATTAAGACTATTACTACATTAATATCATCATAGGTATTATCATATATTTTTAGCGCTATATTTACTACTGAGAATGTTTAATCTATGATTATTAAATATATCATAGGGTGCTAGGCTCAGCTCAGCGGCTGCCCGGAGAGCCATCATCCGGAGGAGGAGCGTTTTATTCTTATTCCACTTCGCCCCGGAGTGGGCGGCGGTAATAAGACTCTTTCCCCGCGATAAACAAAAGCAGTTCGAAACTATTATTTATTTTTTAAATTTCCAATTTCCGTAGAGAAGGTCCGTGACTAGTGCGACAATGCTTTATACAGAGCTAGTTTTATTTTTGTATTAAAAAGTCTAGGCTTCTTTCATTACTTCACACAGTATTATATTTGTCGGAGTATAATGAATACGGAGACTGAATTAACCCTACAAATAATTTTATATTTTGTAAATTGTGGGTACCGTCAGATGTTTTACTTTATTTTATTATTTTGAAGGTAGTTTCCCGTTTTTTTATTTGATGATCTCATTCGTAGTGGGCAAAACGAAAAATCACAATATAAAAGAGTGCCTCGTCATTTGGCGAAGCATTCAGGAATAAATATTAGACGAGTCAATATCGTATCTCGCGAATAGTTTAGTAATTTAGAGGTCGTAATGCCCAAGTGCTGTTTAACTGATCGTTGCCTACAATTAAAGTAATTATAAAACGCGATGTGCGTCTCAGTGCAAAGTGTAATTGTAAACCATGGTTTTTCTTGTGAAACTGTGAAGTGTTCAACTCATGTTATTTCTACGAATCTATACGATGTGCATCCTGTCTATATCTGGAGATCGGAGAGGGATGTATAAGCCCTCTTCCAGCCTCGTCACATGGTGACCTGTGACTTCATGACCTTTCACCTGGACATCAGAAGTGGGGTCCTACCCGTGGAATTATGTGAAATTTGGTGAGTAGCTTTTAGTTATAACTATACAGGCGATTTTTAATTTTGATCGTTCTGCTAGACTAAACGATTTATTTAGTTGGAAATACAAGGATGTGTTTCC
The DNA here is from genome assembly GCA_905220505.1 of Laothoe populi. NCBI lineage: Eukaryota > Metazoa > Arthropoda > Insecta > Lepidoptera > Sphingidae > Laothoe > Laothoe populi. The sequence goes on from HG992152.1 coordinate 9,898,793, forward strand.
TACCTCATAGATTTTTTGTTTTAGGATTTAAAACTGATGGTAATTAACGACTATTAATTTTGATCATTATGCAAAACTTAAACGATTGAGTTGAAAATACGAGGATTTGTGTCCTACCTCATTGATTTTTGTTGTTGGATTTAAAACATTGGTAATTAACGACTATTAAGTTTGATCTTTCTGCTAATCTAAACAATTAAGTGTAGAAGAGTATCATGCTTGTTTTCCGTAAAAAAAGAGCGAAGTTTTAATGTTGGTATTCGTGGTAACTGTTGGTTCTGGTTTTAATTCGTTCTACCCGGTAATAAATTAGTTTTATATTAATAGTTACGCTAAACTGTGCAATTAATTGAGGTAAAAATGAGTGTTTGTGTCATTGACTTATATTCTATAGACACGAACTGTCGAAGAAGAAATATGTTCCAAAAACCTTGTCCGCCCACTAATGCCATCTATTAATTTTACTAAGGACTATTTGGAAGTGATAACTCCCATCACTTGCTCTCGAACGGGACTTTCCGCGAACCAAAACTGGATAAAATATATAATTAATTTTGTTGTGAAATATAGACTTCCCGCATTCAGAATTAGTTATAATAATAATAATAGTTAAGAGAATAAACTTATTATTATAACTATATCCTAAGTTACATTTCAATTAAGGATTAAATCGTGGTAAGTTAATTATCCGTAATTAAATTAATTATCTTCCGGTAGTGATATTAAAGAAAGTGTTACATCCGTTTTGTGGAAAACTTGAACATGACATAGTTACCTTAAAGCAATGATGCCCAAAGTGGTCTATATCGACCCCTTTCGGCCGCTCATGACGGAGGGGTCAAAGTGAGCGAAAAAAAATAGAATTAGAGATCTATGAAGTGTAAACTGGATCCATAAAGTTGAAACCAAATATTGAAAATTTATTATCAAAGCCTCTGGTTCACCCCTCCCACTAGAATAATAATAAGCTTGTGGCGAGCTGTTGGGAATTAGCAATCCCACGTACCTGAGTGCTCCCGGGGGAAGGCCCTGTCCTTCACCGCTGGCTTGCCTTCACCGGCCGGTCAGAGTGGAGTCGCCAGAGCTTTACGCTCGGAGGGTGGATGTGAAACGTAAGTGGCGAGTGGGCAACGTGATGGGACCCTAAGGGAGCAAATGATCGTTGTTTAAAGTCCAGTGACACCTCTTCACCCTTTAGCCGCTCAAATGATGTTGCTCCTTTGAATGATTTATTAATTGATATTTGCTTTGTAATGCATTCAATTTTAAATTTCCATGCCACGTAACATATATTGATAGGATGGGTTATATATATGACTGTGACACGTGTCACCTGCCGTCACATTATAAGTATAAAAATATAATATGTTAAATAAGATGTTTAAACTAGGTATTGTTTCTATAGTTCTAAACATGAGTCACGGCGAACGCTGTTGTTTGTAGGAAGTGGTTTTGTGCCCGTGATTTCACCAACCGGCCCGACGTAAGACCAGCACTGGTAATTAATACCAGTATATGCTGAGTCGAGGCCGTATTTATTATAAGCATGTTGATTTCTTAGTTTTTTTTTGTTGTTTAGTTTTAATTTTATTTTACACTTACTGTAGTGCTTATAATAAATAAAATATTTCTTTCTTTCTTTCTTTGTCGCTAATATTATCTTTATCTGAGAATTTACGACACATAACCGTGAAAAAGCACAAAGATCCGCGTTGACATTGGCCACACATCTTTTTCTATACAAAACATATACAAATCTATAAATTTTAATACAAAGTTCAATATGTGCTTTCCAGTTACAATGTTTGTATATAATTATTCCTAGAAATTTATTATTTTCAACCTCCTCAATAGTATTATAGTCATATATAATTTGAAATCGTGAACGTCTATTGTTGTAAGTGTGAAACTGTATCATTTTAATTTTACTAATATTAATATTTAAATTATTATTTTTCAGGCAAATAATTATTTTATGCAACGTTTCATTTGTCATTTTGGTATTCAATGTAATTTTTAACAGACTTCAAAAAAGGAAGAGGTTCGAGAAATTATTTTTTTGTTTAAAAGGGTATACTGGCACCAAGTCAGGATCTGACTATGGGATCTCAGAAAAATCGAGGGCAACCCTCAAATTTTATAGGGACTCATAATTTATTGTTATTGAAGTCGGTGTAATTTTTTATGTTTAAATTCTACACTAAGTGTTGGATCATCAGCATATAGTATACAATCATGTGATGTTATATTAGGTAGATCATTTATATATTGTTAGGGCAGTTCCCATTTATTGGTGATACCGAGGGTATATCGAAAGTGTTTTATGAATATCCGTGGGTAGATTGACGATAAACATCAACTGAGTGGGGCGAGAGTTGCAATAAAAGACGGCTCTCGAGCGCTCTAGGACACAGTCCGCTCTGGGAATGTGTACTGTACGGACGTATGGTGAGCATTAGCTCCCATCGTCCTATACCACTATTGGTCTGGTGGCAGTTCAGCATAGAGCGTTATGCTGTCCGTGCGCACTTGTGGCTAATTGGTATTTGGTACATCCCGACATGGAATTGTTAACGGTGATCATTAAATTGATCAATACAGTGGCGAACATCGTTTATGTGCCGTTTAAGGTATCCACCTCAAATAGCATTTTGGAGTGTCTCCAAAATCAGAAGTGGGATAGGCTCCATAGCCTATCACTATCTTCTTGATTTATAAGTAACACCCACAGTCTGAATATTAAATTTGTGAATATTACTAGTTTTGCAATTTGTATTTTTTAAGACTATATAATGGTATTGCGTAATACCATTACCCTCACTTTGCGTGGTTTTTGTCAATTCACTTGATTGGCTTTGTACTTAACGTAATAAAAGGCCAATACCTACTCGGTGATAAGACGATGTATTTGTGATTGTTATTTAAAAAATCAGCGATAGCCTAGTTGGTTGCGGTACGGACTGTCAAGACGAAAGTCTTAGGTTCGAAACCCAAGTGGCATACACCTGACTTTTCTAAAGTTATGTGTGTATTAAAATGTTAATTATCGCTTGCTTTAACGGTGAAGGAAAACATCGTGAGGAAACCTGCATATCTGAGAATTTTTTGAAGGTATGAGAAGTCTGCCAACCCGCATTAGGCCAGCGTAGTGGACTAAGACCTAACCCCTCTCATTAGTAGAGGAGGCCCGTGCCCAGCCGTGGGACAATGTTTAATACAGGGCTAGTATTATTTATTAGTATTATTATTTAAAAAAAAAAACATTTATTTTGTTGATTTGAGTCGAAATATTTCCGCTTAATTAAACACATTGTGTTAAATATCTGTTTCAATAGAATTAATGTGTTAATTAATGTGTACTTGTGGATACAATCTTTACACATAAAACATTATGAATTGTATCCTGTCTACTTATGTGTACAGTGGTATAATCGTGTGTGTAAAAGCTCTGTTGGCAGAATCACTCGAGCCGCTGTTCAATATATGGTGGCGCTACTAGTTGAAGTTCTTGGCTAGCCATTATGGGAAGACGATTTGTATCGTTATTGCCAAGAGTTAGTTTGTGGTGCCTTGGCGAGGACATGGTGTTCTGAAGTGGCGAATGGACGCCGATGGCTTGTTAAGCCTTCTCTGCGAGTGGTGAGCTGTGTCATGTACACATATACTTTACTGATAACCTAACGATAACTGCTTATGAATGGTTTTATTTGCAATGTGTGACATGGTCGCCGTGTCATATAGTTGCCGTTTTCTATTACGATGAGTGATGAGTTTTAACCAGTTCAGATTTCTGTGACTCTCAATACATTTCATTTTTAATTTTTATTAATGCGAGTGGGTACGCATCGCATTTCAGAATGGCCGTGTCGCCATAGCACCTTTACACAATTTATTTACAAGATTTAAGTCTATCAATATTTAAAAAAAGTTATGCTGTTAATTACTCTTACATTTAACACACTACTTTCATGATTATGCTGTTATCACGCAGAGTGAACAGTAACACACTTTCGTACATCATTGTGCTGATGATATTTTAAGTTTCAGATATGATCTAGCAAACTATGCAAAGTACCTATCGCACCATAGAATGTAGTCTGAACGCCATGAAATATTTTGACGAACTTGCTGACATTGGTGGTAAGGACGATGCGCAACCAACACGCAGATTGAACGTGGTAGAGACTGGGCACTTGGTTAGTGCGTGCATAATACTTTAGTTTTTTGCAGGGTCACAGATACATGATGGGCTCTCCTTGCACGTGAACCGCTGCAGGTACTCGGAGAACCCACCATGCCCCGTGAACACCTGCGTTATAACCGGGACTGTCCTTATCTTCTTGATAAGCTGGTGGGCCTCCTCCACAGCATCCGAGAAGAGTTTTGTGGTTGAGGCAGTCTCGCCCTGTACGTAGCGCCCGTTCCACTCGTCTATCGTAGTTTGGTTTGACCTTGACCTTGAGTTTTAGTGCAGCATCCTTTGAGAGTTCGTCTGCGCGCTCGTTTCCCTCCAACCCTGCATGGGCTTTGATCCAGAATAAGTTTATTATTCTGCCACGTTCTTTGCTAGACCTTATGCTTTCTGAATTTCGAACGCCAGGGGTGTAGGGTTTTTTTTTTTTTAGTGTGGGGCGCTATGCCCCACTCGTTCTCCTAACAATTGTCAGAGCTTTTTCTGTCTGTATTCTCTTAATACTCACCTCCTATTCTAAGCCTACTCCCTTCGTTGCGGAGTCCTACTATTCTTATTCCCTTCTTTGTGGAGTCATTTACATTTTATACTTACTTCTACTTCCTTAAGTCTATACATTTCTTAATATCTATTCCTTAGCCGCTACGTAAATATAATTTTTCTCCCGAAGGGAAAACGCCGCTCCGACCTTGCCACCTATCTTACTTCCATCAGTGAAGATGGAGAGGCCTTCCTGCGTGATCTGGTTCACTTCTGCACCGTCCACCAGGCACCGGTATTTGAGTGCACTACGTTGGGCTGGGTGCTTCAGCTCTGCGAAGGCTACAGGCCGTTCCACCTCCCGGTGTCCTACTACTCGCCGGGAGTAGCCCTTCCTCACCTCGTACAGGGAGGCATTTTCCCTTGCACGGATGTCCAAGGGCAATATCCCGGCGATCAGCATGGCCGAGTTCAGTTAAACGGTCCTGTAGGCCTTCGCGAGCTTCTGCGCAAAGCCCCTCTGTACGACAGCGAGTTGCTTCTTTACCCCTAGTTTGTTGGTTGCCGGGGCCCACACACTTGCTCCATAGAGTATGGTGGGTTCCACCACTGCTCTATAGAGCAGCCTTATGATGTCCGTTCCGAGTCCCCATTGTGTCCTTGCTGCTCTGGATAATTGTTTGTAAAAAGCTATAGCTTTTCTGCAGACATCAGCTACGTGGGTGTTGAAGGTCAACCCACTGTCCGCGGTCACTCCCAAGATCTTCATTTCCTTTACCAGTCCAATGTCCACCCCGCCCATGTGCAGGATCGGAGCATCATACTTCAATTTGCGCGTTATTATCATCGCTTTCGTCTTGTGCGAAGTTGAGTTTATTTCTGATGCCCCAGTCCCTCACACAGGCGAGGCTTTCGTTGGCCTGGCGTTGGATTTTCCCATTTCCATCCCGTCGAATGCGAGCATCACATCGTCAGCAAAGGCCTGGCAGTAACTACCCCGTCTATCAAGCTCTGACAGCAGTGGGTCGAGGAGCAGGTTCCAGAAAGTTGGACCTCCAATGGAGCCCTGTACGCATCCCTTGGAGGTCCACCTCTCGTGTTCCACTCCGGCGTACCGGAGCTTCACTCTCCTGCTCTCGAGGTAACTGTCTATCATCCTTCGGACGTTTACGGGACAACCCTCCTCCGACAGCCTGACCCTAATGGCTGGCCACCAGGCGTTGTCGAAGGCTCCCTCTATGTCCAATGAAATTACTACTATAAGTTTTTTCTCCTTGAGCTTATCCCTTATGTGTTTCATTAGGACATAGAGGGAGTCCTCGGTACCCCTCTGTGGCATAAAGCCAAACTGCCGGGGGCTCGTCCTTGGATGAAGACAGTATCTCACTCTGCCCACCACCATCTTCTCCAGTATTTTCCCCATGACTGGCAACAAGCCTATAGGTCTATAAGATTTAGCTTATGTGTAGTCCTCCTTAGATGGTTTGCGGAGGACTATGACCGTCGCCTCCTTCCAGGTGGTCGGGAAGTGGCAAAGTTTGAGGCATTTGTTTGCCAGTGATAGGTACACGTCTGGGTACTTATGTATCGCTTGCTTACAGATGTCCGCTGTGAGTCCATCTGCTCCTGGGGCTTTCTTAGGGTTAAAATATTCGCAGCCGCAAGTAGCTCTGTCATCGTAAACGCTGGGTCATGGGCCTCAGCATGGACTTCGTCGTTTACCCTTGCGGCTGTCTCCCTTATGCGTTGGTGGTCTGCATTATCTTCTATCCGGTCGTCCTCTGGATAGAAGGTCACCGCCAGTAACCTCGCCGACTCTTCCGAGGTTAAGGTCCTTCCAGCTTGAGTCAGTGGCAGGTCTTCGTGCTTTCTCACGGTCTTCCCGATGGCTCTGTACGCACTGCTCCAGATTGTCTCCTTTCCTTGTTGCGTACAGAACTCTTTCCAACTATGGAGTTGTGCCATCCTTGCCTCCTTCTCATACTCTTCTTTCTGTTGCAGGTACTCCGCGACGACATGGGCTCTCCTGTTGGGCGCGGCACATCGGATCCTCCTCTTCCTGGTGATGGTTTGGCGTTTCATCTTGGCGAGCTTCTCGGACCACCACGGTATGTTGATTTTATTGTTAGGGTGGAGGTGCTTTGTAATGCATTCAATTTTAAATTTCCATGCCACGTAACATATATTGATAGGATGGGTTATATATATGACTGACACGTGTCACCTGCCGTCACATTATAAGTATAAAAATATAATATGTTAAATAAGATGTTTAAACTAGGTATTGTTTCTATAGTTCTAAACATGAGTCACGGCGAACGCTGTTGTTTGTAGGAAGTGGTTTTGTGCCCGTGATTTCACCAACCGGCCCGACGTAAGACCAGCACTGGTAATTAATACCAGTATATGCTGAGTCGAGGCCGTATTTATTATAAGCATGTTGATTTCTTAGTTTTTTTTTGTTGTTTAGTTTTAATTTTATTTTACACTTACTGTAGTGCTTATAATAAATAAAATATTTCTTTCTTTCTTTCTTTGTCGCTAATATTATCTTTATCTGAGAATTTACGACACATAACCGTGAAAAAGCACAAAGATCCGCGTTGACATTGGCCACACATCTTTTTCTATACAAAACATATACAAATCTATAAATTTTAATATAAAGTTCAATATGTGCTTTCCAGTTACAATGTTTGTCTATAATTATTCCTAGAAATTTATTATTTTCAACCTCCTCAATAGTATTATAGTCATATATAATTTGAAATCGTGAACGTCTATTGTTGTAAGTGTGAAACTGTATCATTTTAATTTTACTAATATTAATATTTAAATTATTATTTTTCAGGCAAATAATTATTTTATGCAACGTTTCATTTGTCATTTTGGTATTCAATGTAATTTTTAACAGACTTCAAAAAAGGAAGAGGTTCGAGAAATTATTTTTTTGTTTAAAAGGGTATACTGGCACCAAGTCAGGATCTGACTATGGGATCTCAGAAAAATCGAGGGCAACCCTCAAATTTTATAGGGACTCATAATTTGTTGTTATTGAAGTCGGTGTAATTTTTTATGTTTAAATTCTACACTAAGTGTTGGATCATCAGCATATAGTATACAATCATGTGATGTTATATTAGGTAGATCATTTATATATTGTTAGGGCAGTTCCCATTTATTGGTGATACCGAGGGTATATCGAAAGTGTTTTATGAATATCCGTGGGTAGATTGACGATAAACATCAACTGAGTGGGGCGAGAGTTGCAATAAAGGACGGCTCTCGAGCGCTCTAGGACACAGTCCGCTCTGGGAATGTGTACTGTACGGACGTATGGTGAGCATTAGCTCCCATCGTCCTATACCACTATTGGTCTGGTGGCAGTTCAGCATAGAGCGTTATGCTGTCCGTGCGCACTTGTGGCTAATTGGTATTTGGTACATCCCGACATGGAATTGTTAACGGTGATCATTAAATTGATCAATACAGTGGCGAACATCGTTTATGTGCCGTTTAAGGTATCCACCTCAAATAGCATTTTGGAGTGTCTCCAAAATCAGAAGTGGGATAGGCTCCATAGCCTATCACTATCTTCTTGATTTATAAGTAACACCCACAGTCTGAATATTAAATTTGTGAATATTACTAGTTTTGCAATTTGTATTTTTTAAGACTATATAATGGTATTGCGTAATACCATTACCCTCACTTTGCGTGGTTTTTGACAATTCACTTGATTGGCTTTGTACTTAACGTAATAAAAGGCCAATACCTACTCGGTGATAAGACGATGTATTTGTGATTGTTATTTAAAAAATCAGCGATAGCCTAGTTGGTTGCGGTACGGACTGTCAAGACGAAAGTCTTAGGTTCGAAACCCAAGTGGCATACACCTGACTTTTCTAAAGTTATGTGTGTATTAAAATGTTAATTATCGCTTGCTTTAACGGTGAAGGAAAACATCGTGAGGAAACCTGCATATCTGAGAATTTTTTGAAGGTATGAGAAGTCTGCCAACCCGCATTAGGCCAGCGTAGTGGACTAAGACCTAACCCCTCTCATTAGTAGAGGAGGCCCGTGCCCAGCCGTGGGACAATGTTTAATACAGGGCTAGTATTATTTATTAGTATTATTATTTAAAAAAAAAAACATTTATTTTGTCGATTTGAGTCGAAATATTTCCGCTTAATTAAACACATTGTGTTAAATATCTGTTTCAATAGAATTAATGTGTTAATTAATGTGTACTTGTGGATACAATCTTTACACATAAAACATTATGAATTGTATCCTGTCTACTTATGTGTACAGTGGTATAATCGTGTGTGTAAAAGCTCTGTTGGCAGAATCACTCGAGCCGCTGTTCAATATATGGTGGCGCTACTAGTTGAAGTTCTTGGCCAGCCATTATGGGAAGACGATTTGTATCGTTATTGCCAAGAGTTAGTTTGTGGTGCCTTGGCGAGGACATGGTGTTCTGAAGTGGCGAATGGACGCCGATGGCTTGTTAAGCCTTCTCTGCGAGTGGTGAGCTGTGTCATGTACACATATACTTTACTGATAACCTAACGATAACTGCTTATGAATGGTTTTATTTGCAATGTGTGACATGGTCGCCGTGTCATATAGTTGCCGTTTTCTATTACGATGAGTGATGAGTTTTAAACAGTTCAGATTTCTGTGACTCTCAATACATTTCATTTTTAATTTTTATTAATGCGAGTGGGTACGCATCGCATTTCAGAATGGCCGTGTCGCCATAGCACCTTTACACAATTTATTTACAAGATTTAAGTCTATCAATATTTAAAAAAAGTTATGCTGTTAATTACTCTTACATTTAACACACTACTTTCATGATTATGCTGTTATCACGCAGAGTGAACAGTAACACACTTTCTTACATCATTGTGCTGATGATATTTTAAGTTTCAGATATGATCTAGCAAACTATGCAAAGTACCTATCGCACCATAGAATGTAGTCTGAACGCCATGAAATATTTTGACGAACTTGCTGACATTGGTGGTAAGGACGATGCGCAACCAACACGCAGATTGAACGTGGTAGTAACAACAACGGTGTGCAACTTTCGTATTGGTATCTCTTTTTTTGTTTTTTTTTTTGTGGGGCACACCCACTCTCGTTCCCCTAACATAGTTAGAGCTCTTGTCGATCTGTCTCAATAAAATCTTATATAATACCTCTTAACTATTCCTTCTTTGTGGAGTAGGCCCATTACTACTTTCCTTATTCTAACTTATCCTTTCATTTCTGTCTTTCTGTTTTACTCACCTCCTACTATCCTTTTTTTGGGAGAGTCTTAATAACCCTATATTCCTTTATCCTAGCTAATTTTCTAAACTTATGGGAACGATACTTTTCATCTTATGTCTATTACAGTTTATCTTATTTCCTGATCTGTATCCATATGATCCATATTATATATCAAGCTTAACTTATTTCTACTTTTCCTGTTTGCTTACACTAATTGCTACTTTCTTACAATACTTTATAAACTTATCTCTAATTGCCTTATTTGCTATAATTTGGTCTAAATTATTTACATTTATTTTAATACCTAATTTCTATTTTAAGCTTTGTCCTTCTGTATGGATAGACTGGGCACTTGGTTAGTGCGTGCATAATACTTTAGTTTTTTGCAGGGTCACAGATACATGATGGGCTCTCCTTGCACTTGAACCGCTGCAGGTACTCTGAGAACCCACCATGCCCCGTGAACACCTGCGTTATAACCGGGACTGTCCTTATCTTCTTGATAAGCTGGTGGGCCTCCTCCACAGCTTTCGAGAAGAGTTTTGTGGTTGAGGCAGTCTCGCCCTGTACGTAGCGCCCGTTCCACTCGTCTATCGTAGTTTGGTTTGACCTTGAGTTTTAGTGCAGCATCCTTTGAGAGTTCGTCAGCGCGCTCGTTTCCCTCCAACCCTGCATGGGCTTTGATCCAGAATAAGTTTATTATTCTGCCACGTTCTTTGCTAGACCTTATGCTTTCTGAATTTCGAACGCCAGGGGTGGAGGGTTTTTTTTTAGTGTGGGGCGCTATGCCCCACTCGTTCTCCTAACAATTGTCAGAGCTTTTTTCTGTCTGTATTCTCTTAATACTCACCTCCTATTCTAAGCCTACTCCCTTCGTTGCGGAGTCCTAATGTGCCTATTCCCTTCTTTGGGGAATCCTATTATGCCTTATATACTAATAACACTAGAAAAAACTACATGCGGAAGAGGTCTCTTTTTGTTTTTTTTAATTTTATTTAATTTCAATTACTACTATAAATTTCTAATTTATATTAATTTTTTTTTCTTATTACTATTTTCTTAAGTCTATACATTTCTTAGTATCTATTCCTTAGCCGCTACGTAACGTACTTCTATTCTTATTTCTATTTGTTACTCTTAGAGCTACTTTTTTACAATATGATATAAACTTATCTCTATATTCTTTATTTCCTATTAAATTACCTATTTCTACTTTTGTCCCCATTTCGATCTCGAACATCGTTCTGTCTTTTAAGAAGACAGGGCACTCCGTGAGCGCGTGCACAATACCTTCGCTCACCTCAGAGTCGCAGACGCACGACTGGGTCTCCTTACACTTGAAACGGTGCAGGTACAGATGTCCGCTGTGAGTCCATCTGCTCCCGGGGCTTTCTTAGGGTTAAAGCTCTTCGCAGCGGCAAGTAACTCTGTCATCGTAAACGCTGGGTCATGGGCCTCAGCATGGACTTCGTCGTTTACCCTTGCGGCTGTCTCCCTTATGCGTTGGTGGTCCGCATTGTCTTTTATCCTGTCGTCCTCTGGATAGAAGGTCACCGCCAGTAACCTCGCCGACTCTTCCGAGGTTAGGGTCCTTCCAGCTTGGGTCAGTGGCAGGTCTTCGTGCTTCTTCACGGTCTTCCCGATGGCTCTGTACGCGCTGCTCCAGATTGTCTCCTTTCCTTGTTGGGTACAGAACTCCTTCCGTTTTTGGAGTTGTGCCATCCTTGCTTCTTTCTCATATTCTTCTTTTTGTTGCAGGTACTCCGCGACGACCTTGGCTCTCCGGATGGGCGCGGCACATCGGATCCTCCTCTTCCTGGTGATGGTTTGGCGTTTCATCTTGGCGAGCTTCTCGGACTACCATGGTATGTTAATTTTGCGGTTAAGTTTTATTTGTGGTATCGTCTCATTACATGTTTCTCTCATTGATGGGACCCTAAGGGAGCAAATGATCGTTGTTTAAAGTCCAGTGACACCTCTTCACCCTTTAGCCGCTCAAATGATGTTGCTCCTTTGAATGATTTATTAATTGATATTTGCTTTGTAATGCATTCAATTTTAAATTTCCATGCCACGTAACATATATTGATAGGATGGGTTATATATATGACTGTGACACGTGTCACCTGCCGTCACATTATAAGTATAAAAATATAATATGTTAAATAAGATGTTTAAACTAGGTATTGTTTCTATAGTTCTAAACATGAGTCACGGCGAACGCTGTTGTTTGTAGGAAGTGGTTTTGTGCCCGTGATTTCACCAACCGGCCCGACGTAAGACCAGCACTGGTAATTAATACCAGTATATGCTGAGTCGAGGCCGTATTTATTATAAGCATGTTGATTTCTTAGTTTTTTTTTGTTGTTTAGTTTTAATTTAATTTTACACTTACTGTAGTGCTTATAATAAATAAAATATTTCTTTCTTTCTTTCTTTGTCGCTAATATTATCTTTATCTGAGAATTTACGACACATAACCGTGAAAAAGCACAAAGATCCGCGTTGACATTGGCCACACATCTTTTTCTATACAAAACATATACAAATCTATAAATTTTAATACAAAGTTCAATATGTGCTTTCCAGTTACAATGTTTGTCTATAATTATTCCTAGAAATTTATTATTTTCAACCTCCTCAATAGTATTATAGTCATATATAATTTGAAATCGTGAACGTCTATTGTTGTAAGTGTGAAACTGTATCATTTTAATTTTACTAATATTAATATTTAAATTATTATTTTTCAGGCAAATAATTATTTTATGCAACGTTTCATTTGTCATTTTGGTATTCAATGTAATTTTTAACAGACTTCAAAAAAGGAAGAGGTTCGAGAAATTATTTTTTTGTTTAAAAGGGTATACTGGCACCAAGTCAGGATCTGACTATGGGATCTCAGAAAAATCGAGGGCAACCCTCAAATTTTATAGGGACTCATAATTTGTTGTTATTGAAGTCGGTGTAATTTTTTATGTTTAAATTCTACACTAAGTGTTGGATCATCAGCATATAGTATACAATCATGTGATGTTATATTAGGTAGATCATTTATATATTGTTAGGGCAGTTCCCATTTATTGGTGATACCGAGGGTATATCGAAAGTGTTTTATGAATATCCGTGGGTAGATTGACGATAAACATCAACTGAGTGGGGCGAGAGTTGCAATAAAGGACGGCTCTCGAGCGCTCTAGGACACAGTCCGCTCTGGGAATGTGTACTGTACGGACGTATGGTGAGCATTAGCTCCCATCGTCCTATACCACTATTGGTCTGGTGGCAGTTCAGCATAGAGCGTTATGCTGTCCGTGCGCACTTGTGGCTAATTGGTATTTGGTACATCCCGACATGGAATTGTTAACGGTGATCATTAAATTGATCAATACAGTGGCGAACATCGTTTATGTGCCGTTTAAGGTATCCACCTCAAATAGCATTTTGGAGTGTCTCCAAAATCAGAAGTGGGATAGGCTCCATAGCCTATCACTATCTTCTTGATTTATAAGTAACACCCACAGTCTGAATATTAAATTTGTGAATATTACTAGTTTTGCAATTTGTATTTTTTAAGACTATATAATGGTATTGCGTAATACCATTACCCTCACTTTGCGTGGTTTTTGTCAATTCACTTGATTGGCTTTGTACTTAACGTAATAAAAGGCCAATACCTACTCGGTGATAAGACGATGTATTTGTGATTGTTATTTAAAAAATCAGCGATAGCCTAGTTGGTTGCGGTACGGACTGTCAAGACGAAAGTCTTAGGTTCGAAACCCAAGTGGCATACACCTGACTTTTCTAAAGTTATGTGTGTATTAAAATGTTAATTATCGCTTGCTTTAACGGTGAAGGCAAACATCGTGAGGAAACCTGCATATCTGAGAATTTTTTGAAGGTATGAGAAGTCTGCCAACCCGCATTAGGCCAGCGTAGTGGACTAAGACCTAACCCCTCTCATTAGTAGAGGAGGCCCGTGCCCAGCCGTGGGACAATGTTTAATACAGGGCTAGTATTATTTATTAGTATTATTATTAAAAAAAAAAAACATTTATTTTGTTGATTTGAGTCGAAATATTTCCGCTTAATTAAACACATTGTGTTAAATATCTGTTTCAATAGAATTAATGTGTTAATTAATGTGTACTTGTGGATACAATCTTTACACATAAAACATTATGAATTGTATCCTGTCTACTTATGTGTACAGTGGTATAATCGTGTGTGTAAAAGCTCTGTTGGCAGAATCACTCGAGCCGCTGTTCAATATATGGTGGCGCTACTAGTTGAAGTTCTTGGCTAGCCATTATGGGAAGACGATTTGTATCGTTATTGCCAAGAGTTAGTTTGTGGTGCCTTGGCGAGGACATGGTGTTCTGAAGTGGCGAATGGACGCCGATGGCTTGTTAAGCCTTCTCTGCGAGTGGTGAGCTGTGTCATGTACACATATACTTTACTGATAACCTAACGATAACTGCTTATGAATGGTTTTATTTGCAATGTGTGACATGGTCGCCGTGTCATATAGTTGCCGTTTTCTATTACGATGAGTGATGAGTTTTAACCAGTTCAGATTTCTGTGACTCTCAATACATTTCATTTTTAATTTTTATTAATGCGAGTGGGTACGCATCGCATTTCAGAATGGCCGTGTCGCCATAGCACCTTTACACAATTTATTTACAAGATTTAAGTCTATCAATATTTAAAAAAGTTATGCTGTTAATTACTCTTACATTTAACACACTACTTTCATGATTATGCTGTTATCACGCAGAGTGAACAGTAACACACTTTCTTACATCATTGTGCTGATGATATTTTAAGTTTCAGATATGATCTAGCAAACTATGCAAAGTACCTATCGCACCATAGAATGTAGTCTGAACGCCATGAAATATTTTGACGAACTTGCTGACATTGGTGGTAAGGACGATGCGCAACCAACACGCAGATTGAACGTGGTAGAGACTGGGCACTTGGTTAGTGCGTGCATAATACTTTAGTTTTTTGCAGGGTCACAGATACATGATGGGCTCTCCTTGCACGTGAACCGCTGCAGGTACTCGGAGAACCCACCATGCCCCGTGAACACCTGCGTTATAACCGGGACTGTCCTTATCTTCTTGATAAGCTGGTGGGCCTCCTCCACAGAATCCGAGAAGAGTTTTGTGGTTGAGGCAGTCTCGCCCTGTACGTAGCGCCCGTTCCACTCGTCTATCGTAGTTTGGTTTGACCTTGACCTTGAGTTTTAGTGCAGCATCCTTTGAGAGTTCGTCTGCGCGCTCGTTTCCCTCCAACCCTGCATGGGCTTTGATCCAGAATAAGTTTATTATTCTGCCACGTTCTTTGCTAGACCTTATGCTTTCTGAATTTCGAACGCCAGGGGTGTAGGGTTTTTTTTTTTTAGTGTGGGGCGCTATGCCCCACTCGTTCTCCTAACAATTGTCAGAGCTTTTTTCTGTCTGTATTCTCTTAATACTCACCTCCTATTCTAAGCCTACTCCCTTCGTTGCGGAGTCCTACTATTCTTATTCCCTTCTTTGTGGAGTCATTTACATTTTATACTTACTTCTACTTCCTTAAGTCTATACATTTCTTAATATCTATTCCTTAGCCGCTACGTAAATATAATTTTTCTCCCGAAGGGAAAACGCCGCTCCGACCTTGCCACCTATCTTACTTCCATCAGTGAAGATGGAGAGGCCTTCCTGCGTGATCTGGTTCACTTCTGCACCGTCCACCAGGCACCGGTATTTGAGTGCACTACGTTGGGCTGGGTGCTTCAGCTCTGCGAAGGCTACAGGCCGTTCCACCTCCCGGTGTCCTACTACTCGCCGGGAGTAGCCCTTCCTCACCTCGTACAGGGAGGCATTTTCCCTTGCACGGATGTCCAAGGGCAATATCCCGGCGATCAGCATGGCCGAGTTCAGTTAAACGGTCCTGTAGGCCTTCGCGAGCTTCTGCGCAAAGCCCCTCTGTACGACAGCGAGTTGCTTCTTTACCCCTAGTTTGTTGGTTGCCGGGGCCCACACACTTGCTCCATAGAGTATGGTGGGTTCCACCACTGCTCTATAGAGCAGCCTTATGATGTCCGTTCCGAGTCCCCATTGTGTCCTTGCTGCTCTGGATAATTGTTTGTAAAAAGCTATAGCTTTTCTGCAGACATCAGCTACGTGGGTGTTGAAGGTCAACCCACTGTCCGCCGTCACTCCTAAGATCTTCATTTCCTTTACCAGTCCAATGTCCACCCCGCCCATGTGCAGGATCGGAGCATCATACTTCAATTTGCGCGTTATTATCATCGCTTTCGTCTTGTGCGAAGTTGAGTTTATTTCTGATGCTCCAGTCCCTCACACAGGCGAGGCTTTCGTTGGCCTGGCGTTGGATTTTCCCATTTCCATCCCGTCGAATGCGAGCATCACATCGTCAGCAAAGGCCTGGCAGTAACTACCCCGTCTATCAAGCTCTGACAGCAGTGGGTCGAGGAGCAGGTTCCAGAAAGTTGGACCTCCAATGGAGCCCTGTACGCATCCCTTGGAGGTCCACCTCTCGTGTTCCACTCCGGCGTACCGGAGCTTCACTCTCCTGCTCTCGAGGTAACTGTCTATCATCCTTCGGACGTTTACGGGACAACCCTCCTCCGACAGCCTGACCCTAATGGCTGGCCACCAGGCGTTGTCGAAGGCTCCCTCTATGTCCAATGAAATTACTACTATAAGTTTTTTCTCCTTGAGCTTATCCCTTATGTGTTTCATTAGGACATAGAGGGAGTCCTCGGTACCCCTCTGTGGCATAAAGCCAAACTGCCGGGGGCTCGTCCTTGGATGAAGACAGTATCTCACTCTGCCCACCACCATCTTCTCCAGTATTTTCCCCATGACTGGCAACAAGCCTATAGGTCTATAAGATTTAGCTTATGTGTAGTCCTCCTTAGATGGTTTGCGGAGGACTATGACCGTCGCCTCCTTCCAGGTGGTCGGGAAGTGGCAAAGTTTGAGGCATTTGTTTGCCAGTGATAGGTACACGTCTGGGTACTTATGTATCGCTTGCTTACAGATGTCCGCTGTGAGTCCATCTGCTCCTGGGGCTTTCTTAGGGTTAAAATATTCGCAGCCGCAAGTAGCTCTGTCATCGTAAACGCTGGGTCATGGGCCTCAGCATGGACTTCGTCGTTTACCCTTGCGGCTGTCTCCCTTATGCGTTGGTGGTCTGCATTATCTTCTATCCGGTCGTCCTCTGGATAGAAGGTCACCGCCAGTAACCTCGCCGACTCTTCCGAGGTTAAGGTCCTTCCAGCTTGAGTCAGTGGCAGGTCTTCGTGCTTTCTCACGGTCTTCCCGATGGCTCTGTACGCACTGCTCCAGATTGTCTCCTTTCCTTGTTGCGTACAGAACTCTTTCCAACTATGGAGTTGTGCCATCCTTGCCTCCTTCTCATACTCTTCTTTCTGTTGCAGGTACTCCGCGACGACATGGGCTCTCCTGTTGGGCGCGGCACATCGGATCCTCCTCTTCCTGGTGATGGTTTGGCGTTTCATCTTGGCGAGCTTCTCGGACCACCACGGTATGTTGATTTTATTGTTAGGGTGGAGGTGCTTTGTAATGCATTCAATTTTAAATTTCCATGCCACGTAACATATATTGATAGGATGGGTTATATATATGACTGACACGTGTCACCTGCCGTCACATTATAAGTATAAAAATATAATATGTTAAATAAGATGTTTAAACTAGGTATTGTTTCTATAGTTCTAAACATGAGTCACGGCGAACGCTGTTGTTTGTAGGAAGTGGTTTTGTGCCCGTGATTTCACCAACCGGCCCGACGTAAGACCAGCACTGGTAATTAATACCAGTATATGCTGAGTCGAGGCCGTATTTATTATAAGCATGTTGATTTCTTAGTTTTTTTTTGTTGTTTAGTTTTAATTTTATTTTACACTTACTGTAGTGCTTATAATAAATAAAATATTTCTTTCTTTCTTTCTTTGTCGCTAATATTATCTTTATCTGAGAATTTACGACACATAACCGTGAAAAAGCACAAAGATCCGCGTTGACATTGGCCACACATCTTTTTCTATACAAAACATATACAAATCTATAAATTTTAATATAAAGTTCAATATGTGCTTTCCAGTTACAATGTTTGTCTATAATTATTCCTAGAAATTTATTATTTTCAACCTCCTCAATAGTATTATAGTCATATATAATTTGAAATCGTGAACGTCTATTGTTGTAAGTGTGAAACTGTATCATTTTAATTTTACTAATATTAATATTTAAATTATTATTTTTCAGGCAAATAATTATTTTATGCAACGTTTCATTTGTCATTTTGGTATTCAATGTAATTTTTAACAGACTTCAAAAAAGGAAGAGGTTCGAGAAATTATTTTTTTGTTTAAAAGGGTATACTGGCACCAAGTCAGGATCTGACTATGGGATCTCAGAAAAATCGAGGGCAACCCTCAAATTTTATAGGGACTCATAATTTGTTGTTATTGAAGTCGGTGTAATTTTTTATGTTTAAATTCTACACTAAGTGTTGGATCATCAGCATATAGTATACAATCATGTGATGTTATATTAGGTAGATCATTTATATATTGTTAGGGCAGTTCCCATTTATTGGTGATACCGAGGGTATATCGAAAGTGTTTTATGAATATCCGTGGGTAGATTGACGATAAACATCAACTGAGTGGGGCGAGAGTTGCAATAAAGGACGGCTCTCGAGCGCTCTAGGACACAGTCCGCTCTGGGAATGTGTACTGTACGGACGTATGGTGAGCATTAGCTCCCATCGTCCTATACCACTATTGGTCTGGTGGCAGTTCAGCATAGAGCGTTATGCTGTCCGTGCGCACTTGTGGCTAATTGGTATTTGGTACATCCCGACATGGAATTGTTAACGGTGATCATTAAATTGATCAATACAGTGGCGAACATCGTTTATGTGCCGTTTAAGGTATCCACCTCAAATAGCATTTTGGAGTGTCTCCAAAATCAGAAGTGGGATAGGCTCCATAGCCTATCACTATCTTCTTGATTTATAAGTAACACCCACAGTCTGAATATTAAATTTGTGAATATTACTAGTTTTGCAATTTGTATTTTTTAAGACTATATAATGGTATTGCGTAATACCATTACCCTCACTTTGCGTGGTTTTTGACAATTCACTTGATTGGCTTTGTACTTAACGTAATAAAAGGCCAATACCTACTCGGTGATAAGACGATGTATTTGTGATTGTTATTTAAAAAATCAGCGATAGCCTAGTTGGTTGCGGTACGGACTGTCAAGACGAAAGTCTTAGGTTCGAAACCCAAGTGGCATACACCTGACTTTTCTAAAGTTATGTGTGTATTAAAATGTTAATTATCGCTTGCTTTAACGGTGAAGGAAAACATCGTGAGGAAACCTGCATATCTGAGAATTTTTTGAAGGTATGAGAAGTCTGCCAACCCGCATTAGGCCAGCGTAGTGGACTAAGACCTAACCCCTCTCATTAGTAGAGGAGGCCCGTGCCCAGCCGTGGGACAATGTTTAATACAGGGCTAGTATTATTTATTAGTATTATTATTTAAAAAAAAAAACATTTATTTTGTCGATTTGAGTCGAAATATTTCCGCTTAATTAAACACATTGTGTTAAATATCTGTTTCAATAGAATTAATGTGTTAATTAATGTGTACTTGTGGATACAATCTTTACACATAAAACATTATGAATTGTATCCTGTCTACTTATGTGTACAGTGGTATAATCGTGTGTGTAAAAGCTCTGTTGGCAGAATCACTCGAGCCGCTGTTCAATATATGGTGGCGCTACTAGTTGAAGTTCTTGGCCAGCCATTATGGGAAGACGATTTGTATCGTTATTGCCAAGAGTTAGTTTGTGGTGCCTTGGCGAGGACATGGTGTTCTGAAGTGGCGAATGGACGCCGATGGCTTGTTAAGCCTTCTCTGCGAGTGGTGAGCTGTGTCATGTACACATATACTTTACTGATAACCTAACGATAACTGCTTATGAATGGTTTTATTTGCAATGTGTGACATGGTCGCCGTGTCATATAGTTGCCGTTTTCTATTACGATGAGTGATGAGTTTTAACCAGTTCAGATTTCTGTGACTCTCAATACATTTCATTTTTAATTTTTATTAATGCGAGTGGGTACGCATCGCATTTCAGAATGGCCGTGTCGCCATAGCACCTTTACACAATTTATTTACAAGATTTAAGTCTATCAATATTTAAAAAAAGTTATGCTGTTAATTACTCTTACATTTAACACACTACTTTCATGATTATGCTGTTATCACGCAGAGTGAACAGTAACACACTTTCTTACATCATTGTGCTGATGATATTTTAAGTTTCAGATATGATCTAGCAAACTATGCAAAGTACCTATCGCACCATAGAATGTAGTCTGAACGCCATGAAATATTTTGACGAACTTGCTGACATTGGTGGTAAGGACGATGCGCAACCAACACGCAGATTGAACGTGGTAGTAACAACAACGGTGTGCAACTTTCGTATTGGTATCTCTTTTTTTGTTTTTTTTTTGTGGGGCACACCCACTCTCGTTCCCCTAACATAGTTAGAGCTCTTGTCGATCTGTCTCAATAAAATCTTATATAATACCTCTTAACTATTCCTTCTTTGTGGAGTAGGCCCATTACTACTTTCCTTATTCTAACTTATCCTTTCATTTCTGTCTTTCTGTTTTACTCACCTCCTACTATCCTTTTTTTGGGAGAGTCTTAATAACCCTATATTCCTTTATCCTAGCTAATTTTCTAAACTTATGGGAACGATACTTTTCATCTTATGTCTATTACAGTTTATCTTATTTCCTGATCTGTATCCATATGATCCATATTATATATCAAGCTTAACTTATTTCTACTTTTCCTGTTTGCTTACACTAATTGCTACTTTCTTACAATACTTTATAAACTTATCTCTAATTGCCTTATTTGCTATAATTTGGTCTAAATTATTTACATTTATTTTAATACCTAATTTCTATTTTAAGCTTTGTCCTTCTGTATGGATAGACTGGGCACTTGGTTAGTGCGTGCATAATACTTTAGTTTTTTGCAGGGTCACAGATACATGATGGGCTCTCCTTGCACTTGAACCGCTGCAGGTACTCTGAGAACCCACCATGCCCCGTGAACACCTGCGTTATAACCGGGACTGTCCTTATCTTCTTGATAAGCTGGTGGGCCTCCTCCACAGCATCCGAGAAGAGTTTTGTGGTTGAGGCAGTCTCGCCCTGTACGTAGCGCCCGTTCCACTCGTCTATCGTAGTTTGGTTTGACCTTGAGTTTTAGTGCAGCATCCTTTGAGAGTTCGTCAGCGCGCTCGTTTCCCTCCAACCCTGCATGGGCTTTGATCCAGAATAAGTTTATTATTCTGCCACGTTCTTTGCTAGACCTTATGCTTTCTGAATTTCGAACGCCAGGGGTGGAGGGTTTTTTTTTAGTGTGGGGCGCTATGCCCCACTCGTTCTCCTAACAATTGTCAGAGCTTTTTTCTGTCTGTATTCTCTTAATACTCACCTCCTATTCTAAGCCTACTCCCTTCGTTGCGGAGTCCTAATGTGCCTATTCCCTTCTTTGGGGAATCCTATTATGCCTTATATACTAATAACACTAGAAAAAACTACATGCGGAAGAGGTCTCTTTTTGTTTTTTTTAATTTTATTTAATTTCAATTACTACTATAAATTTCTAATTTATATTAATTTTTTTTTCTTATTACTATTTTCTTAAGTCTATACATTTCTTAGTATCTATTCCTTAGCCGCTACGTAACGTACTTCTATTCTTATTTCTATTTGTTACTCTTAGAGCTACTTTTTTACAATATGATATAAACTTATCTCTATATTCTTTATTTCCTATTAAATTACCTATTTCTACTTTTGTCCCCATTTCGATCTCGAACATCGTTCTGTCTTTTAAGAAGACAGGGCACTCCGTGAGCGCGTGCACAATACCTTCGCTCACCTCAGAGTCGCAGACGCACGACTGGGTCTCCTTACACTTGAAACGGTGCAGGTACAGATGTCCGCTGTGAGTCCATCTGCTCCCGGGGCTTTCTTAGGGTTAAAGCTCTTCGCAGCGGCAAGTAACTCTGTCATCGTAAACGCTGGGTCATGGGCCTCAGCATGGACTTCGTCGTTTACCCTTGCGGCTGTCTCCCTTATGCGTTGGTGGTCCGCATTGTCTTTTATCCTGTCGTCCTCTGGATAGAAGGTCACCGCCAGTAACCTCGCCGACTCTTCCGAGGTTAGGGTCCTTCCAGCTTGGGTCAGTGGCAGGTCTTCGTGCTTCTTCACGGTCTTCCCGATGGCTCTGTACGCGCTGCTCCAGATTGTCTCCTTTCCTTGTTGGGTACAGAACTCCTTCCGTTTTTGGAGTTGTGCCATCCTTGCTTCTTTCTCATATTCTTCTTTTTGTTGCAGGTACTCCGCGACGACCTTGGCTCTCCGGATGGGCGCGGCACATCGGATCCTCCTCTTCCTGGTGATGGTTTGGCGTTTCATCTTGGCGAGCTTCTCGGACTACCATGGTATGTTAATTTTGCGGTTAAGTTTTATTTGTGGTATCGTCTCATTACATGTTTCTCTCATTGATGGGACCCTAAGGGAGCAAATGATCGTTGTTTAAAGTCCAGTGACACCTCTTCACCCTTTAGCCGCTCAAATGATGTTGCTCCTTTGAATGATTTATTAATTGATATTTGCTTTGTAATGCATTCAATTTTAAATTTCCATGCCACGTAACATATATTGATAGGATGGGTTATATATATGACTGTGACACGTGTCACCTGCCGTCACATTATAAGTATAAAAATATAATATGTTAAATAAGATGTTTAAACTAGGTATTGTTTCTATAGTTCTAAACATGAGTCACGGCGAACGCTGTTGTTTGTAGGAAGTGGTTTTGTGCCCGTGATTTCACCAACCGGCCCGACGTAAGACCAGCACTGGTAATTAATACCAGTATATGCTGAGTCGAGGCCGTATTTATTATAAGCATGTTGATTTCTTAGTTTTTTTTTGTTGTTTAGTTTTAATTTAATTTTACACTTACTGTAGTGCTTATAATAAATAAAATATTTCTTTCTTTCTTTCTTTGTCGCTAATATTATCTTTATCTGAGAATTTACGACACATAACCGTGAAAAAGCACAAAGATCCGCGTTGACATTGGCCACACATCTTTTTCTATACAAAACATATACAAATCTATAAATTTTAATACAAAGTTCAATATGTGCTTTCCAGTTACAATGTTTGTCTATAATTATTCCTAGAAATTTATTATTTTCAACCTCCTCAATAGTATTATAGTCATATATAATTTGAAATCGTGAACGTCTATTGTTGTAAGTGTGAAACTGTATCATTTTAATTTTACTAATATTAATATTTAAATTATTATTTTTCAGGCAAATAATTATTTTATGCAACGTTTCATTTGTCATTTTGGTATTCAATGTAATTTTTAACAGACTTCAAAAAAGGAAGAGGTTCGAGAAATTATTTTTTTGTTTAAAAGGGTATACTGGCACCAAGTCAGGATCTGACTATGGGATCTCAGAAAAATCGAGGGCAACCCTCAAATTTTATAGGGACTCATAATTTGTTGTTATTGAAGTCGGTGTAATTTTTTATGTTTAAATTCTACACTAAGTGTTGGATCATCAGCATATAGTATACAATCATGTGATGTTATATTAGGTAGATCATTTATATATTGTTAGGGCAGTTCCCATTTATTGGTGATACCGAGGGTATATCGAAAGTGTTTTATGAATATCCGTGGGTAGATTGACGATAAACATCAACTGAGTGGGGCGAGAGTTGCAATAAAGGACGGCTCTCGAGCGCTCTAGGACACAGTCCGCTCTGGGAATGTGTACTGTACGGACGTATGGTGAGCATTAGCTCCCATCGTCCTATACCACTATTGGTCTGGTGGCAGTTCAGCATAGAGCGTTATGCTGTCCGTGCGCACTTGTGGCTAATTGGTATTTGGTACATCCCGACATGGAATTGTTAACGGTGATCATTAAATTGATCAATACAGTGGCGAACATCGTTTATGTGCCGTTTAAGGTATCCACCTCAAATAGCATTTTGGAGTGTCTCCAAAATCAGAAGTGGGATAGGCTCCATAGCCTATCACTATCTTCTTGATTTATAAGTAACACCCACAGTCTGAATATTAAATTTGTGAATATTACTAGTTTTGCAATTTGTATTTTTTAAGACTATATAATGGTATTGCGTAATACCATTACCCTCACTTTGCGTGGTTTTTGTCAATTCACTTGATTGGCTTTGTACTTAACGTAATAAAAGGCCAATACCTACTCGGTGATAAGACGATGTATTTGTGATTGTTATTTAAAAAATCAGCGATAGCCTAGTTGGTTGCGGTACGGACTGTCAAGACGAAAGTCTTAGGTTCGAAACCCAAGTGGCATACACCTGACTTTTCTAAAGTTATGTGTGTATTAAAATGTTAATTATCGCTTGCTTTAACGGTGAAGGCAAACATCGTGAGGAAACCTGCATATCTGAGAATTTTTTGAAGGTATGAGAAGTCTGCCAACCCGCATTAGGCCAGCGTAGTGGACTAAGACCTAACCCCTCTCATTAGTAGAGGAGGCCCGTGCCCAGCCGTGGGACAATGTTTAATACAGGGCTAGTATTATTTATTAGTATTATTATTAAAAAAAAAAAACATTTATTTTGTTGATTTGAGTCGAAATATTTCCGCTTAATTAAACACATTGTGTTAAATATCTGTTTCAATAGAATTAATGTGTTAATTAATGTGTACTTGTGGATACAATCTTTACACATAAAACATTATGAATTGTATCCTGTCTACTTATGTGTACAGTGGTATAATCGTGTGTGTAAAAGCTCTGTTGGCAGAATCACTCGAGCCGCTGTTCAATATATGGTGGCGCTACTAGTTGAAGTTCTTGGCTAGCCATTATGGGAAGACGATTTGTATCGTTATTGCCAAGAGTTAGTTTGTGGTGCCTTGGCGAGGACATGGTGTTCTGAAGTGGCGAATGGACGCCGATGGCTTGTTAAGCCTTCTCTGCGAGTGGTGAGCTGTGTCATGTACACATATACTTTACTGATAACCTAACGATAACTGCTTATGAATGGTTTTATTTGCAATGTGTGACATGGTCGCCGTGTCATATAGTTGCCGTTTTCTATTACGATGAGTGATGAGTTTTAACCAGTTCAGATTTCTGTGACTCTCAATACATTTCATTTTTAATTTTTATTAATGCGAGTGGGTACGCATCGCATTTCAGAATGGCCGTGTCGCCATAGCACCTTTACACAATTTATTTACAAGATTTAAGTCTATCAATATTTAAAAAAGTTATGCTGTTAATTACTCTTACATTTAACACACTACTTTCATGATTATGCTGTTATCACGCAGAGTGAACAGTAACACACTTTCTTACATCATTGTGCTGATGATATTTTAAGTTTCAGATATGATCTAGCAAACTATGCAAAGTACCTATCGCACCATAGAATGTAGTCTGAACGCCATGAAATATTTTGACGAACTTGCTGACATTGGTGGTAAGGACGATGCGCAACCAACACGCAGATTGAACGTGGTAGAGACTGGGCACTTGGTTAGTGCGTGCATAATACTTTAGTTTTTTGCAGGGTCACAGATACATGATGGGCTCTCCTTGCACGTGAACCGCTGCAGGTACTCGGAGAACCCACCATGCCCCGTGAACACCTGCGTTATAACCGGGACTGTCCTTATCTTCTTGATAAGCTGGTGGGCCTCCTCCACAGAATCCGAGAAGAGTTTTGTGGTTGAGGCAGTCTCGCCCTGTACGTAGCGCCCGTTCCACTCGTCTATCGTAGTTTGGTTTGACCTTGACCTTGAGTTTTAGTGCAGCATCCTTTGAGAGTTCGTCTGCGCGCTCGTTTCCCTCCAACCCTGCATGGGCTTTGATCCAGAATAAGTTTATTATTCTGCCACGTTCTTTGCTAGACCTTATGCTTTCTGAATTTCGAACGCCAGGGGTGTAGGGTTTTTTTTTTTTAGTGTGGGGCGCTATGCCCCACTCGTTCTCCTAACAATTGTCAGAGCTTTTTTCTGTCTGTATTCTCTTAATACTCACCTCCTATTCTAAGCCTACTCCCTTCGTTGCGGAGTCCTACTATTCTTATTCCCTTCTTTGTGGAGTCATTTACATTTTATACTTACTTCTACTTCCTTAAGTCTATACATTTCTTAATATCTATTCCTTAGCCGCTACGTAAATATAATTTTTCTCCCGAAGGGAAAACGCCGCTCCGACCTTGCCACCTATCTTACTTCCATCAGTGAAGATGGAGAGGCCTTCCTGCGTGATCTGGTTCACTTCTGCACCGTCCACCAGGCACCGGTATTTGAGTGCACTACGTTGGGCTGGGTGCTTCAGCTCTGCGAAGGCTACAGGCCGTTCCACCTCCCGGTGTCCTACTACTCGCCGGGAGTAGCCCTTCCTCACCTCGTACAGGGAGGCATTTTCCCTTGCACGGATGTCCAAGGGCAATATCCCGGCGATCAGCATGGCCGAGTTCAGTTAAACGGTCCTGTAGGCCTTCGCGAGCTTCTGCGCAAAGCCCCTCTGTACGACAGCGAGTTGCTTCTTTACCCCTAGTTTGTTGGTTGCCGGGGCCCACACACTTGCTCCATAGAGTATGGTGGGTTCCACCACTGCTCTATAGAGCAGCCTTATGATGTCCGTTCCGAGTCCCCATTGTGTCCTTGCTGCTCTGGATAATTGTTTGTAAAAAGCTATAGCTTTTCTGCAGACATCAGCTACGTGGGTGTTGAAGGTCAACCCACTGTCCGCCGTCACTCCTAAGATCTTCATTTCCTTTACCAGTCCAATGTCCACCCCGCCCATGTGCAGGATCGGAGCATCATACTTCAATTTGCGCGTTATTATCATCGCTTTCGTCTTGTGCGAAGTTGAGTTTATTTCTGATGCTCCAGTCCCTCACACAGGCGAGGCTTTCGTTGGCCTGGCGTTGGATTTTCCCATTTCCATCCCGTCGAATGCGAGGATCACATCGTCAGCAAAGGCCTGGCAGTAACTACCCCGTCTATCAAGCTCTGACAGCAGTGGGTCGAGGAGCAGGTTCCAGAAAGTTGGACCTCCAATGGAGCCCTGTACGCATCCCTTGGAGGTCCACCTCTCGTGTTCCACTCCGGCGTACCGGAGCTTCACTCTCCTGCTCTCGAGGTAACTGTCTATCATCCTTCGGACGTTTACGGGACAACCCTCCTCCGACAGCCTGACCCTAATGGCTGGCCACCAGGCGTTGTCGAGGGCTCCCTCTATGTCCAATGAAATTACTACTATAAGTTTTTTCTCCTTGAGCTTATCCCTTATGTGTTTCATTAGGACATAGAGGGAGTCCTCGGTACCCCTCTGTGGCATAAAGCCAAACTGCCGGGGGCTCGTCCTTGGATGAAGACAGTATCTCACTCTGCCCACCACCATCTTCTCCAGTATTTTCCCCATCACTGGCAACAAGCCTATAGGTCTATAAGATTTAGCTTGTGTGTAGTCCTCCTTAGATGGTTTGCGGAGGACTATGACCGTCGCCTCCTTCCAGGTGGTCGGGAAGTGGCAAAGTTTGAGGCATTTGTTTGCCAGTGATAGGTACACGTCTGGGTACTTATGTATCGCTTGCTTACAGACAGACAGACAGACAGACAGACAGACAGACAGACAGACAGACAGACAGACAGACAGACAGACAGACAGACAGACAGACAGACAGACAGACAGACAGACAGACAGACAGACAGACAGACAGACAGACAGACAGACAGACAGACAGACAGACAGACAGACAGACAGACAGACAGACAGACAGACAGACAGACAGACAGACAGACAGACAGACAGACAGACAGACAGACAGACAGACAGACAGACAGACAGACAGACAGACAGACAGACAGACAGACAGACAGACAGACAGACAGACAGACAGACAGACAGACAGACAGACAGACAGACAGACAGACAGACAGACAGACAGACAGACAGACAGACAGACAGACAGACAGACAGACAGACAGACAGACAGACAGACAGACAGACAGACAGACAGACAGACAGACAGACAGACAGACAGACAGACAGACAGACAGACAGACAGACAGACAGACAGACAGACAGACAGACAGACAGACAGACAGACAGACAGACAGACAGACAGACAGACAGACAGACAGACAGACAGACAGACAGACAGACAGACAGACAGACAGACAGACAGACAGACAGACAGACAGACAGACAGACAGACAGACAGACAGACAGACAGACAGACAGACAGACAGACAGACAGACAGACAGACAGACAGACAGACAGACAGACAGACAGACAGACAGACAGACAGACAGACAGACAGACAGACAGACAGACAGACAGACAGACAGACAGACAGACAGACAGACAGACAGACAGACAGACAGACAGACAGACAGACAGACAGACAGACAGACAGACAGACAGACAGACAGACAGACAGACAGACAGACAGACAGACAGACAGACAGACAGACAGACAGACAGACAGACAGACAGACAGACAGACAGACAGACAGACAGACAGACAGACAGACAGACAGACAGACAGACAGACAGACAGACAGACAGACAGACAGACAGACAGACAGACAGACAGACAGACAGACAGACAGACAGACAGACAGACAGACAGACAGACAGACAGACAGACAGACAGACAGACAGACAGACAGACAGACAGACAGACAGACAGACAGACAGACAGACAGACAGACAGACAGACAGACAGACAGACAGACAGACAGACAGACAGACAGACAGACAGACAGACAGACAGACAGACAGACAGACAGACAGACAGACAGACAGACAGACAGACAGACAGACAGACAGACAGACAGACAGACAGACAGACAGACAGACAGACAGACAGACAGACAGACAGACAGACAGACAGACAGACAGACAGACAGACAGACAGACAGACAGACAGACAGACAGACAGACAGACAGACAGACAGACAGACAGACAGACAGACAGACAGACAGACAGACAGACAGACAGACAGACAGACAGACAGACAGACAGACAGACAGACAGACAGACAGACAGACAGACAGACAGACAGACAGACAGACAGACAGACAGACAGACAGACAGACAGACAGACAGACAGACAGACAGACAGACAGACAGACAGACAGACAGACAGACAGACAGACAGACAGACAGACAGACAGACAGACAGACAGACAGACAGACAGACAGACAGACAGACAGACAGACAGACAGACAGACAGACAGACAGACAGACAGACAGACAGACAGACAGACAGACAGACAGACAGACAGACAGACAGACAGACAGACAGACAGACAGACAGACAGACAGACAGACAGACAGACAGACAGACAGACAGACAGACAGACAGACAGACAGACAGACAGACAGACAGACAGACAGACAGACAGACAGACAGACAGACAGACAGACAGACAGACAGACAGACAGACAGACAGACAGACAGACAGACAGACAGACAGACAGACAGACAGACAGACAGACAGACAGACAGACAGACAGACAGACAGACAGACAGACAGACAGACAGACAGACAGACAGACAGACAGACAGACAGACAGACAGACAGACAGACAGACAGACAGACAGACAGACAGACAGACAGACAGACAGACAGACAGACAGACAGACAGACAGACAGACAGACAGACAGACAGACAGACAGACAGACAGACAGACAGACAGACAGACAGACAGACAGACAGACAGACAGACAGACAGACAGACAGACAGACAGACAGACAGACAGACAGACAGACAGACAGACAGACAGACAGACAGACAGACAGACAGACAGACAGACAGACAGACAGACAGACAGACAGACAGACAGACAGACAGACAGACAGACAGACAGACAGACAGACAGACAGACAGACAGACAGACAGACAGACAGACAGACAGACAGACAGACAGACAGACAGACAGACAGACAGACAGACAGACAGACAGACAGACAGACAGACAGACAGACAGACAGACAGACAGACAGACAGACAGACAGACAGACAGACAGACAGACAGACAGACAGACAGACAGACAGACAGACAGACAGACAGACAGACAGACAGACAGACAGACAGACAGACAGACAGACAGACAGACAGACAGACAGACAGACAGACAGACAGACAGACAGACAGACAGACAGACAGACAGACAGACAGACAGACAGACAGACAGACAGACAGACAGACAGACAGACAGACAGACAGACAGACAGACAGACAGACAGACAGACAGACAGACAGACAGACAGACAGACAGACAGACAGACAGACAGACAGACAGACAGACAGACAGACAGACAGACAGACAGACAGACAGACAGACAGACAGACAGACAGACAGACAGACAGACAGACAGACAGACAGACAGACAGACAGACAGACAGACAGACAGACAGACAGACAGACAGACAGACAGACAGACAGACAGACAGACAGACAGACAGACAGACAGACAGACAGACAGACAGACAGACAGACAGACAGACAGACAGACAGACAGACAGACAGACAGACAGACAGACAGACAGACAGACAGACAGACAGACAGACAGACAGACAGACAGACAGACAGACAGACAGACAGACAGACAGACAGACAGACAGACAGACAGACAGACAGACAGACAGACAGACAGACAGACAGACAGACAGACAGACAGACAGACAGACAGACAGACAGACAGACAGACAGACAGACAGACAGACAGACAGACAGACAGACAGACAGACAGACAGACAGACAGACAGACAGACAGACAGACAGACAGACAGACAGACAGACAGACAGACAGACAGACAGACAGACAGACAGACAGACAGACAGACAGACAGACAGACAGACAGACAGACAGACAGACAGACAGACAGACAGACAGACAGACAGACAGACAGACAGACAGACAGACAGACAGACAGACAGACAGACAGACAGACAGACAGACAGACAGACAGACAGACAGACAGACAGACAGACAGACAGACAGACAGACAGACAGACAGACAGACAGACAGACAGACAGACAGACAGACAGACAGACAGACAGACAGACAGACAGACAGACAGACAGACAGACAGACAGACAGACAGACAGACAGACAGACAGACAGACAGACAGACAGACAGACAGACAGACAGACAGACAGACAGACAGACAGACAGACAGACAGACAGACAGACAGACAGACAGACAGACAGACAGACAGACAGACAGACAGACAGACAGACAGACAGACAGACAGACAGACAGACAGACAGACAGACAGACAGACAGACAGACAGACAGACAGACAGACAGACAGACAGACAGACAGACAGACAGACAGACAGACAGACAGACAGACAGACAGACAGACAGACAGACAGACAGACAGACAGACAGACAGACAGACAGACAGACAGACAGACAGACAGACAGACAGACAGACAGACAGACAGACAGACAGACAGACAGACAGACAGACAGACAGACAGACAGACAGACAGACAGACAGACAGACAGACAGACAGACAGACAGACAGACAGACAGACAGACAGACAGACAGACAGACAGACAGACAGACAGACAGACAGACAGACAGACAGACAGACAGACAGACAGACAGACAGACAGACAGACAGACAGACAGACAGACAGACAGACAGACAGACAGACAGACAGACAGACAGACAGACAGACAGACAGACAGACAGACAGACAGACAGACAGACAGACAGACAGACAGACAGACAGACAGACAGACAGACAGACAGACAGACAGACAGACAGACAGACAGACAGACAGACAGACAGACAGACAGACAGACAGACAGACAGACAGACAGACAGACAGACAGACAGACAGACAGACAGACAGACAGACAGACAGACAGACAGACAGACAGACAGACAGACAGACAGACAGACAGACAGACAGACAGACAGACAGACAGACAGACAGACAGACAGACAGACAGACAGACAGACAGACAGACAGACAGACAGACAGACAGACAGACAGACAGACAGACAGACAGACAGACAGACAGACAGACAGACAGACAGACAGACAGACAGACAGACAGACAGACAGACAGACAGACAGACAGACAGACAGACAGACAGACAGACAGACAGACAGACAGACAGACAGACAGACAGACAGACAGACAGACAGACAGACAGACAGACAGACAGACAGACAGACAGACAGACAGACAGACAGACAGACAGACAGACAGACAGACAGACAGACAGACAGACAGACAGACAGACAGACAGACAGACAGACAGACAGACAGACAGACAGACAGACAGACAGACAGACAGACAGACAGACAGACAGACAGACAGACAGACAGACAGACAGACAGACAGACAGACAGACAGACAGACAGACAGACAGACAGACAGACAGACAGACAGACAGACAGACAGACAGACAGACAGACAGACAGACAGACAGACAGACAGACAGACAGACAGACAGACAGACAGACAGACAGACAGACAGACAGACAGACAGACAGACAGACAGACAGACAGACAGACAGACAGACAGACAGACAGACAGACAGACAGACAGACAGACAGACAGACAGACAGACAGACAGACAGACAGACAGACAGACAGACAGACAGACAGACAGACAGACAGACAGACAGACAGACAGACAGACAGACAGACAGACAGACAGACAGACAGACAGACAGACAGACAGACAGACAGACAGACAGACAGACAGACAGACAGACAGACAGACAGACAGACAGACAGACAGACAGACAGACAGACAGACAGACAGACAGACAGACAGACAGACAGACAGACAGACAGACAGACAGACAGACAGACAGACAGACAGACAGACAGACAGACAGACAGACAGACAGACAGACAGACAGACAGACAGACAGACAGACAGACAGACAGACAGACAGACAGACAGACAGACAGACAGACAGACAGACAGACAGACAGACAGACAGACAGACAGACAGACAGACAGACAGACAGACAGACAGACAGACAGACAGACAGACAGACAGACAGACAGACAGACGTAGGAGTTTTTGTCTTATTATTACAATACCAAGCTTTCGAAAATTGTGTTAGGGGTACATTATGCATATTAACAGCCTCCGTGGCACCATGGGCGAGTAGCCGGCAGTGAAACGAGACGGCGTCGGTTCGATTCCCGCACCGAGACAATTGTCTGTATGACAGTCAGATATTTGTTTCGTGTCTAGGTGTTGTAGGACCGTAGTCCCTCGTAGTTCTTGATACCCACTATACAGAGTGTGGGATCAGAACTATGTGTTTAACTGTTAGGTGTATATTTATTTATTATATTGGCACATTCTATTATATATGCAGCAGTGGCTACGAAGTACACACGCAAAATCATATATTTACAACGCTCTCAGTATTTAGTCTGGGCACAACATGTTTACATGATGTAGTAAAACCGGGCTTATTCGTTTTACGACTGATCGCCTGGCATACTTCAAGCCTCCGTGGATTAACTTGTTTGAAGATGTAAATTGTAGCCACGGAAATACATACTCCCTTGGGTCCGTATAGTGACTCATTACATTCTGTACACAGTCTTGCAACTTAATTAATAAATAACAACCAACAGTCCCTTAGTAGCTATAAATAAGACTGTAATTAGCTCGTGTTGTCCCAGAATCCTTTCTACTATTTTGTAAGTAGCCTATGTCATTTTTTAGATGAAACTGCCACTATGCAATAAATGCCGATCCCTTGCTCTGTGAAAAACTAAACTATCCCATGGGAACTGTACATTTTTCCGGGATAAAAAGTAGCCTATGCATTATACCTGACTATAATCTATATCTGTGCTTACTTACTTACTTACTTACTTACTTACTTACTTACTTACTTACTTACTTACTTACTTACTTACTTACTTACTTACTTACTTACTTACTTACTTACTTACTTACTTACTTACTTACTTACTTACTTACTTACTTACTTACTTACTTACTTACTTACTTACTTACTTACTTACTTACTTACTTACTTACTTACTTACTTACTTACTTACTTACTTACTTACTTACTTCATTGTATTGTTATTATAACTACCTGTTTGTATTAGTCCGTAAGCTTTCTACAAAACAAAAAAATCATGCTCAATTTGGACGTCACCACTTGCCAATCTAACTGTATGTCACTACGTAAGGAACTTCGTTCCAAAAATCGTGCTCTACTCGCTTGTGTATGCGTCTGTCGCGCCTGCGCACGTCTCATTTAACGGTTTTATTCCACGCACTTTTTTCCACGGATTTTTTCTTACGGTTTTACTATCACATATTTTTCAGTTCGGTCGCGCAGCAAAATCCCTATCCCTCCAAGCCTGCCGTTCCAATAAAATTAAATTTTTTATGAGTGAACCATTGATTAATGAGTGGGAAGGCACCTGTCGAAGTTTTATACTCGACTGTATAGCGACGATCGTACACACGGCGAAAACCCACCATAGTGGCTTGTTCAGGCGAGTCGCTGTCCAGGTCAGGCGGTTGTCCAGTTACGGCAGCATAATTTTGGCGACAGTCCAGCGATGCAAACCTGTGAATCTTAGTAATATTATAAATGCGAATGTTTGTTAATCAATCACGCTACAGCGGCTGGACGGATCTGGTTGAAATTTAGCACAGATATAGATTATAGTCAGGAATAATGCATAGGCTACTTTTTATCCCGGAAAAATGTACAGTTCCCATGGGATAGTTTAGTTTTTCACAGAGCAAGGGATCGGCATTTATTGCATAGTGGCAGTTTCATCTAAAAAATGACATAGGCTACTTACAAAATAGTAGAAAGGATTCTGGGACAACACGAGCTAATTACAGTCTTATTTATAGCTACTAAGGGACTGTTGGTTGTTATTTATTAATTAAGTTGCAAGACTGTGTACAGAATGTAATGAGTCACTATACGGACCCAAGGGAGTATGTATTTCCGTGGCTACAATTTACATCTTCAAACAAGTTAATCCACGGAGGCTTGAAGTATGCCAGGCGATCAGTCGTAAAACGAATAAGCCCGGTTTTACTACATCATGTAAACATGTTGTGCCCAGACTAAATACTGAGAGCGTTGTAAATATATGATTTTGCGTGTGTACTTCGTAGCCACTGCTGCATATATAATAGAATGTGCCAATATAATAAATAAATATACACCTAACAGTTAAACACATAGTTCTGATCCCACACTCTGTATAGTGGGTATCAAGAACTACGAGGGACTACGGTCCTACAACACCTAGACACGAAACAAATATCTGACTGTCATACAGACAATTGTCTCGGTGCGGGAATCGAACCGACGCCGTCTCGTTTCACTGCCGGCTACTCGCCCATGGTGCCACGGAGGCTGTTAATATGCATAATGTACCCCTAACACAATTTTCGAAAGCTTGGTATTGTAATAATAAGACAAAAACTCCTACTTGTTTGTTTATGACTACGATTATATTTTAAGATTTCATTTGATAGCAAGCCATGATTGATAATGATTGGAAAGTCTATATCCATAAACATCAAGGAAATTTATGTAACAAACGGATGAAGATGAACTTTATAACTTTTCTATCCGTACACGTAAACATTGGACAATGATAGAATGATTTGTCGATTTGTTCATTAAGCTCCATATTTACAAAGACCTTATAGTATAATAATTACAACTTATGATGTATGAGAATGGAGCTCTATCCATCTCTCATCGGCTCCGATATAAAACCACTTTAGTTGGCTCGATAATGCGCTATATTCGTGCACGTCTTAAACGAATAGTCATCCAAATTCATTGAACGATGACGACGAGTTTTATTTATTCGGTAAATGCACATGAAAAGCAAAAGTTATATCGGAATGAGACTAATGTAAAACTTCGATAAAGCCCCAAGTTTACGGCAAGAATTCTCGCTATGTTGAGAATTTCACCTTGCCACCACTCTCACTCCATTATAAACCATACAATGCGTCTTTTATATGTATACGGTCTGATATAGAATTAAAATATAAGAAATATAACTTCTATAAATAGTGACTTCAGTCTACGGTAGTTTCCAACTCTAATGGACATGTTTCAAAGTGTACAACTAGTATTTTGAAATATGAACACACATATATTTTCCGATACTTTGATTTTGACATCGAACAATGTGATCAATTTATAACCGAGTCACGTAAGGCTTCAGATTTATTACGTAACTTCTTACATTTAGATAAAGCTTGCAAACCCTGGCAGCAATTGTGGGAAGGTAACAGAACATTTGAGTTCTCTATAATCGTAGTTGTTTGGTAGTAGATGGCGTGATAGAGTGATGTTTGGTAGTCAAAAGCATACTTATAAGATAATATCTATATGTTAAATGCCCTAATTGATTCCACAAAATCAAAATGTTTATTGAATCCATGAAATGTTATACATTATTTATATTCAGTCAATCTTATTTACTCAACTAACACTTTGAAATTTAGTTTCAATGGAGAAGAACGTATAACAAAGTCTAGCGTACATACGTACATCCACACTCAGACCAAACCACTGGACCCAAAAAATTTAATTATAACAACGTATTCCTAAAATGATACAGATAACTAAAATACTTTTCTATATCAATACTTCTATACTAATATTTATGTGGTAAAGTTTGTGAGTTTGGACGTTCGGGGTGATCTCCGGTACTACTGATCCCATTTTGAAAATTCTTTCACTGTTAGAAAGGTATACTATCTCTGAGTGCTGTAGACTACTTTTATTTTTAAATATATATTTGGTAAATAATAACCTCCACACATACCATATACTTCTGATCCTACACTAAGATCTAGGTAAAACCTGTAGGTATCGTGTGTATCAAGAACTACGAGGGACTACTGTCCCACAACACCCAGATCAGTAACAAATATCTGTTTGTCACACAAACATTTGTTCCGGTGCGGGAATCGAACCCATGGCCTCTCGTTTCACAGCCGACTACTCGCCCGCTGCTCCACGGAAGCTGTCAGTATATGAATACTATAAATATATATTTTCCCAATATGTTGTCAAAAAATAAAATAAATCATACATTGCGCGAACATAATTGTCTTTCACAGTTTGTCTTTATAACAAAATCACGGAAAGAAGTTAAGGTGTGGTAAAGGTAATTTAATATGACCGAGGTTAGTAAACAAACCAATTTCCTTTTAGTGAAGTAGAGTCCTCTTACTAATGGATGGAGACTAATGTACATTATATTTTGCTGCAACAGTTGGGGAACTCCTTGCTTAAGAAGACACAGGAAAATTATATCCATTTATTTAGACATAATCTAATACTTGAATAGTGTGTGTATTTTCCGTTGTGAGACTTTAATAAAAATTAAATCGTTTCTTAACCAGATAGGTTAATCCGGACACTTTTACATGTCAATTAAGTAAATCACTTCTTATACATAGAAAGACACTACTTGTGCTACCAAACAATCACCTAGACACTTTTTTTTTTATAGTATAGTCCGACAAACGAGCCAGTGGGTCACCTGATGTTAAGTGATCTCCACCGCCCATGAACATCCACAATACTGAAAGTATCATGTATGCGCTGTCGGCCTTAAAGGACAGGAATAGGGATTAGGGAAGGGAAGAGGGAATCTGGGCCTCCGGATATCTCACTTACCATACGAAACGCGACAGTAAACTGTCACTTTACACTATCAACATTAAAGTTTAGACTTAGGTGTTGTTACTTATGGAAGTCATGCATATTATATACGTGATTGCTTAGTTTTTGGCGCTTAACATAAACTAGCTAAACACAGGCCACCATGATCGTGCCAGGCCGGTCTGATTGTGTTGAGTAGCGAGGGATGGATTGTCTCTCGTTACTTGATACTCTAATCGAACGGCACTGCACTTACCATCAGGTGCAGTGTGGTCACTTTCCCGTGCCATATAAAAAAAGACATTAGAAACACAAACGCAAAAACAGCAAAGAGTTCATTAAAAACTGTTTTTAAATACGGAGGGTTGTCTTTATTCGGTGGAAATTGCATTTGGAGTGTATTTACCATCAGGTAAAGAAAATGTGCATTAATAAGATTGTATATTTCCTTAGATTATTGGTTCCAAAAAGAATTTTTTTAGTGCCTCAATAGGCAGACGAGCAGACGGGCCACCTGATGGTAAGTAGTCACCGCCGCCCATAGACTTCTACAATGCCAGGGCACAGCATAGCCGCTGCCTGCCGTTAAAAATCTATCTATCTACCGAATGACTGTTGTCACCTACAGTACATTTATTTTAATCTATATTAATTTCGAATAACCAAATCCTGTATTGTGCAAGGATCTAATACATGTGATAAACGTGTGTGAGTTTTGAGTTAGGGTTTCTTAAAAATGCATGACTTACAGTTTAAATTTGATACAACATATTTCGTTGGGCTTAAATGAGCAGCCGAGCGCGAGCACAAATTATATAGGATACTTAAATATTTAGTTATAGGACGGGTTGGCGGAGGAAGTCCGCTCAATGTTGTTTATGGACAAAGTTATACAACCAAAGTTCCTCAGTAGATTTAAAGTGATCAGAAATTTCCACTGTCGGTACTTTACTTAGACCTAAAGCCGGGATGGAGTACGGCTCCAGACTTGAGTAACTTAAATAGGGTAACCCTATTGGACGTGTATTACGTATAGGTTGACACAATAGTAATAGCTTTTATAGTCAGTAACATTTAGGATTTATATAATAATACTTAACCTGTATTAAACATTGTCCCACTGGGCACTGTCCTCCTTTACTAATAAGAGGGGTTAGGCCTTAGTCCACCCCGCTGGCCTAATGCGAAGGTATGTGAAGTCTACCAACTCGCATTTAACGAGTCTTCATTCCAAAGTAGTTTACACACTTTCGATGTTCTAGAATGTTGAATAATGATTATGTCATGTTCGTTTCTTATTATTTCATAAAATATACTAACAACCACACGCACGGTTCTAAACCCATACCAGGATAACTTGTATCGGGACTTTCAGGAGCTACGAACCACGAACTTACGAACCTACAATTATAAGACACAAAACAAACCATTTTGAATAGGAACTTTTCAGCCGGCTACTTGCCGGAGGCTATGTGTTTAATAAAAGGCAAAAAACGCTCTTTCTTTGCAAATAAAGATCTAACTAAGCAAATTACTATCTTTCTTACGATTCAAAGGCTATATATAAAATTCCCAAAAATGTTATACTGTCACAGATGTCTCAAGAAACATCAAGATTACCGGAAATCTTTGAATAGTTTGTCGATATACAATGTATTTCTATTTGGGCTTTAAGACCTTCAATAGTCGTAATCCATTCACCGCAAAGCGGAGACCTAAAGTAAATACTTTCACTAATGATATCAGTCCTAAAATGAGATGGAATGTTACGACATTTACTCCGAGGTTTGTTTATGGTACGATAATTTCGGTACGAGTAAAGCGATTTTAATTAAACTTTGCAACAATTTGATTTGGAACCGCACCAATATAATCAATGATGTTTCACGCATTCGGCTGGTTTTATTTATTATATTCGCATATTGCTCTCATATGTGACATATTACTTGCTTTTTTAGTTTTATTCAAATTTTAATTATAAGTTCATACAATACAGTTTACATTTATTATAAATAAATAATAATAAAAATTAAATATACCTACTATTTGAATACAGACTTCTATATTTTTAGTTACTCGTTTCTATATATTTTTAGCGTAATTTAGCTATCGATATATAGAAGAATTTAGCTTTTAGACAAGTCATTTAGAAAAAAATATCCTGTACTCGTCAAATTCTATTGTAATTTGTAGATATTATGGCAGCCGAAGATACAAATGTAGCTTAGTTTGGGTGCCACTAGCAAATATTGTAAAATTATTGTACATGTACTTTACTTGAATAAATTACTGACAAGTTCAAAGCATGATATGTATGCAAAAATAATAAAAAGTATGAATGGTATAAAGTATGAGCGTTTATTGACTAATATGTATGGAGTACATTTCCGTGAAATTTATCTCCATAGTAATAATAATAAAAATCTTATTGTCCACAGACATATAAAGACAAGCAGGGAACCTAATGGCACATTAAAAACATGGACATTCCATCGTTAAATGGCTCTGAAGTTTTACGATCAGTATAATGTTGACGCGAGGAAAATAATTGTAAAAATGTTATCAGATGTTTATCAAATAAATAGCTTTTGAGCGAAATGCTAAGAAACATATTTGGTTAGGTAAGATAACGGCGTATAGAACTGTTTGTGATTGAATAAATATTTTTGGGCATAAATTTTGGAGTGCAATCTTGATTAGACTCACTAACTCTGTTTATTTTATTATTCCTTTGATTGTATTCTGTAATGTGTCTTTAATAAATAAATATCATAAAAGTTTTAGTGTAACAATGTAAAGAAATTTCGTACTATTTTTTTCTTGTCGATTGGCAGAATTGCATAAAAGAGACCCTCGATTTCTCGGACCTTTTGGGCGTTGTTGGACGGTAGGAGCTTAGCGTGACACAACTTTTGCCAGCTTTCCTCTATAAAAATAATTTCTTTGTAGTTTAGTTGTATTACTTAATTTCACAAGTATATTATCCGTATTTTAATCACGTTGGAAGATTGAACTCCCTTAAGTAT
The DNA here is from genome assembly GCA_905220505.1 of Laothoe populi. Lineage (NCBI taxonomy): Eukaryota > Metazoa > Arthropoda > Insecta > Lepidoptera > Sphingidae > Laothoe > Laothoe populi. The sequence goes on from HG992152.1 coordinate 9,939,686, forward strand.
ACCCACGACTTTTATAACATCGGAACTTAAAGTGTTCGAAATGAATATTTCCAGGAACCTGCCCTCGACTTTAATGATCTACGAATATTCTTGTTTTACGAATAGTAGGTAAGTACGTAGATCGATGATTTTATGACGAATAACATACGATATTGCCGCTTATCGATAAACTTTACTGATTGATGTTTTCAATTAAACTGATAATAAAAGCGTCGTGCGTTTGGCTACGTTATCAGTGGCCGATTAGCTGCCCTTGCTTGAGTTCAGAACCTTTATATGACTTTGTTGTAGAATCACATGAATAATTTTTTAATAGAGTTACACATTAAACCTTGTCAACGAACGAACGATCGCACGTTGCAACAAAATGCATGTTGTTATAATAGTAATAATAAAACGACGATGTTCAAAGAGAATTTGTGATTTATTTACTAGAGAGGTTTTCATATTCACATTTATCACGTACAAAAAATAAAGAGGTGTAAATATATCTCTGAAAATGTAACAAGGTAACATAAGTATGTTTCGAACTAGACAAGGTCAGTCAGGTAATGGGGATGGGAGGTGGGAGCTGGCGAGGGTGACTACGGCGGCGCTCGGCGGCGGCGCGCGCGGCGCCCGCACAGCAACCGCTGGAATGCGTGTCGGAACTCCGGGCTGAACACCGTATAGATCACAGGATTCAGCGTCGAGTTGAAATAGCCGAGCCACAACGATAGTGACGTCAGCACTGGACTCACTTCACAGTCACACGTCGGCACTAGAATGGCCAACACAAAAAACGGAAGCCAACATGCTACGAACGCACCCGTAATTATTGCCAATGTCTTAGCCGCCTTTCTTTCACGCTTGGAATCAGCCGCTTCTTTGGGCTTGCGGCGCACTAGGGAGGGGTAGTAGGCCGCTGCGACAGCACCGTAGCCCGTCGTCGGAGGATCTGTTTCGAGTCCGTTGGCGCAGGATTGTTTTTCGGGGCTCGTGTTATTCGATGAAACGTTTGTAAACCCCGTCGTCGTGGTTTCCGAAATAGTCGGCAGAGGTCGTCCGATGACAGCTACGACGGCTGCTGCGATACCACCGCTCCCACCAGCGGCCACAAGCGCTCCACCTGATGGAACGGGCGGTGGTCCAACTCCGCCGCGCGCTGTTGCTCCTCTTCTTCGACGTATTCTCTTTCTCGCCGTTTGGTATATCCGCCAGTACAGTATTAGTATGATTAATACTGGTACATAAAATGATGAAGCTGTCGCAAATATTTGGTAGCCAACGTCTTGACTGACGACGCAGCGTAAATCTTCGGATACACGTCTGTTCCAATCGGGGTCCTTCCAGCCCAGCAATGGTGCGATGCATACGAAGAAACTGACAATCCACACACAAGCTATCATAAGGCCCACACGGCGAGCCGTTCGTGCGTGTATGTAGTCTATATTTGTCACAGCCCAATATCTGTAACAAGAAATTATTTTCGTTACGGGCATTCCTTGTATATATATACTGTAAACAGTGTAACTTAATTGCAAAAAAAATATTTTAATAAAAAAAGAACCGTTTTCTTACCTATCAAGAGCAATGGCAACCAGATGTAGAATGGAAGCAGTACAGCACAGCACGTCACCGGATGTCCACATGTCACACAATTCTGGTCCGAGAGTCCATCGCTGTGCCACCTCGTACACTGCTCCTAGTGGCATCACAAGACACGCCACTAATAAGTCTGCCACAGCTAGTGATAGGATCAGATTGTTAGCAGCGCTGCGCAGATGTCGTTCTAACAGAATAGCCGCTATCACGAATACATTACCTGCAAATATTAAAAAATGTATCAGAATTGGATTCGTAGCTTTTGTGAACATTGAATTTAAATTCAACAATCAACTTCGATTAAACGCATTTAAATGCCATCACCGTTTTAAATGTCAGTTACATGAACCTTCCATATATCTCGGGAGAAAATAAAAATAATTATTAATAAAGAAAAATATCAACGTGTTCTTTATAAATATTCTAAAATATTGTTACACTGGTTGAAAACACACGCTACCGATCGAGCGAGTGCAGAAATTGATGTTCTTATTACAGAAAATATGAACACAATTTTCCACGCTCTTCAGAACTCCGTCGAGAATTGGGTATCTTGATATATAATAAAAATAATTGAAAATGGTGTTCCCTTAAAAAAATAAAAGTTTAATTACCGACTACAGTAGCAAGTATGAGTAAGCCGAGAACGATGGCTTTGGCAACGGCGCGAACGAGAGCGGCGGGAGAGTCGAAGGGCGCGGATGACTCCCACCATGTCGCGTTGGGCACGATCGTGGTGTTCCAGTTATCGGGATCCCATTCGCTGGTGTTCCATGTGAAGTTCTGCACCGGCAAGCGAAGATATAATGCCTCCCAGTCCAACGGATCATCGTGCTCGTCCGCGCCCTCCATGCCCTCTCACCGCGACTCCAACCCTCCTACTGTGTAAATAATTTTTGTTTAAGTTCTTAGGCTTACTTGTATCTACTTAAGGTCTTTACCATTTTTTTATTCTGGCAAAGTGACCACACTGCCCCCGATGGTAAGCGCAGTGCAGTCCAATTAGAGCATCGAGTAGCAAGAGACAATCTCTCCCCCGCTACTCAACACAATCATGCCCGCCTGCTTCTTCACACCAGGCCATGGGCAAGAAGATGAAGAAGCGGTCGAGAGTCTAGTGTCATAGTACTCAGAATGCCGCAAAACGGCCAAGCATCGTACCCTAACTCTAGACCCCCGACAAAAACCGGATGTATACTGACTGATCCCGGAATGTGACACAATTGCGTGTGTCACTATGGCGATATGAATATCCTACCACCAGATACATGTTTACACAAGCTACAGATTTATATTAGAATTATGTTATCGCTATAAATTTTGACACTCAGCGATGGTCTAGTTGGGATTGGTACGGATCGCATGTTGCAGGTTCTAAATCAGCCGATATGCTATAAACCTTTAGCATTTCGTGTTACGTGTGTATTTGTTGTTAATTATCGCTTGCTTTAAAGTTTCAGGAAAATATCATGAGGAAACGGTAGGCAGCGGTTTTGCTGTGCCCTGGCATTGCAGAAATCTATGGGCAGCGGTGACTACTTATCATCAGGTGGCCCTTCTGCTCGTCTGCCTATCGAGGCACTAAAAAAAACCTGCATTCCCAAGAATTCTCTATATGAATTTCGTACATAGATATGTGAAGTCTATCAACCCACATTAGAAGGGAAAGCCCAGTTTCCAGGAGTGGGGCGGTGAATAATAAAAGACTGGAATTATTATTTTTATTATTTGCTGTCAAAATATGAGACTTAATTTTATATCCAACGACATGGTATCATGTTCAAAAGCATACATATTAATAAAAAAACCTTGTTTAGGTTAATGTCGTATACAACAAGGAAAAATCTTTCAATTTCAATTTCAATCAATTCGATTCTACTCAATCAATTTTAATCAAACTTATCGTAGAATGTCAATCAGGATAATAAAATCCTAATTGATTATAATTTATTACAATTTAATTTTAGAAACTTAAGAGTCTTTATTAATGTATCATTCATCAATTCAAAAATATATTTTATAGTAAGTCATAAACTAAATAATGTTGTGTAGCTTTTCAATTTCCATAATAATTAATTATCACATCTAAGACATACGCTATTTAATTTCGTCAAAATATAAGAACGAATAAGAAACAAAAGAATAATATACTACTCAAAGGAAGATTTCATGACGCATGTCTTGAACATCAAATGACTTTAGAGTACTATCAAGCGGCAAATGAATCGACCGCCCCTTGTATTTGCATACAACACAATTTATATTAATTAGCACCTAGTGTTGTACTTACTGTTTGTGTTGTATTTCCCGAGGATATATTCCAAAGTCTTTTCCAACATCATTGAAGTTAGTTTATTGCTTCGGTTTCAATCTGCGGAGGAACATTTTGTTTATTATGACATTATAAATAATATTTCTGTTTATCGGAGTAAAAGATAAATAGGATTTATATGTTTTATTCTTTATTAGAATTTTTTACAATAGTGTGTATTTTTGTGGTAAATTTTGGTCATCCACTGCCTTTGGACTGCCTCGGTGGCGTAGTTGTAATAGTGTAGGCGGTACAACTGTTGTGCTGTAAAAACATGTATAAGTATTTAATTAGATGCGTTGAATTATTTCATATTATCAGTACAAAGTTTTTGACTACAAAACAAATTCGACGTTTTTACTGTTATTATAAATATTAAACTATTTCGTTCAGATTTCTAAATGTGTTATTATTTGAACTCAAATTTTCTTTTTTTATACCGCGATGGTGGCAACCAATTTAACGGTAGGCAGCGGCTTTGCTGTGCCCTGGCATTGCAAAAGTCGATGGTATATTTTGACTATTTACATCAGGTGGCCCGTCTGCTCGTCTGCATATTGAGGCTCTAAAAAAAATCAAGCTTACGGCACGTAAGCGTTTACCATCAGGCGGACGGAGTATGGACGCTTGCAACACATCATCACATGCGCGTTGCCGACCCTTCAAAAACCTATTTACATTATATTCATTACAGTAGTTTAATTTTTACTCACATAAATTTTCTTTATATTAGATGATTAGATTACCAGTATTGGTTAGTAATTATTAATGCAAAGGTATCCGGTAGTACCTACAATATAACCGCTGATTACCGATCAAATTACTGTGCACATGTTTTAATGCTTACAAATCAACTTGTGATAACTAATTAAAATGACTATCTGAAAGTTGATACGCAGTTCGTCAAAATTATAGGCACAGTTTTGATGATTTTTTATAAGACTCGAGTCACACTTTTAGTATCTGCTGTAATTTCACAAGAGCAATTTAGTAATGAAAAACACTTTAAAACACTAACGAAGTTTTTACAATACTGTACTGTAAGGCAATATTCGTATATTCATCTGACATTTTGTTTCGACACGAAACTAAATCAAATCACATTTGCACAAGATGTTCCGCAATATCTATCTATTTTTGATAGCTATGTCTATGCTACTAATACGCACTAATATTGCTCAAGACTTTCTTTTGTCTTCCTGTGTGGTTCGAGTTAAAATTTCTGATAAGGATTGCTGCGTTTTTGGCAACATTATGAAAATTTGGCGTGCCTTGCGAGTCAAGGTTTGCGTTTATCTATCTATTAAATTACTTTCAAAATGCACAAATATTTAACTGTTATGATATGGTATTGAAATACACATCTACAAAATATTGGTCGACATCTCGGCCAGTGAGTACCTAGGTACTCAGATAGACAAATCAGTAAGGTTCTGTGTTCGAATCAAATTGTTTTTCGATAGAAATGAAATCAGACAAGTTTCTCAGGTTTGTAATTTGTGGCTGATTTGGTGATCGCACCTTATCACAATATAACGGAAATTATGGTAAGCGGATACTGCGTGGACTAGTTGCGCCTTTGCTTAACTGAGGCGTGAACTTATACAAACATATATTTACAGAATATAACAAGATGTATGTGATACTAATGATATACATTCAATCAATGCACAGTAAGAATCAAGTTCTTCGTGATATTCTATACCCACGATACGCGGAAATCAAGTTATGGACACTAACCAGCTTGAATATTTACGAGGCGACATTTAGATGGGCATTGATTTTTCATCGTATCAACCTATACTGTGTTTGACATAATAAACGTACTATAAGTAGTTTGTAAAGAATGGGCTATAGAATCGATTTCAGTAATTTTTTTTATGTTTTTTTTTCTTAATTATTTGGTCTTTTTAAAATACAACAATAAATTAAAGAACAATGAACTCAATGTCGAGGAACAAAAAGATTTTCACAATTACAGTATCGAATACACTTATATGTACCTACTAAAATTCATCACAGCATAATTTCAGTGTGTTATGATTGTATCTTTATGTTTAAATTGTGGTGTCTTAGGGTTTGTTATAGTCCTGTGGCATATACATACATACATATACACTCACGCCTGTAATCCCCGAAGGGGTAGGCAGAGGTGTAACCAGTACACCCACTTTTCGCTGAATTTCGGTCCCTTAATGTGATAGGGGGCGAGCCTATCGCCACACCGGGCACCATTCCAGACTCCGGGTTAATACTGAGGGTAACTAAATTTCTAGGTAGAAAAACCCAATATTACTTTACCCGACCCGGGTATCGAACCCGAGACCTCAGTCGTAACACCATGCGCAATTACAACTGCGCCACCGAGGCAGTCATTCCTGTGGCATGTTGTTTATATTGTATAGTCGCAACTAAGACAGATCAAACGAAAGATGAACGACGGCATCATTGTGCATGTGTTCATTGTTCAAGCAGTAAATACCGGTCAATTTCTCAAGCAAAAATTCACTAATGACATTATTGAAGTTTAAGAACGTAGGTCCTATTTTTGCCTCCACCTTAACTTTTGCTTATAGCGCAACGTCTTAACGTTTCAACAAAAGTTTTTAATAAAAGCCGATCAAAACTGGTAATTTGTTTTACATCTTATCAATGAACTTATTAAAATATTAATTTTCTTTTACTTATTTCCTTTGCTTGTTTTTCTTACTTTTTACGTAAGGTAAACTGTATGCTTTTAATTTGTATTTCTGATCGTACCGGAATTATAAAGCAACGTGCGACTTTATTTACTTCCTTCCATCTAGCATGGGAATTAATCAATAATGACAGATCAATTTGGCCGTGATTGTGTTAGCTATGCAATATATATATATATATACATTTGATATAAAATAATATTACATAATCACTTTAAAACACATGGACTAGTCATAAAAGATAACAAAAGTTTAATATCAAGAAACAGTTATTTTTTAAATTAAATCAAGTATTCAAAATATGCTACGATATCATGATATTGGACAAAATTGCATAATTAAGTTTGTCCTAAAGTATGGTGATAAGTCTTTATATTTAACTTATTTCTTTATATTACCATAAACTCCTTTTTTGAATTACAAGCGACTGAATGTGTAATTTAATAAATACCGCCAATTATTTAGAAGAAGTAATTTAATCTACGAGTATGTGTGATGCCAGTCTCTTGTTAATTTGCAGCAGATCAATTATTATTAATTAACCAGCAGAGGGATATTATTACAATTTTGCGCCGCATTTATCGGGTTGCATGAATACTACGAAATTAGATTGCTCTTAACTACGCCATATGTAAAATCACAAACCACACTAACTGGTAATGATTATAATGTTACATATTATGTGTGTAATTCAGACCATCATCCATAAATTAACGGACTGCCAAAACGAAACTCGTATGTTCGAAACCCAAGTGGCATACACCTCTGACTTTTCTAAAGTTATGTGTGTATTAAATATTAATTATCGCTTGCTTTAACGGTGAAGGAAAACATCGTGAGGAAACCTGCATACATGAGAATTCTTATAAGAATTTTGAAGGTATGTGAAGTCTACCAACCCGCATTAAGCCAGCGTGGTGGACTAAGGCTTAACCCCTCTCATTAGTAGAGGAAGCCCGTGCCCAGCAGTGGGACAATGTTTAATACAGGGCTAGTATAATTTTATTATTATTATTATTACTGAACTGATATGTAAAATAGCAATTAAAGTTTGGCCGTTTTAAGTTGTTCTCGTATGTCGATTGATACTGTGTGTCATTTTATATTAGAAATGCTGATGTTGAAATGCAATATATGAAATTATTTGACCTATGTAATTTTCCGGCTTGTTTGACGCTCAAAACCTGCATACACCTTGTTAATTATAAAATAGCTCAATAAATATAAACCTCTGTGATAATATAACATTCAAATGGGATATTTTATAATCTGAGAAGTGAATTTCAAATCACAAGTTTTATTTAATATCTCAGAGAGACTGTATGTAGGATCTGGAGAGTGTAATTTGATTTACATTGGCAGAAACAAAATAAACAAGCAAACATCGCTCTCAGCGCATACGTACACATTGTACGCAAGATATGGTTGGCAATATTCAAATTGGATTCGTTACGAAAAAAAAAAATCGTACCAGACCACTCAAATAATTTACATGTCCTGTATAATATTACGTGCACTGAACTAAAAGATAAGCTACTACCCAACTAATCTCATGATATACAGTTATTGATATTGTGTGTTATTAATAAAGTGTAATACGCAATAAATAAACCCAAAATTAATTTAACGATGACCGCCCGCAGCCACGGTTGATGAGGATTTCCGACTAAGCCAATTGAAGCGAAGACTTGGATTATCTGTTTCCTAATAAATGATAAAACGAGCCTTCCACGAAATCACCAAGACCTTGTTATTAATTTGATTTGCGACACGGTCTGATATCGTCTATATTTAAACGATCCTTTTGTTACAGAAATTCATTGATGGACGTTTTTGCTTTCATTCCTTTCAGTAGGCCGACTACGTCGTTTTCTTCTCAGTAATAATCATGATTGTTTATCCCGGCTATTGTGTGCAATATTGTGACGTAGGAGATTGTGTCATAAATATACTCTTTATTAACGTTTCTTATTTCTACTCACCTTGACCATAATATGTTATTTTTTGATTACATCTGCAAGTCTAAGAGATTTGTCGAATAGTTTGGCACAAGTAATATAATTCATACATACATACATACATACGCATTAATGCCTGGAATCCCCAAAGGCGTAGGCTGAGGTTTTTATTACACTTCCATGATGTGATTGGGGGCGTCAAAGTCGCCATGCCGGGAACTGAGTATGTCGTGATAGAAACACCCAATATTACTTTTACCGGACTCGGGGATCGAACCCGAGACCTCAGCACAGTAGTCGTACCGCGTAGGCAATTAAAACTGCTCCGCCGAGGCAATCGAGTCTGTTCTTTTTTTAAATCGCTTAATTTATTTTTATTTAAGAGATACATTTTTTATTGTTTAAAAAATATAAACACGCCACCGAGGCAGTCATAAAAGACAGAACTGAAGAATAGAGGTTATAATATATTGTGAAATATTGAGGCGCGTTACTCAAATTCCCATGTTGTAAGCCCTCCTGGTATCTAGTTTTGCGTTCGGTATCTACTTACCAATTATAAGTAAAGTATGTTAGAGCTAAGCTTTATATGTATTTGACTAGTTTCATCTTACTAATATTATAAATGCAAATGTTTGGATGGATGTTTATTACTCAATAAGGTCATATCGGCTGAACGGATTTGGTTGAAATTTTGCATTGAGATAGATTATAGTCTGGGATAGCACATAGGCTACTTTTTATCCCGGAAAATGCACGGTTACTATGGGATAGCATAATACATATGCTATATATACACATACACTCACGCCTGTAATCCCCGAAGGGGTAGGCAGAGGTGTAACCAGTACACCCTCTTTTCGCCGAATTTCGGTCCCATAATGTGATATGGGGCGAGCCTATCGGTACCTCCGCTTTATTCTAAAACACCAGAACAGTTCTGACACTGGTATACATTTTGTCGCCGATAGTTTAACCCTTTACAAATTACATGACTCTATGCGTCGATCGTTTAAATCTCTCCGTAGTTCTTATGAATGCCAAAAGCAAACTATACAATGTCCTGATGCTTTTCCATTAATTTCCAATGCCGATGACGATGAAGATTGCGAGCATCATACTAAGCAGGTTAGGTTGGAAATGTGAAAAAAATGCCTAAGTCTAGTATACTTCAGCAGAGACCGGCGAGCTCCAGAGATTTTGATCTATTCTAAACAGACGTCGGAGTTTGTAAAATACTGTATTACTATTCTAATTGCCAGACGACCAAATTACAAGAACTCTGATTTGTTATTAAATCAAGATAAACATAACGTAACATTTGTTTCATTAACATAATATTATTTTAGAAAATACGGTCAATATAATCAATAATAATACCAGCCCTTAACTGTCCCACTCCCGAGCACGGGCCTCCTCTACTGATGAGAGGGTTTAGGCCTTAGTCCACCACGCTGGCCTACTGCGGGTTGATAGACTTCCCATACCTTTGAAATTATAATGGGAATTTTCACCTATGTAGGTTTTCTCACGATGCTTTCCGTCACTGTTTTTTTTATCCTGGCACGGTAATGTGACCACACTGCACCTGATGGTAAGCGCAGTACCGTCCAATTAGGTACTGTGTAGCAAGAGACGTTCTATCTCCCGCTACTCAACAAAACATGCCGGCCTGCTTCGTCACACTATGCTATGGCCGGCCAGACTCGACCAGAGTACTCAGAAGGCCGCAAAACGGCCAAACATCGTACCCTGACTCTAGCTTGTTCCACTATGTATTGTGATCGCTATCCGCTATCCAACGGAGCAAGCGATAATTAACAATGTATACACACGTAATTTTAAAAAAGTCAGAGGTGTATGCAATTTCGGTTGTCTCGTCGATGTAATTCGTATCACACATCCAACTAGGCTATCACTGTCGTTATCGCTATATTCAATACTTGAAGTAAATGATATTTTCCTCTTTACTAAATTAAATTAACACATTCAACAATTACATACATAGTCCTTATCCCAGGGTATGGTACACCCCTTGTGTACAAACATCAGGAACTACGAGAAACTGTCAGTACCACAGCACCCAAATATAAAACTTTTCCGTATTACACACAAATATGCTTCTTAGTGTGGGAAAAGAATGTAGCAATAACGGAATACTGATAATAATGTGGTTTTATCAATTCTCACTTCCCCAACTCTACTAAGTGATAAAATATTCCATAGATAATTTCGACACGCTTATTCATAAAACAGAATTGTTTTGTTAAATAAGCGTCCGACGCTCACACTTATATCCCGATGACACCCACAGTTCTCTGAGGTTATTATTAGGACAGTTTCCCATGATGTAGTAGTATGAATAAGTAAATATCAGGCGCAAATTACAATTTCGAGAATTCATATGTTGTGTACCTATTCCGGGAAAAAAACTTGCGCAAGTATATTCTAAATAATAATAATAAATACACTCAACAGCAACCACACATAGTTCTGGCCCCACACTAGGTAAAACCTTTACCCTGGGTATCAAGAACTACGAGGGATTACGGTCCCACAACACCCAGACTCGAATTAAATATCTGTCTGTCACACAAACATTTGTCTCCGTGCGGAATCGAACCCACGGCCTCTCGTTTCATAGCCGGCTACTCGCCCGCTGCGCCACGGAGGATGTCAAAATTAAGTTTGCATTCGGCGTTATTGCAATAAGATGCACAAGACCATCACATAAAAGCCTTTTCGTGTCGTAAAAACTCTTCAGTATAAGTATTTTAACAGTGTTTTTCATCAAACCATATATATAGCAATAAAAATGTGACACTTGGTTCCATAATCCATACATATTGAAGTATTTGCAATGCTTACTTAAAACTATGTATAGGTATAAATTAATATGTCATTTTTTTTTTAAATAAAACAATATTTACGGATTCTATCGCGGTTTATTTTTCTTTTTTAACTCGACGTTAGCAATAGAGCAGTTAATTTACCTAGGGTAGGTATGGGGTATTTAATTAATATTAATACAGAATTTTATATGGACCCATCTGTACCGGTTTAATGGTTATGGATATGGATTTCCTTTATGTACAGATTATGGAAAAGTTATGGCTGATAAAGTCCTTTATCCTTGGAAATCTTGATTAACGGGAATATCATAGCTTAATATAGAAAATTAAAGTAGCTATTTTATGATATGTGGGCGATGTAACATGATGTATATATATATATTTAATTAAAATATATGTATATATATATATATATATGTATATATATATATATATATATATATATATATATATATATATATATATATATATATATTCACCACAATAATAGGTATGACGATAAATTATATTATCGCTCTCCTTATTTTAACGAGTTTGTTGTAGTATTCCTTGTTATGGAAAAAACTTCTTATGAATAACTGAGTCTCTAATTATTTTTATATTAAGTAAGAGTTTTTATTTTCATAAATGTTACACTGATTTCTGATTCTGATTTGAAAATCTATCAATTATGTATTCTGTGTAGAACGTGGCAGGTTGTGCATTTGTATTTTTAGATATAATACACCTCATTATATGACAATATACAAAGTTAGCCAGAAAGGGTGTACTAAGCTGTGGCCAACTTAAAGTATCACATACAGTACATACATGTATGTAGTACATAATCTATCCTAAATATATAATCAGAAAAAAAATTATCAACATAATATTATTTTAATATATAATAAATACTATTCATATATTGAATTTGAATTTTTTGAACCCCCGCAATACACAAACCTGGCTAAGCCCTTGTCATATACTAATATTAGGTAATGCAGATTTATACCACACATTTATTCAGACGTATATACGATTGCATTATGTGATTCGGTTATAATTGGTTGAATAATGACAACGATATAAAAACTTTGGTAATTTTCGTATAATATACTTTTACTATATCTCAGATATATTTAATATAAATAATGTTCAGCAATTTCAATTAACTAAACAATTAAATTTGAAAATATAGCAAACAATAGAAATCGACTGCGAAATATAATTTGCATCGAAGTGATTTAAGAGTTGGTATTCTGTAATTCAATCTTAAACCGGGGCAAACTATATTTCGTGACTTAAAGGTACTTAATTACTTACCAGCTTGCTTGTAATGTTATTTAGCTTAAAACTTAAGTTAAATAACATTATTACTAGAACCTATAACGTATCGAAAGTTTTTCGGCACTTTATTACTTTAGTTTACGATTGCTTTAAAACTGCATATATGTATAAGCAACATTTTGAATAGTATATTATACAAGACTTGATAGTAGTAAGCAGCGGTACGTGTAACAAAGGACGCTTTCGTAGGTTATTTTGATTAGCATATAGGCAAATTTTACTGAGAAGTTTAGGACGATCGGTTGAACTATTCGCAATGTTTGCTAAATAATATATGTCGTTAACTTTCCGTCTATACTCCATCGGTAAAAAGTATCTTTTACAATGAGTAGTAGCGTATAGTAGTAATAGTACAGAAAAACGCAGCTTTCTATTAGCATTTGTTCAGCCAAGTAAGGCATTCATATTTATGAATGGCTAGATTCAATTAAATAAATCTTTTATAGTCACTGCACGACTTTTTAATTTAATTTATCACGGTATCGTGTGCACTTTTCTCTTTTTAACCGACTTCAAAAAAGGAGAAGGTTAACAATTCGTCGGAATCTTTTTTTTTATGTATGTTACCCGATTACTCGAAGACGCCTGGACCGATTCGAGAAATTCTTTTTTTGTTTAAAAGGGTATACTTCCCAGTTGGTCCCATTGGCACCAAGTCAGAATCTGATTATGGGATATCAGAAAAATCAAGGAAAATCAAATTTTATAGTGACGCTTAATTTGTTTTTTATTGAAGTCGGTGTACTTTTTATTATAGAAACAAGCTTAAATTAAACTGCCTGAGGAATTTAGGCTCGAACTGCATGTGTGCTGTTAACATGTTTTAGAGCATGTAGTCGTGTCGTGGTCTCAACTGCACGCAATTGAGTAGTCAGCTGCAATTTGTGTTGTTTATGTATGGTTTTCAATGTTGCCAAAATACATGTTAGTTTGCAAAGGACAGAAAAAATAAGCCTTTAACCTTTGTTTTGTAATCCCCGAAGGGGTAGGCAGAGATGTAACCAGTGTATGCACATTTCGCCGATGTTATTACCTATTGCCATACCAATACAATTTCAGACCCCGGACTGATACTAAGTATTTCCCAATAGAAAAATGCAATATTATTTTACATTACCGAGCGCATCGAACCTGAGACCTTAGCACAGCAATCGTACCGTGTACACAATTACAACTGCGCTATCCAGGCATTACCTTTGTATGCCAATTATGTCTAATTTTTTGAAAAAAAAACGCTATGCTCTCATCCTGAATGAGCGGCGACATATGTGCAGTTCAATGCCGCTTACTTCATGGAGTTTGACTACGCATATGCAGTTCAGCTTTTAACGGATTTATTTATCAACGATCACATACAATGGATATACGGTTACCTAGTACTTTCGGCTTAGTAAATAAATGTTGGTCCTAATTAGAATCATTAGAAGAAGGAGCGATAGCCTAGTTGGTTGCGGTACGGACTGTCAAGACGAAAGTCGTATGTTCGAAACCCAAATGGCGTACACCTCTGTCTTTTCTAAAGTTATGTGTGTATTAATTGTTAATTATCGCTAGCTCTAACGGTGAAGGAAAACATCGTGAGGAAACCTACATATCTGAAAATTTTCATTAGAAGTTCTAAGGTATGTGAAGTCTACCAACCCGCATTAGGCCAGCGTGGTGGACTAAGGCCTAACCCCTCTCATTAGTAGAGGGGGCCCGTGCCCAGCAGTGGGACAATGTCTAATACAGGGCTAGTATTATTGGCTATAATTTGCCATATTTAACTGACCGCCGACACAACATTACTTTACTTACATAACATTATTTCTACTACTTATTTCGGAATAAAACTATTCCAATCTTTTCTGTAATGTGTCGGCGGTAAATGAAAATATGGCCAGTTATGTAATCTGGAAAGTCGGTAACAAGATTAAGTCTACCGGTAATTTAAAATGATTCTACAAAAAATGTATAGCAATTTCCTTATGGAAAAGGAGGAAAACGATGTTTAACTTGTATATATAAAATGAAAACGTTCAAGAATTTGGTAACAAAACGATCGTAATTTGGTTAATATTTTACGCTGTGCCGCGGTCCGCTATCGAAGATACAAAATGCTAAAGCAGTCACGTCTGTTTGATATTATAAGTAGGTCATTTTCAATTCCCGATCGATATTGCTAAGTATTTCGAATGTCGATAAAGACGAACCTTTACTAATTGTTGCATCTTCATACTTAGGAAATGAAGTAGTCAGCTGAGTTGAATGTAATATTATCTAGGAGACATACCTGTTAAGCTACTTTTATAATAAATAATAATATATAAATCTATGTATGTAAGTATCTTGTCTAGTACACTCTTGTTAATATTTTCTTTTCTGTGATTAATATACACCCACATTGTTTCGTCTCTGCATCATCCACAGGTAGACTGGCAGAGAATGCCTACGGCATTAAGTCCGCCTTTACACATGTTTATGAAGTTTTAAATAAATAAAATATTGCATCAAGCATGTATTAAACATTATCCCACTGCTGGGCACGGGCCTCCTCTACTAATGAGAGGGGTTAGGCCTTAGTCTAGCACGCTGGCCTAATGCGGGTTGGTAGACTTTACATACCTTCGAAATTCACGATGTTTTCCTTCACCGTTAAAGCAAGCGATAATTAACATTTAATACACACATAATTTTAGAAAAGTCAGAGGTGTGTGCCACTTGGGTTTCGAACATACGACTTTCGTCTTGACAGTCCGTACTACAATCAACTAGGTTATCGCTGCTATTTAACTTACTACTTATTAAATAAATTAAAGGATATTTTCAATTAGTAGTTATTTTTAAGTATATAACACGATATTCCAGCGAAATGCAAAACGTTTGCGAAGAGATTTAAAATATTATTTGTAATTCGATAGGGCTTATCTTATAGGTAGTTCCACTAATAAATTTGGTTATGATCTGATAAAAAGGTATGAGTGAAAATAGGTCAAGTGCTCAACGTATAAAAACATACCGCGATTCGTATTATGTCGCTGTTTTAGGTTAGTTGTTCATGCGAATAGTAAGGGGCTACCGCACGGTCTCCCACGAGGCGGCCTGCGTATTGGCCGGCACCCTCCCTTGGGAGTTGGACGCAAAACTCCTCTCGTCCGCGTTCTTCTGGCGGGAGGAGGCGTCCAGTCGCCGTCAGGTGAGACTGGCCCCGAGGGAGATTGCGGCCCGATTTCGCAGAACCGCTGTGGAGGAGTGGCATACCAGGCTGGAAAGCCCAAGTGCGGGCTTGAGGACCGTCGCGGCAGTGCGTCCTGTCCTAAAGAGATGGCTAGACAGGCGCCACGGTGCGCCAACTTTCCGGCTGACGCAGGTACTGACGGACCACGGATGTTTCGGTTCGTTCCTGTGTCGGATCGGAAAGGAGGTGTCTGCCGTGTGCCACCATTGTGGCAACTGCCACGAGGACACGGCTCAACATACGTTGGAGGAGTGCCCAGCCTGGGACGAAGAGCGCAGCGCTCTCAGAGCAGTCGTCGGAGGAGACCTCTCGCTGCCGGCCGTGGTGTCGTCCATGGTCGCCAGCCGGAGGTCCTGGCGTGCGGTGGCCCACTTCTGCGAGAGCGTCATCTCGCAGAAGGAGAGTGCCGAGAGGGATCGGGAACGAAATGATCCCTCCCGCCGCCAGAGAAGACGTAGGAGGCGCCGGGTGGACGACTGACCGGTGTCTCCCGCCCTGTGGAACGGGGGCGTTTGAATTCCACCACGGTAACCCCTGCCTGTCGTACGAGGCGACTAATTGGGGCCATCGGGGGTCGCGGGCTCGCAGCGGGGGGCTGTCAGCCCGAATCGATGCACTCCCGGTTTCGGAGCATCGTGCGACCCCGAGATGGACGGCAGCGCGTGTAGTAAGGCCTCGTTCGCTGTCGTTGTTCGGTGCGCGGGGGCTCCTAAGCCCTCCCATGGAGATGGGCTGCTACGCAGCACCGCGCAGGGGCGGTTCCGGCAGCAATTCTAGCACTCCTTAGAATACCCCGGGATCGCTCCGTAAGCGCCGAAGAAGGCCACCGCGGGGTTTTAGCTGGTAGTGTCGGGTGGGGTGTACATAGGGGGTAGGGACTCGGCCCAGCGGCTGCCCGGATAGCCATCATCCGGGCGAGGGGGATGCTGGGTCGTAAGACCGGCTAGTCCAGCATAACCGTTTTATTCTTATTCCGCTTCCCCCCGGAGCGGGCGGTAGTAATAAAACGCTTTCCCCGCGACAACAAAAAAAAAAAAAAAAAAAAAAAAAAAAAAGGTTAGTTGTTCATATAAAGTTTATCTTTTTTACATATTACATGTTCGTACTGAATCATTAATAAAAGAATGAACCTCTGGGCCAAAAGGCTAACATTTTACCAGCGTATTGCCGCAAAGATATAGATAATTGGCATTTTTTTGTGACAGTGTTTTACATCAAGTTTACTTGAAAATTTGTTAACATGCTCTTCAGCACAATTAATAAAACTCGTATTATGACAAGGAGAGAAAGGGGGTGGAAATCTTTATATGAAAATAATACTTGTCTAACACGTGGACAGAGCCGCGAGAAAATCTACTAATTACATATTTGCGCATACACCCTAATGATATAATCTATATTATACGATGATATTAAAATATTTGATTAACCGATGCCTAATCTCCTTTGTCATTAAAGCGTTTATTTTCGTCTTTTATCCATCCAATTATCGTAGATGGAATGCTGAATCACATAATACCCCTAAATGTTAACCCGTCCGTATAAATAATGAAGATAGCTATTTACCCCGATCACATACGCCCGCGTGACCGGAGATAGGTTTCACAGAGATTACCGAAGGTGCATATTTTGGGTGATCAAACCTTTCGTTATGTTCCTCTATTGACTTGTAAATCAAAATTCGGAGTATAATCAATGTTTGAATGAAATAATAATTATAACCTTGGTTATATAGTAGAAGGTTAGGAAGGTTAGGAAGGTTATAAAGGGCAAATCAGGAGTACCTCCAACCGTCTAAAATGTATGAGAAGATGTATGACTGTGGAAGAGGCGAGAGAAGTGTCAGAATCGTAGCTTGTGGCAGTCAATAGTCTCTGCCTACCCCCATGGGATACGGGAATGAGTGTATATGTATGTATGTATATAGTAGAAATATAGGTAGAACTAGCAGCTTTGTTGAGAATACTACAAAATCTGTTATGTACATTTTGTAGGCTATTAGCTTCTTAGCAGTCGACTTTAAAATTCAATAATTACCAAAACAAGAAAGGGAAAACGTGACGTGTGACGTAAGTTAGGTGTCAATGATACAGTCGCATGTGTAATAATGCTTAATGCACTACGGATCGCAGTCTCTTCGGTTACATACATCAAAACCAACGAACGATTTAACCAATTCCACCAGATTGTAATATAGTCTCTCTGCTTATAGAAGAGCACGTTCCGCCATCAGTTCAGGTTGTTGTAAATGATAGCAGTCGTTAAGCCGTGTCGAAAACCATATTAATAGGGAACATTTTGGCACTGGTCTGGCCTTACAATTCATCTGTTCAGCAAACTGCCAAACTGAAAACTCGTTCAATTCGAGGTGAATGTCGAGCTACATTATAATAGCGATGAAATATTAAAAAAATATTTTCGTTGTGGATATAAAGTATCTAGACGTTAATCGAAAGATGAAACTTCGTGCTAGTACACTTCAGTTTTAAAAGTAATCATGTAACTTAATAACCCAATATATTGTTATATTATAAGAGCTTCAGCGGAGACAAGTGAAGAAAAAAACATTTTTGCCTTTAATGATCGTTATAATAAAAAAACATTTAACAATATCATCGCCACTTACGCGTAAGTACAAATGTACCGAATATGAAAGAGCGAGAGCTGTTTCAAGGCTAGTTAGGCTAATATTAAATATTATTAGAGTAACGTTTGATTGAACTAACCTTTTACGCCCATACCTAACTCTCTGAGACACATTTTATATAGTTTAATCAGTGCAAATATTGAAAATTATATATTCTGTTACATGAGGAAAGTGATTTCTTTTATGGAGTGAGTAAAGTCTGTATACGATTTATGTATTATACGTAAACGTATTCATCACATTTAGACCTAGGTAAATTAAGACACATTTTAAAATAAACAGCATATATAAATAGGCTTTCATGAACATTTGTAAATTCAAATCATTTTCTAATGTTATTCGGCAAAAGAAAAATATTCGCCTTGTCTTTCTGAAAATTGTTTTTTCCTTTAACTTGAAAATCATTTTATTATTGCGTGGTATAAATACATTTTACCTCGTACCTCAAATATAATTTGTTGCCAGATTACAGATATGGTTGTTGATGCAAATAGCATGCAACCTGAGTTGGACACTACAAAAGAAGAAACAAAATGAATTTTATATATTTGAGTGTCAAATAGCAGGAAGCTTTGGTGTGCCATTACATCTGTGTTCTTCGCTTGCATTGTTATATTATAATGCTAATAGTATCTAGTGTGGTTAGTTGTCGATTGACCACGAGAGAGAATTTGGGCACACGGACGAAGTGATTGCGCTCATTCGGTCGAAATAAATCTTGTAATATAAATAAATCACGTCAATCTCACTTTTTTAGTATTAACATATCGATTGTTTTTTTCGGTGTATCTCATTTTATGTTCTTTTTTCAATTTCAGCAGTTTTGATCGTGATTTGCGTGCGCTAAGAACCGTTTGATTTATCCAAACTCACGCTGTTAATAATTAGCTATTTACAGAACTTAAAAACGTGAGCTTCGATAGTACTTATCCATCAAGGGTAATAAAAACAAAAGAAAACCCGCTCACTCTTTGGAACTGCCAAATAACAGATAAGACTTGACTCTTATCTGTCATTTGGCAGTTCCAAAGTTAAGTTATTGTGCTCGTAGCACTATAATAAATATAAATATATGTATATCTCGTAATTTGAGAGCCCTAAAATTTTAGTTTTATGTCTCCCATATCAGCTGTGACTAAAATAATTTACTGATAAATAAATTGTTCATGTTTTAGTTATTTTTATCATACAACAAGATAAAAGTAATTTTTTTCTTCTTCATGGTTTTATGTTACTGATTAAATATTTTTATACGTTTCTTACCATAATATTATTTTTAAATAAACTGTTTAACCTTGAAGTGAACAGTTTAGATACAAACTATAATTATATTAAATAACCATTAATAACAGAGTCATGTCTATACATTATGGTAATTTAAAAAATCGTTCAGTGATATTTAAATCGAAAACAAATATTATCTGTCTGTTTGCTGTTTAAGATCATGATATATCTACGGTATAGAATTCAATAAATACATAATCGACAACACAGTTGATATGAATAAATTTGGTCAAAACGAAGTTAATCAATTGAACAGAAATGGTGATATAGAGTTAAGTTAAGCAGGACGGAATTTTATTATACCATTATCAGTACCTACCTCGCAGCTTTACTATTAAGAGTCATTCTAAGACACAGAGCAGTTAACGTACTGCATTAAGTAATTACAGATTTTTCAATGGCTGGTAAAACAGTTTCCGTTAAGAAAATTGCTATGAAACAAGATTATTCTCGTTCTTTGTAGATTCAAACCCTGGCCACTCCAACGCGGTATCAAAGGGCTTGCGTATTCTAAGTTGAACTTAATATCAAATAAAATTTATGAAAATAACAAATGGTGTGTTTGTTATTTATCACATGTAAGTTGGTAAAACTTGGAAAAAAAGGAAGATTATCCAAAATTATGTTAAGTCGTCAACGTAAGTGTCAGTGTATCAGTCTATCACACTTATGTTATAAATATCGGATCAGAAGGAATCAAACCGTTTCGTTCACACATGCGAGCTGGCCCGACATGCTTCGGAGTATAAGCTCCGCCGCAGTGTTCATAGTAAACAGCCGGGTTTCAAGGGTTGCCTCGATTAATGCCTAGATTAATCTTTAACCAAGCCAAATAGCGTCAAGGCTTGCGTGTCGAGCAATAACTATATATATCGTTGTTACTTGAAGCTCAGAGGCTCGATCGAGCAGAACTTAATGTGCTTACAGAGAACACCATTAACACAGAGAAATATTCTCATCTCTAACGAAGAATCTATAAACATCGAGGTATAGACAATTTTCCCTATTACACGCATGGCAAAATTGTGTACGGAAAACTCGTCCTCAAACTGCTTAATCGATTTGAGGATTGATATGCAAAGAGTATTATACTATATATTGATATGAACTTGAAAGAATGTCAAAAGAGAAAAAGGTTACGCCTATATATACTAAATCTATGGTTGCGCCTATGGGTTGCGCACTTAGAGTATTTAACACGTTGCGCATGGGTTGCGCTGTCAAGAAAAAGCAAAAATCTCTATACTATAGATTTTCCAGTATAGACAATCATAGTGAGGAATAAATTATTTCTAATTCACAAATGAGGCTTAAGAGTGAAGTGCGCTAGAGTTAAACAATTTGAAGCACGAACTTCGAGATTGAGTAAGGGTTCTAATTAATAACTATTACACAATACATTTATAGACACTGTATCTCAGCTTTCTGATACTGTATTTATACTTTTATTTGCCTATTGTGTATAAAAGATACCCGAATACAAAGGGATTAAGGTTTTTAAGTAATTATTATTAATAATAAAAATCTTGATATCAAACTATGAGCATATATTATTAAAATTGAAATTGCCTACTTAATTTTACGTGGATAATAATTATGATGTGCTGCAAAATGTTGCGTTGGCGATTAATTGTAATATATTTCACCCAAAGCAGACAAGAACATATTACTGAAATAATAAATACGCGCCCGGCGATGTACCGATATTTTTATGACATGTAAAAATTATACATGCTTCTAGACTACGGTAAGCTACTTTATTCTTTTTAACTGAGAATAAAATGTGCTAAGATGCTATTCCATTTGAAATAAATTTAACTTTCCGCTCTGCGTTCCGCTTTTAAGATTTACGAGAAATAACTTACAAGAAGCGATCTAAGGAAAAACTTCCGGTCTTGCTTCCAATAAAAAAGTGAAATATGCCAGTGACATTTAATACCGCGATGGTGCTACGGATTAATGTTAAAAGATTTTATGGCCCTGATATAAATTACAAAATTAATCAACTCAATAATAAAATTATTATAATATATGAGTGGAGATTTTTGAACAGAACTTATATCCTTTGTTAACTTATTTTACAGAAAAGATAAACTCGTTAAGCTTATGGCACCCACATAAGTTAAAAACTTATATAATTGAAATTTATTTTTCATTGGAAATAGGTTTGTTTGATCGATTGTATATATTATATAAAAATGTTTTGAATCAAATCAAATCGAAATGCATTCACAAAATTAAAAAGCAAAAACACCTATTTTGAAATGTACTACTCATTTAACATTAAAATTTTCTATACAAGCACTGGCAAGCACCTCTGTCTACCCGTTCGAAGATACTGATCTTCGAACGGGTAGACAGAGGTGCATCTAGAAAACCACGGTTCGCCGAGTATATTTCCGACCTATCACCACATCGAAAACAATTTTCCATACATGGGATGTGAACCCATTTCACAGCCAATGTACGCAGCTCCTAGACTACCTGTCATATATTATGTTATTTTTTTATTTAATACTACTGGTCCCCAGGCAGACGTTGTCCTGCCATAAACTACCTTCTCTGTGGACCGAATTTTCGTTGAAAAAAAAGAAATCCGATAGGCGGTGCTAACAACAGAAATCTAAAACTATCCTATCTTTTAAATTGGACCCAACAACAACACAAAATCTCATTGAAATCGATTGAGTGTTTTCAAAGTTTATAACGAACATAGGTAGATTTTTTATCTGTATATATAAATGAAGAAACTGACTGACTGACTGACTGATCGATCAACGCACAGCCAAAACGGCTGGGGTTAGAGACTTGAAATTTTGACAGTAGGTACCTTTTATGACGTAGGCATCCACTAAGGAAGGGTTTTTGGAAATACCACCCCTAAGGGGGTAAAATAGTGGATGATAGTTTGTATGAAAATCCGTCATTTTTGAAGTTAAGTTTATGAAAATTAGTATTTGGCCTTTTAGTCAAAAATAAAAAATATGTATTTCAGGACTTTTGGAAATTCCACCCTGAAGGGGGTAAAATAGGGGCAGAAAGTTTGTATGAAAATCTGTCATTTTTGCAGTTAAACGCATGAAATTTGGTATTTGGCCTTACAGTTAAAAATTAAAAATACATATTTCAGGGTTTTTGGAAATTCCACCCCTAAGGGGGTTAAATAGGGTAAGAAAGTTTGTATGAAAATCCTTCATTTTTGAAGTTAAATGCATGAAAATTGGTATTTTGTAGTGTATACTTTTTGTCTCAAACATGACCTCCACGCGGGCGGAGCCGCGAGCAACAGCTAGTGTTTTATATAATAAAGAAATAAATAACACCCAACAGACACACACATAGCCCTGGTCCCACACTAAGATACAAGTCTTGTGTCGTATGTACTCGCTTACTGCGCCACGGAGGCTGTTAAAATATATGTAAATACATAGATAGAATTTATTACAAGAACAAGGTATGTGAACTAATGTCTACCAACTTGTACTAGGCTTAACGTGATGGACGAAGGCTTAAACCCTCTCATTAGTAGAGGAGGTCCATACCCAGCAGGGGGCAGTGTATAATACAGGGCTGATATTATTAATTTTATTCTATCTAATCTATTGTAGCCGTTGACTTTTATTTTCCATCGATAAGAAATAGCGGTTCCTTACGAAACAATTTTTTTTGAAAGTATTTATTTACTCTACTTTTAGACTTAGTACCTAAATTTATATTGAAACTCAAAACAATATTCAACACAAGTGTTGTACAGAGGCAGAGAACTACCAATAAGGGCGTTTCCGGAATCCGGTGTCGCGGTGATGTGGCGGAAGGTAGGCTTCCGTGATCGCACTGCCTCGACTCTAACAAATAGAATCTCCACAACGGAAACTATGAGAACTTATAAACGTGTTTCGAATGGTTTCGTTAATAGCGCTTGATGGCATTTACAACTCTCCTAGGCGAGTTCACATACGCTCTTAGTTATATTATAAAATTTAAGTTGACTTACATTCTTAAACATAACTTTACATTACTTTACATTACATTACTTTCGTAAACATGGACAGTAACTATATGGTCTCCAAAGATTTGTAACTTTATGTTCTTTTTGAGTTTAATCAAACTGCAGTTCAAGCATATTGAACAACGCTAAGTATATACATGTAATTGTACTTAACAAGTAGAATAGAGATCTACAGGAGGAAAGTAGACAGGACACATGACTGAGGCAAAAACATGAATGTGGAGACGTAGAGCCACGCAGCACCTAAACATTTTTTATGTACAAGATGAATAAGCAAAAATTGTTTTATCATGAAAATCTTAAACAAATTCTACTACATTGAAAACATTCGTAAAACGATGGGGTTAGCAGGTCTGTTCACGTTGCCAGCCTCGCCCCGTTCTCGTGGCTGGTGACTTCAACGCCAAATCTTTGGCTTGGGGCTCATCGGCGACGAACACACGTGGCGTGGCCCTGGAGGGATGGGCGATCACGTCCGGGCTGGTCGTCCTTAATCGCGGGTCGGAGGACACGTGTGTGCGGCATAATGGGGGTTCGGTGGTAGATTTAACATTCGCCACCCCATCCCTTGCCCGCCGTGTCCGGGGCTGGCGGGTTCTGGTAGACGAGGAGACGTTGTCGGATCACCGATACATTCGGTTCGACGTCTCCGCGTCCCAATGTTTACGAACTGAGGGCCCAAACACCTTGCAATTGGACGGCCCGCGATGGGCGCTAAAACGCCTCAATGAGGAGGCCCTGAACGAGGCTGCCCTGGCTCAGGCGTGGCTCCCAGTACCGGACGGACCGGTACAGGTTGAGGAGGAGGTAGAATGGTTCGGGGCGGTGATGTTGCATATCTGCGACGCGGCCATGCCCCGGGTCAGACGCCTCCCTAAGAAGCGCCAGGTGTACTGGTGGTCAGCGGATTTAGCAAGGCTGCGTGCGTCCTGCGTAGCTGCTCGCCGCTGTCTCGCTAGGCACCGTCGTCGCCGGATACATCCGTCTGGTGACGAGGAGCAGGAGCGGCTTCTTCATGGCCTCTACAAAGAAGCCAAGAGAGCGCTGCAGGTGGCAATATCGAGTGCAAAGTCCGCGGCCCAACGAGAAGCTCGGAACACTCTCGAGAGTGACCCGTGGGGGCGTCCGTATCGTCTAGCGATGAAAAAGTTTCGCTCATGGACGCCCCCGCTGACACAGAGTATCCGGGCTGATCTAGTGGAAAATATAGTTGCGACTTTGTTCCCAGCCACCGGGGAGGCCACTCCCCCAACGATGGCGTCCCGCTTGTCAACGTCATCGTCGTCAAGTTCGGCAGGGGAAATCTCGGAGGTATCGCCGGAAGAACTTAGGGCGGCAGTGCTTCGGTTACGGAGCAAGAATTCGGCCCCGGGGCTTGACGGTATCCCTGGTCGAGTGTGGGTAATTGCCGTTGAGCACCTGGGCACTAGGCTCCGTGGCCTTTTCTCCGCTTGCCTTAAGCAGGGCCTCTTTCCATCTCGATGGAAAACAGGCAAGTTGGTTCTGCTGAAAAAAGAAGGACGACCTGCAGAGTCGCCATCAGCCTACCGGCCTATCGTGTTGCTCGACGAGATATGCAAGCTCTTCGAGAGAATAGTGCACGCTCGTCTCGTCGAGCACCTTGAGAGGATTGGCCCGGACTTGGCAGACTGCCAGTACGGGTTCCGGCATGGTCGATCGACCATACATGCGATTCTGCGGGTCAAGGCGCAGGCGGAGGACGCTGTGGCTCGGGGCAGGGTAGTAGTGGCGGTGTCTCTCGACATCGCCAACGCTTTTAATACCATTCCCTGGGCCTGTATCAAGGAAGCACTGCGATACCACGAGGTGCCACTCTATCTTCAACGTCTGGTCCACTCGTACTTGTCTAACAGGTGCGTGGTGTATCCCGGCGTTGACGGGTGGTACCGGAGAGTTATGTCATCCGGTGTTCCACAGGGATCGGTGCTCGGCCCACTTCTGTGGAACATAGGGTACGACTGGGTGCTCCGTGGTGTCAATCTCCGAGGAGTCGCTGTCGTCTGCTACGCAGATGACACTCTTGTGACAGCGACGGCAGGAACCTTTCGGGAATCTGCCCTGCTCGCCTCATTCGGTACAAAAATGGTGGTGAGTAGGATTCGGCGACTAGGCCTTACGGTGGCCCTAAATAAAACCGAGGCTCTATGCTTCCATGGGCCTCGAATGGGGCCGCCTAGGGAAGCACACATAATGGTGGATGGCGTGCGGATTCCCATCGGCTCAAACATGAAGTACCTTGGTCTGACTCTGGACAGCCGGTGGGATTTCCGCGCGCATTTCCAGACATTGTCGCCGAAATTGGTGCGGACGGCGGGCGCCCTTGGAAGCCTGCTGCCGAACCTGGAAGGTCCTGGCAACCCTTGCCGAAGTTTGTACGCTGGAGTCGTGCGGTCCATGGCCCTCTACGGCTGCCCCGTTTGGGCCGGGTCCCTAAGCGCTCGCTGTGTCGCATTATTGCATAAACCACAGCGTTTAGTGGCGCAGCGCATCGTCAGGGGCTACCGCACGATCTCCCATGAGGCGGCCTGCATATTAGCCGGTACTCTACCTTGGGACTTAGACGCCAACTTGCTCTCGTCAGTTTTCTTCTGGCGAGAGGAGGCGTCCCGTCGCGGGGTTAGATTGGCTCCCAGGGAGGTCAAGGCCCGACTGGCCTCCGCCCGCAGAGCCGTCTTGGATGAGTGGTTAGCCAGGCTGGAGACTCCGAATGCAGGCTTGAGGACTGTTGAGGCAGTGCGTCCTGTTTTTAGCCAATGGCTTGACAGGCGCCACGGTGCACCGACATTCCGTCTGACACAGGTACTGTCGGGTCACGGATGTTTCGGTTCGTTCCTGTGTCGGATCGGAAAAGAGGAGTCTGCCGTGTGCCACCATTGTGGTAGCTGTCGAAATGACACGGCCCAACATACCCTTGCGGAGTGCCCAGCTTGGGATGAAGAGCGCAGCGCTCTCAGGTCAGCTGTCAATGGAGACCTTTCCCTGCCGGCTGTGGTATCTGCCATGGTCGGCAGACGAAGGTCGTGGCGTGCGATGGCCTCCTTCTGCGAACGTGTCATGTTGCAGAAGGAGAGCGCCGAACGGGATCGGCAACGAACCGATCCCGCTCGTCACCAAACGAGAAGGAGGCGCCGAGTTTGACGACTGACTGGCGCCTCCCGCCCTGTGGAATGGGGGCCCTGAAGAATTCTACCACGGTATACCCTGCCTGTCGTAAGAGGCGACTAAAAGGGATCACGGGGGTCGCGGCTGCACAGCGGGGGATGTGCGGCCTTTACATATATATCTGCATGGTGCGACCCTGAGGCGGTTGGCGGCGCGAAATATCGCGCTGCTACTGTAAATTGTGGGGGGCATCTAGCCCAAGAAGAGACGAGCCGTAAAGGTACGGCACAGGGATGGTTCCGGCAGCAATCCAGGGTAAACTCAGGATCCCCCGGGATTGTCCCATATGTGCTGCAGAAGGCTACCGCGGGGTTTTTAGTCGGTACACCGGCGTAGGAAAATTGATTAGGGTCCCGATCTAGTAGTCCTTCGGGCGAACTGGGTCGGAAGGTCGGTGAGTCCGGCATAACCATCTCTCCTCCCCCGAGGACCAGAAGGTATCCGTAAGATGGATTTTCCCCGCGGGAAAAAAAAAAAAAAAAAAAAATGGTCTGTTCACGTTGGAATGATCGATTATCTTCCTCTTTTACTTTTAAATAATACTGAAAAATTACAACCTATTACATTTATATTACAACTAACAACCTCTCATATTATTCTTTATATTATTGTCTTTCTATTTTAAATTGCATTGTTGACAAATAGCGTATTAAACCAACTACGTTTAGGGCTAAGATACGCAATCGGTCAATAAATTCAATAATGTAAGTTATAATAAACACTAGCTTAATATTGTCGTAACCTTATATAACGTTCGTATGTTATATAAGGTATAAATAATATATATCGCATATCGTTCGTATATATCATCACATGTAAGATTTATAGAAAATATTTTATTTTACATTTAAATAAATATTTTGGTATGTGTTTTAATGAGTTATTACTTGTCGAAAGAAAAACCTTCTATTTATCCACAGTTTTTTTTAAGTGAGTACTTACTACTCGCGAATAATGAGTATAAATAGAGGTATTTTTTATCCTGGAACGTTAAAGTGATTACACTGCACCTGATAGTAAACGCAGTGCCGTCCAATTAGAGTATCCAGTAGCCAGAGATGGTCTATCCCCCGCTACTCAGCACAATCATGCCGGCCTGCTTCTTCACACTACGCCATGGGCAAGAAGGTGAAGAAGCAGTAGTGGGTTTAGTTTCAGAGTACACAGAAGGCCGCAAAACTGCCAAACAGCGTACCCCAACTCTAGACCCTCGACAAAATTTTATAGTTCTTGATGCACAGGCATTGTTGCAAACTCCGAGACAAAAATAAGAAAAAACAAGATAAAGTATGTTGCGAGGTGTTTAAGTAGCGACGTAGTTGTATAGGCAGTGTTCTGTGTCGTGTCGTGTGTACCGTGAAAGAAACACGCACCGTCGCGCCTCTGCGCTTACTCAGTGATGTAGAAACGAACTGATTGCGAGCTCGGCGCCCCGGCCACTCGACCGCAGACTGAAACCTAAAACCACTGCCACTACATACCTACTCACCCACGTCTCCATTCGTAACTAATCGTTTACGATTGCTAGGTTGGTTTGGTACCGAAAATTTACATTGAATTCCGGTGAATGTACCTTGTCGTACATACTACATTATTAGTCTATGATTATAAATTAAAAAGTTTAGTTTTAGTCTGCACGTCTATCAATTATGACATACCTAAGGTACGCCTTACCGTTTTATGCTGTTACTAGCTTTTGCTCGCAGCTTCACCCGCGTGGTAGTTAATTTTAAAAGAAAAGGTATAAATTTCATGGAGATATCTTAAGAGATTATTTCATTAAGACATCTTTCTGTATTATACTGTCCCATAGGAACCGTGCATTTTCCGGGATAGAATTAGCTTATATAATTCTCAGATCCCTCAATTAACACTATGCAAAAATTTCGCTCCCTTATTCTGAGTTATACAAAAACAAAACTATCCCACGGGAACCGTGCAATTTTTCGGGATAAAAAGGAGGTTTAGCCTATGTGCTATTCCAGAATACAATCTATCTCTTTGCCAAATTTCAACTAGATCCGTCCAGCCGTTGTAGCGTGATTGAGTAACAAACATCCATCCATGTATAATATTAGTAGGATTGCGAATTAACTGTGATGAATCATGTTAGACGACATTCTTAGGTGTAAAATTGTTTATGTAATTTAAAAATATTGCCCAATAATAACTTATTGCAGTTGCTATTTTACGTAAAATTATCGCACTGACACGGGCTATAAATTCTCAATATGTTTATATATAAAACAAAATCTTAATTTATTACATTAGAACCAAACTAATCCCCAGTATCAATTGCAAACATATGTTTGACAATCCTTATTGATTTCGTTTCGAGCTGCGTGTTAAATATAAGTAGTAAAATATAATCCTAGATAACACTAATGCACTGTAAATCAATTTAATTTGTAGTAATTTCTATAAAATTTTTACGAAATTATTATTTGCTTTAACGGTGAAAAAAACACCTTGAGGAAACCTACATACCTGAGAATTCTCATAAGAATTTCGAAGGTATGTGAAGTCTACCGATCCGCATAAGTAGAAGAGGCTCGTACCCAGGAGTGGGAAAATGTTTAATACAGGGCTAGTATTATATTTATTAATACATTATTATCTAATCTGTCATCAGGGCGAGATCAAGTTCATGGGCAACATTTTTTTTTTTTTTTTTTTGTTGTCGCGGGGAAAGCGTTTTATTACTACCGCCCGCTCCGGGGGGAAGCGGAATAAGAATAAAACGGTTATGCTGGACTAGCCGGTCTTACGACCCAGCATCCCCCTCGCCCGGATGATGGCTATCCGGGCAGCCGCTGGGCCGAGTCCCTACCCCCTATGTACACCCTACCCGACACTACCAGCTAAAACCCCGCGGTGGCCTTCTTCGGCGCTTACGGAGCGATCCCGGGGTATTCTAAGGAGTGCTAGAATTGCTGCCGGAACCGCCCCTGCGCGGTGCCTTGTACGGGCCCATCTCCATGGGAGGGCTTAGGAGCCCCCGCGAACCGAACTACGACAGCGAACGAGGCCTTACCACACGCGCTGCCGTCCATCTCGGGGTCGCACGATGCTCCGAAACTGGGAGTGCATCGATTCGGGCTGACAGCCCCCCGCTGCGAGCCCGCGACCCCCGATGGCCCCAATTAGTCGCCTCGTACGACAGGCAGGGGTTACCGTGGTGGAATTCAAACGCCCCCGTTCCACAGGGCGGGAGACGCCGGTCAGTCGTCCACCCGGCGCCTCCTACGTCTTCTCTGGCGGCGGGAGGGATCATTTCGTTCCCGATCCCTCTCGGCACTCTCCTTCTGCGAGATGACGCTCTCGCAGAAGTGGGCCACCGCACGCCAGGACCTCCGGCAAGTTCATTGGCAACCTCAGGCGCAGATAATAAACATATAAGATGTTCTTTTCATACAAAATCAACTCAAATGTGAGAGATTACGACAGCTATTCAATTATTCATGAAGTGTCGCACGTCTTTAGACGCTTTGTCAGCGCTAGAAATTTTGGTAACGTGCTGCGTATAGTGAAATTATTTTCAATGATACATGCCGTATAAATGTGTGTCCACTAGAGTGTTTTTAACATAAAATATGCTTCTTCCTCAGTTATATCCGTGTAGCATAATGACGCATGCATTAGCTTACGAATCAAAAGTATGGAATAACAGCTCACAGCATATGTAACAAAATCTTTATGATCCAAAAGTTATACGTAAAAAGAATTACAACTTGAAGATGATTGAGTTTTATCCTGGCACGGCAAAGTGACCAAACTGCACCTGATGGTAAGCGCAGTGCGGTCCAATTAGAGTATCGAGTAGCGAGTGACAATCTATCCCCGGCTACTCATCTTCACACTACGCCATGGGCAAGAAGGTGAAGAAGCGGTCGAGAGTCTATTGTCAGAGTACTCAGAAGGCCGCGAAACATCCAAACATGGTACCCCAACTCTAGACCTTCGACAAAAACTCTATGTACACTGGGAGATCCCGGAACGCGACACACTTGCGTGTGCCACTATGGCGGATCTTACACCCTATGTACGGTGGTCGCTATCCGGGCGGATATGAATATCCTACCACCAGCAAAATGCACGAGTATGGACAACGTTTAATACACACCGCACAGTCCGCTCTATAAGTGGAAAGGACTTTTCTGTTGTATTTGTGCATACATACATACACACTCACGCTTGTAATCCCAGATGAGGTGGGCAGAGGTGTAACCAGTACATCTACATTTCGCTGAGATTTGGTACCGTCCCATGTGATGGTAGACGAGCTTATCGCCATACCGGACACAATCCCAGACTCTGTGCCGATACTGAGTATTTCGTTGCAGAAAAACCCAAATCACTTATATCCAACCCGAGGATCGAACCGAGACCTCAGCACAGCAGTACTGCGTATGGAATTACAGCCTCGTCAGTGAGTCGAATCAGATTTTTTATATTTCTACGCTTTAAAAATAAAATACAGCCACCCGGCCATGCTATGCCACGAAGAAAAACTGTGATTTATATACAAAAAATCGATCTAGCCGACCGTACACCACCGCTCCGTGTACTTTATTTCTGTATTGTGTTATTAATTAATTCAATTTTTTTTATCTGTAAAAAATATTTTTGATTTAATAGATAAACTAAATATAAATCAATAACACCCAAAGGCCACGCTCATAGTCCTGATCTCACAGTATATTTAATTGATCGAATTCGATTGAAGACTAATATCAGGTGATAGAAATATATCAAGCTTTGTACCATAATTAAATTATAACGCTCTAGAGACGTTGTTAATAAAGCATAGTACGTACGCTAATGTGATTTTACTTTGTCTATCTACACAGCTACAAGCTACACAGTTAGTATAATATTCCTAACTAAAAGCAGCCAAATACTCAATGTCAATATGGCTTCATCACAAAAGTCGGGCTTCATAAAATAAACTAATCTAATGGCCATGACAAAATGATGATTGTGGAACTATATTCAACACCTATTTATGTTCATCACACTTATTTATATGAAATCTATTTCTGTCTGATCTTAGCTTACGAGTAAATATGGTTAATGCATTCGTATTGCGTTATATCTGTATATATAAAAGAAGAAACTGACTGACTGACTGACGATCGATCAACGCACAGCCTAAACGGCTGGGGTTAGAGACTTGAAATTATTACAGTAGGTACCTTTTATCACGTAGGCATCCACTAAGGAAGGGTTTTTGGAAATACCACCCCTAAGGGGGTAAAATAGGGGATGAAAGTTTGTATGAAAATCCGTCATTTTTGAAGTTAAATTCATGAAAATTAGTATTTGGCATTTTAGTTAAAAATTAAAAATATATGTTTCAGGATTTTTGGAAATTCCGCCCCTAAGGGGATAAAATAGGGAATTAAAGTTTGTATGAAAATCCGTCATTTTTAAGTTATACGCATGAATATTGGTATTTTGTATACTTATTTGTATACTTTTTCTCCCAAACATGACCTCCACGCGGGCGGAGCCGCGAGCAACAGCTAGTTGTAAATAAGAAGTAATGATACTGAACTATTTCTAGTGCTGTACTAATTTTAGTAGAATATTTTCTTCGGTTTTAATAGTTTACATCCAAGTATTTGCAAATACAATATATTCAAAAAAAACTGTAACTGAGGTTGAAAAGAAAGCTTCAAAGAAACTTGGTTTGGAGATCGATTAAGCCAGACCATAATTATAATAATTAATTTGATACAAAATTGAATACTAAGAAAGATGAAAGTATTATTACGTAACAGAATGTTCAATATACTGCCAAACATACAAACTTTGTCTAACGAAATTGCGAACATTATTTTTGTTCAGTGTCTCTTAGAAAACTTATATGAAATTATACTATATAATAATATACTTGTTTGGCAGCCTCCGTAGTAAGCAGCTAAGTTTGAAACAATAGGCCGCGGGTTCGATCCCCGCATCGAAAAAATATTTATGTGACCCAGAAATATTTGTCTAAGGTATGAGTATTGTGAGGTCGAACGTCTCTTGCAGTTGGTAATACTTACGACACAAGGTTATCGTATCTTACTATGGTTCAGTACTATGTACTTTTGATTGATATGTATTTAATTATAATAAATATCAGTTAAGTAGTAGTAAAAAGAAACAGTACAACTCATCTTGTTTATCTAGATTTATATTTGATTATATCTCTACTAAATACTACTAACAAGACGAGAGATTTGGACTGACAGAAAGCAAATGGGATTTTGCGATGCGTATATCCAGTTAATTGATATAACTTGCTGGGAGGATAAAATAGAGAGAGAATTAAGATTATCTGTATATAAGCGAATGAATACGTGAATTTATCTAACGCTAAACAATCACGAAGGAATGAACGAAATCTGTTGTTTCTGTTTTCTTACTACTAAACCATTCTTCTCCTAATATAAATCTGTATGTATAAAAGAAGAAACTGACTGACTGACTGACTGATCGATCAACGCACAGCCTAAACGGCTGGGGTTAGAGACTTGAAATTTTGACAGTAGGTACTGTTTATGACGTAGGCATCCACTAAGGTAGGGTTTTTGGAAATTCCACCCCTAAGGGGGTAAAATAGGGGAAGAAACTTGTATGAAAAATCTATCATTTTTGAAGTTAAACGCTTGAATATGGGTATTGTGCCTCTCAGTTAAATGCCTCTCAGTTATAAAAAATACATATTTCAGGATTTTTGGAAATTGCACCCCTAAGGGGGTAAAATAGGGGGTGATAATTTGTATGAAAATCCGTCATTTTTTAAGTTAAATTTGTGAAAATTAGTATTTAGCCTTTTAGTTAAAAAAATATATATATTTCAGGATTTTTGGAAATTGTACCCCTAAGGGGGTAAAATAGGGGAAGAAAGTTTGTATGAAAAATCCGTCATTTTTAAAGTTAAACGCATGAATATTGGTATTGTGCCTCTCAGTTAAAAATAAAAAATATATGTTTCAGGATTTTTGGAAATTCTAACCCTAACGGGGTAAAATAAGGGAAGAAAGTTTGTATGCAAATCCGTCATTTTTGATGAGAGAGAGATTTTAGGAGTTGATGGGCTACTTTTTATACCAGAAAATGCACGGTTCTTACGGGATAGCATAATACAGGAAGGTGTAATAGTTTAAGAGGTCTCCATGGATTTTATACCTTTTCTTCCAAAAATAACCACCACGCGGGCGTAGCCGCGGGCAAAAGCTAGTATTATATAATTCTCTTCATTCACACATATCTAATATTTGAAACAATATGTGAAACTATTTATTCCCATATTTCAACTACTAATTGTTAAATTTCTTTAGAGTCGGAGATTGTATGGTATTCTAATGTAACTCGATAATTATAATATGACGAATATTATTATAAATTAAATCTTGAATTACATTAACCAAACCTTATTTAATTAGCAATTCTGTGTTATAACGAGTAAATAATAAATAACAACCAACAGTCACACAGATAGCGCCGACCCTACACTAAGATACGAGTCTTGTGTTGTGGGTATCAGGGACTACGAGAGACTTTCGGTGTCACAACACCCAGATCCCGGACACAAATATCTGTCTGTCACACGAACATTTGTCCCGGTGTGGGAATCGAACCCACGGCATCTCGTTTCACAGCCGGCTACTCACCAACTGCGCCACAGAGGCTTTAGTGCGTGTTTTATTCATTTCATATACGTTTAAGTTTTTTATACAGTAAAGTTAAATGTATAATCTTGAAGATACATAAAAAGGTTTTATCCACTCCATAAATTTTGGCAATTCAAGCGTCGTGCGCCCATACAAAAAGTAACAATGTTGAGGTATCGTACAACGCGGTGGGAAAGTCTTTATGATTTATTTTAACTTTTTATTAAGTATGATGTAAAAGTAATATGCTTTTTTACCCACTGCCCCGGAAAGAAGAGTAATGTTTTCGAGTGTTTGTATGTTTATATTTGGGACGTGCTGCAATCTTATATTTAGCATATAAGGTGTAGTTAGGCTCGTGTTTGTTGTCAGAGTGCTATAATTCTTAAATATGGCGTTGGTGAATCATAATGATAATAATACTAGCCCTGTATTAAACATTGTCCCACTGCTGGGCACGGGCCTCCTCTACTAATGAGAGGGGTTAGGCCGTAGTCCACCACGCTGGCCTAATGCGGGTTGGCAGACTTCTCATACCTTCGAAAAATTCTCAGATATGCAGGTTTCCTCACGATTTTTTCCTTCACCGTTAAAGCAAGCGATAATTAACATTTTAATACACACATAACTTAAGAAAAGTCAGAGGTGTATGCCACGTTGGTTTCGAACCTACGACTTTCGTCTTGGCAGTCCGTACCGCAACCAACTAGGCTATCGCTGCCTATGTGAATCATAAAAGAAGAAAAAAAATTAAGTTTATTAGTTACAGTATAAAAGTTTATTATTATTAAAAGTAGTAATTTATAAAATATGCCTCGGTGGCGCAGTTGTAATTGCGCATGCGTTACGACTGCTGTGTTGAGGTCTCGGGTTTGATCCCCGGCTCGGGTAAAGGGATATTGGGTTTTTCTATCTAGAAATTCTCAGTATTAGCCCGGAGTCTGGAATTTGTGCCCGATATGGCGAAAGACTCACCCCCTATCACATTATGGGACCGCAAAATTCGGCGAAAAGTGGGTGTACGGGTTGCACCTCTGCCTACCCCTTCGGGGAATACAGGCGTGAGTCTATATGTATGTATGTATGTAATTTATAAAAATATTATATATACGCCAATATTCACTTAAATAACGTGTAGCGTTTGAAAGGTGCAGTTGCATTAATAAAGTTGAATCGAAAAAATAGTCCAAAACTATTACGCTATGCCTCTAATGTACTGTATGACATATTATAGAATATGTAGCTACATACGATATAGTATGCTGTAGTGTGAAAGCAACATAAATGTTGATTTTAATAATCCTCAGCATTAAAAATTTTGGGTTAGCAAGTTTTACTACTGAGAGCTTTTTATTACTTAGCGCTTAAAACTAAACTGTTACCACATCTTAAGACAACGTTCCGTTAAAAAAAAAACTGAGAATCTACGGACCCAATTGCTAGATAAAAAATATATCTATATATATATGTCGGAGCGTGATGAATATGGACACTGAATTGAACTTGCTAATAACTTTATTTATTGTAAACTGTGGATACCGCCATTTGTTTTGCTATTTTGAAGGTGGTTTCGACTTGTTTATCGAGTGATCTCACTCGCAGAGGAGTGGGTCACAACGAAAATCACAATATAAAAGAGCACCTCGTCTTTGGTGCGGCATTCGTGTATAATCATTGAAACAGTTAGTAACTTGTCGGTCGTAATGCCGAAATATTGTTAAAGTAGTAAGTTAACGTGATGTGAAAGTGTTATAGTGTACCGCATATTGTAATGTAAACTGTGATGTGTTTAAAAGAGCAACCATGAGGGTTTCTTGCCAGCTCTTCCCCATGGATGACTGCATTCCGAACTGGTGGTAGCTTAAATAGACTCTGAAGTGTTAATCTCGTGTTTTATTGCCGAACTATCATACGCTATGCATCCTGACCATACCTGGAGATCAGAGAGGGACGTGTAAGCCCTCTCACTGCCTCGGCCGATGACCGCTCGACCCGTCATATATATAAAATTGAGTCCCTATTTCCTTGGTCACGGCATCACGGGCGAACGGCGTGAGAGGTTTCGTTAATTTTTTTTTTGTGTTTGTTATGGAGAAGGTTCTTTGAAAGAGAAAATATAGGAAATTGCGCGGAAAATGTAGAAAAATTGAGAAAACTTAATAGCCGCGTACTGACCAAGCGAGCGGCTTCGCGAGGCAGCCTCGGACATTTGCCGCAGTACGCATGCCGCGCGAGGCGGCCTCGGTCTGTAAGTTTTCTAATCCGAGGCTGCCTCGCGCGGCAAGGCCGAGCCACCGTGAGCATCGACGCTCAGTTTAACTTGAAGTCGAATAGAGACCGCGCGTGCGTATAGTTTGCCCGAGACCACCATGAGGCCGCACATTCGTAAAGCTGTCGCTACCACTGCCTTTTTAATAATTCTAAGGCTTGCAAAAAAAAAGTAAACAGAAAACTAAACGTTTTTGGATTAAACTCTTATACAAAAATAGATTACAGGCTGGGAAATGATTGTTTGAAGAGTTGTGCTTCGATGACGAAGAAAAAAATTTCACTCGAATGAGTAAAATCGAATTTGACAATGTGTATTCTCTCATAAACGCCAAAATAAGCAAGGACACAATTTTTCGAGAAGTAATATCCGCTAGAGAAAGATTATTAGTGACGTTGAGTTTTGGCGAGGCAAAACACTACCGTCTTGAGTGAGCGCGGCAAACGTACTGAGGCACCTTTGAGCATCGACAAAAACCGACAACGCTCGGCTCGGGCCGCGGCACGCTCGGGCGAGGCACGTCTTGACCGGCCGAGGATTTGCCTCACGAGGCTGCTCGCTCAGTCAGTACGCGGCTAATGACTATTTAAACTTTTCTAATGTAACCTTAGCGAGTTTGACAAAACTGTTAGTCGTTTGACAGTTCGCAAAATATAGAAACATCTACTAGGATGACTCCATGGATTTTGTACCTTCTCTTTCAAAAACGACTAGCACGCGGGTGGAGTCGCGGGCAAAATCTAGTTTGTAATATAATTTCATTATAGAACCTTCTGTCGCAGCAGAACTCGTATAAGATTGCTAAACTTATGTCATTAAAAGTTTAAATTTCTGCTGTTTATTTATTTTACTAGTGAATCGACTTCTTGATTAACAAGAATGAACTCTAAGCAAATAGGTATATTTTTATATCCCCCTAAGTAATACCTTACAAAATGCATGTATTATATTAGAATATATAGAGCCTGTTTTCTCTTTTCAGTTAATTGTTTTATACTTAATCAGGTTTTTTGGTTTTTATTTATTTCGTTTTATGAGACTTTTAGATATTTATATTAATGAACGAGTTGTTTAGAAAGCCAAAAAAACTGTCGTTCGTTAAAGGTTTTTTTTCGTAGATTATATCACAATGGTAACATAAAAGTATTATAATATTTTGTTATTTTTAATTGGCTATATAACGGCTTTCAAGTGATACCCATAGGACCAAATATATTTTTATTCTTTTTATACGATTCGCAAACGCCATATTTAAGACTATAGCATTCATACAACCTGACGAGTCTACCGACACCTCATATGTTAAAGTTATCAAGTTTTACGACTGCAGAACGTGCCGGAGATCAACATACAAACACTCTAAAAATATTTTCAAAATGTGGAAGCGGAATGAGAATAAAACGGTTATGCTGGACTAGTCGGTCTTACAACGCAGCACCCCATCGCCCAGATGATGGCTATCCGAGCAGCCGCTGGGCCGAGTACCTTTTTTTTGTCGCGTGGGAAGCATTTTATTACTGCCTCCCGCTCCGGGGAAGCGGAATGAGAATAAAACTGTTATGCTGGACTAGCCGGTCTTACAACGCAGCACCCCATCACCCGGATGATGGCTATCCGGGCAGCCGCTGGGCCGAGTACCTATCCCACCCGACACTACCAGCGAATACCCCGCGGTACCTTAGGCGCTTTTTTTATCCTGGTACGGCATAGTGACCACAGTGCACCTGATGGTAAGCGCAGTGCCGTCCAATTAGAGTATCCAGTAGCTAGAGATGGTCTATCCCCCGCTACTCAACATAATCATGCCGGCCTGCTTCTTCACAATACGCCATGGGCAAGAAGGTGAAAAAGTGGTCGAGGGTCTCAGAAGTAGAGTACTCAGAAGGCCGTAAAACGGCCAAATGTCTTACCCCAACTCCAGACCCCCGACAAAAATCGGATGTACGCTGGCTGATCCCAGAACGCGACACACTGCGTGTGCCACTATGGCGGGTTTTACACCCTGTGTACGGTACGATATATTCATATATCCTACCACCAGCAAGCTTACGGATTGTGCGCCTACCCTGCTTGTCTCTACACCACTGAGAATACTTTTGGCATTAAGTCCGCATATATATATAAATCAATGAATAAAAGAAAAGTATTAAGTATTTTGACGTATATTATTTGATGGCTGAAATAAATTCAATGCTGTCTAAATAAAATATATACTTGTTTCTCAGAAGTGTGTTATGTAGTTTTAACATGAAGCCTTCATAATATTTGACGAGAATTTATCACTATTAGTGTGCCAACAGTGTTTATTTAAATAATCTTTTGCCACCTCTCTCGAGAAATATTTGTTCGACCACGTAGCAAGTCTCATGCATTAATTTGGTTCAAAGTTTTAATTGATTTCGCCGTGAAAATGAACAGAGATTTAAATTAATTGGTTTTGCTGCAGTTATGAAATGTTATTAAAATTCCTAACAATACCAATTATATTGACAATTCTATTTGTATTATTATTTTTAAGACGTAAATTGTGCTTATG
Source organism: Laothoe populi (assembly GCA_905220505.1). Classification (NCBI taxonomy): domain Eukaryota; kingdom Metazoa; phylum Arthropoda; class Insecta; order Lepidoptera; family Sphingidae; genus Laothoe; species Laothoe populi. Next base: position 9,979,225 of record HG992152.1, read on the forward strand.
TGAAGAGACTAAAATAATTAATGCAATTATTTTAAAATGAAAGCATTAATACAAAGCCACATTATCTCAGTAATATAAGCTATAAAAGCTTTTTATCTTTGAATTATTTTTAAATGTCTACAACAATGACCTATCTTTCATGGACTGCTCTTATATCGTTTTTATTCTTATTTTAATAATGCTATTTTGGTGGTATAATGTCGAAAGAATTTAAATTGGTGATGTACGGTTAGTTTAAAAGGGTGATCGATCAATAGTTCAAATATAGAACATTGATAGTTCCATAAAATACGACAATCGTACATACATATACACTCACGCCTGTAATCCCCGAAGGGGTAGGCAGAGGTGCAACCAGTTCACCCACTTTTCGCTGAATTTATTACGGTCCCATAATGTGATAGGGGGCGAGCATATCGCCATACCAGGCAAAATTCCAGACTCCGGGCTGGAGATTTTACCCGATCCGGAGATCAAACCTGAGACCTCAGCACAGCAGTCGTAACGCATGCGCAATTACATCTGCGCCACCGAGGCATTATTTAAGTCGAATAAAATTATATAATACTTGTCATATGGTATGACTACAGAATTAGAAATATATAATAAAAAATTTCATTTTAATATTCAAGTACGAAAACCCACTCTGCGATGCGCGAACAAAAGAAAACCTTTATCATTTAATTTATATATAATAGCTGTTGCCCGCGGCTCCACCCGCGTGGAATTTTTTTACACCTTGGGTAACATTATTGTAGTTTTAATAGGGATCCTTATTTTTTCTTGCAATTAAAATAGCCTATATTAATCAGTGATAATGTAGCATTCAAATGGTGAATGAATTTTTAAAATCGGTCCAGTACTTTTTGAGCCAATTCGTTACAAATATACATACAAATCTTTCAATATTAGTAGGTATAGATTACAGATGTAAGAATAACAATATGCTGCCATATTACGTATTGATATTTAGTATTCTGTGGTACTATTATGTTGTAATATGCAGATGTTATGTCCCAAAGTTAGTAAACGTGAGGATCAAAACAAGATAACAAACGCGCTTGTTTCAGCTGCGATAAAATGTACGGAAACAGACAAAAACAACATTTACAACGATGATAAAATGGCGATGGGTTTACTTGCACAACAGATCTTGTTACCAATTCTTTATGTAATTAATTTTATGGAAACAACCAATATTTATACCACGTAGGATTTGTTTGGATGGCAAGCGTAGGACAATTTTATTTTTGTTATACATACATAAATGGATATTATAAGTTATGATACCTTAACATAACTATTTTTATTTATTATAACCAAGAGGTTCGCAAACTCGTATTTTTGCCGCACCATCAAGCTGTGTAACAGTTTGCCATCTACCGTGTTCCCTCCTTCCTATAATCCTGGGTCGAGCAGCGAGGGATAGACTGTCTCTTGCTAATTGATACTTACTATCTGGACGGCACTGCGCTTACCATCAGGTGCAGTGTGGTCACTTTGCCACGCCAAAATAAAAAAAAAGTATTATTTAACATGAATAAATTCTAATGTACAGTAAGTACGTAATAAGATTACGAATCACTAATCAACGCTGGCGGAATTCGTGATTGTAAAATGCAACTATCAATATAATATATAACTTGTTCACAAATAATAAATATTATACTCTATATAGGTAATTAGGTGCGTCAAAGGACAATGGGTCAAGTGTCCCCACCCCTCAACAGGTTTGAAATTGGTCTCCATCGATTAATCTTAGCAAGGTGATGATTGTTTTGGTATGACGACAACAACGAAAAGTATTGAGTTTTTTTTTTAATTCACATTTTTGTTTTATATAGAAAATTTAATTTTTGCTGATTTTACTATATTACGCCGTGCTATAACATAGTATATAGGTGGTAGAGCTAAATTATAAACATTTTTTTTCTACAGCTTGAATGGCCTACCTCAACTGGTATGTTACCGCTGTCTTAACGACTTAAGCGACTCACGTTCTCAACGAGACTACGGGGGACCTAACGAATGCTTCGTCAACTTTTTTTTTTATGCTGGCGCGGCAAATTGAGCACACTTCACCTCCAGATAGAGTAGCAAGAGGCAGTCTATCCATCGCTACTCAACATAATCATGCCAGCCTGCTGTTTAGCTTTTTCACACTACGCCTAAAGGACCCAAGATCATAGGAAGGAGGGAACACGGTAGCAAAAATACGAGTTTGCGAACCTCTTGGTTCTGGCCGGGGTAGTAGATACCACGAAGCTGTGGCTCCGCAATATTACGCTTAATTCAGGTTTATTTTTGTTACTAGGTTATATTTAATACTGGCTAGTTTTCAAGAGTTTTTATTTTGCTTTTATTTTGTATAACATGTGTACGACACTAGTTGGGTTCTATCGAAAACCAGCGCTGCAGTATGGGTTAGCCTGTACTGCAGCATGCATCTGAATAGGGACCCCCATTGCCGGATCAATTATTATTATTGTAATTTTTGCATTTTTTTTAATGTGTTTTAACGTTCCGACAATAAAAAATCTTTTCTTTCTTTCAATCCAGTACACGTGGTTCTGTTATGGAAGGGAGAGGATGGGATAAGATCAAACAATTCTTCAGAGCATTCGCCATGATACAGACGGTAGAACACGCTAAGCGAGGAAATATCCCTACGCAGCTGTAACGGTTCCAGACTGTTACTCACGTCTGCATCATTCACAATGCGGATGGCACGCCGCTGCAACCCACCCAAGGCATCAAGAAGGTATTTTGCGGAACCGTCCCAGAGGTGCGAGCAGTATTCCATTCCCGGCCGCACCTGCGCTTTATATAAGCGGTAGAGCTGACCGGGCGTGAAAAACCGCCGCACCCTGTTCAGGATTCCGACCCTGCGGGAGGTGGCGGATATTACGCCCTCGATGTGACTCCTTGGATTAAGATCGCAGCGGATATCCATACCTAGGACACTAAGGTCATTCCGCATTGCGAGTGGAACACCCTGAAGAACGGGGATGGGAGAAAACGGGGATTTCTTGCACGAAAACGCGACCATGGAGTTTCTGGCCAGTTCTTCTCCATAGGATAACTGCATTCGGAACTGGCAGTAGTTTAATAAACTCTGAAGTTATTACAAGTTATTTAACTCTGTTAAATAACTTGTGTTTTTTCTACTGAACTATCACACGATTGCATTGTGATACTATATCTGAAGATCGGAGAGGGATGTATAAGCCCTCTCGACAGCCTCGACATGATAATTATCATTTGTATATTTTTCCCGAAGGTTTAAATGTATACCTAATACTTACATATTATATTTGTAGAATGTACAGTAAAGTCAACGTTTGATAATCTTATCGTCTAATTATATTTTCGGGTGATTCCATTACTGTCTCTCGCTACTTGATACTCTATCTGGACGGCACTGCGCTTACCATCAGGGGCAGGGTGGCCACATTGCCGCGCCAAAAAAAAAACTTACTCCGGCTAAACCATAAGGGCTAAATCAAAATAATGCACTATGATTTTAAAATGATCTAGAAAGAGTTCAAATTGACATGTACCTGCCTCCAAAGGTTGACAACAATCGTGCAAACCCGGGGGGTCGTTAGTAAATATTATAATAAAATTGTATTATGTTTTTAATTCGTCTGATATCATTATTTTAAAAATATAAAAAAAAATAAGAACAACCATAAATGAATAGTTTTTCATAAGACAATCTTTATTTTAAATCTCTTTTGATATTTGTAAAAACAAAGTACTAAAAAGTATTCATGCCATTAATGCTATGAATGGCGGTCGTGTTGCACCACGTATGTAGGGTGTTTCTGTTATTGCCTAGGTTTTTAAACGTTTATGTCCAAACGGGACGTTTTTAACTAATGTAGTTCACGAGCTCCGATAATATTTTTGCTATTCTTATCTTCTGTTGTGGAAAGATTTTAACTTCTGCAATTACACAGGGTACTAAACATATACGAGCAAACAAGACGTCTCCAACTATTACATTTTCCAAGATCCAGTTTATCTTTCCTTTCCCTACCATCATCAGATCAGCATCAGATTTTGTACTATAAATATGCCAAAGGTTCTAAGCTCAAATATCCAAACAGGCTGTTTTAGCTATTGGTAGTTCCTAAGGTTTAGTTACTTGGCGAACAGTTCCTGGTGAAATTGCCTACCAAATGTAACAAAATGTTACGCGACCATATTTCTTTATATATTTATTAAAAGTATGTCAAAATAGTAAAAAAATGCAATAAAATAGCAGTGTTTACTAAGAACATTTTTAATTTATGTTTTTTATTTTGTAAGGTATCTCCATTGATTTATTAAATTTAAATGATGTGGTAAGAGTTTTTATAGTACACTTAATAATAATGTATATGTATGGTGTCTGTTGGTGAGTGGGGACAGGGCTCATACAAATTCGCCCATTGTCCTTTGTATGATTTTTTTTTTTGTTGGAAATTTTAATGGGGCACCCTTCGATTCTCTTCCATATGTCAAAAAACTTTTATAATATTTTTTTCAGATTTTTTGAAGCAGTTTTAGGGGTCGCTACCAGCTATGAAAGTATAGGGTTATACAAAAAGTATACAAAGGCATCAAAAATTAAACGGAGTATTTATATTAATTATTATTGAGAAAAAAATCTAATTATTCAAATGATTTGTCTTAACATAAAACTTTAATGCGTATTCAAGATGAAATCAGAGTAGACTTTTTAAGTTAAGAAGTCTCCGTCGATAGTCCTTGACCGTCAAAAGTAAATATTACTTTTGCTCTTCATTGGTGGTGTGGAGAGGTTTAATATTTCCATATTACAATATTTGTTTACTTTCGCCACAAAGCAACAGACTGTAAGTACGATTGTATCTGGCTTAAAAGAAACTGAAGCGAGCCGAATGAAATCAAAAATTAATGAGATTTATTATTTTGAGGTAATGCGTTCAGTGTAATGACATAAAGTAGACACTTAGTAACTAAAGTTCTAAATGGTGTTGTTATAGTGTATGCTCTCGCGTAGGGCTCTGGCTTACTATCGAGGCGAGGTAGGCGAGCGAACCATACGTTTTGTAATTCATATGTAAAAAAATATTTTTGGTTTTACGGCAAATGGATATTAACCAGGCACGAAATTGAGATTTTAACAACCACATTCAAGAACGATACATAAGACAGTTCATTGCTATGCGTTGATTTCTGTATACGTGATTGATCAGTTTCTGTTGGGCGTTAAAACCTAACCAAAGCCAGTGACGAATACAGAAATCAATGCAGAGGAAAGAGCTCTCTTTAGTATTGTCTGTGCGTACGGGCGTAAATTTCCGAAAGCTAATTCTTTACACAGTTTTATTGTAGTTCGTCAAAATCTATACATATTATTAAAGTTCCCTCGCCGCGTCTATCTGTCTGAAAGTGATAAACTCAGGAACTACTGAACAGATTTTAATACGGTTTTCACAAACAGACGCAGTGATTTATGAGGAAAGTTTAGGTGAATAATTCATTAAAGTTTTGTGAAAATTTACTGAAATCCCGGAACTCGATTTATGGCAATGAGTAACTACGCTACAAAAATCAAAATTTTGGTCATTCAATGAAACAATTCCCTGTCTGATAATCAAAATATTCATGACCCTGTCTACAAAACTCCAAAATCGAAACTAGTACGTGTACTATTCATTATATTCGACTATTGACTTATGCAATTGTGGTCATTGCCTATATTTAGTGTTGCGGGAAACAAACAAAATCCCCTTATAGTGAGATCGAACGTTCCGAGATAATTAGAAACTCCGATTTTGGCACTGCACTAGATAACTAAAGCAATTATACGAGAAAGTCTCTAAGCGGAACTGCGATAGAGATTTCTGAACAAAACTACTCTAGTTGGCAAGCTATATATCATCTACATAGAAGTAAAGTGAATATAAATCCGATAAAACCGGAATGTATGATAGAGTTTCCTTACTATAAGAGCTAATTAGCAGGCCCATTATGATTTCCAAACAATTTTTACTCGGATTCATTAAACTTATGTTCCTTTTATCTCTCGATTTACAACAAAGTCTCTAGACTATGCCCTATTAGGACTTGTTCAGTTAAAGATTGCTCTAGCAAAGTATTTGATTTCCTAAAAAAATTGATTACGAATCGACTGAATATATTCTAAACTCTACAGTCATAAAACTACATTTTCTTAACAACTAAACTTAAAAGACTGTCACTTAGGATAGATTTTGTTTGTGCAGAACAAGTACCTATATTTTTTTATTTTATTTTATTCACGTGTACTCAATTATCTGGCATTCAGATGTATCTAATTCTCTTAATGGTAGCCCAAGATACAGGCTATGCCTAGTTTGAGTGCCCTGGGAATACTAGTTTTAAGGATCTCATAGTTTTGTATAACATCATTTTTAGATAGTGATTAATGTCTCTATAATTTAATAAACGATTTTTCAATTTTTAAACGTATTAAGATTATTTACCAGAGCTTTGAATGATAAAAATTCCATATTGTTACAATAAATTTATGAACGTATATTAGTTACCTATATGACGCATAATTCTTTATTTACGGTTGTTGGCTGAGAAAATAAATCACTCGAATGGATGACAGATCAATCGCACTCGAGATAATCTTTTTTTGGATCGCTTCATATGATGTATGTGGAACATTACAATTATAAATTATATTATACAGAAAGTTGAAAATCTAATAATGTAATGCCAAAGCTAATAATAATAATAATAAATCAGTTTATTGCCTTATTATTACATTAACAATAATAATAACAGAAATAATTATGCTTAGCCTATAATAATAAGACAAAGGAGGCGGCTCAGCTTGTGCTGACCGGGACATTAGTTCCGGGCAGCGCTGGTTTTCAGCCTCCCCATTTCCTATGATGTTGTGCGGAACTTTTTTTGGCGTTGGCGTACCAAGCGACAAGTAATGTAAATTAAAGTATGTGAAACAAAATAAAAAAATATATCAAATAACTAGAACGGAACTCTAGTGTGTGTGTGTGTGTACGTACATAAGTATACAAAATGGGCTATTAATTAAAATAGTTACATAGGCTCAAAAATTGCCAGTGGGAGTGAGTCAAGTTTTCTGCTGCAAGCTGTCTTTTAAGTAAAGCCTCTTTGTGCTTGAGTTTAAATGTCGGTAAGCTCATCTTTTTCCTTAGAGGAGGGGGGAGGTCGTTCCAAGCTAACATCTGCATCCCCGAAGGAGTAGGCACCGCTAGTCCGCCTACGATTTGTTTAGCTTTTTTACGTTCCCTGGTGGGATAGATAACGAAGTTAGTTCATATGTAGTTTTTCGAATCGAAATTTTGACAGAAATTGTGATTACCCGTCCTAAAATTTGAACCCAGAACATTATGATTTTCCAGTTTATGTTTAGAAACTTTTGAATCGATCTACTTACCTAAAACTTATGTAAATTACAGTCTTCAACGAAAATGTTGTTCTAACATTTTATTTTGATTTTATGCCTAGCACTCGTTCAGCTTTATAAGCTTTTTTCATAGCAAAGCCATGCATCCTGGTGTCTGCCTCTAAAATGCCAAGTATGTATTTTCGGAATGTTTGTATAGTATCCAGGATTATACTGCTGGCATGATTTGGCACAGACATACACAACGTATTCGGTTTTTTCTATAAACGTTATCAAAGCATTTTACGAGCCATTTCATTTCAATAAAAAAAACATTATTAGGTACTGAAAACTTTGATGCTACATATATAAAACCCACCTCTTTTGACAAGCGATATAGCTTATTTCCTTACAATGATTGTGGTTGAGCTGGGCCTATCACTTTCTCAAGCATACATTCTAGGTAAGTTGAACTAAAAAACTCATCGAACCTAGGAACTAGTTTCATAAGTGTGTTATTTCTTTTCTCTAACTAGGCTTTTTCTCTAAAATTAAGCTTATATAGATATAAAGTAAAGTATAAATACGAATTCATGAAGCTTTATAGTACAAAACAATTTAGAAGAAAATCTTGTCTGAGAAGTTTATCACGATAATACTACAATAACAATTTACATCACTAGAGAAATGGTTTTCCTATGTTAAACTCAGATTCTTCGTATTCTTTTATATAGCTATTATAATTTTAGTATGACTCTTATACCGTTCTTCCCAAGTTGATCTTGGCATGAAATCATATTAAATATGTTTTTCAATTTCAGAACCTCCATCAAATATTGGTGAAGAAAATGGGATGGGGTCCGGTGAGAAGGCGACAAAACTGTTTGTTTTGTCGATATCGCATACACGTTCGAGTATACAAATTATACCATAGAAAAATCTTATTTTTAAACATACTTACATAATATCACACCAATATTCCAGATGAGTGGCCAGAAACTACAATTTCCATTTTTACACAATCCTATTACACCACTTTTGCTTCATCTACATTCATTGTTGCATTCACGTCTGTTTGGAGTACTATTGACTTTAGCTTTATTAAAATTGACTGTATCTACATCTTCTTTCAGATCTCGAAGTTTTCTCACCACATTAATACTCACTCTATCACATAACGATATAAAACATAGTATTGTTTATACAAACGTAAATTATATATTAGTTAACTCCACTACGCACAATGCGGTGCTTATTTTACAACGATACGATTTGAACGAAATTTTTCATCCCCATGCAAGTTGTGAATCAACTTTGCTTGTATTGTATTGCGGTATTTCCAATCCGATTTAGGGAGTTTCAATAGAAGAGTCTCTTTATTTTTCAAATGCCGGGAATGCACCGACGACTTCTGTGTTAGTGTGGATATTCATGGGTGGCGAAAGGATTAGTATTAGGTGTCCGAATTAATAATTTAATTTGTGTGTTACTGTAGACAGGGTTTCTTTTTTAAAAGTGGTAGGAAGAGCCATATGACGCCATACTGTCGACAGCAGGAATATGAAGCTTTATTGGCGGGCTAGAAGATGGTTGGAAAACCAAAAAGCCGGGGAATCGATTCCCGCACCAAAACAAAGCTTCGTCTAGTCCAAAAATATTTATTTGGGTCTGGGTATTGTGGGACATTCGTTTCTCGTAGTTCCTATTGCCATGATACAGGTTTAACTTAATATGTGTGATTGTCTATTGGGTTTAATGATTTATTTAATATCTCACAGAAAAATTACAAGGAAAAAAATAGTAGTGTGAGATTTCCAGAGGAACAAATGTAGTTTATCTTAAACAATAGGAAATAGAATTTATCGGTTAGAAATTATTAAAGCAACAAACATTCCATTTCGGAACGTGTGAGAATCACATACGCATTTAATGATAGCGTAGTTTCAATTATTTTTACAATTATAGACTTGTTTAGTCTGCATGCATATTGTGATTGCAAATCAACGTGTATTGTTGGATATACAGATTATTTTTAGTAGAGGTATGTATGGTATATGCCTTTTAGCTAGATTTTAGGATAAATTTTTACCTGTAAGGCAGATTTTGAAACACACTGCCAAGGCAAGAGACTGTGACGAGGCGGGCTAAGCCCATCGAGCGGCGAATTGAAAGAGCCATGAAAATTCTTAGATATTGATGAATAATTGAATTAAGCAAGTCGATCTGCTAGATATATTTTGACTATTTCAAACTCGATTAAAATGATCTAGATCTTAGGGCCTTCAAAATCTTGAGAAATAGGTACCCCAGATTCAAATACCCCAAGGCCATATCATCATCGGCTGTCATCTGACTTGTGTTGCACAACGCAGACTTATGCAAATTCTATTAAAAGTAAGACTGCCTCGGTGGCGCAGTTGTAATTGCGCATGCGTTACGACTGCTGCTTTGCTGAGGTCTCGGGTTCGATCCCCGGGTCGGGTAAAGTGATATTGGGTTTTTCTATCTAGAAATTCTCAGTATTAGCCCGGAGTCTGGAACCTGTGCCCGGTATGGCGATAGGCTCGCCCCCTATCACATTATGGGACCGAAATTCGGCGAAAAGTGGGTGTACTGGTTACACCTCTGCCTACCCCTTCGGGGATTACGGGCGTGAGAGTATATGTATATATATATGTATGTATTAAAAGTAAAGAAAAATACACTATTTTTCACAAATCGTTATAACCAACATAAATACCATAAAAATATTTAAGCAAAAAATATATACAATAAGACTACATGGGAAATTGACTAAAAACCGACTCAAAATTGGTTTTGCCTAAAGAGATTTTGTTTTAGAACTTTACATTGGTACACGAACATTCTGTGAAAGATATGCCTGATTATTTATTAAACAAATAAGTTAAAATTTATATGTCACGGTTAGAATTAATAAATGGCCTAAAAATATTAAAACCCGATTGTATCATGCCGCGTGATTTTATCTATGTTTCAGCATAGTTACAGTGTTGATACTGTTGATAGTATGATATCTTTGAGTTTTAATCAATAAAAGTCCTTCTTTTTGCCACGAGGTAAATCACGTTGATATCAAGTAACAAGAAAATGATATGTCGAAACTACACAAGAAAATTATTTCGTGAAAAAGTTCACGCAACATGACTTGCGTATGGCTTAAGTAAATGGGATTATGTCGTATACAATTAATATCATAATGCACCCATTGTTTTGCTATCATAAACCTACTACATGTGGTAAACAACAACTGTACTATTTAATATTGTGTAAACGCAGACGATCATAGATACGAATATCTTTTTTTATAAATAAAATATTATTTCGTCTATGGTCGACGTTGGTGACCACTATCTTTAGCATCTTCAGTTACTGACCTGCAAGGAACGCAGGTTTGACTTGGCAAGGATTAACCTAGCATATAGAAGAATGTTGAGAAAGGATTATGACCTGCAATGAGCGGAAGAAGCTGCGAACATATTATTATATAGGGTATCTAAGAGTTTCATTTTTTTATTGCCTGGATAGACAGACGAGCAGACGGGCCACCTGATGGTAAGTAGACACCGCCGCCCATAGACTTCTGCAATGCCAGGGCATAGCAAAGCCGCTGCCTACCGTAAATGTAGGTACATGTAAAATTTTAGCGCCGTAAACACATAAAAAGATACCCTATTGCTGTATCTCGTGCAAAGAAATACTTGTTACGCAAAATAATAACGTTTACATACACAATGGAAGGAATTTTCGGGGCTCTGAATAAAATACTTAATACAAAAATTAGTATACCTACTAAGGGAATTGAAGTGTTCATATTTTTCGTTCTGTGTCGTATAACAGAACGTAATCCAGCTTTCGCGATACCCACTACATTGTTTATTGCTATGGTCGAATATTATTATCATCTAATTTACGTCGGTATGTTTATGACAAATATATATATACATACTGTGCATGGGTGACTCGGGTACACATATGTTAATGAATTAGTACGAAAAATGTAATAAATAAAATAATAACATCGGTAGCTCTTGCAAAACAATTCTGTAATTTATATTCAGAAAATTGCAATATGACATTCAATTGTCCTGCTTTTATTCAATGTTAAGCCAACTAGAAACATTCGAAACATAACAACAGATACCAAAATTAATATTAAACTCGCATAAAATATTTATTAAAAATGTTCAAATGTGCACAATTCTTGATTACTTCAATAACATTTTTATTTTAATATAAACACAGCAAATACATATTTGTAGAGACAAATAAATTAAGCGCCAAAGTCGGGTCTCTTAAGCAGGGCGAGACATAATGCATCTGTGTTAATATTTATAGAAAAACAGCGAACAAGGTTAGCTAACCTAAGACTTCGTATTAAAATGTTGCGGTACATAAAATTACAATTGCGCATGCGTTACGACTGCTGTGCTGAGGTCTCGGGTTCGATCCCCGGGTCGGGTAAAGTGATATTGGGTTTTTCTATCTAGAAATTCCTCAGTATTAGCCCGGAGTCTGGAATTTGTGCCCGGTATGGCGATAGGCTCGCCCCCTATCACATTATGGGACCGAAATTCGGCGAAAAGTGGGTGTACGGGTTACACCTCTGCCTACCCCTTCGGGGATTACAGGCGTGAGTGTATATGTATGTATGTATGTATAAAATTACAAATAATAACGTAACGTAAGTTTATATTTATGACGGCTGTGAAACGAGAGGCCGTGGGTTCGATACCCACACGGGGACAATTTTTTGTGTGACAGACAGATATTTGTGTCTCGGGTCTGGGTGTTGTGAGACCGAAAGTCTCTCGTAGTCCCTGATACCTACAACACAAGACACGTATCTTAGTGTGGGGTCAGGGCTATGTATGCGACTGTTATATATTTGTTTGTTTTTGAAAGGGAATAAAATATATCCTCTTTTATTATATTACAAGTGTCATATTATGCACTTGTAATATAAATCCTTTCCTTCTCCTCCTTTCAATATCCCTCTCATATGAGAAGAAAGGAGAGTGATGGCAGGTAATAAAGTGAATGGTGCCTTGCACGCGATAATGAGCAGCCAGGCGGTGTCACAAAAGGCGCGAATGGCTGTTCATAATGGTGTGCTGGTACCGACACTTATGTATGGAAGTGAAAGTTGGGTGTGGCAGAAGAAGCATGAAAGTGGAGTTAATGCGGTGGAGATGCGTTCCTTACGGAGTATGTGTGGAGTCACCCTTGCTGATCGCATGAGGAATAGTGTGATAAGAGATCGTTGTGAGTTGAAGAATGATGTGGTGACTAAGATAGAAAGAGGTATGCTGAGATGGTTTGGCCACATGGAGAGGATGGATGAAAGGCGATTTACGAAAGCTATTTATCGTGCAAATGTGACTGGAAGAGTGGGTAGAGGGCGCCCAAGGAGAACGTTTACGAATCAGATAAACGATCTTCTCCTAAAAGGGCAAATCAGAAGTACCTCCAACCGTCGTAAATGTATGAGAAGATGTATGAATGTGGAAGAGGCGAAAGAAGTGTATCAGGATCGTAGCTTGTGGCACTCAATAGTCTCTGCCTACCCCCATGGGATACGGGCGTGAGTGTATATGTATATGTATGTATGTATATTATGCAGCTAACTCCTCTAGAATATTTTTGCTAACAATCCACATATTTATTCTTTCCCTAAAATACACCGGCGTAGAGCTCTTCCAACAAAGACAATAATATATTTTTTTATACAATGTTCGCCATATGTTTATTACTTTGATAATGACATAGATTATTATATTGAAAATTATCCATTATTTTTTTCTAATTAATCTTAGTGTTATTGCTACTGTTTATAGACAGATGATGCGTTAAACATCAAGCATCCTGCTCGTCGCATAGTTGGTCAGATAAAACCCATATTTAATAAAAAAATATGTTCGTTTCAGAAATCGCGTAGCCATAAAACTCTTGACATTTTAGGCTATATTTTACGTATCGTTCCCTAGTGTTGAAAGGAAATTCTGGCTAAGTTAGTTTCAAAAGTAAATCATCTTTGTATACAATTTTATGGCGTTCTAAACAACTCTCTACCTCTTTTATGTTGGAATAGACTTGGAAATATCTGTACTATAAAAATGTAAATGGACAAATTGAACATGGGCTCAAAAGTGTTAAAAATAAAGTTCACATTCATATATTTATTATGCGATTAATGAAATAACATTTTCGTAAATCTTGTATCTTTTATTTTTAAGTAACGGGGTATACTTGTCTGTATAAAGTGCCCTTTGTACAAAACAAGTAGAGAATAATACGAGCTCTTAAATCAATAACCTACCCATGAAATCTACCACAGCTCTTCACATAATAATTAACAAAACATTTGATTTGAGCTCTGACCAATTATTGTTCACAATATTGTCCTTGACATTTATTAAGATGCTTTAAAAATCATTATTGTAACAGCCATAAATATTCAAGTAGGTACATTATGAGTTTGTCTTTCAGTTACGTAATTCCCTCAGAAACCTTGTTTGTCGCGAAAAGCAGTCGTGTAAGCCGAGACAGCCATCGAAGTCTATTAGTACTAAAATTTTCGTAAATATATATTGAGTTACATTATAAGATTAGCTTACATAAGCGCAGAAAATATAATTTGAGCGACTGTAAATCATTCAACGTAGTGTGTTAAAACAATGCGACTCGGTCAATTACATTAATCATCTACATTTTAGACAAACTATAAAAATTTATTTTGTTATAGATTTGTAGTAAAACCTATAATTGTAGCCGGGAGGAATAGTAATATCAAAAAGTAATTAGATAATGATTTATACGAGGTACTGACGGTGTCAAGACCATACTCTTTAGAGCCTTCTGTCAGAGTTTTTACACCTGTCAATTATGGGTGCAATATACTAAACGTTCATATAACACGCTAAGGGTACAGAACAATATGCATTTCGCATATTGCTAAATCCGCGCTTCTGCAGTGCGTCGACTATGTTTGGCGAGACTCGGGTTGCCGATTTGTATGCAATAATTAGAGCTCGCATCGCGGCATTTTGGGTACGGCTAAGAAAATGTAGTAATACAATTTTAATTACCATTGCGGATGATCTAACTGGACCTTACTTTAAGTTTTGGCTTAATATGCACCGCGCTAAGAATAAGTAATAGGACTAGTTTAGACCAAAATTTACAAATATAACATAATATATAAGCCCTTTGTAACTAACATTATGAGTCACTGGTACCAACTTGGTAATAAAGATTATTATTATAACAGATAAATTCAGTCGTTTATAACTGGGTATACATAAAAAAAGATAGCGTAGCATCATGCTTGTCCGCACGCACCCACGTTCGCCAAATTTAAATCCGTTCCGTAACATGCTATTGTCATATGAGAACCAAATTCCAATCCCGGAAAATATTATATTTGAATCCAGAACAACGATTTGTTGAGTTATCGCGCAGCTGTAAAATCGGTTTCAATTATTATTTTCAGTTATTATAAAAATTGCCTAAATAATTTTTTTATGGAACATCCTTACTTTGATATATCTAATTTGACTGCTTAATTTTATCAAAAAGATTTCAGTAGGTAAAACGTTTTTGATCTTCGTCGAGGGCTTTTATATAAAATCTACTTCAAAGAAAGGCTTCGAAGTGAAGCTATATTACACATAACACAATATAGTTTACTGTCGCGTTTCGTGTGGTAAGTGAGATATCCGGAGGCCCAAATTCCCCCTTCCCTTACCTAGTCCCTATTCCTGCCCTTTAAGGCCGACAGTGCATACATGATACTTTCGGTATTGTGGATGTTTATGGGCGGTGGAGATCACTTAACATCAGGTGACCCACTGGCTCGTTTGTCGGACTATGCTAAAAAAAATCTATATTAATCTTATAAATAGGTAAAGTGTATTTGGATGTAGAAGGATTACTCTGTAACTACTGATCGGATTCTGAAAATTATTTTACCGAGAAAAAGCTACATTATCCGTGAGTGCTAAAATTTTCCATTGTGATAAACGTTAGTTTTCAGTAGGAATACAACCTGTAAGGAATTTTAGTAAGAAGTTGGACCACGTGTGTTTGTATAATTGTTGGATCAGCAGATTTCTCAAGAATTTATTGGAACTAAATATTCATTCAAACGATTAAGGCTACGTTAAGGTATTGAATCATCAAGCTGTGGAACAGTTTGCCAGGTATCGTGTTCCCTTCTTATGATCCCGGGTCCCTTAGGCGTAGTGTGAAGAGGCTACTCAGAAGGCCGACATAATTGTATTGCGCAGCGAAGGATAGATTGTCTCTCGCTTCTTGATACTCTAACTGGACGGCACTTTGCTTACCATCAGGTGCAGTGTGGTCGGAGACGCCGTGCTAGGATAAAAAATGAGGAATAGGAGCGTCGCCATCTATGTTAAGAATATTACAAAAATAAATGTTGTAATATTACTTGCGATTGATTCCTACTGTTAACTAAAATATGAAAATGTTTGATATTCGCCTATCCCAGTGCTCTGGACATACAATAGTGATGTTTATAAATATAAGTAATTTTTTGTATATTTTTCTCATGTAATCTATCTTTGGAAGCGATGATAGGCTGGGTGGCTGATGGAAAGATTATAATACACAAATATCTGACATCATACACGTTACTGGTCTATGGATAAATAATTTTCGTCGTTTAATAATCAGCTCGGCTTCTGACAATGTATTTTGATTATAAAATTAACTAATTATATTTGCTATTCAAATTATTTCTGGAGTTATTGCTGTTGACTAGACTTGTTAACAATGTATAGACTAAAACGAAGCGTAAAAACTCATATAAGCGCAGACACTAGACTTTAAAATACTTCTCAACCTTGGTTTACAACACAATGGAATGTTATTAAGACAATAAATTGAGGTATACATGAAATATATAACTGCACAATAAAATATAAACATAAATAAAGTATCAGTTGACAATTTCGAGTTTATGAATCTGTCACAGTTTATTGAGCCAATCAGTTTTTGTTTTTGCGGGAATAGTGATGTATCACTACAATCCCGCCCCGGGAGGAGGCAAGATGGTTATACTAGGAATTACAGTGGAAAGGTGGTAAACATCCAGGTGACCGCTGAGCCGAGTCCCTTACATTATTATACACCGTACACCGAGAATACTAACTAAAAACCCCGCGCTGGCCTTCTTCACCACATTAGGGACGATCCCGGGTTCCCGTAGCGAAAGGTTTTTTTTGCTGGTGGTAGGATATGCATTTTACGCCCGGATCGAGACAATCCCGCCCACACACCCGCCATTGTAACTCCTGTTTAGCCAGGATCGACAATGGCACACATTTTTTCGACACCGAGTAATGAAACTCGGCGAGTCTCTGGGAATGCTTAACTGTCTTTTATCCCGCAACGAAATTAATCAAATAGAAATATACGGAGAGGTTGGATAGCGATCACCGTACACAGGGTGAAAAACCCGCCATAGTGGCACACGCAAGTGTGTCGCGTTCACCTTCACCTTCTTGCCCGTGGCGTAGTGTGAATAAGCAGGCCGATATGATTGTGTTGAGTAGCGGGGATATATTGTCACTCGATACTCTAACTGGACGGCATTGCACTTACCATCAGGTGCAGTGTATATAAATGTACTTACATAATATTCAGAATTAGCAAATTGCTCTGCATCTTTTGAGCCTAGTTTCAATTTCTTTTGCACTTTTTTGACGCTCAAATGATCTGGTAAAACTAATACAAAATTATTACAAAATATTGCTCATAAACGCTTGAAAATCCTACTAATATTATAAATGCGAAAGTTTGGATGGATGGATGGATGTTTGTTACTCAATCACGCTACAACGGCTGGACGGATCTGGTTGAAATTTGGCACAGAGATAAATCTATCTATGTGTGTGTGTGTGTGTGTGTGTAATAGCTTAAGATGCCTCCGTGGGTTGTATACCTTTCCTTCCAAAAATAACCTCCACGCGGGCGGAGCCGCGAGCAACATCTAGTAAGTCATAAAGATGCAGAACGTGCTTACACAATATATGGACGGTTAGCGTGCTATTTAATTAAAGTGACATTTCTGAAAAGCTACAGGGTTAAAGGTTTTTGTGTTTTCGGAAAAAAATACTATAACAAAACTATTAAAGTATCAAATTTATTGTTAGAACCACACTGTTTTACTGACTAACATCTGGTTTCGTAATTTAATCTATATTTTTTTTAGGTTAGTTGCTATCCCTAAACGCGACAAGTGTAGACCGCAGACTTGTCAAACTTCCACATCACCGGACAACAACCGCCGCGCCGGTCTGCAACTAAATTCAATTACTTGATTTAAATTCAACCATTCCGTGAATATTGTGTTCACTGTTCAGCTTGTGCATTCAGTCTGTTTGAGTTTACATTGAATTGTTTAAATTCAATAAAAGCTACAATTCGATCTTTAAATGTGCGAATGTATAAATTATGAACTCAAAAACGAAAAAGCAAATGGAAACTGAAAAAAATGATAATTTAATTTAAATATATTGAAAGTTGAAAGATTACTGCAAAAAAAATCTTATTTGGGAGTCTCTAGAAATGAAATAGAGTATTCTTATTTAAAACATTTTTAATTTCAGTGCTTTTTTGTGTAATTAATTTGCGACATTTTCATGGGAAACGACACATACTACCCCTAAGAATACTTTTATTCCGAAGTTCTCTCTTTAACTCCTCATGTGTTTTTTTACTGTGTGGATAGACAGACGAACAGACGGGCCACCTGATGGTAAGTAGACACCGCCGCCCTAGACTTCTGCAATGCTAGAGCACAACAGAGCCGCTGCTTACCGTTAAAAGAAAGAAAAGAACAATCAAAGTTAAAAAATGTACACACAATAAAAGCTCCAGCTACAGCAATTTAGACTTTCCGTTAAAACAAGGTATAATATAAAAGACATACACAATTCTTTGAATAGTTAATATTACATTTGTAATATTGTTTTAATAAAAATTAAATCGACTTCTTATATACTGCGATGGAGAGTTTCTAAACAAGTAACTGTACGAATTGCTTCATTATGGGTCGTCACGCTGAATTGTAATGCAGAGGGGTATGATGAAAGTTGCTCGAATATCATGTATTAAGCATGAGCATTGAGCATGTGGTAACCTCCTTTATTGAGGTTACAGAACCAGGAAAAATATATTAATGGGTTTGTCTCCGTAGATCACATCAAAGTAAACATGAAACATGGACTGTATGTTATCAGAAATACTCAATTAGCACAGTGGACTTACTGAACACATACAAAGAAAAATAATATAATAAACTTTGTGATGTTATAGGTGGAACCCTCAACCCTGAATCCTATGTGAAAACATCGTCAGACATTTTCATAATGTTTTACAATTGTTGGTTTATCCGTGCATTTGGTCATTCGTAGATTTTACAACTGGCCGCCTGGAAAAAATGAATACTTTTTGCATTCATCTTTTTAACCTATGTGGAGTTCAAACTTAACAAACACGGTTAAGAGACATTTTAAAGTTTTCAAAAACACGAAAAGAATGTAATGAATATTTTGAATATAATTTTCAATGTAATAGTAAACAATCATATTATTAGATACAATGGCTTGAAGTCAAGGAACTTAAGTTTTTGTTTCTTGTTGGATAATGTGATAACAGTTAAAATATAATATTGCAAAGATTTTGTCTACATTTTTTAGTTTTCTATGAAATACATTATGAATATAGGTATAAAAGTTTTTATTTTGTGTTCATAGTGTAAATGATGACAATTCTATGATAACATTAATAATACTTACTAGATAATCCGGTCAATTTACATCCAAGGATACAAAAATTCACACTCTGCTGAAAATTGGCAGGATTAATTTGACCGGA
Organism: Laothoe populi; assembly: GCA_905220505.1. Lineage (NCBI taxonomy): Eukaryota > Metazoa > Arthropoda > Insecta > Lepidoptera > Sphingidae > Laothoe > Laothoe populi. Next base: position 9,998,540 of record HG992152.1, read on the forward strand.
CTAGTCGACATAATATTATGATAAACATAAGCATGACACATGACGGCACTGTGAAGGGTGTAGTTAGTAGTTACAAACCGTGGCTTTACGCAGCGTCAGCCTACACGATCAAACAGAATGATTGATGTTCCACACTATTCAATAAAACCCCTCATTATGTGTTATTTAACCTTTAAATTAGTTCAATGGATTTTTAAGGAAGAATGTTATGTCATAACCTATCTTTATATATATATACCTAGTCAGGTCATAAATTCTGTCACATGTTTAATATAAAATAATTGAAACAAGTTTATTCATTATGTAACCATTTATATACCACAATGAACTTAACAAAACATAGATTCTTATGACACTAAAGTTTATTCACAATGACCTCCGTGATTTTGAATACAGGCCTTCAATCTGCGCAGCCAGTTGTCTATCGCAGCACGAACGAGTTCCATGTCAATATCGGCGGCTGCCTTAATCAAGGATGTCTTGAGTGACTCCAAATTGGGATGAGGCTTTGAGCACGCCTTTTCCTCCAAGTGTTGCCATATCTTGTAATCTAACGGATTCAAATCTGGACTGGAGGAGGGCCAGTCTTCGTGCCGGATGAAGTCGATTTCACGCGCCGCCAGCCAGTCTTGTGTGCTCTTCGCTCTATGAGCTGGCGCCGAATCTTGTTGGAATACCTAGTGCTTGTTATTGAACATGGTATGAGAAACAGGTTCCACAAGGTTCGTCAGGACTGTATTTTGATACACAACTGCATTCGTTTTTACACCTTTCTCACAAAAATGTACCTCTGTTAAGCCCCAATAAGAAACTCCCAACCATACCATGAGCGAGGATGGAAAATGACCTCGTTGGACACGCAGAATACAGTTGCTCGCTTCTTCACTACTGTGTGCGTACACCTTATCATTTTGTTTGTTGTAGCTCTCTTCTACGGTAAAAATTTTTTCATCTGAAAAAAGAATTTCCCGATATTTTTTTCCCGCGTACCGCTTCAACAAAGCGCGGCATCTCTTCAGTCTCAGGTCCATTAGACGAGCATTCAAACGATGTCCTGTTTTTGTTCGATATGCCCGAAGCCCTAAGTCTTCATTTAACACCCTTTTCACCGTGGTTCTGCTTAACCCCATCTGAAGGGCCAACAGTTTCTGCTTACATTTGGGATTTCTTTGAATTCGCGCCTTCACAGCTTTTATCACTGCTGGAGTCCTAACAGACCGAGGGCGACCACTTCTTGACCTGTCATCTACACTAGAGTCTTCATTGTATCGTTTGATGGTACGATAAACGAATCTTTGGATTATATTCAAATTTTTCAGTATTTCAAAAATTTGAATTGGCGCGTAACCGCAACGATGCAACGCAATTACTGCAACACGGTCTTCTTTAAGCGTCCACTCCATATTTAAAAATGAGTAAAATTCTAAAAAGTATACATTTTTATTTTCATGAACAATTTGAAATTCGAATTCAATAAACTTTTTTGTGGCCAGCATTCTAAAATAAAAGTTTTTACTGTGTGACAATACTTATGACCTGACTGTGTATAATTCTACTGTACGTGTGTATCACTGTACTCCTCCTAAACGGCTAGACCGATGTGAATGTTTTTTTTGTATGCGTTTGGGTGGCGCCCTGGATGGTTTAGATTCATAAATCAGCCCGGCAGATGGCGCTGCAGTCGGTGTGGCGCTGCTTTTACGGGCAGGACGATGTCTGCACGGTCCGCTAGTATTATTATAAAATTATAATATTACAGTATTTGGTGCTTTTCATTGGTTAAACCAAAAACACATTTCGCTCATTAGTCGTGTTCTCTTATATTCTAATTCCTGGATGTTGATGATGTCCAATCATTGGAATTTCATTATTTTTTATTTATACTGTTATTGAATAAGTTTCACTCCGAAGTCTTCAACTTAATTTTAATTCAAAGTGAGCTTTAACTTTAACTTTACTCCTATTATTATAAATTATGTTCTTTGAAACATTATTGAATATCGAATAGTTAAGTGCTTAACGTGAGTACATATACGAAGCATCATATTGTTTCGATATCTTTTTTTATCCTGGCACGGCAAACTGAGTACACTGCATTTAATGGCAAGCGCAGTGCTGTCCATCTCAAACCAATATCTTACTACATATTTAATAGTAAATGAAGCTGTTTAAAATGCATAATAAAAATGTAAGATATATTGTTATTACTTGTTCGCAAAAATCACTTTAAGTAAATCATAACAATGGATAGAAATATAGATGACCGGCGCCTCGGTGGCGCAGTTGTAATTGCGTACGCGATACTACTGCTGTTCTGAGGTCTCGGGTTCGATCCTGGAGTTGGGTAAAAGTAATATTCTATCACGAAATGCTTAGTATCTGCCCGGAGTTTGGAATTGTGCCCGTTATGGCTGATAGGCTCCCACGATCCCATCCTGGGATGGTAATAATCTCGACGATTTTAATAATTTATATAAGGTTATTTTTTGTCTTATTAATATTATAAATAATTTGTGATAATTCAGGTATGCGTAGATATCGATCAATTTAACAAAATCCATAGAACTCATTAATTATAATGATTATAGGAATCTAAATATGTAAGACGCACCCACGTACGTCTCCTAACATAATACAATATTTGGCGTCAAAGAAGAATATTGTTGAGCAAATAGTATTTTCTCGACGTGTCAGAATGATAAATAAGTACTCCATGATTTCTACGCCTTTTTTACTTTTTTATCTTAAGTTTATATTCCCGATACATAGTTCAAGTTATACTTTACTTTGTAAGATTGAATTGTTAATATTAAAAGGGTTTAACTTAATGAAAAGCATTGAAGACAAAGTTGGAAATGAAGAAAAGTTATCATTAAGATTTTAGTTTTATTTTATTTTGAAGTACCATTAGGTAATACACAGCACATACATATATGATAACAATGCAGATATCTACGATTGTGTTCACCTCTTGAAGGTATTTACAACATAATCGAAAAAAAAAAGATTTAAAAGACTATAAGTAAATAAGCTTAAAGCAAAGACTTAAATCTATGCAACTTGCCGTTCAACTACGGCGATGTCCCGGTGCATTACCCAGTGAGCAAGTCTGGCGGGTTTACTACGGTAATACTACGGTCCGTGGGTGGATGACGGGCCGTTTACCCCTGGTGTCGCACTTATCGCTAGCTCACTGTCAAACTCCAACTAAAGTCACTTTAAACTCATAAATCACTAGAGTATGAAGATCAGGGTGTAGTAATGTCTCACAATATGGTGATTTATTTGACAACGGTGCGCAGTAATTTGTTTACGGTTGCGTGTAGGGCGGGCGGGCGCGTGTTGCGAGTGCGGCGCGATCGTAGCGCGTCCACCGCGCTCGGCGCGCAACAGATAGTACCTAGAGGTACAGATACACAGCGGAGCGCGGCCGGGGTGCTCGACGAGCGGCGGCGCGCGCCTCTCTCACACCCCCCACGTCCTCTCTTCGCCTTTCCTCGCCTCTCCTCGCCGCTCCTCGCCCTGTCACCCCGCGCCACTCCGCCTCGTTCCTCGATCTCTTCGTTGCCTTTGACGTCACGGCACAAAGCATCCAAAATCCTGAGGACCGTACATCGCATTGCAATAATTAGAGCTTTTAGCTACCTTAACTTAATCTATTATAACAATATAATGTATGCTCTCTACACACTATTTATAAATTAACAAATCCTTTTTACTGAAGATATTCATTTATTCAATAAAAACATTCTATTACGACGCCGAAAGTCTAGCTAATAATTACTATTCATATTAATTATTAGGTATTAATTATTAGATTAATTATTGTTAGTATTATGCACAAAATATAATTATTAATATTAATACAGTAAAGTTATATACATGCTGTTGCTCTTGACTCCGTTTTTCTAGAAGAACTCGTACTTTTTATAGCCTCTAAGTTATTGCGAATTTTGGCTACGTAATAGTAAAAGCTTCACTAAAAGCCACGAAGTCGTTTTAACCTAACCCGCGTTCAAATTAGCTGACAGATAGACCGACAGCAAATACTCTTTTTAATAAATGTCGTGATATTATATCCAGAATGAAAATGAGATACATTTGGGTTAACTCGCAAATAAATATTAAAGGAAGCAAAATAAACATTGCCGTGTTTAATTAAATTGTATTATATGTATGTATCTATGTACGTATATTTTATGATTCGATGAAACCGTTGAAATATTTTCTATGGCTTCAAATATTGAATATCCAAATGTAAATTCAATTCATGTTATAAATTTTATTTCAAAGTAGAAATGAAATCTCTGTCTAAATGTGTTTTTTCTTACTGCAAGCATTTTATATGTACATATTGTATCATTTTTCAATATTAGCAGCTTCAAGTTCTCATATAACGTTGTAACTTAGTTGTATATTTTGACCAAAATATCTGAAACATTTTATGAAAATCGAAGTATCTGGAATGGAACCAATTTAACGTCGTTTGTTACAAAAACTCAGCTCGACCAAATCTGTTGGCCATAAAGGTTTCTGTCTAGCGGGCAGCGTCTAAAAATGTACCGAACTAGGGTTTGGTAGCTTCGACTCTCATTAAACTGAGGAAACCCGGGGGAATCAAACTTTGCTCCTAGATAATGGTTTTTCCTTGTATAAGGCGTATACTTACTGGCGAATAATTTATGCATCTTATTCGTCGAATGTTAAATGGATTTTTCGGATTCACATTACATTCAGAACAGTTTTCCAGGTACCGTGTTCCCTCCTTTTTATGATCCTGGATCCTTTAGGCGTAGTGCGAAGACGCTAAACAGGAGCCCGGCATGATGTGTTGAGTAGCTAGAGATAGACTGTCTCTTGCTCTTGATTCTCTAACTGGACGGCACTGCGCTTACCATCAGGTGCAGTGTGGTCACTTTGGCGTATAAAAATACGTATAACCACCACCAGAATAAAAAAACGTATACCTTCGTAAAGATTAACGATAGACAGACGAATATGAACAAATAATTCAATTCAATAGCTCAGAAATAGTGATATCGGACCCTCGCATAGGCCGCTCACGAACGAATTAAATAAAGAGCTTGAGACAAACAATGCCTGTACATAAGTATTAACAAAGAGCGTGTGCTTATGACGGCGCCGGCTACTAACTGCGCGCAATAAACCGCCTTTGTCAGACATTTAATCCACATAAGTGTTTGTAGTCCCTGTCTCCAGATGTCGAGTGACTTGTGCCTATTGTCGACAAAAATATTACTTCCGCTACCGTGCCGGGGTATTAACGAACTATCCGCGTCAGATTACAGATGTAGGGTCACTGTGACATGATCATCCGTGTGACAAGTTTTATTAGCTTCAGTTGAGTCAATCGCGTTTTTATCCTCGTCATCCCAACCCTAATCTTGTTGCGACAGAACAATATCTATGTAAGTCATTATCTCTGATTATTTTACCTAATTGAATAATGCTGTGGGCTTCTGCTTTATCTCAATATCTGTAGCGAAGAGTCTATAGAACACAATTCCTTCCGGGTTTCAATATATACTTAAAATCATAAACATTATGAATACATTATGGTTTAATGGTTTCATAATATTATGGTAAGTAATCGAAAATGAATTATCTTAATTGTTAAAATATTTAGAGCAATCCTTAATAAAAAATGTAACCAATTAGAAAAATCGTCTATGATAAACGAGCGTCAAATTCCCTTTAGTTTTCATGCCCATAATCAATAGTCTGTGGTTAATATATTTTGATATCCTATTAACTGTTACGAGAGCCTTATATTATATTCTCGTTTTAATATTATTTTAACCCTTTTTATTTATTAACTGCTTGCTATTATTCTTCAGTGTTGACCCGGATTGGACTCAGGACGTCAGAGTAAACAACTTAATTTAACTCCATAAAAAACTATAGCAAAAATAGAACAATAAACTAAAAAAGAGTTAAAATAAAAGTACTTTTTAAAGATTGCCAGAATTGAGTTTCGTATGGTAAGTGAGATATCCGGAGGCCCAGATTCCCCCTTCCCTTCCCTAATCCCTATTCCTGTCCTTTAATGCCGACAGCGCATACGTGATACTTTCGGTATTGTGGATGTTCATGAGCAGTAGATATCACTTAACATCAGGTGACTCACTGGCTCGTTTATCGGACTATGATATAAAATAAAGGCTCACCTGATGGAAAGTTATCACCGCCGCCCATGAACATTTGCAACACCAGAGGGCTTGCAAATGCGTTGCCGGCCTTTCAAGAAACATTATATTTATTAATAACTGTTGCCCGCGGCACTGATACGTCCACGAAGAGGATATTTTTGGGGAAAAAAGTATTCAAGCCAAGGAATTGTCACCTGCATTGACGCATATGTACCGGTTGCCGTACCTCTCAAGTGTTCCGACACTTATAACAACTATCGTTATATTTCAACGAATTTACACAAAACCTTGACAAATTATATACATAAACCTTCCTCATTAATCACCTCTATCTATTGGCCAAAACCGAATGAAAATCGGTTCAGTAGTTTTTGAGTTTATCGCGAACAGACAGACAGACGCGGAGGACTTTGTTTTATAATATGTAGTGATGTTATATAGTTATAACCGCAATACAAACTTGAGTGGGTCTTAAAATTACAGTACACACTTTTTTATCTCTAATACGACATAATGTTAGACAATCTAACACGAATACGATACCCAATCACATGCCAAAGAATGTCAACGCTATTTTCTATCACAGTATACATTTAATTTTATTGTGGAAAAAGGAACCATCATTAGGTTCCTTCCGACCTCGTAGTCGTTCGTTTTAACTAGCATTATGTACTTTAATAAATAACCGATCTTACTATTCATTTAGTGAACAAGTCAAGTTATACATTTTACATTTACCAGCCAGCCCAACAACATCTTACAATATCAACATATAAAAACAAAAAAAAGATGTGGTGTCGTGGGACACCAGGTAGGAACGAAGTTCCTTCGGCTAATGTAGAATCGACACAAATTGCAAAAAAAATCGTGCTCAATTTGGACGTCACTACTTGCCGCTCTAACTGGACGTCACTACTTGCTACTCTAACTGGATGTCATTACTTGCGACTCTGACTGGACGTCACTACTTGCGACTCTAACTGGACGTCATCACTTGCTACTTTAACTGGACGTCACTACTTGCCACTCTAACTGGACGTCACTACTTGCTACTCTAACTGGATGTCATTACTTGCTACTCTAACTGGACGGCACTACTTGCCACTCTAACTGGATGTCATCACTAGCTACTCTAACTCGATGTCCTCACTTGCTACTGTAACTGGAAGTCACTACTTGCTACTCTAACTGGATGTCATTACTTGCTACTCTAACTGGACGTCACTACTTGCCACTCTAACTGGACGTCACTACTTGCTACTCTAACTGGACGTCACTACTTGCCACTCTAACTGGACGTCATCACTTGCTACTCTAACTGGATGTCATCACTTGCTACTCTAACTGGACGTCACTACTTGGCACTCTAACTGGACGTCACTACTTGCTACTCTAACTGGACGTCACTACTTGCCACTCTAACTGGACGTCACTACTTGCCACTCTAACTGGACGTCACTACTTGCTACTCTAACTGGATGTCATTACTTGCTACTCTAACTGGACGTCACTATTGTCGCGCAGCAAAATCCCTATCTCCTCCAAGTAGTGAAATACGTCATCGGCTTGTTCCCTAAAATGCTGTTAAATGTATTTAAGCTCTGGAGAATCGGTTCTGGAGACGTCAGTAATAATCATTGACTTATATTCTATAGACACGAAGTGTCGAACAAAAAAGATGTTCCGAAAACCTAGTCCGCCCACTAATGCCATCTATCATTTTACTTAGAACTATTTGGAAGTTATAACTCCCGTCACTGTCTCACGAACGGAACTTTCCGCGCGCTAAAACGGGAGAAACTATATAATGCATTTGTTGTGAAATATAGACTTCCCGTATTCAGAATTGAAATTAATTAATATTTATTGATATTACGTTCTAAACGTTATGAAATTATGTTATTTACCTTATATACTATTAACCGTTTCACTGTTAATCAATTTAAGGCAGATTTGTTCGGGAATGTCGCTACAAATAACTCAAATTAACTGGTGTGCATTCGTAGGTGGCATGGAGCATACTAAGGTCGGTGTGGAGTATACACCTCAACTCGGTGGAACATATTGTTTGTTCTGGTCGCCGCATCTAGTACGTAGTACATATAGATCGCTGGTAATAACGTATTGTTACTATTATTAATAGAAAGCCATAACCTAAATACGTTCATATTATAAAATTGCGAGAGTCTAAAAACATCTAAATACTTTCAACTACGAAAATTATAGTATGGTAAAACGCAGGTACGCATTATTTCCGTCGTTCAGGTTCAAACTGAAAATGCTTACGAAAGCCGTTCTATGAGTGTAATATAATGAAATAATCACTTTACCTTGCCGAAATGAACAATCGATAACAAGCTGATATCGCATCGTTAGCTGCGATAATGCGTTACCCGCTTTAGCTTCCACCAATTTTACCTGCTGGTAAATGTTGATTTTAGAGTTAATCTTGCGCTTTACTGCTTTAAAAAATCTAACAGTAGATTTACTCATTACAGCACTTTTGTTGGCGTTAACAAGAGGCCGTAAGATAAACTCCGTCCCAAGAAAACGTTAGTGTGATTCATACATGTTTGCTTCAAGACCAGGTATTATGGGACCATAAGTCCCTCATAGACACAACATTGATTATCGTAGTGTGGGACAGTCAACAGTACTATGTATGTGACAGTTGGAAGTATTTTTTTTACAAACATTGTTTTAAATGGATTGGCAATATGTGTGTTTCTTACTTTCGCCTGTCATTCACTGATTTTATGCCGTTAGATCTAACTGAATACAGTGCCTCAAAATCCTTAGAAATGTAGAAGCGGCAATGTATGGTAAGGGCACGCGACCTTTGGCATTTACGGAATGATCCGCTCGCGAGAACAAAGGTTTGCTCCGGCAGCCGCTAACGCTTGTTCTCTCTGAATAATTTAATATTCGACACATTTCACGTATATGAGTATTTAGAACATTTGTTATTATTTAGTCATTGACAAAATAACTCATTGACATTTTAAGACTATTATATTATACACATATACTATATTTTTGCTCAAGACTTCTTTGATGTCCTTTGAAACCACGGGCTGCCTATTCAATCAAAATTCATCATCAAACTTGAATCAAATTAAATTTTTACGCTCTCATAATTTCTTTTGTCATCATAACAAATTATAAATATCGAGGAAATGTCTTTTGATCTTTAGAAATAATAAGTAAAAGTAACGATAGATTAGAATTGTGGTAGCGGGATTCGTTTCCTTTCCATTTTATAAGAAACCTTCGTTAAGACTCTTGAATACACAGTATTTAGGCTTTGATGCTAGTTTAAAAGGTAAAAACCTGCAAGTCATTACAAAGTAATTTGTACTGACCTGCGATCTTTAACATTTTTGATAATCATTCTAGGATACAAGAACCAATTTATACGACATATATTAATCTTTTCTACAAAAATTATAGATGTTACTTTGTAGATAACTATAAAATGGGTAAAAATCAATAAAACGTTATGTTACTGCTTGTTCTTTTCAAGAATTTTTTATTTTGTTGTAATTATATATATATATATATACATATATATATATATGAAAAATTAGTTTCTGTTCTTTGCTTAGTGCATAATTTTTGAACGGCTGAAATGATTTGGCAATTGATTTTATTAAATATTCGGCAGCATAGAGTTTTTAGGGAAAGGAAATTTGCAAAAGTTGCCGGGAAAATTGGAAAAAATATAAGTTTTTTTTATTCTGACACGGAAGCGACCTCACTGCACCTGATGTGTGCAGGTGCAGTGTGGTCCAGTTAAAGTATCGAGTAGTGAGAGACAATCTATCCCTCGCTACTAAACTCAATCATGTCGACCCGCTGTGTAGCTTCTTCACAGTACGCCTAAAGGACTCAGGATCATAGGAAGCAGTGAACACGGTAGCTGGCAAACTGTTCGGATTCTCTTGGTTCGGGCCGGGATAGTAGACACCACGAAGCTGTGGCTCCGCAAGCCAGTACGCGTGGTTCTGGAATGGAAGGGAGAGGATGGTATGAGTGCTTTTCTCTATGGGATTTCAGTGTCCTATGGTACTATTAACCGTAAGCATCCATTCAGGTAAAAGCTAGTTTTTATTTGTTTATTTTAACATTTATTGCTTATTTACATCGATCGGCTTGTATTGTGACAAAGGCCTCATCTAATATGATGATATCCATCATTCTCGGTTTTAGGTTAATCTTCGCCATGGCCCTGCAATTTTTTTCAAAGTGTCTTCTCATATTTTCCTTTACCTTCCTCTTACTGCTGTTACGTCATATATCATATAATATACGTATTATATACATTATTACATCACATAATATAGGTTATAAATATATATCTAGTGGTAGGTACCAACTAGTGCGCGGTTCGCCCAGCTTATTTCTGTCTCGTGACAGGATATGAATTACCTTATTGGTTAACTAGCAGTTTAGTTGGATCGCGTAAACAGTGTCCAACTAAGCATGTGCATTATAGAAAATCGTTTCGATGCGTTAGTAATTTAATGAAAATAATAAGCTGAAAATGTTGACTTTATCGATTTAAATACTTATTCGACAGTTTTTTGCGCTCGATGGGTACAAATCTTACGTCGAAAAATTCAATTAAAAAAGAATAATAATTTGTGTGTTGAATTTTTCTATTAGAAATATATATGAGTTATTCGGTAATAGAATTTGTATGGGATATACGAATATGCTCGCTTGTGTATGGTTATATTCATTTGCTGTATCAAACATTATACTAAATAATACGGACTGCCGAGGCCAAAGTCGGGGGTTCCAACCCAAAATGGCATACACTTATGACTTTTCGAAGTTACGTATGTTTTATTAATTATCGCTTGCACAAGATGGAAAAGATCGCGAGGAAACCTCATGCCTATGAATTCTAAATAAGAATTGCGTAGGTGTGTGAAGTCTACTTCGCATTAGGCCAACGTGGTTAACTAAGATCTAGCATCACTCATTAGTAGCACATTATCTGTCCGATAGCTAATGGCCATATTGTATCGAGATAATAAACGAACGTAGCCCAGCCAGGGCGGGACATCTTAAAATAATAATAATAGTTTATTATGATAAACTATGATTTATAAAACTATTAAATAATATTAAAATAATAATGTGTGACAAGATAAAAGCGCAAGACAGATTGATATGACCATCTATTATAATATGGAACGATCGCGGCTTAATATTATTAAAATGAACGTCATATGTTCAGCAAGGGCGTTACGTTTTCGATAACGTGCTTTCCTTCCTTGTATGTTTATATCAGAAATTATAAAGACATTAGGACCATTTAATGTGAATGTTAGTTCACATTCATATTAAATGGTTTTCTCAGATTCCCGTACCTATACATTTATCAAATATAAATTTTGCTCCTTACGTTGCCCGTGAGACAACCACAATATTTTTATTTATTTACACCCAACCCAACCAACACATAGTTCTGAGTTCTCAACCCACACTAGGTAAAACCTGTATCGTGGGTATCAATAACTACGAGGGACTACGGTCCCACAACACCCAGACCCAAAATATCTGTGGTCCAAGTTTTGTCTCGGTGCGGGAATCGAACCCACGGCCTCTCGTTTCACAGCCGGCTACTTGCCCGCTACGCCACGGAGGCTGTCGAACAATAGAAGAATGATGAGTGTATTGTCAGTCTTAAGGAACTGAAACGGAAAGGGGATTTGTGGCCGCCCCTAGAAATATGTTGCTTCACGTTGGTTTTCTGTAAGACACTGCTTATACCCGGTCGAGTCGAATCAGTCATACACATGCCTAAAGCGTGGTTTTACCACATTATGTATTCGGTATACTATCAAAAGATTACTACTTAGCATAAATAACTGCCTCGGTGGCGCAGTTGTAATTGCGCATGCGTTACGACTGCTGTGCTGAGGTCTCGGGTTCGATCCCCGGGTCGGGTAAAGTGATATTTGGTTTTTCTATCTAGAAATTCCTCAGTATTAGCCCGGAGTCTGGAATCTGTGCCCGGTATAGGCTCGCCCCCTATCACATTATGGGACCGAAATTCGGCGAAAAGTGGGTGTACTTGTTACCCCTCTGCCTACCCCTTCGGGGATTACAGGCGTGAGTGTATATGTATATGTATGTATAAATAAATCCTGCACATACTGTTTCACTGTTGAATAGGGGCTATGTCCAATAATCTCATGTGAATGTGACTGTGACTTGTTTAAAGAATGTATGTTTTTTTTAAGTGGATTATTTTTATATAATGCAATGACAAACTACAAAATACCTCCTGCTGAGTTTCTTGGTGCTTCTTCTCAGACCAGTTGGCATTTCCGAAGCACCAGTGGACTTTAACATTATTATGACATGTAAAAAGTTCCCCTAGTGGGCTAATTTCCGGAATAATAATTTGATTTTAATGAGTGAAGCTAGTCCACACCCGGGCTCACATACTTTGGACATTATTTTTGAGAATTTATAGATATGCAAGCTTACTCAAGACATCCTTCCGGAAATCCATCATGAACCCGCGATATACGTCCCGACAGTCCCTTCTAATCTCCCCTAGACATTCGCCGTTTATTATTACATTACTTACAATACGTTGCGGTTTATAAATATCCTTTTTAATTTGTTTGGAAAACCTATAATTTTACCCCAAAATATTAAAGCTGTTAATCTCCTTACATTGTGTTTTGATCGCAAATGATATTTTGACAAAGGAACCTAAATCATAAAGCCCTGAAGTCGTGAAAATTACGCGAACTAAGTTAACGACCACATCAGAATTCACGCTGAAACTGCCATCTCTGTATTTTATTTATTAATTTCTCAATTCCTTATTACAAAATAAATATAGCATCATGTTTCATTAATAATGCCTATAACCAGTGCAAACTAAATATCCTTAATTAAAACTTAATTTTAAATTGTAATTGAACCTCTTTTGATATCGTTTTAGTTAAAGTCGCTTAAAAGACTCTCTACACACTATGTACTTATATAATATTACTTTAGAATGCTTTTAGGCAGATATTAGAATTCGTTTCGACGTTAGATGAAATTCTATCTTTGTTTTCAAATGGGGGATAAAAAGGACCTTTCTTAGAATTAGCATTCGGAATCGAGCTTTGACCTGATAACACTTTTGCAAGCCGTCATTTTTATAACATCAATTTGGTTTATTGTATTTTGTAATATTTATGGCAGTTTCTATACTTATATATAACCGTGTTGAGATCCTATTGATCACCAACAGTTTAAGGTGCGACGTGTTAATTTAACGAACCGCCTTGTATATATTCTTCTCCACAAGCGCTAACTAATTACCTACTGTTTTTAATTAAGCATGGACATAAAACAAGGTTTGAATTAAAACAAGAAGCGAGTGTATATTTACATTGTTGTGGTAAGCAGTGCCACGCGCTACGTCTGTGACACACGATACCTTTTGTTTACATTTATACAATGTTATAAACTACTGTGAACCTTATAATTTTTTTTATCCTGGCACGGCAAAGTGGCCACACTGATGGTAAGCGCAGTGCCGTCCAATTAGAGTATCGAGTAGCGAGAGACAATTTATCCCCCGCTACTCAACACTACCATGTTGGCCTGCTTTTTCACACTACGCCATGGGCAAAACGATAAAGAAGCAGTCGAGGGTATTCAGTATTCAGTATTCAGAAGGTCGCAAAACAACCAAACATGGTACCCCAACTCTATACTCCCGACAAAAACCGGATGTACACTGGCTGATCCCGGAACGCGACACACTTGCGTATGCCACTGTGGCGGGTTTTACACCCTGTGTAAAGGTCGCTAGCCGGGAGGATATGAATATCCTACCACCAGCAACCTACCTAAAATTAATTATTTTAAACTAAAAACGCGAACAGATTACCCTGTGAAGAGCGGCAATTACGAATTCTTGACATATATATCAAATTTAAGCACAGGCGCACAACTAGGGGTTTGCATTAGCCGAAACGATCCGCAATTTAGTCCATTAGTAACATCTGCTCCCTCAATAATATCTGTAAAAGGTGTGCAACACTAAATAACGTTAAACATATTTGACGGCCATTTATTTTAAAGTGTGTTTCATAATTAATGTATGTGACAGCCTCCGTGGCGCAGTTGGCGAGTAGCCGGCTGTGAAATAAGAGGTCGTGGGTTCGATTCCTACACCGCGATAAATGTTTGTGTGACAGACAGATATTTGTATCCGGGGTCTGAGTGTTGTGAGACCGAAAGTCTCTCGTAGTTCCTGAAACCCACAACACAAGACTCGTAACATAGTGTGGGATCGGGGTTATGTGTGTGACTGTTGGGTGTTATTTATTATTATGTGAAAATACATTTATATACTTATGTTATATTAAAGTATTCCATTATAATATGCTTATTATGACGTGCGGGAACGAGTCCATTCGGTTTATTGCGTTTGCAATTCTTTCTAGGTCTGTCTTTTAATTGTGAGACAGATGAACTTAAGCTAGTTGTTAACCCAATGCTTTAATTTAAATAATTATAATTTGAGTATCTACGCTAAAAATGGTTTTATTAAGATTTTATTTATATTATTATGTATAAAGGTAAACTTGTATGTAGTTTCTTACTTGTATGTAGGGGGTAATCTCTAAAACTAGTGAACCTAGTGATGAAAACTAGTGATTTTTTTATCACTAATAGAAAGTTACCCGTGACTAATAAAGGCTATATTATATTTTGACACATTCTAGTTTTTCGTTTCAATTCTTAATTCAACTATCATGAAGGTCTTGGAAGCCATGTTTCACATATATTTATATACGAAATCACTCAACTATATGCAACCCAAGACATTTTTAGGATTTCACCTTATATAGTTACCTCACGTAGTTTCTAAATGTTTACTGAGTCCTATACAAATAAAATTCTAATTTACTGTTAACGTTTCATCTTTCTTGTCATGGATTTACAATATTCATTTCGGCCTTTTATGTAATTCTTGTAGATATTTTTACGTGGGTCAAGACTTAAAAAGAATGGGGAAACAATTTTGAAACTCTAAAGACATTTCAAACTTTATCCTTCTCTACATAGGAAACCTTTTTAAGTAATAAATAAAAGAGCAAATAAAATTGAAAAGGTTCCATTACGCTGTGAAAAGAGCTAAGCGCACTATCCGATTTTGTTGAAAGAGATTTTTTCATACTACTAAATATATTATGAAGTTATACCGAGCATCCAGCGAAAAATCTATATAGACAATTATCTATATTTGTAGGTATAAAGGAAATTTTAAATTAATGTTGCTAATATTTTGGTGCAAACTATAGAATTGAAGATCATTTGCAGAAAATGGAAATTTACGCACGTCTAACCTAGAAGCATATAACTTAAATTAATTAAGCTAAGGCCTAAATATGAAAAGAAGACAATTCTGTTTGAGGGAACACTACATTTTAACTAGCTGCCAAACTATGTAAAAACAGCGCGAGTGCATAATTTAAAAATAAGCTTATACTATATATTTTCACAACGAGCACCAGAGACTAATTTAGTACACTTTAAACTGTGCTTCTTTTGTATCTTATTCTAAGTAAAATGTAAATTTCTAAGGAGAACAAAGTAATTTCAACTTAACATGCGCACTTGATAGAGGAGTCATCCTTCGAAAATCGCTAAGTAGGACATAACTGCATTAGACCGAATATAATGCTTTGTCATTGATTTAACTCATTAATTTCTAATCATCACTGATTAGTATTAGTTGGCCTCCGGCCGAGGAGATTATACCTGTTATTTATCACATATAGGCTATACACTAAACGTTAACACATAACAATAAAAAGGCACAGTTTCTCAGATGTGTGCTACACACTGATGTACACAGCTTTCACTATAGACAACATAACAAAATTTAAATTAAATTAAATGTTAAACATAGGAATAAAATTTTTGAACTTGGCTTAACCAGTCATGACTCATAAGCTTTCCGGCAGTGTGGCGGTGCGTTCAAATACTGGCCAGTTTCGCCGTTCTTACATGCTATTTTTATCTTCAATGTTATGGAAATAAAAATCATTTTGGCTTGTATTTTACTCCCTACTTTTTCTTTATATTTCTATAGACACGAGTGATTAATCTAAGTTTAATCAAATCAAATCTCGCTCTTAGTGTAAAAATTATTCTAAGGATCAAACTATGAAGCTCAATGCATTGTCAAAAAACTATAGCTTTCAACAAAAGGCGGCAAAATAGTAAGTCTCAATTGTAATTTAGGTCCAAGAAACTTCAAGATGGATACACTCGTACACCAATGTTATATGCAAGTCACGCAAATTAAACGATTTGTCTGGCAGGTATCAGTCATGTGGAAAGTAAAAAAAAAATGGCTAATTTTTTAAATTATAAATACCCTTTTGAGAACGAAGTAGGTACAATTTATTACTTTTAAATATTGTAATACTCTTACCGCCTCTTTTGTTCCATGAATATTGTAATCCCGAAGTTTAAATTTTATCAAAAATGCTCAACTCACAAAATAATTCCATTACAAAGTCGGATTCTAGAAGGTTTTGGTGAAAGTTTGGGGTTGGGCTCTGTAGAGCCGGTCGAAACCTTTATCTTTGAAATAAATGAGACTTTCCTTTGTATGCTATTTCTTTTATATGTAATTTGCGAAAGCTACGTTAGCTTAGTGCTTTTAGTCAGCGCTTCTCTCCAATGAAATACGATGAAGATTAACAGCGATATATGTTTCGAAAAAGAAATACACGAAGATATTGTTTACTTATATTTAAAAAAAACCTACTCGATAGTTACACCTACGACAAGAATAACATCCAATAGTCACACAGATAGTATTGACCTCACCCTAGATAAAATTTGTATTGTATTTATTGGGTATCAAGTACTAGGAGAAACTACGATCCCACAACACCCAGACCCCAGCCAAACATTTGGGTGTGGGGAACGAACTCATAGCCTTTCGTTTCATAGCCAGCTTGCCAGCGTCGCCATGGACGCTGTCATTAGTGCTTTCTATACAGTAATAGTAACACAACGTAACAGTAGCTAAAAACAAAAACATATCTTTTGGATTCACACAAAAATATTTTTAATTAGGTAAATTGATATTATGAAGACGTCTAATCTTTTATATTATTATAAAAGCGACGGAGAGCTAAGCTGAAAGTCGTAAGTTCGAAACCTGCTCAAATGGCATACATCTCTGATTTTTCTAAAGTTACGTATCATAACATTGTTTATTATCGCTTGCTTTGACGGTGAAGTCTACCAACCCGCATTAGGCAAGCGTGGTGGACTAATGCCTAACCCTTCTCATTAATATATAATTCCTGAGATTGCAAACTACACACACAAATCAACCGTTTACATCACGAAACTTGTTACCGCCTCACAAAAAGTATAAATGCACCGGCAAAATTTTACTGCGTTTTACATATATATTGGAGCAAAGAACTTTTTCATTATTCTACGAATATTTTAATCGGTTTGCCTGCCCACTGTTAGACTGCACATGGTTGTTCCCACAGAATCACGATAGATGGCCAAGTTATTACGCAAGGGCTATAGGTAAGTATAAAATTTATAAAATATCTGAATTAACATTAAGAGTATGGCATATGTGGGAAATTTATTAATGTCAATTTATATTCTAACTATTCACTATACTCCTTATTGTAGACTCCGAGATATTTTGGGAATCAATGTCAGACAACAAAAAAAATTTTAGACTCATATTATATTAAATATTATCACATTAAATCCTGTGTTTTATAGTCATTTGGTATTTCCTGGGCTATAATTTTATAATCAAGATCTTTTGTCACTTAAATACTTAGACAAAATATTTTTAGCCACGCAAGATATTTTATTCTCAGATGGTAATCACTTTTAAAAGTTTGCGTCTTTGATAATCTTCTGATGGCAGGTCCCTGAATATTTCCCTCTTTCAATATAGGATCAGATAACAGATAAGAAAACATGAATACAGATACTTGAAATTTCTATTAGTCAAATATATTTAACGATGAATGAATGTTTTACAAACCAACGAATTTACTGATTTTACAGATTATATTATTATGTATCAATATGCAAAATAATTGTGAAATGATAGGTACATTACAGTGAGAATATGTAGGTAAAAATCTAAACGTTCTATATAAAATTATTCAAAATATTTTTCATAGAAGACAAGAAAACTCTAATGTTATCTTTGCGACTGTAGTCATAAGCATTCGAGAAAACCTTTTGGGCTGAGCAATTTATGTTCGTAAAAAAAACTGCAACAAAGATATTATCAACTGCGATCTTCTCTTAAAAAATTTAATGTAATGACACAACTTAGGTTGGAACAACTTGCACAAACTAATTCCAATTAGCGTCGTATTGTTTTAATCTAATTAATGATTTCATTAATCGTGCAAATTATGATGAGTGAATATCTAATGTATGAATGTAAATTAATGTAATTAGACAGACGTCTGCAGACGGACAGATGGCCGATGAAGCAGACATATGTTGAAGTGGAGACCGCGTTTAGGCAATCGTAGTGTGGGACGCCCTGCTGCACGATGGACCTACGACTTGTAGAAGGTGGCGGGTAGTGGATGGATGCGGGCTACCCAAGACCGGGATGGTTGGCGTTCACTTGGGGAGGCCTACGTCCAACAGTGAACGGCAATAGGCTGATATAAAAAATGTAATGACAGAAATCATGGCGAAAATAAACGTAATAAATTTACAGCTGTCATGCACTGAATTTAATTTACTTAACGGTAGTTTCATGCTGCAGTAGCAGTTTATAATAAAGATAAATAATAACGAGTAATGGAATCGCACCTCTGGGACGATTCCGCTAAATACCTACCCGATGCCTTGAATGCGTTGCAGCGGCGGGCCATCCGGCCTAGAGTTGCTACAGCTGCGCAGGGATATTTACTCACTTAGCGAGTTCTACCGTCTATATCATGGTGAAACCTCCGAAGAATTGTTTAATCTCATCCTATCCTCTCCCTTCCGTACTAGAACCACGCGTACTGACTTGCGGCACCACAGCTTCGTGGTATCTGCTACCCTGGCCAAAACCAAGAGTTTCGCAAATTCGTATCTTTTACGCACCATCAAGCTGTGAAACAGATATCCAGCAACCATGTTCCCTGATTCTCACTTTTCTATTATCCTGGCTCCTTTAGGCGTAGCGTGAAGACGCTACTCAGCAGGCCGGCGTGATTGTGTCAAGTAGCGAGGTATAGTTGTCTATCGCTACTTGGTAATCTAACTGGACGGCACTGTGCTTACCATCAAGTGCAGTGTGGTCACTATGGCGTACCAGGAAAAAAAACAAATTATGATCCTAACAGTTTAAGGCAGTATCTTGCTATAAGCAAGTGATTTTCGGGTCTCTCACTTGTATAAGTAAAAGTTTTTTAATTCATAAAAAGTACACCGACTTCAATAAAAAACAAATTATGCGTCATCATAAAATGTGAGGGTTGCCCTTGATTTTTCTGAGATCCCAACATCAGATCCTGACTTGGTGCCAATGGGACCACCTGGGAAGTATACCCTTTTAAACAAAAAATGAATTTCTCGAATCGGTCCAGGCGTCTTCGAGTAATCGGGTAACATACATAAAAAAAAAGATTCCGACGAATTGTTAACCTTCTCCTTTTTTGAAGTCGGTTAATAAAAATACACCATCAGTGCGACTGTAGGCCGTTATCTTATGTCATAGGTATTTCGAACTACGACAAACTATCTGCCTTACTACATCAAAACCATAAGGTTCCGCAAGTATGTAACGGTAGGCAGCGGCTCTGCTGTGCTTTGGCATTGCAGAAGTCTATGGGCGGCGGTGACTACTTACCATCAGGTGGCCCGTCTGCTCGTCTGCCTATCCAGGCACTAAAAAAAAAAGTAGTTGCGGATCCTATCTATTTATGGAAACTTTTAAATGGCCTTTTTGTGTATATTTTGTATTTATATTGTTAATGCTAGCTGTAAGTTTTCCGAAAAAATAATAAATAAATAAAAATACACCCTCAGTGCGACTGTAGGCCGTTATCTTATGTCATGGGTATTTCGAACTACGACAAACTATCTGCCTTCCTACATCAAAACCATAAGGTTCCGCAAGTATGTAACGGTAGGCAGCGGCTCTGCTGTGCTCTGGCATTGCAGAAGTCTATGAGCGGCGGTGACTACTTACCATCAGGTGGCCCGTCTGCTCGTCTGCCTATCCAGGCACAAAAAAAAGTAGTTGCGGATCCTATCTATTTATGGAAACTTTTAAATGGCCTTTTTGTGTATATTCTGTATTTAAATTGTTAATGCTAGCTGTAAGTTTTCCGAAAAAATAATAAATAAATAAAATAAAAATACAAACATTAATTTTGCCTGCGCGCGGTCGAAAATATCTAATTTTTCATAGCCGGTTACGCCTGTTGCTCCAGCTGTCTTGTACTCTTATATATTTTTTGTATATTTGTTCATACATATGGCGTACACGACGCAAACAAATTTAAAACGTAAGTGTCATTGTATTTTGTAACATAAAAATATTTCTTTTCTTTTGTTAACTTTTACACTTTTATAGTAGCGATAGCCTAGTTGGTTGCGGTACGGACTGTCAAGACGAAAGTCGTATGTTCGAAACCCAAGTGGCATACACCTCTGACTTTTCTCAAGTTATGTGTGTATTAAATGTTAATTATCGCTTGCTTTAACGGTGAAGGAAAACATCGTGAGGAAACCTGCATATCTGAGAATTCTTATACGAATTGCGAAGGTATGTGAAGTCTACCAACCCGCATTAGGCCAGCGTGGTGGACTAAGGCCTAACCCTCTAAAAGATTTTCTTTCTTTCTTTCCTCTCATTAGTAGAGGAGGCCCGTGCCCAGCAGTGGGACAATGTTTAATACAGGGCTAGCATTATTTATTTATTTTATTTATTTACACTTTTATATCGGTAGATTGCTTAATGTGTCTAAAACTGAAAACTTGTTTATTATTATATTTAGGCAAAATAAAAAAAAACTAATAAACCCCTTTAACCCATAAAGCACTTTAGCCGCAATGCTACGCAGCGTGGCTGTTCGGTTTGGCCCGAAGCTACGGCCCATCCCTACATAAGCGAGGCAATGTACGATGAGATTCAGTAATGACTCAAAATTCAAATTATATTGTAAGTACAAGTAGCGGACACGGTGTGTGCGAGAACACGCACTTACCAAAAATAAATTATTTATTATATTACAAGTCCTATTCATTGTTGTTATAGTTTTTACCCACTTTAATTTCCTTTTATTTAATCTGAATATAGAGGGTCGAGAGTTCGGGACGTTATAAATAAAATATACACAGTCAGGTCATAAGTATTGTCACACAGTAAAAACTTTTATTTTAGAATGCTGGCCACAAAAAAGTTTATTGAATTCGAATTTCAAATTGTTCATGAAAATAAAAATGTATACTTTTTAGAATTTTACTCATTTTTAAATATGGAGTGGACGCTTAAAGAAGACCGTATTGCAGTAATTGCGTTGCATCGTTGCGGTTACGCGCAAATTCAAATTTTTGACATACTGAAAAATTTGAATATAACCAAAAGATTCGTTTATCGTACCATCAAACGATACAATGAAGACTCTAGTGTAGATGACAGGTCAAGAAGTGGTCGCCCTCGGTCTGTTAGGACTCCAGCAGTGATAAAAGCTGTGAAGGCGCGAATTCAAAGAAATCCCAAACGTAAGCAGAAACTGTTGGCCCTTCAGATGGGGTTAAGCAGAACCACGGTGAAAAGGGTGTTAAATGAAGACTTAGGGCTTCGGGCATATCGAAAAAAAACAGGACACCGTTTGAATGCGTCTAATGGACCTGAGACTGAAGAGATGCCGCGCTTTGTTGAAGCGGTACGCGGGAAAAAAATATCGGGAAATTCTTTTTTCAAATGAAAAAAATTTTACCGTAGAAGAGAGCTACAACAAACAAAATGATAAGGTGTAAGCAACCGTATTCCGCGTGTCCAACGAGGTCATTTTCCATCCTCGCTCATGGTATGGTTGGAAGTTTCTTATTAGGGCTTAACAGAGGTACATTTTTGTGAGAAAGGTGTAAAAACGAATGCAGTTGTGTATCAAAATACAGTCCTGACGAACCTTGTGGAACCTGTTTCTCATACCATGTTCAATAACAGGCACTGGGTATTCCAACAAGATTCGGCGCCAGCTCATAGAGTGGAGAGCACACAAGACTGGCTGGCGGCGCGTGAAATCGACTTCATCCGGCACGAAGACTGGCCCTCCTCCAGTCCATATTTGAATCCGTTAGATTACAAGATATGGCAACACTTGGAGGAAAAGGCGTGCTCAAAGCCTCATCCCAATTTGGAATCACTCAAGACATCCTTGATTAAGGCAGCCGCCGATATTGACATGGACCTCGTTCGTGCTGCGATAGACAACTGGCCGCGCAGATTGAAGGCCTGTATTTGTCATTTTGAATAAACTTTAGTGTCATAAGAATCTATGTTTTGTTAAGTTCATTTTGGTATATAAATGATTACATAATGAATAAACTTGTTTCAATTATTTTATATTAAACATGTGACAGAATTTATGACCTGACTAGGTATATACAATTTCGATAAATACATAGTAACGTGCTTTAACAGTAACCACTATTCGGTTGCGGCATTTAACCTTAGTGATAGTGGTAGGTTTATAGTGGTAGGGCCACGCTGTAGACATAATTGTCTACAGCCTGAATGGGCCGGCTTGAGCGGGGTAGTACTACTGTCTCACAGAAAACCAACGTAAAGTGACAGTTTACTGTCGCGTTTCGTATGGTAAGTGAGATATCCGGAGGCCCAGATTCTCCCTTCCCTTCCCTAATGCCTATTCCTGGCCTTTAGGGCCGACAGCGCATACATAATACTTTCGATATTGTGGATGTTCATGGGCGGTGGAGATCACTTAACATCAGGTGACCCACTGGCTCGTTTGTCCACCAACCATTCCCACCTTAGTGAATATAATAAGTGAGAAGCCGCGGTTCCACGGAAAGAAAAGGTTGTGTGATTCATAAATATTTGTTCTGGTCTGCATATTGTGGGACCGTAGTCCCTCGTAGTCCCTTGTGTCGTGAAGCCCACAATACAAGTTGGACCTATCGGGTCAGGAATGTATTTATGACTGTTGGACATATTTTTATTATGTTCAATACCCTGTTACCCAACGGTGCTAGTCTAAGTTGCTTTGCATTTTTTCGAATTGTTCAGTAATGTACTCGTATTACGTTAAACTTATTTCACATACAAGACCAACTACACAAAAAATACAAATCGCTCCTATAAATCCCATTAACGTATTTTTTCCTGGATTACACGTTGACTTGCAAAGCCACGCGTCTTAGATTAGCAAAGTGATGAGGGTCTGCTATTGACGTTACCAAGCTTCTATAAGGGAAATAACTTGTAAGTATGTAGTCTTGTGGATAATTTTCGGTTTCGGTTTAAAGATCTTTATTACTCCAAGAACAATTACAGTTCACTTAGAATAGAGTAATACATAGTTTACTTATGTGTAAGAGGTAGTCGATCTTATAACAAATACAAAACTGAAGTTAAAGTTAATACGAATTAAATATAGCAAGTAATGTTCGATCAATCAATGACCCAAAGAAGAGGTGAAGTAATATTTATTTATTATTAATAATCATATACGTTAGCAATGACATATGTCTTAACTTTATTTTTAAACAGGTTCAGACTTTCGCACTGTTTGATATCTTTTGGCAGGCTATTGAATATTTTCACCCCATCGTATAAAATATTTCTTTTACCATATCCGGTTCGGGGTGCATATAGTTGTATTTTATTTACATCTCTTAGACTGTGAGTGGGTTTTTTCTTAATCAATTTAATTTTTGTATGAATATGTCCGGACATCATTTTTTTAATCAAGATACACGAGTTATATGTGTAAATTTGTTTTATATTAAAGAGTTTAGTTTTCGTATACAAAGTTCGGGTGTGTGTTAATCTTTTGAATTTAAATAGAATTTTAATTACTTTATTTTGTGCTATCTGTAGTGACTGAAGGTTTGTTTTAGTAGCACAACCCCATATCTCAATAAGGTAATCTAGCTTTGATTTAACAAGTGCATTATAAATCATCAGTCGCGTTTTATGTGGGATACATGACGCCATCCTATGCAATAAACCAATAAGAGAAATTAATTTATTTTTTAACTTTTCCACATGTGGCTTCCACGTGAGTTTATCATCAAGGATTAAGCCTAGGTATTTTTCCTGGTGAGATCTTTGAAGTATTTCATTATTTATAGTTAAGGGCTGAAAATCCGGAATTACTTTATTTTTTGCACTAAATATCATAAAAGATGATTTTTTTGTGTTTATTGTTAACATATTACACTGACACCATTCATTATATTTCATTAGGTCAGTTTGGGCTTGGTTGATTATTTGCAATAAATCATTACCGAAATAAAAAAGGCATGTATCGTCAGCATATAAGGTAATCTGACCCGTTAGACTAATAAGGCTTATATTATTGACATATATTAAGAATAGTAAGGGCCCAAGAACTGATCCTTGCGGTACACCGCAATTCATACCCTTAGGACCGCTAGCGTAACTTCCTATTTTAACAATCTGTTTCCTATTTGTCAGATACGATTTTAACAAATTGTGGGCTGTTCCAGAGACGCCTATATCCTCTAATTTTGATAGAAGTAATGAATGGCTTATCGTATCGAATGCCTTCTTTAAATCAATAAATATACCTATACATATATTTTTTTTATCTATTTGTGTTCTAATTTTAGTTATCAAATCAACTACTGCTGACAATGTACTAGATTTTTGACGGAAACCGTATTGTTGTTCAAATATGAAGTTTATTTTGTCTAAATGATCTTTTAGTCTGTTGTAGATTATTTTTTCAAAAATCTTAGATATTATCGGTAGTACAGATATCGGACGATAATTTAGAGGGTCTGTTTTAGGACCAGCTTTATAAACTGGTGTAATTTTGGCTATTTTTAAGCTGTTAGGAAAAATACCAAATGATATACATTTATTTAAGCAGTCACATAAATTTTTTAGGATTAAATTTTTTATACATATAATAGATTTAGTATTTATACCGTCTATACCGGTGCAGCAACCAGAGTCTAAATTGTTAATAATGTCGTTTACTTCATTTACAGTACACTCTTTAAATTTGGTAAGTTTGTATTGAGGTTCTTCTTCTATATATGTCATAGTATAAAACAATTCATTTGAATTATTTTTAGGAATCTTATTTGCCAATTCGGTACCAACAGAAGCAAAGGTGTTGTTGAATAGGTCACAAATCTCGTCTCCGATTGTTATGGTTTTGGTATTAATTACCAGTTTTGGGGGTTGCGGATCGCTATTAATTTTATTTTTTGCCAATGTATTAATAATGTTCCACATCTTTTTAGGGTCATTGTTACAATTTTGGAAAGATTTAAAGTAATATTCTTGTTTTGCCTTTTTTATTTGTTTACTTGTATGGTAGCTTTCTGTTTTAAACATGTCTTGTAACTTTATATCTTTAGCATTTTTCTTAGCTTCCTTCCATAATAAGTTTCTTTTGTATATTGTATTAATAATATCCTTGCTGATCCAGTCCTTTTGGGGTAAGTTTAATATTTTCACTTTCGTTATTTTGTGTAATTTTATTTGATATTTTATGTACGATTCAAGATTTTCATAGTGATGATCTTCGTTAGAAAATGTATTATCTTTCATATCTTTATATAATGTGGTGTAGTCTATTGCTTCATAATAACTGCGTTGTATAATGTCATGTTTGTACTGTTTTAGTTCCAAATATATCTGCCTATGATCGGAAAGTGGAGAATCAATTAATGTCATATGAAAACTGTCATTCCGGAGATTTGAACAAACATGGTCTATTAAAGTTCTGGCTGTTTCTCGTGTGTAGTAGTTAGTGTCTATCTTGTTTAATATGTCATATCCAGCTGTTTTTAATATGTTTTCGTAGTTGGTTTTATCCAAGCCTTCACGTAGCAAGTCAATATTAAAATCTCCGAATACAATTCCTCGTTTTCGCTGTTCAAGTAGCGACGAGTATTTATCAAAAAAGTTTTTTAGATTATTTCTATTAGGATTGTAGATAACGCCAACGTTCATTGAATAGCTTTTTAAATAAATCCATAAATAATGCCTTCCTTTATCATGTATCTCAGCTGTTATCTCATAGTGTAAGCTACTGTGAACGAAAAAGGAGACACCTCCACCTTTCTTCTCCGGGCGATAATTATATATATGATTATAGTTAGGCAAAGAAAAAGATTTAGCATCCAATTCACTTTTGAACCAAGTTTCAGTCAATACAATAATGTGAGTTGCACATTTCATAGACTTCAGAATACACATATTATATATTTTAGGGCTTTGATATGTTACAATCAAGGTAACTTTACGTTTCAGAATCCGTAACTTACTCTCGAATCCCCCAAACAAATCACAACCCTAGAAACGAAACGATTATTTAATTTTGGATTGCCAACAAAAAGACTTGGTAATGAAATCAAATCACAGATATACAATATTATAATCATCATCATCATAGGCCCTACAGCCCAGGGTGGGCCTTAGCCTGGTCCAGTACAGTCCAGTAGTTTTTCCAAACAATTCTGTTCATGGCTTTCTCTTTCCAGCTTCTGATACCAATTACTTTGAATACAATATTATAATACTAGCCCTGTATTAAACATTGTCCCACTGAGACACAATTAGGCATAAGTCCACCACGCTGATTTAATGCGGATTGGAGGACTTTACATACCTTCGAAATTCTTATGAGAATTCTCAGGTATGCAAGTTTCCTCACGATGTTTTCCTTCGCCGTTAAACCAAGCGATAATTAACATTTAATACTCACGTAACTTTCGAAAAGTCAAAGGTGTATGCCATTTGGGTTTCGAACATATGACTTCCGATTTGACAGACCGTGTAATCACCAACTAGGCTAGCGTTTGCATTGGCCTTGCTTGCTTCGCTTGATATACAACATAAACCGATTTCTAGTTGGGTTAATTTTTACTTAGACTAGCTGTTGCTCGCGGCTCCACCCGCGTGAAGGTCATATTTCGGAGAAATTATCTCGTGGAGTTCAGTCAGCGTTTGCAATGTAAGCGCAAAAAAATGTATTTACGACATCACATTAGAAACCTGTAAATTCATCAGTGTTTCTCTACAATATTATGAATGTATCATACATATAAACCTTCCTCTTGAATCACTCTATCTATTAAAAAAAAGCGCTACAAAATCCGTTGCGTAGTTTTGAAGATTTAAGCATACATAGGGACGGACAGGCAGCGACTTTGTTTTATATATGTAGTGAAGTTAACCTACAGATACTTATATATTTAGTCCTGCGGGACAACGAATCTCTCTACCTGGATAAAAAATATCATAAAAAACCGCGTCAACATTAATTTAGTGGTTGTCGAAATTTGCATGAATACATTGTTTTTTTGACGTGACAGACTTGGGTGTTTATAATGTTACTAGCTGTTGCTCGCGGCTCCGCTCGCGTGGAGGTTATTTTCGGGAGCAGAAGTATACAATCCAAGGAGTTGTCCTCTGTACTGAGGCACCTGTAGCGATTGTCCAGCCTCTCAGTTGTTGTGCCTTGAGATTGCATCTAAAGAATACCTCATAAGTTTAACCTCACTTTACCCATTTCAGGGATGATTTTTCAAAAACATTGAAACACGTATTTCTCTATTTCCTACCAAAAGCCTTAATATGAATTTTCAGATCCCTAACTTGTGGAATGATAGATTTCCCATACAAATATTGAAATCTTATTTGACCCCTTTCAAAGTTGTGTTTTGAGAAAAAAGATAGCCTATGTCCTTCTACAGCATATAACCTATCTCCTTGCCAAATTTCATCACAATCCGGTCAGCCGTTTAATTGTGAAAAGGTAAAAAACAAATAAACGGACGGACTGACGGACTGACGGACTGACGGACTGACGGACTGACGGACTGACGGACTGACGGACTGACGGACTGACGGACTGACGGACTGACGGACTGACGGACTGACGGACTGACGGACTGACGGACTGACGGACTGACGGACTGACGGACTGACGGACTGACGGACTGACGGACTGACGGACTGACGGACTGACGGACTGACGGACTGACGGACTGACGGACTGACGGACTGACGGACTGACGGACTGACGGACTGACGGACTGACGGACTGACGGACTGACGGACTGACGGACTGACGGACTGACGGACTGACGGACTGACGGACTGACGGACTGACGGACTGACGGACTGACGGACTGACGGACTGACGGACTGACGGACTGACGGACTGACGGACTGACGGACTGACGGACTGACGGACTGACGGACTGACGGACTGACGGACTGACGGACTGACGGACTGACGGACTGACGGACTGACGGACTGACGGACTGACGGACTGACGGACTGACGGACTGACGGACTGACGGACTGACGGACTGACGGACTGACGGACTGACGGACTGACGGACTGACGGACTGACGGACTGACGGACTGACGGACTGACGGACTGACGGACTGACGGACTGACGGACTGACGGACTGACGGACTGACGGACTGACGGACTGACGGACTGACGGACTGACGGACTGACGGACTGACGGACTGACGGACTGACGGACTGACGGACTGACGGACTGACGGACTGACGGACTGACGGACTGACGGACTGACGGACTGACGGACTGACGGACTGACGGACTGACGGACTGACGGACTGACGGACTGACGGACTGACGGACTGACGGACTGACGGACTGACGGACTGACGGACTGACGGACTGACGGACTGACGGACTGACGGACTGACGTACTCACTCTCACTCTCACTCTCACTCTCACTCTCACTCTCACTCTCACTCTCACTCTCACTCTCACTCTCACTCTCACTCTCACTCTCACTCTCACTCTCACTCTCACTCTCACTCTCACTCTCACTCTCACTCTCACTCTCACTCTCACTCTCACTCTCACTCTCACTCTCACTCTCACTCTCACTCTCACTCTCACTCTCACTCTCACTCTCACTCTCACTCTCACTCTCACTCTCACTCTCACTCTCACTCTCACTCTCACTCTCACTCTCACTCTCACTCTCACTCTCACTCTCACTCTCACTCTCACTCTCACTCTCACTCTCACTCTCACTCTCACTCTCACTCTCACTCTCACTCTCACTCTCACTCTCACTCTCACTCTCACTCTCACTCTCACTCTCACTCTCACTCTCACTCTCACTCTCACTCTCACTCTCACTCTCACTCTCACTCTCACTCACACTCTCACTCTCACTCTCACTCTCACTCTCACTCTCACTCTCACTCTCACTCTCACTCTCACTCTCACTCTCACTCTCACTCTCACTCTCACTCTCACTCTCACTCTCACTCTCACTCTCACTCTCACTCTCACTCTCACTCTCACTCTCACTCTCACTCTCACTCTCACTCTCACTCTCACTCTCACTCTCACTCTCACTCTCACTCTCACTCTCACTCTCACTCTCACTCTCACTCTCACTCTCACTCTCACTCTCACTCTCACTCTCACTCTCACTCTCACTCTCACTCTCACTCTCACTCTCACTCTCACTCTCACTCTCACTCTCACTCTCACTCTCACTCTCACTCTCACTCTCACTCTCACTCTCACTCTCACTCTCACTCTCACTCTCACTCTCACTCTCACTCTCACTCTCACTCTCACTCTCACTCTCACTCTCACTCTCACTCTCACTCTCACTCTCACTCTCACTCTCACTCTCACTCTCACTCTCTCAATCTCTCTCACTCTCTCAATCTCTCAATCTCTCTCACTCTCTCACTCTCTCACTCTCTCACTCTCTCACTCTCTCACTCTCTCACTCTCTCACTCTCTCACTCTCTCACTCTCTCACTCTCTCACTCTCTCACTCTCTCACTCTCTCACTCTCTCACTCTCTCACTCTCTCACTCTCTCACTCTCTCACTCTCTCACTCTCTCACTCTCTCACTCTCTCACTCTCTCACTCTCTCACTCTCTCACTCTCTCACTCTCTCACTCTCTCACTCTCTCACTCTCTCACTCTCTCACTCTCTCACTCTCTCACTCTCTCACTCTCTCACTCTCTCACTCTCTCACTCTCTCACTCTCTCTCTATTTAACTTCGTGTAAAAATGTGAAACACGTATTTCTTTATTTCCTACCAAAAGCCTAAATACGAATTTACAGACCCCTAAGTCGAGAAATTATGGATTTCCCATTCAATAATGATAATAATGATGATAAAATAATTTATAGTATTAGTATGGATTATCATTACTAACGTTTGCCCGCAGCTTTGCACGCGTGATTAAATTTATCGGTGCAATAGAAATCTGACACTCTATAGAAATAATCATTTAACATTCCCAAAATTGTTGGGCAAATTACCCAATTTTTTCTTCGTAAAAATCTGTTCATACTATGTTCATAACCATTGAAAAAATGGCCAAATCAGTCTAACCGTTCTTAAGTGATGCGTTTACCCATGAACAGCAATTTTTTTTATATATATACATGATTAAATACATAGTACATTAGTACATATGTGCCCTGATTTTAAAAACTATTTTACGACTGCGATTATGTACAGCTGTATAGTTGTGATAGGTAGTACTTTCGGTAAAAATTGACGAACATATGATGCCCGCAGACGGATGGATAAAAAGATTTTCGTGAAATATTTATGACAGACATATAATAAAGGTAATAAAATTCCATAAATAAACAATCAAACAATACAATCAATGTTCTCTTAGTAAGTTAACGATTCTTTGTCGTTTCATGAGTACATAATTTATTTACTCCACAAAAGTCAATCAATTTAATGCTTCAACTCGAGAATTTTATTCGACACGTATCAAAACTGTTTTAGATGTAGCTGTAAAATTGGAGTTCCATTACATTATTACACGATCAAATGTGCATAAAGTAAAGTATTCAAAACGTTTAAAAAACATTTTATTGTGATTAACTTACCAATGAACTCAATTTTAAAAGCACTTAGTTATTCAATTATTATTGGCTTCGTGGGCGGGTAATGCACCTTTGTAAAAACGGACAATTAATTCTTTCATAGGACGGTAGGCAGCGGCTTTGCTGTGCCCTGGTATTGCAGAAGTCTATGAGCGGCAGTGACTACTTACTATCAGGTCGCCCATCTGCCCGTCTGCCTATCGAGGCACTAAAAAAAAGGATAGATAGATAGATAACTCTTTATTGCACACCAACATAATAATATTACAACAAGAAACCTTTTGGACGTTTTGTATTCTTTCATTAAAAACCATAACATTCGTTTTGCTTTTGTTTGAGAAATTTATTGTCATTGTCTAATGTGGAACACATTAAGTAAATTAAAAACTTACATAATGAGCGGGGAGATGATGTTCGAATGTGTATACGCTATGGGCTTAGAATGTATGGTGGGGATAGAATAGCTTTTATAGAAATAAATCCGTCAGTCGCAACCAGCAGCGATAGCCTAGTTGATTGCAGTACGGACTGTCAAGACGAAAGCCGTTTGTTCGCAATCCAAATGGCATACACCTCTTTTTTTTTTTTTTTTGTAGTCGCGGGGAAAGCGTTTTATTACTGCCGCCCGTTCCGGAGGGAAGCGGATTAAGAATAAAACGGGTATGCTGGACTAGCCGGTCTTACGACCCAGCATCCCCCTCGCACGGATGATGGCTATCCGTGCTGCCGCTGGGCCGAGTCCCTAACCCCTATATACAACCCACCCGACACTACCAGCTAAAACCCCGCGGTGGCCTTCTTCGGCGCTTACGGAGCGATCCCGGGGTATTCTAAGAAGTGCTAGAATTGCAGCCGGAATCGCCCCTGCGCGGTGCTGCGTAGCAGCCCATCTCCATGGAGGGCTAAGGAGCCCCCGCGCACCGAACAACGACAGCCAACGAGGCCTTACCACAGGCGCTGCCGTCCATCTCAGGGTCGCACGATGCTCCGAATTTGGGAGTGCATCGATACGGGCTGACAGCCCTCCGCTGCGCGCCCGCGACCCCCGATGGCCCCTATTAGTCGCCTCTTACGACAGGCAGGGGTTACCGTGGTGGAATTCAAACGCCCCCATTCCACAGGGCGGGAGACGCCGGTCAGTCGTCCACCTGGCGCCTCCTACGTCTTCTCTGGCGGCGGGAGGGATCATATCGTTCCCGATCCCTCTCAGCACTCTCCTTCTGCGAGATGATGTTCTCGCAGAAGTGGGCCACCGCACGCCAGGACCTCCGGCTGGCGACCATGGACGAAACCACGGCCGGCAGCGAGAGGTCTCCTCCGACGACTGCTCTGAGAGCGCTGCGCTCTTCGTCCCAGGCTGGGCACTGTTGGGCCGTGTCTTCGCGGCAGTTGCCACAGTGGTGGCACACGGCGGACACCTCCTTTCCGATCCGACACAGGAACGAACTTCGGTTCGTTCCTGTGTCGACACCCATGTCTGGGTGTTTCGACACCCATGGTCCGTTAATACCTGTGTCAGTCGGAACGTAGGCGCCCCGTGGCGCCTGTCTAGCCATCTCTTTAGGACAGGACGCACTGCCGCGACAGTCCTCAAGCCCGCAGTCGGGCTCTCCAGCCTGGTATGCCACTCCTCCACGGCGGTTCTGCGAAACCGGGCCGCAATCTCCCTCGGGGCCAGTCTCTCCTGACGGCGGCTGGACTCCTCCTCCCGCCAGAGAAACGCTGACGAGAGGAGTTTGGCGTCCAACTCCCAAGGGAGTGTGCCGGCCAATACGCAGGCCGCCTCGTGGGAGACCGTGCGGTAGCCCCTTACTATTCGCTGCGCCACCAAACGCTGCGGTTTGCGCAGCAGGGCGACGCAGCGGGCGTTCAGGGACTCGGCCCATACGGGACATCCGTACAGGGCCATTGACCGCACGACTCCAGCGTATAAACTTCGGCAAGGCCTATTAGGTCCCTCCAGGTTCGGCAGCAGGCGTGCGAGCGCGCCCGCCGCCCGCACCAATTTCGGCGACAACTCCTTAAAATGGGCACGGAAATCCCACCGGCTGTCCAGAATCAATCCCAAGTACTTCATTTTACAGCCGATGGGAATCCGCACCCCCTCCACACTTATGTGGGGCTCAAAAGGTGGCCGAATTCGAGGCCTGTGAAAACAAAGGGCCTCGGTTTTGTTGAGGGCCACCTTAAGGCCCAGTCGCCGAATCCTGCCCACCACCTGTTCGGTTGCCAACGAGGCGAGCAGGGTGGCCTCCTGGAAAGACCTGGCCGACGCATGGCATACACCTCTGACTTTTCTAAAAGTTACGTGTGTATTTATTGTTAATTATCGCTTGCTTTAACGGTGAAGGACAACATCGTGAGGAAACCTGCATACCTAAAATTCTCATAAGAATTTCGAAAGTATGTGACTGCCTCGGTGGCGCAGTTGTAATTGCGCATGCGTTACGACTGCTGTGCTGGGGTCTCGGGTTCGATCCCCGGGTCGGGTAAAGTGATATTGGGTTTTTCTATCTAGAAATGCCTCAGTATTAGCCCGGAGTCTGGAAAATGTGCCCGGTATGGCGATAGGCTCGCCCCCTATCACATTATGGGACCGAAATTCGGCGAAAAGTGGGTGTACTAGTTACGCCTCTGCCTACACCTTCGGGGATTACAGGCGTGAGTGTATGTGTGTGTGAAGTCTACCAACCCGTTTTAGGCCAGCGTGGTGGACTTACCCCTCTCATTAGTAGAGAAAGCCCGTGCCCAGCAGTGGGACAATGTTTAATACAGGGCTAGTAATATGAAATATTATAAAATAAATCACTCAGACGCTAACTCCAGGCTTTCATTGACGTTTTAGGATGCGTTTAAAATAAATTATAGTTAAAAAACACGCGTTAGTAGCACCATATTCAAAATATTTTTTTAATTTTTAGTTCGCCTGGCTATCAAAGCGTGTTTTTTTTTCAACTATAATTTATTTTCTTCTATCAAAAGTATCTATATACATATATATATAAAAAAAATGCTGGTTTGTGTATCCTCAAAAACTCAAATATTTTCAAATATACCCAAGTGGGGTGGGTATCAATTAAAATGGCATGACGCGACATGTCCATTACAAAACTGTAGGTTCAGCCGTTTAAAAGTTGTGAACTCTTTTATCGGGGGTTTATCAATAGTCGTCGTCGATGTCCGATTTACTTAAAACTGACTACCGGATGGCTCTACCACTTACAAAACACTTTAATATTTATAAACAGCATCGTCTTTAAATTTTGGTAATAGCCCGTCTTATATAAAATCTATATAAAGTAACAACTTGTTTGTTTATTTCCTACAATAAGTGAGATTTCCGGAGGTCTTAATTTCCCACCACTTTCGAATCCCCTCGTCTAATATTGTGTGTCTATTTGTAGAGTTCACTTAGCATCAGGTGACTCACTTACTCATTTGTCGACCTACGTCATAAATAAATTAAAAAAAATAATGAAATAAAATAAATACACCCAACAGTGACACATGTAGTTCTGACCCCACACTAGGACAAACCTTTGTCGTGGGTATGAAGCACTACGGTCCTACAAAACCCAGATCCGAAACAAATAACTCTCTCACACCAACATTTGTCTCGGTGCAGGAATCGAACCCACGGCCTCTCATTTCACGGCTGTGTCTTTAAATTATGTTAATTGTTTGTGTTATTTTTATATCTGATAGTCGGAAACATTAAGTAAGTAAGTCTTATGAACGGTCAGAATCCTTCCAGAATCCAGAATGTAACTTCAATAAGGTACATGAAATTTATAGTTGCCCCTTACTAAGGTTTTCTGGATATGTTCAGATATAAAGTTCCTCAGAGGCATATCGTAATATCCGAATGCAATAAAACTTTATATTTTAGTTCATAGAAACACTGGAATCATGATTACTATTATAATAAATCTTTAGAAGAAATAATTTTCTGAATACACAAGTTACCCACCCTTCTGTATATAATATAGATAGATTTACTTAACGCCTTTGTCTAATCATTTATT
This sequence comes from Laothoe populi, assembly GCA_905220505.1. NCBI lineage: Eukaryota > Metazoa > Arthropoda > Insecta > Lepidoptera > Sphingidae > Laothoe > Laothoe populi. Next base: position 10,033,891 of record HG992152.1, read on the forward strand.
TAATAAAAATTACACCGACTTCAATGAAAAACAAATTATGCGTCTCTATAAAATTTGAAGGTTTCCATCGATTTTTCTGAGATCCCATCATCAGATCCTAACTTGGTGCCAATGGGACCACCTGGGAAGTATACCCTTTTAAACAAAAAAAGAATTTCTCGAATCGGTCCATGCGTCTTTGAGTAATCGGGTAACATACATAAAAAAAAAAGATTCCGACGAATTGTTAACCTCCTTCTTTTTTTGAAGTCGGTTAAAAATGGCTGCAAGAACAAAAAATAATATATACGTGTAACATAAAACAAGCTTATTCCAAAGCAATTATTGTTCGCGTCTATGCTTCGAACACTTACTTACTCCGTTTGAAGTATAATATTTCATTGTCATTCTTATATTTATGTACAGAGTACTACAATATCATTGTGTTTTATGTAACGTTTTTGATAACCTCTGTCTCCTTGAGTGTGATTGAATAACCACAAAATATCTACACTTTGTATCATGTCTCAAATTGAATAACGTTTTACATTTAAACACCACTTACGACACATTTATCCTTGACGAGCGACGTGGGTGAGTGTTTCCACCTATTGTAACTCTATATTAATTACAGTCATTACTCGTGTTACTCTCAAAGCAGGCTTACCGTGGTCACGTCAAGAGCCAGGCGTTAGTGTAATAGCGCACACTACGTTAATCTATGGGAGAACATTCATCACTAAGACACGGCGTCAATGACACCTTACAGCCTTTATAATATACTAGTTAATGTTCGTGGTGTCGCCCAATCACAGCCATTTTAACCAACTTCAAAAAATGAGGAGGTTAACAATTCGTCGGAATCTTTTTTTTATGTATGTTACCCGATTACTCGAAGACGCCTGGACCGATTCGAGAAATTCTTTTTTTGTTTAAAAGGGTATACTTCCCAGGTGGTCCCATTGGCACCAAGTCAGGATCTGATGATGGGGTCTTAGAAAATTCAAGGGCAACCCTTAAATTTTATAGTGACGCATAATTTGTTTTTTATTGAAGTCGGTGTACATTTTACGAATTAAAAAACTTTTACTCATTGATAGAATCAATATAAAAATTAGTACTCGACCACAGCGCCAACTATCGGATCCAATACTATCATATCTTTATAAATATACGTTTATATACAACCATATACAATAACAAAATTTTATTGAAATCTGTTGTGAGATTTCAAAGATTAGCATATAGGAATACTATGATATATGTATAGTTTTTATAGATCAGCCCAGTATGGCGTTAACGGACAATGTTACTGATTTTCTTGACGCTCACTCTTTGATACCTCACATGTCATCAAATGACTTTGTCACGATCGAAAGTCTGCCCTTACTTTAACTGATAATAGATTATTTATTGATATACCAAATCAGCTATAGCCTAGTTAGCTGCGGTACGGACTGTCAAGACGAAATTAGTATGTTCAAAACCAACTCAAATGGCATACACCTTTGACTTTGATAAAGTTACGTGTACCTATTCTTGGTAATTATTGCTTGTTTTAACGGTGAAGGAAAACTTTCATACTTGAGAGGTTCTTATATGAATTTCAAAGGTATGTGAAGTCTACCAACCTGCATTAGGCCAGCGCGGTGGACTAAGGGCCCTCTGATTATTAGAGGAGGGCAGCGCCCAGTGTCATTGTTTAATACAGGGATAGTATTATTTTATACCTCATCAGAATCCAAGCCGATTGAAATAATTTAACTACATTCAGATAAACAAATATATTAAAACCTACTTCTAAAGCTTACGTATATTATTCCTTTGCATTTTCCTTAAGCGATTAAATAATGATTTTTATCATGCTCTCCCAATACTTATTATCTATACTTCAATGTGCATTAGAGAATGTAACAAGATATTATGTCAATTGGCACTCAGATGAGGCTTGGGTACACACAATTTCATTAGAAGGCCCATAAAAGTCCATTAGGCTTCTGCGACATACACTACGAAAATGCCAAAGGTCGGAGTGGGGCCCTTTCCACCTGTGCACATAATTCACAAGATGACTCGCAACATTAATAATCATGTTGTATACTCGTAGAATAGCTGAACAGTGAACACACGAGAACATCTATCAATTAGTGTTAATTGATACATTATCTCCGATCGCAACCGACATCTCTCTGCGATTAGCACCATTATCCCCAATTATTGACGACAGGTAATATAGTGATCCGAGAATCAAATATCACTCCATATAAATTAAATTATTCCCTTGAAATTAATGAACAATACGCGAGGACCCACCGTCACAAATACTTAAGGAGTAAAGTACTCTTTACAGCTGAAGCACATAATTAGCTGAGTCCTAAGATATCTCAACGTTAGCTTGAAAGTTGTTTTGGAACTAAGTAATGAAGACCATACCCACCCACCTACAACTTTGACTGTTCTTAATATTAATACCTGTGTAACTATAATGGTATCAAGAAAGTATCGATAACTTGTAAAATTAATTTGGATTATATAGGGGAGATTGGGTTTATTGCGGACACTTAGGGAAACACTTCAATAAAACATAAATTATTAAAGCTAAGCAGTCTGTCTTTACTAACTTTTAAACTTTGGTTCTTACTTTACAAAATCAACATATAAAACTTTAGTACCTATTAAAAAAAAATTTTCTCAAAAAAAACATTTACCCGATGCCTTCCGGGTAAATACGGATAGCGGACAAAATTCCTAAATATAGCCACAGCTTGTGCTCACGTTTGTGCAATTATCGTGTGCCCAATTCTAGCATACCATTTGCATTGTTTTCAAAAAAGTTTTTAAGGTGTGTTACACCTTTCTGCGACTGTTCTGCACCCTCTTGTTTATTTTTCTTTCATCTGAAACATAATTTATCCATGATCAGTCACTTTTCCGTATTCTTTCCAACCCTGTTGGCTAAATACGCACGTCCGTATTTATCTCAAGCAAATGTCCGTAATCACCCCATTAGCTTTTCCTCATTTTATAGCACAAGAATGTTAGGTTAGGTAATTACAATTCAAGTCATTATTTAAATTTTTTAAAGGTAAATAGTGCCATAATGTATAGGTAATACACTTTTTACCTAAAACAATTATCTTCGCGTTTGTATGCTACTAAAAATCATCAAAAATTATAAGAAAATACTTAAAAATTATTAAATGTTCTTACCTCGAAAGAGGTACGCACGCTCTTGTGGTAACAACTTGCTGGACACTAAAGATGGTGGAATGAATCACGCGAGATGAGTTGCAGGCGCGGGAAAGGCTGTATGAACCAGTAGGGTAGTGTCCGCAATTACCCACTGTCCGTAATCACCCCACTCTCCCCTAGTAATAGTTATTAAGGTCCATTTTTGTGGTTAAGTTTTTTTTTTATCCTAGCACGGCAAAGTGACCGCACTGCACCTGATGGTAAGCGCAGTGCGGTCTAATTAGAGTATCGAGTAGCGAGAGACGATCTATCCCCCGCTACTCAACACAATCATGCCGGCCTGCTCCTTCACACTACGCCATGGGCAAAAAGGTGAAGAAGCGATCGAGGGTCTATTGTCAGTGTACTCAGATGGCCGCAAAATGGCCAAACATTGTACCCCAACTCTAGACCCCCGAGAAAGACCGGATGTACACTGGCTGATCCCGGAACGCGACACACTTGCGTGTGCCACTATGGCGGGTTTTTCACCCTGTGTACGGTGGTCGCTATCCGGGCGGATATGAATATCCTACCACCAGCAAAACGATACGTGTACTTAAATATGCGATATATAAAAAACATTATTTGCGTGGGTATCTAATTATAAAACATCTACAGCTTTGTATAATCATATTCTGTAGGCTTATTATCGACAACTTATCATTTTTGGTTAAAATAATTACATTATTAAGTTAAGATTAGAGCGCATGGATACATTGGCCTTTGACATTGATATTTTAAAATGTCGTCGGGTTAGACTATAAAGTAAGAGCTTCGGAGTATATGATATGGCTGATTTTGACTTATTCTTGAAGTTTAACTAACTTAATATTTAATAGTTCATGACATTAGTTACCACTTGCTGGTGGTAGGATATTCACCCGGATAGCGATCACCGTACACAGGGTGTAAAACCAGCCATAGTGGCACACGCAAGTGTGCCGCGTTCCGGGATCAGCCAGTGTACATCCGGCCTTCTGAGTACTCTGACAATAGACCCTCGACCGCCTAACCTTCTTGCCCATGGCGTAGTGTGAAGAAGTAGGCCAGCATGATTGTGTTGAGTAGCGGGGATAGATTGTCTCTAGCTACTCGATACTCTAATTGGACGGCACTGTGCTTACCATCAGATGCAGTGTGGTTACTTTGCTGTGCCAGGATACAGGATAAAAGATAATGAGTAAATAAACACACATAAAGTTCAAACAGAATATGCATACTTACATAAAGTTACACTAATATACTGTAAACGAATCAAAACATAATAAAAACCAAAAACACCCATAAAATCCTTCGATAAAATACCGAATACTTTTTATGCAAAGACAATAATTTTTACTGCAGACTGTAGACATTACTTCTATCAAATAAGGCAGCATCAAATGACAAACATAAAACTTTAATACAAACTTAGCAGATCGCGCTGTTTCGTTGTGGGCTGTGGCTAATCTCATTTATCTCCACTGCGCGCCTTTAAACACCACTCTAAGTGGCGGTAGCCTTTTACCCTCTGCTTGTCGCTCCGTGAATCGTGACACAAACACAGAACTATTTACATCAAAGTCAGATCTCTTTAGCGTAATTACATCGAAGCTTGCATTTAATTCGCCAACGACAATAGCGAATCCCATTACTTTAACCGAGGCTTCGCTATACAGTCTGAGAGGTCATCACACCAGCTAAGTCAATTTCAGTTTTTATGAATTAACAGACTTCGATGAAATTCAGTTTGGAGATATTTTTAAGAATGGATATGATATACTTTTTAAACAACCCCTTCCGGGTTAAATAGGGGGTGAAAGTAAGTACTGAACTGATTTTTATGAAATTCCGTATGTTCACTATAGGAATAGACATGTCAACTTTTTTTATTAACCACTCATATGGTGAATTAGGGGACGAACATTCACTATATTTTAAGGCCGTTTGTCGTCAAAATCTATATCTGGGTAGCCCAGTAATTACGAAGAATGGATCCGCTGCTAAAACTGAAAAGGTGGCTACCATATCGTCTTTTTTCACCATTTTAACTAATAAAATATTTTGAATATTTGGACTGAATAAAAAAAGTGACATGGGGTCACTTTACCGTCCGATAACCAGACCGCTCATTTAAATAAAATTAAGAGAGAACCAGACACTTTCTTTAAATAAGTTCAAGCTCAATTAAGTTATTGCATATATCCTACATGCACCTGCTATTTCGTAAGTATATATGCAGGGTTGATTTGAAATGGTAGAGTTAGGAATAAATTTATAGCCAAGGGGTGTGGCTTCTGACTACGGTCGCATTTCTTTGTTGATCACAAGTTCATAGCATTTTTGTTCATTGTTGTGATCTGAATTATTTATTGTTAGGGTAGTTCTCATCTACTACCGATTTCGAGGGTAATTTGAGAAGTGTGTGGGTAGGTCAATAATTATAAAACCAACGGGGGTAAAGGTTTGCAATAAAAAGGAGCGCTCGGGCGTTCCAGAACACAGTCCATTCTGGGACTGTCCACAGTACGGACGCATGGTGTGCAATCAGTTCACATCGTCCTATACCACAATTGTTCTGGCAGCAGTTCAGTATAGAGAGTTATGCTGTCCGTGCGCACTTGGGACTAATTGGTATGTGGTACATCCTGACACGGAATTGTTAACGACGGGCACTGAGGTGCGTAACCGTGGTCATTAAATCGATCAATGCAGCGGTGATCATCGTTTATGTTCAGGTATCCACTTTAAATAGCACTTAAATTTGATGTGCCTAAACAACTCAAATGTGCCTAATGCAAATTTTATTTGGTATTCCTCTGCCAGATTATTTTACTTAACAAAAGAAAAATTAGGTCGTCACCCAGGATTACTTTTGTTTTAAAGACGCAAGTGTTTCTCAAATCACCAAAACGTTCTCTCATAGTTTCTTTTGCGATAATAAAATTTGGTTTTAGAGCACTAAGTATTCGATCCAGAACATCATCATTTGCATGATTTTAAACAAACGCTGGTACGTGGTAATTATGTTTTGTCAGTATTCTCGTAACTTTCCTAGAGATATACGGATGCCAAAGAGCACAAAGATACAAGAAAGAATGACTCATGTAATTGAAAATATTTTCCTTCTAAATGCTGATAAAACGTTAGCTATTATCCTTGAATGGATAAAAACATAAGAGCTAGAATTTGCTGTTATTTGTCATTTTTATTTGCTATTTTTCTATATTAAAATATAATATTCAGATTGTTACAACACATTTTTTATTTAATAGTAAATAATTACTCTATGTTCCAATCCATATTATCTGATTGGAATGCCAGCCCGACCCTGGTTGCGCCACCATAGCGTGCTTGTAAGATAGTGCTGATAATTTAACGTAAACAAAATTTACATATACTTGTTGTTGGTAAACTCCATTTAAACTAATAATGTAATTTCCTAAATTATTAATTTTATGGTTAAATGTAAAAAAATACAAATGTTATTTTTAAATGACAGAACATACTTTTAAAGATATTTTATCCCTAGAAAATATTAATAAATAACATCCAACAGCCACGGACAGTGTTGAACTTACTCAAGGTGCTTATCAAATATTTCAAAGGACTTATGGTTCTACACTATTCAATATAGGAACGCATAAACTTTTGTCTAGGTGCTAGGATCAGACCGTCTCGTTTTACAGCCAGCTACTCACCCACTCAGGATGAAATAATGACTCCATAGAGCGTCTTCTCTACCTTGCACAACAGTGCAAGGTACAGTGGAAGGCACAAAACCGCGCGGAACGTTAGTCATGCGATGTACCGATCAAGACAAATCTGCTGTGATCGTGAGGCAAATCACATCAGCCCCTGCTGCTCTGTGAAAAACAAAACTATCCTGCGGGAACCGTACATTTTCCGGGATAAAAAGTAGCCTATGTGCTATTCCAGACCGTAATCTATCTCTGTGCCAAATTTCAATCAGATGCGTCCAGCCGTTTAGACGTGACTGAGTAACAAACATCCATCCATCCAAATATTCGCATTTTATAAAATTAGTAGTATATTATGCATTCTTCACAGCCTACATTGCTACCAGACCGAAGAGCCGGTCCAACAAACATACAACAATATTAATATGTAGTAATAAACATGTAGGGAACCCCCTATGAGCCAATATCTATACGGCGATTAAATTTGCGTACCTATTTGTAACATAATAGCATGCCAAGATAATTTTAATAAAAATGCCCGTCCTATAAATGTCGCGGTGAAGTCCAAAAGTGCCCTGCTTGGCTCTTCTTGGTGGGCACTACCATACGCCCAGACAGCATCAAATTGCATTTTACTTTTTTTGACGACAGTGTACCTAAGTAAAATCTTACGCTCTTTTTCCATGCACGCTACCTTGAACTTTAAGACAGTTCAAATCGCAACAATATCTCAGAGAATGTGTGGCCTGCATGACTACATCTGTGATTTATCTGTACAATGAAAACAAAGATAATTGAAGAAGATAATTCTGAGAGCAAGATGACTAGTAAACACGTACGGGGTTATCTTGAACTGTTCTTATAATAGCTTAAGTGTGCTTTTCACAAGCCATTACATCTGGTAGCTCTAGATCAGTAAGCACGAATTACCTCCTCTCGGCCTTTAAGTGAGTATATTTTTTACTTATAGTAAATGTACATTTTTAAATGGTTTTAAATATATTTTAATATTATATTTTATTTATTTATTAATTAAGAAAACAGTGATACTTATTAAAGTTCAGCAAATATGTAAATAAAAGTCTAGCTGGCTTTTATAAAGTTTTGTCCGATTATTATAATATTTATTATTTTTAAAACAAAATGTAGAGATTTGTCAAATATTATTTGCTTGCACTGTGTTATTATTGTTATATTATTATATATATGTTAAAATTATTTAAAACTTAGTACCTATATATTGAAATAAAACGAATTTTAAGAATTATATCGCGGTTTATTTTACTTTTTTTTAGTACCTATTATATTCATTATTTTGAAGTTGCTGTATTTTATAGAATTATCTCAATTTTCCCTAAAATTTTTAGTTTTGTAAGCATATGTATATTGCATGTGTAAAATAAGGCTATAAATTACTTCCTAGTAAGAAACAGTAATAATATTGAATGAATAATATAACAGTTTTTTTTTTGTTTCATAGGCGAATCAAATTACTACCAGAAGTTTTTCAATTACACTCACATGTATCTATGTACACTCATTAATGAACATGAATTGTGTTGCTTATATTGTTACTTAATTAATTAGTGAATCAATAAAACTCATTAAAGTATAGTATAACTTTGCCGAGTTATTTGCTGTAATAATAAGTTTTGCAACTTGTTATAGAAAGCAACATTAAATTATATAATAAAAAGGTTATATAATAAATCTTCTCCAAATCTATGGTAATTTAAATACACACGCAAATTGAGTTCCTGAATACCTATTTTTACGATTCATTCTCATTCCTTATTCAAAACACGGACATAGGCTCGAGTCGTGCATTGCCACCCCGAGAGTTTGGAAATTGTTTTCAGTTTGACTGAATCATTTAGGGGTTTACCTAATCCCTGAATGAAATAATTCTGATTCAGTAAGAATCAGAAATAATAATAAGAAATATGGATTTCATTTATTACATTGAATTTATTAACTTTTCGCCAGTGTGTGTGTGTGTGTATTTGAAACTAGCTGTTGCTCGCGGCTCCGCCCGCGTGGAGGTCATGTTTGGGAGAAAAAGTATACAATACAAAATACCAATATTCATGCGTTTAACTTCGAAAATGACAGATTTTCATACAAAATATCTATTTTACCCTCTTAGGGGTAGAATTTCCAAAAATCGTGAAATATACATTTTTTATTTTTAACTAAAAGGTCAAATACCAACTTTCATGCGTTTAACTTCATAAATGACGGATGTTCATACAAACTATCATCCCCTATTTTACCCCCTTAGGGGTGGTATTTCCAAAAACCCTTCCTTAGTGGACGCCTACGTCATAAAAGGTACCTACTGTCAAAATTTCAAGTCTCTAACCCCAGCCGTTTTGGCTGTGCGTTGATCGATCAGTCAGTCAGTTTCTTCTTTTATATATACAGATTAATTAATGGTAGACATTTGTATTTCTCGACAGTTGAAGATTGAACTATCACTCTGTCTTTTACTAGTCTATTAGATCACTCATAGATTGAAAGCCGGCCTAAATAATGGATAAAGGAGATTCAAATGGAATATTTCAATGAAATTATTGTATTTCTATTTTAAGTTTACATAGCAAATTGCTATTACCGGTTTGCGCTAGTAATTCTACTGATTTCATAAAAGAAATAGGAAAATTAGTATAAGCGGTGAGACCAAATTAACAGCACTGTGTTGAAGGTTGCTTAGTTGATGATTATGAACGGTCATAAAGATTACCGGAATACTTCCTCCTCCAGAAACTCTCATTAATGTCATTGAAGTTTATCATTCAAGGTACGCATCCACGATTCCTCTGGTTTTGAGGGCGTTGGTGATAATTTGCAAACATTATAGCAATATAGCATTAAAAAAATTAAAACTATAAAATATCGATTTTCATGTTTCCATGCCATAACAGGTTATTACCAGTAAAATCATAAAGATCAAACTTATTTATTTAAAAATAATACTAAAAAGTTATCAGATAGAGTTGATATTATATTAGCTACCGTGCTGTATAATAATAAAACTGAAGCCAACTTTGAGAGTATGAAATACATTGGACATGACATTGTGTGTCTCAATTATATAACACTATACTTTGAACATAATTGGATTCTTATATTTAAGCCCAATCAAATTTAGTCACGGCAAAGTGACCATACTGCACCTGAAGGTAAGCGCAGTGCAGTCCAATTAGAGTATCGAGTAGCGAGAGACTATCTATCCCCCGCTACTCAACACAATCATGCCGACCTGCTTCTTCACACTACGCCATGGGCAAGAAGGTGAAGAAGCGGTCGAGGGTATATTGTCGAGAGTATTCAGAAGGCAGCAAAACGGCCAAACATCGTACCCCGATTCTAAAAACCGGAAGTATACTGGCTGATCCCGGAACGCGACACTCTTGCGTGTGCCACTATGGCGGGTTTTATACCCTGTGTACGGTGGTTGTTATCCGGGCGGATTATTACGGATATCCTACCAGCAGCATGTAATAAAATATATTAGCTAAACTACATTATTTTAACCAAACTTAGGACAACTTATTGGACATACAAATCTGTAATTACAGGATGAAAGCTGTCATAGTCCTGTTTGTTCTGGCGTGCGCCATGGCACTGGTGTACGGAGACCTGGTTTGCGGCTCAAGCTACTGCAAACAGCACCCTTGCAGTACACCGGTCGCTCGGACTAGCTGTCGCTCTCCCTCCGTCTATCGCCCCAACCACGCCGGCAAGTGCGCTTGTTGTCCTGCCTGTGTCAGCCTTCTCGGTAAGCATTTTCTACTCTCCATTATTTAGTGCGTTGTAGTAAGTGTATTTTACCTTCACCTTTGTTTCTTTTTTCCAAAAAAAAAGCTTCATGAATTGAAAAGTAGCAACGAGTTCCAAATTTAATAAGAAATCTAATAGCACAAATAAACTTACATTCTGTTATCAACTTCTATGATAATCTATTATACCTCTGCCAAATGTAAAGTAATTAATTGATCAGTTAATTTGGTTGTATTGTAACTGTATTCAAATTGCGATTTATAGGCACTTTAATGATACATTTATCCATAGTGATGATATCTTTGACAGCCTCCGTGGCGCAGTTGGCGAGTAGCCGGCTGTGAAACGAGAGGCCGTGGGTTCGATTCCCACACCGGGACAAATGTTTGTGTGAGAGACAGATATTTGTGTCCGGGGTCTGGGTGTTGTGAGACCGAAAGTCTCTCGTAGTCCCTGATACCCACAACACAAGACTCGTATCTTAGTGTGGGGTCGGGACTATGTATGTGACTGTTGGGTGTTATTTATTTATTTATTTTATTTATTTATCTTACTACGCATGTTATAGAATTAAATCATATTAATGCCCCATAAAACGTGTACATATTAGGTAAATGCAAAATTGTGTGAATATAAAATGTTATCCAGAGTAAAATATTGTTGAACGACTTAACAAAATCACATGATTAGCATCATTATTTTACAATATACACGGAGAAAGGGTGTTTTATTTGTTCTGTGCTATACGAGTATGGTAAATGTAACTTTTTGAACAAAATAATCATTTTATGTTATGTCATTTTTAACTGGCTTAAATACAATGTAATTTCATTAGTATTTTCGATACCTACTCTAAATAAAGGTCAATTTCAATAAATATTTTTAAATTTGATAAGATTTATCTCAAGGGCGGTCCCTTATCAATATAGTTATGAACTAATGAAGAAATAATTGGAAAACCCTCAACGAATGAAAATCAAATCAAATCATTTATTCAGTAAATTAGGCCACTAGGGGCACATTTTATATGTCATAATCGACTAAGAGACGATGCACCTTGGATTTTATGTGTTAATTATAGTAAAATTATGATATTTAATCCAACACAAAGCAACAATACCTTATATTATTCAAATTATTTTATTTAGTTTATTTTTCACTTTCGGTAATATATTTTACACGCAGTTGGATTTTTGTTTTATAGAAAGCCTAACAAAAAATTTAGTGCCCTTACGGCAAAAATAATGCAATTCTTTGTATCAAATGGTAATAAAAATATTATATATTTATTTGGAACAGTCCTTTTTTTTATACCCATATTGCAGTTTATTTTAACTTTTTAGTCCTGACGTTTGACCATGAAGTCTGTACAGCTTTCGAAACTCTTGGTTAAAACGTAAAAATATACCTCGATAAAATACGTAAAATAAGCTTTAGTTCAATGATACCCATACCCATACCCATATTATTAATAATAATAATAATACTAGCCCTGTATTAAACATTGTCCCACTGCTGGGCACGGGCCTCCTCTACTAATGAGAGGGGTTAGGCCTTAGTCCACCACGCTGGCCTAATGCGGATTGGTAGACTTCACATGCCTTCGAAATTCTTATTAGAAAATCTCAGGTATGCAGGTTTCCTCACGATGTTTTCCTTCACCGTTAAAGCAAGCGATAATTAACAATTAATACACACATAACTTTAGAAAAGTCAGAGGTGTATGCCATTTGGGTTTCGAACATACGACTTTCGTCTTGACAGTCCGTACCCCAACCAACTAGGCTATCGCTGCTTTTTTCATATTATTAAATTTATATTTTTATTTCACTTATCTTCTTTTATATTTATCAAGTTAGTGCCAAAGATACGTTTACAAAATATGTACAACACTGTAAAACCATATTTTTCCTTTATAATTCATTGTGTTATCGCTATTTTTGATTCAGGTGAAAATGCCGCTTGCAAGACCTACAGCAAAGAGCTTGGAGAGACTCCTTCCGCCGTCTGCCGCGACCCCCTCAAGTGTCTCAACGGTGTCTGTACTAAGGTCGTTCCTAGACGCTAAGTACTCCAAATGAACGTAACAATTATCAGATAACTGAATAAATTCGACATCAATTTGTATAACTTCTTAAATATATGAATTCAATGCATTTGCCGTATTCAAATAGATTATATTAAACTATATTTCCCTTTGTATTTATTAGTTCTTTATTTAATCATTTACCAATCCATATTACGCCAGTGAGGTGTACTAAGACCTAACCCCCTATCATTAGTAGAAGAGACCTGTGCCCAGCACTGGGACATTTATTGTTTATTACAAAGCGGGTATAACTATTTAAACATTCCGAAATTCAATCTCATTGTGTGACAATGTTATACATTTTAATTTACATACTAACCGCAGTTTTTCGTATGTTGTAAACATTGTCTCATCTGTAAGAAGATAGTATTATTGATCTTTTCACAAAATTTGAAGACGGAATTTATTATTTATATTTCTACTACAGAAAACCTAATGTAATGTAATGTAAAACCTCGTAACGTACTACGAGGTTTTACATCAAACATTACATTGTTATTTACAATCAATATATTTCTAATTTTTATCTTCATAATAAGTTCTTCCGAGTAAAGAAAGTTAATTTAACATCAGTATTCTATGAAATCAAGGTATACCTCAAGGTTCCATATTTGATCCTGTACAATACCATTTCCACTGCAGATTTTCCAGAAATACTCCGAGTTACCAATGCCACTTACAATGACTACACAGATATTTTGGGCATAAATATAGACCTTGCCACAGGGTCAGCATTGCTACAGAAGAACCATGATTCAATAAGTGTGTGTTTGAACAAATGTCGAATAAAAGGTAACAAATCTGTATAGCTTAGTTTTACGCTAAGACATGGTAACTCTTCTAACAGATATCACTGACTACGTGCGCGAAAGACGTCTAAATTAAAAGAGACGAACTAAATATCCAATACCAAAACATACATTGGCTGATGGGTAGAAACTCAAAATTATCAACAGACAATTATTAGGGTATTTACTATTATTAGAAATACCGAAGGTATAACTGAGGTATTTAGGAGACTAGTTGGGGGTAGTTAATAATGACAACCAAAGTGGGAGTAGTAAATGTTTAATATAAAACAGAGTGCCTTCCGCGCTCCGGTGTTCAGTTCAGTTTAGTTGAGTGGAAGACGAGACGATAGCCAGTATGTTCGTGGTTCGGTGTAGTAAGTGTAAATGGTAATCATAATGGTAATCAGTTTAATGGCGTTGTTCAGTTTAAAAGGGTAATGCTGGTAGATTAATTATAAAGAGAAGCCTTAAGTGAATCCTGACATGCGTGTGTGTTAATATTAAGCACTGAGATGTGTAACAGTGCCGTGTAAATCAATCAATAAATTATAAACATTGTATTTGTGCCTTTTAAATATCCATCTTGCATAGTTTTGTTGATGTTCCTAACACAATAAAGTATCTGATCAACAAATGAATCTTGAAACCAAGTTGGGTGTCCGGAACTCTGTACACCCCGTAAATTCAACTGTGTGAAACTACTAGCGATTCTAATAAAAACTCCTACAACGACTTCGAAATATGATACTCAGAAACGTATCGAATTATCCATGGTTCGTTACATACATTGAAATATATGGAATACCATAAAGAAAGAGGTTATGAGTTCAATTGTCAACCATCCTGTCAGACATCAACCTGGCTACTCAGTCGATAAGTACCAAATGCGGAACACGACTTATCTTAAACCTAGACCGAATATATATAGGTATTGCGCTATAACCAATTCTGTCCTATGGAGGACACGCTCCGCATAATATAAACCGATCGAAAATCTGTTCTGTTCTGTACTGGCTTGCGGGGCCACAGCTTTGTGATGTATACTACCCAGGCTCCAATCCAGAGGTTCGCTATTTCGTATTTGCGCCGCACCATCAAGCTGTAGAACAGTTTGCTAGCTACCGTGTTCCCTCCTTCCTATTATCCTGGGTCCTTTAGGCGTAGTGGGAAGCAGCTACACAGCAGGCCGGCATGATTGTGTTGAGTAGCGGGGGATAGATGGTCTCTTGCTACTCGATACTCTAATTGGAAGGCACTGCGCTTACCATCAGATGCAGTGTGGCCACTTTATCGTGTCAGAATGAAAAAAAAACAGCAAACGTTGGAGATTTGATTAGTAAATTTACTTAGGATCGAAACCGTTACATATAATTATACGTTAATTTTTTACCAAAGCCAACTAGAGAGCAGAACGAAAAAGTGGCATGAGTAATACCTATACACCGATTCAGAAATACCCATGGTCCATGTGAAACCGACTTAAAAATATATTAATTTCGCTTGTATTTCTTTGAATAATATGAAATAATATAAATTATAAATAATATTAATTCTTTGAATAATATAAACTTAAAAATTACCATAAATACATTCTCAGCAAAAAAAAAATATTGCTAGTCTATCGATGATGCTATGTATGGTATGTATACATAAGCTGATATGCTTTATGTTAAATTTCTTTCTCTAATGTACTGACTTGTCATAAGAGCTATGTAATTGCCTACATGATCAATAAACGATTTCATTTCAGTAATTTTTTTTTTTTTTAATCCTGGCACGGCAAAGTGACCGCACTGTACCTGATGGTAAGCGCAGTGCGGTCCAAATAGAGTACTGAGTAGCGAGAGACGATCTATCCCCGCTACTCAACATACTCGTCCAGTCGATCTGGAGGCACAGCGTCGCGCCGCTATGTATTACTCCACGAGAGAGGATATGGACAAAAACTTTCTTACGTCGCGCGAACTCTCGAGAATCGGTAGACTTTTTAAACAGCGTTCCGAAATATGCAACGAACTGCTAAACGAGTGGCAATGTCGATGGGATAATTCAATTAAAGGGCGGCATTTATATCAGTATTTTCCTTTGGTTCGCGATCGTCTAACAAAAACTTGGCTAGAAATTGATCACTGTGTTTCACAATTTCTCACCGGTCATGGCAACTTTAAGAGCAAACTATTCTCATTTAAGTTGGTTGATTCGCCTGCGTGCCCATGTTCTACACCAAACTGTGAGTACGAACAGTCCGCGCATCATGTTCTTTGGGAGTGTAGTCTCTGGCAAAATGAGCGCAACATTATGACTGACAGTATGCAGATAACATCTGGAGTTGTATACTATATGGACCTTGTGGAGACTGGGAGGAATTTCCGTGCTTTCCGGCGATTTTGCCATACCTATTATTGGAATCAAGCGTAACAGCTCGCATGATAGGACCCGTTAAGTAACTTCCGTGGTGCTTTACGTCTGGCTTCTCCAGACGTAAATGTCCCTTTATTGGAGGTTAATACCTTTTTAGTTCAGTATTTGTCTCCCGCTTTGCTATGGAGGGAAGTGGACAATTTATATTTCCAACTCCTCCCTATATTTCTATTTGATTAATTTCGTTGCGGGATAAAAGACAGTTATTAAGCATTCCCAGAGACTCGCCGAGTTTCATTACTCGGTGTCAAAAAAATGCGTGCCATTGTTGATCCTGGCTAAACAGGAGTTACAATGGCGGGTGTGTGGGCGGGATAGTCTCTACTCAACATACTCATGCCGGCCTGCTTCTTCACACTACGCCATGAGCAAGAAGGTTAAGAAGGGGTTGAGGGTCTAGTGTCAGAGTACTAAGAAGGCCGCAAAATGGCCATTGTACCCCAACTCCAGACCCCCGAGAAAAACCGGATGTACACTGGCTGATCCCGGAACGCGACACACTAGCGAGAGACGATTTATGCCTCGCTACTAAACACAATCAATGTCGCCTGATGTTCAGTTTTTCATACTACGCCAAGGGGCAAGGAGGTGAAGAAGCGGTTGAGGGTCTAGTGTCAGAGTACTCAGAACAACACGGCCAAACATCATACCCCGACAAAAACCAGAGGTAGACTGGCTGACCCCGGAACGCGACACACTTGCGTGTGCCACTATGGCGGGTTTTTCGCCCTGTGTACGGTGGTCGCTATCGCCCGGATATGAATATCCTACCACCAGCTGAATATCTATTTCTATCTATAAATAAAATAGATAGAAGAAAAGTTATCCATATTACTTATAAGATTCGATTTATTTTTCCTACACGATGCTGATATTAGGTACATGTACCTACAGCTGACGCGACGCAACCCCTCACTAGATTATTTTGCTTTAGACAGATACTCCCATTTAATGAGACAAAGAGACTCGCCAAATTGTTTATCCTGCGGAGTCCCAGAAGATGTTTACCATATAGTAGTTGAGTGCGTCCGACCGAGTTTATGCATATATGGTAGATGAATATTTATTTATTTTATTTTGAAATACTTAATAAAAGTAAAAAGTAAGTTATTTAACACCTGCATAATACCAGTACTTATGTATGGCAGCCAAACATGGGCCTTAACACAGAGCATGACTAACAAACTTGCAACCTGCCAGCATGCAATGGAAAGGAGTATGGTGAACGTGAGAAAGTCAGACAGATTGAAAAACTGTGTCATAAGAAACAAAACAAAGGTGCCAGATATAACATACAAAATCAGAAGTCTCAAATGGCGATGGGCGGGGCACATGATAAGAGGACAGGACAAATGGAGTAAAATCGTGACACGATGGTACCCTAGAGAAGGGAAAAGGAAAAGAGGTCTACCACAGAAGAGGTGGGATGATGATATAAGACAAGTGGCAGGAGTGACGTGGAACAGAGTAGCTCAAGAAAGACGAGACTGGAAAAGGTTGGAGGAGGCCTATGCCGACTGGCAAACAGATCTACAGAATATAAGTAAAAACCAAATACGAGAATAAGTTTTAATCTTTTATTTATGTAATAGATTACTAAGTTGATCTGAATAAATGGCTATATTATTATATTAATAAATAAATATCATATAAATCCTGTAGATATAGGTGCTTTTCAGAGTATACTAGCTGAACCGTTATGCGACGTAGCTAAGTGTTTGTACTCCATAATACACAATAGTAGTTTTTAATTTACTTCTTGTACAATGGGGCTGACATATGTGCGACTCAAAGCCCTTATTTTAATAAGATTAAAAAAACTCCATATTCATGGATGCGAAACTAAAAATCCATGGAAGCTACTAAACTGACAACCATTAACTGCTACAAGCCTACACGGGCAAGTCTTTCAGAATCTTAGATTGTCTATTTATGTCGTCAAGCTACAATCTCTAGGCACTGTTATGTTCCAGTTTAATGGACATGGCGAAGACACTAAGACTTGCCCATGTCATTTTTTTATCCTGGCACGGCTAAAGTGGTGCACCTTATGGTAAGCGCAGTGCCGTCCAATTAGATTATGGAGTAGCGAGAGATCAACACAATCATGGCGGCCTACTCCTTCACACTACGCCATGGGCAAGAAGGCGAAGAAGCGGTCTAGTGTCAGAGTACTCAGAAGGCCGCAAAACGGCCATTCATCGCACCCCAAGTCTAGACCCCCGACAAAAACCGGATGTACTCTGGCTAATCCCGGAACGCGACACACTTGCGTGTGCTACTATGGCGGATTTTACACCCTGTATACAGTGCATACGGTGGTCGCTATCGGGGCGGATACAAATATACTACCACTAAGAAACCAATATCAGGAGGTATTACAATATTTAATACCATATTTCACGAGGCGATAAGCGACGAACAATCAGTTGTAGTTGTTTTTACTTTTTAATTTAAAGCTCTGAGTAATATTGCATCTAATTTATGAGTAGGCGTGGCGTCCATCCGGCAAAAGAGGCGTTAGGCTGTTTAATACTACGCCACTTATGTATGGTTTTGCAAACCAATAAACCCAATTAAAATAAAATAAATTTTTATTGCCTTATTATCTAAAATAAAATACAAATAATTGTTATTGTCAAGTTTTTTTTTTATTTTTTATTCTGGCGCGGCAAAGTGACCACACTGCGCCTGATGGTAAGCGCAGTGCCGTCCAGATAGAGTATCAAGTAGCGAGAGACAGTCTATCCCCCGCTACTCAACACAATCATGCCGGCCTGCTGTTTAGCTTCTTCACGTTACGCCTAAAGGACCCAGGATCATAGGAGGGAGGGAACACGGTAGCTGGGAAACTGTTCCACAGCTTGATGGTGCGGCAAAAATACGAATTTGCGAACCTCTTGGTTCGGGCCGGGGTAGTAGACACCACGAAGCTGTGGTTCCGCAAGCCAGTACGCGTGGTTCTAGTATGGAAGGGAGAGGATGGGATAAGATCAAACAATTCTTCAGAGCATTCGCCATGATACAGACGGTAGAACACGCTAAGCGAGGAAATATCCCTACGCAGCTGTAGCGGCTCCAGGCTGTTACTCACGTCTGCATCATTCACAACGCGGATGGCCCGCCGCTGCAACCCATCCAAGGCATCGAGAAGGTACCTTGCGGAACCGTCCCAGAGGTGCGAGCAATATTCCATTCCCGGCCGCACCTGCGCTTTATATAAGCGGTAGAGCTGACCAGGCGTGAAAAACCGCCGCACCCTGTTCAGGATTCCGACCCTGCGTGAAGTGGCGGATATTACGCTCTCGATGTGACTCCTTGGATTAAGATCACAGCGGATATCCATACCTAGGACACTAAGGTCATTCCGCATTGCGAGTGGAACACCCTGAAGAACGGGGATGGGAGAAAACGGAGACTTCTTGCACGAGAACGCGCACACCTGGGTTTTCTTGGCATTAAACTCAACCCGATTCCTGGTACCCCATGAGGAGATGAGATCCAAGGTCTGGTTGAGCTCAACGACAAGATCCTCGCGTCTCCTCTCAGTATCTGTCCGGCAACCAGGCGGCTTGCTGCTATAACGCCCATGAACCGTGCTGTCGTCTGCATAGCAATGAATGTTGCCAAGCGACAACATATCATTGATATGCAGAAGAAACAAGGTGGGCGAAATCACAGAGCCTTGTGGTACTCCGGCATTTACTGACATGAGCTGCGAAGCGTGTCCATCAACGAGGACTCGCATTCTACGCTCATGCAGAAAGCCGGAAATCCACTTACACAGGTTGTCGGGCAGACCGCTGCATGCCGGGAGCTTGGAGAGAAGGCCACGATGCCAGACCCTATCAAACGCCTTTGCTATGTCGAGACTCACAGCCAGAGCCTCGCCATGCTTGTCAAACGCCTCTCCCCAGTGATGTAATACGAACGCTAGAAGATCACCCGTTGATCGGTTATGACGGAACCCGTATTGGCGGTCATTGATCAACGAGTGATCCTCTAGGTAGCAAACTAATTGGCTGTTTATCAGTCGCTCCATGACTTTACACATCACTGAGGTTATGGCGATTGGGCGATAATTGTTAGGGTCTGACCGATCACCCTTTTTGGGGATCGGCTGCACATTAGCCTCCCTCCAAGATTCAGGCACAATACCTGAGAGGTAGGACGATCGGTATAGGCGCGTCAGTACAGGAGACAACTCCGCTGCACACTTTTTAAGTACAAGCGCTGGGATACCATCAGGACCACTAGCCTTCCGGACGTCGAGAGACTGCAGCTCACGCCGCACATCACAATGCCTGATACGGATATCAGGCATTGTGTGACCGCAACCGGGCAGCGTAGATGGTAAATGAGCATTGCAGTCCTCGAGTCTCGAATTAGCCGCGAAGAGGTCTGCCAATAAATCGGCCTTCTCCTGCGAGCTATGGGCTAGTGTTCCATTTCGATATCTCAGCGGTGGCAGCGAAGGGCGACAGAAATTAGATTGGACGGCCTTAGCCAAGCTCCAATAAGCACGACTGCTTTTTGGGTTATCGGCCAAAGCACATCCAATCTTGGAGACGCGCTGGGCATCCGCTTTAACATACGCCCTCTTGCAGACCTTGGCAGCACGGTTGTAGGCTGCTTTGAGTGACTTGAGGTTAGGATCCTTCGTAGCGCGACCCCCGATCCAAGCACGATACGCCGCCTGTTTCTTGCCAACAGCATCGGCGCATGCACGATTGAACCAGGAGCGTCCTCAGCCCTTGCCTGCGATATCAGAGGAAGGAATGTAATATTCCATTCCTATTCTGATCTCGCAAGCAATGGCGTCGGCACTCGCTGAAGGATCCTTTCCATCAAAGCAGCGCTGCCCAGTGGCGGCGTAGCATGGGTTTCCACCCGGGGCGGTTTTCTATTGGGCACCCTCAAAATAAAAGAATAAATTCTAATCGAAGGAGGGGGGGGGGGGGGGGGGGGGTTTGTCAGAGGTCTAAATCCCTAGTGAATACATTAAATGCAAGTTTGTATTTTGACGAGTGTTCGCCCCTTTTTTTTTTTGTCGCGGGGAAAGCGCTTTATTACTACCGCCCAATCCGGGGGGAAGTGGAATAAGAATAAAACGGGTATGCTGGACTAGCCGGTCTTACGACCCAGCATCCCCCTCGCCCGGATGATGGCTATCCGTGCTGCCGCTGGACCGAGTCCCTACCCCCTATGTACACCCCACCCGACACTACCAGCTAAAACCCCGTGGTGGCCTTCTTCGGCGCTTACGGAGCGATCCCGGGGTATTCTAAGGAGTGCTAGAATTGCAGCCGGAATCGCCTCTGCGCGGTGCTGCGTAGCAGCTCATCTCCATGGAGGGCTAAGGAGCCCCCGCGCACCGAACAACGACAGCGAACGAGGCCTTACCACCCGCGCTGCCGTCCATCTCGGGGTCGCACGATGCTCCGAAACTGGGAGTGCATCGATTTGGGCTGACAGCCCTCCGCTGCGAGCCCGCGACCCCCGATGGCCCCAATTAGTCGCCTCGTACGACAGGCAGGGGTTACCGTGGTGGAGTTCAAACGCCCCCGTTCCACAGGGCGGGAGACGCCGGTCAGTCGTCCACCCGGCGCCTCCTACGTCTTCTCTGGCGGCGGGAGGGATAATTTCGTTCCCGATCGCTCTCGGCACTCTCCTTCTGCGAGATGACGCTCTCGCAGAAGTGGCCACTGCACGCCAGGACCTCCGGCTGGCGACCATGGACGACACTACGGCCGGCAGCGAGAGGTCTCCTCCGACGACTGCTCTGAGAGCGCTGCGCTCTTCGTCCCAGGCTGGGTACTCCTCCAACGTGTGTTGGGCCGTGTCCTCGCGGCAGTTGCCACAATGGTGGCACACGGCAGACACCTCCACTCCGATCCGACACAGGAACGAACCGAAACACCCGTGGTCCGTCAGTACCTGCGTCAGCCGGAAAGTTGGCGCACCGTCGCGCCTGTGTAGCCATCTCTTTAGGACAGGACGCACTGCCGCGACGGTCCTCAAGCCCCTACTTGGGCTTTCCAGCCTGGTATGCCACTCCTCCATAGCGGTTCTGCGAAATAGGGCCGCAATCTCCCTCAACGAGTGTTCGCCCTGGGTTCTGGTTTTTTTTCGCAAAAATCTGGGTTTTTGAACCTCAACTGTAGATCCCACGGTTAAAACCGTTCAATACAAAATTGAAGAAAATAAAATATCACATATAATATGTTGTTTAGTATTGTCACGGCTGTAAAGCTTTTTTTAAAAAATCATCACAATTAAAACATCGGATTCCTAAGTCTTCAAAGGCGGATTTTCGATCCACTGCGCGTCGTCGACGTTCGTCGCAGGCCCATATCCTCCCTGTACGAATGTTCCGTATGGGCAGAGTCCCTGAAAGCCCGCTGCGTCGCCCTGCTGCGCAAACCGCAGCGTTTGGTGGCGCAGCGAATAGTAAGGGGCTATCGCACGGTCTCCCACGAGACGGCCTGCGTATTGGCTGGCACACTCCCTTGGGAGTTGGACGCCAAAATCCTCTCGTCAGCATTCCTCTGGCGGGAGGAGGCGTCAAGCCGCCGTCAGGATAGATTGGCCCCGAGGGAGATTGCGGCCCGGTTTCGCAGAACCGCCGTGGAGGAGTGGCATTCCAGGCTGGAGAGCCCGACTGCGGGCTTGAGGACTGTCGCAGCAGTGCGTCCTGTCCTAAAGAGATGGCTAGACAGGCGCCACGGGGCGCCGACGTTCCGACTGACGCAGGTATTAACGGACCATGGGTATTTCGGTTCGTTCCTGTGTCGGATCGGAAAGGAGGTGTCCGCCGTGTGCCACCACTGTGGCAACTGCCGCGAGGACACGGCCCAACATACGTTGGAGGAGTGCCCAGCCTGGGAAGAAGAGCGCAGCGCTCTCAGAGCAGTCGTTGGAGGAGACCTCTCGCTGCCGGCCGTGGTGTCGTCCATGGTCGCCAGCCGGAGGTCCTGGCGTGCGGTGGCCCACTTCTGCGAGAACGTCATCTTGCAGAAGGAGAGTGCTAAGAGGGGTCGGGAACGATATGATCCCTTCCGCCGCCAGAGAAGACGTAGGAGGCGCCGGGTTGACGACTATCCGGCGTCTCCCGCCCTGTGGAATGAGGGCGTTTGAATTCCACCACGGTAACCCCTGCCTGTCGTACGAGGCGACAAATAGGGGCCATCGGGGGTCGCGAGTTCGCAGCGGGGGGCTGTCAGCCCGAATCGATGCACTCCCAGTTTCGGAGCATCGTGCGACCCCGAGATGGACGGCAGCGCGGGTGGTAAGGCCTCGTTCGCTGTCGTTGTTCGGTGCGCGGGGGCTCCTCAGCCCTCCATGGAGATGAGCTGCTACGCGGCACCACGCAGAGGCGATTCCGGCTGCAATTCTAGCACTGCTTAGAATACCCCGGGATCGCTCCGTAATCGCCGAAGAAGGCCACCACGGGGTTTTAGCTGGTAGTGCCGGGTGGGGTGTTGTACACAGGGGTTAGGGACTCGGCCCAGCGGCAGCACGGATAGCCATCATCCGGGCGAGGGGGATGCTGGGTCGTAAGACCGGCTAGTCCAGCATACCCGTTTTATTCTTATTCCGCTTCCCCCCGGAGCGGGCGGCAGTAATAAAACGCTTACCCCGCGACAAAAAAAAGGCCCGTATCCTCTTTTCTGTCGCGACATATGATATATTTCTTTCACAGCAACCAAGTCCATCACATGTTGTATGCGCTCTATTATTTGTCACCCCCATTCTTTACCACGTCCACGGTCCACGACCGCTTCTTGAAAAGAAATTCTGGCAGCTTCCAAGTGGCGCCTCAGTCCTAAAACTTCCAAAATAATTTCCAGTGCAGAAAATTCATCATAGATTTTGTCAGAATTGGAAATGTACCACGAAGTTTACGTGAGCAGAACTTAAGGCTGCACAACACCAAATGTTATGAGAATGACATTCATTGCCTTGTAACTATGATCTAGGTCTCCGTGAAATCTATTAAGACGTTCTAAAATAGCTCTCTGCAGCTCTTCTGGCAATCTTAGTCCAGCATGTTGGGTCATTTCTCCTGGCCGCCCGTGCCGTCCTCGTCGGGCATATGAGATGCGCAAACAGCGACTGAGTTGCTCGAGTGAGTTATCACCACGTTGGCACCCCTTGGTGCTTGGTACCCGGGGCGGACCGCCCCCACCGCCCCCCCCTTACGCCGCCACTGGCGCTGCCGCCAAGGGATGGATGCGAAGTAATCCCGCATACCATCCCAATCTGCCGACGAGTAGTGCCAGACCCTGCGCTTGACCTTCACGGGACGTGGAGGCAGAGCGCAAGGAACCGACATCCCAACCAGGCAGTGATCGGAGGTACCCAGGGGAGCACCAACCGTCACTTTATACCCGGTCAGATGACTCGTCAGCAGTAGGTCCAGCAGAGAGGGCGCATGACTTGCCACATCTGGGATCCTGGTAGGCTGATCCACCAGCTGTGTCAAGCCATTGGTCAAAGCGAATGCATGAGCAGTCCTGCCGGCATGGTCAGTTCTGGAGGAGCCCAACCACAACTCGTGGTGTGCGTTAAAGTCCCCCAGAACTACCAATTCCGCTGTTGGAAACTGCTCCTGCGCGTCGTCTGTCGCCTGGCTAATATAATTAAATAGCCGAGTTGTCTCTACGTCCCCGTCGTGTGACCTGTAAAGGCACACGTAAACCCGACTCTGGGAGCCGAGGTCGACGTGCACCCACAGGGTGGAGAAGGAGGGGTCCTCCATGCAGCGCAGACGGAGACAGAAGACGTCCGACCGAACATACAGGCATACCCCGGCCCTCGGCCTGAAGCTTTCTTCAAGCGAGTAGCCGGGGTAAAGCAAGTATGAAGTATCGGTCGGACTACAAATCTGCGTCTCCGTCAAGAAGAGCAGAGCAGGCCGGGCCGTCTCAAGATGGTGGTGGACGGCATTAAGATTAGAATGGAGTCCGCGGATGTTAGCGAACTCCATTGTGAATGCGGTGGTGGGGTTACGCACCGCTGTAGAACCTGCTCTCTTAATTTGCACTGTCATGGAGTTATGGGAGGGAGAGGTGAAGAAGCGGTCAAGGGTCTAGTGTCAGAGTAGTCAGAAGGCCGCAACAAGCGCCGGTCCACTAAAAGAGCCGAGAGGTTATTTCCCGAGTTATTGCCCGATCTCAAATTCGACCTCACTACTCTCTCGGTCTCATTATACATGAAGTGGCATCGATAATTTTAATGGATTTGTTGATTTATTACTATTAAAATAGTACCTGGTCAATGATCTATTCTCAAATAAAAAAAAATAACCGCAATAATACAGTTAAAACAAAAATTGTTTACTAAGTGATTATATTTCACATGGAGTAAAAGACATCTTTAAATGTATGATGTTTCATAAATATACTTATTGTTTACCGAAGTCGTATCGTTGACTCGTATATGTGTTTGACATTAACAATGTAGACATACTAGACAATATGAGTACGGTACATTACTAATTTGATATAGCAAATTATTATTTACTATATCAAAATATCGACACTTATCACAAACTTTATGAAGGTCGTGATAGTTAATGCGTACAGTAGGCCTACTCTTGAAATCAATTCCAATCTCAAACTCGATACAGTTTCATTACCAATCTAGAAGATATTGGAACTCTAACTCACTCAACTAAATGAAATAGAATATTTACGATCGCTGGGATCGTAAATACTCTATTTCATTTAGTTATTAAAAATACCGCCGTATTCAGTTAAATCGTGCGCTGATGTTGCGTTCAAGAGTAACAATTGTTCACTTTTCGAACCCAATCCCAATTTTAAATTGGAATCGAGAGTCAAGAGTTATCCTCCAGGTCATTCAGCGAAGGGGTGCGAAGTCAGGAAACCTCCACGTGGTGCACCCTGGGCAACGATGGTCATGTTGACCAACGGCCAATTTCCTGATAAATGGTGGTTGATGGTTGTCGCTTTTGTGACGGCCCTTGCTCGAAGTTCGGGCTACTCCCGAGTTTTATCTCGGGGGTGTCGGCGGGCTCGGTGTGCGCTCACCCCGCCGCCGAGTGGGCAGTGGGGGGGATGCTCTCTCCTGCTGTCACCGTCGTGCATCGTAATCCGGTCTGGAGGTCTGTGGTCATGTCTCGCGCTCCGACTGGACCGAGGGTCTTGGCTTAACCGCCCGGGCCGCGAGGTAGAAAACCTCTATAAAAAGTCACCCCGAATCCCAAGCGGCGGCGCACCGCGAGGGGATGCATGGCCGATGGGTAGTTCGGTCTCTAGTGCGAACCACGCCGCCGGAGTACCTGCTGCCCCTCCGTGCGTGATACTTCAGGCTTACCCAGGTACAGGGGGCTCTGCCTGGGCGGACGGTTTATTTCCCCCATACTCGTGGGTTTAAATATGGAAAAATCACAAATAACAAATGAAGATGATGTGGAGAAACTGCCTATCCTGGGGGACGTTAGCGACCCTCGAATGGATGGCGCTGGGCTTAAGCCCAAAAAGACGAATGTCGGGGCTGTTTTAATTGCCTCGGCTTCCGGAGTTAGGGCCGGAACGAGCGGCGTAATGACGCGCTCAAAGAGGGCTCTAAGAGATCGACAACTGGACGCACCTACAAGCGACAGTGACGTCGAGCCGGCCCAAAAAGTGCTTGCCCTCTCAGCGGCACCGGCGATGATGTCAGAGGATGACACCGCGAATATGGAGGTGACAACTGATGCCCAGGATTGGCGCTTACAGCTGTCAGCCATTACCCGGGACGTGGCAAGGTCCCGGAACCTCAAAGGGCCAGAGCAGAGGAAGCTGAACCTGGTGGCCAATCAGTTGTTAGAGCGGGCCGAGGAATCTGCATCCGCTCAGGTGGTTAGGCTAGAGGCTGAAAAGACGGCAATGTCTAAAGAAATTGCCGTCCTGAAAGCCTCCCTCGCAGCTCAGCAGCAGGCACTTGATGAAATGTTGTCGACTGTGCAAGCTCTGAGTCAGTCGCAGTCGGTGGCCCAACCTGGGACCTCAGAAGGAGGAGATCGCCTCGAGCAGTTCGAGCGCCGTGTCTTAAATATGATAGACGCGCGCCTGGACGACATACGCTCTAGACTGCCCCCGGAGCCCATAATTCGGCCCCCTTTGGCGGCTGATAGGGCCAGAGCTGGAGCGGCATCACAGCTGCCATACGCCGTCGCCGGGCCATCTAGGCCAGGTTTATTACCCGGGCCCTCAATAGCCCCACCAGATGTTGCCGATCTGCCGGTCACCCCGAAGGGAAAGGGTTTGGGCAAGGGACGTAGCAATGACAGGTTTACCCCTGTTGACGCTTCCCGTCCCCAACCTAAGCCTGTCATAGTTGCTCTGCCGGCAGCACCGTCAGCATCTGTGGTGTCCCCAAATCCCCCTCAACGTGAATCCCGTAGGGGGAGGAAAAGAAAAAGGGGGAAAATAAAGAAAAGAAGCGGCACTCCCGCTGCTATACTGCCAAGAGAGCCGCGGCCACTACCCCCCGCCCCTACATCGATGGAAGAGGGGTGGAACGTAGTGGCCAAGAAAGGGAAGAAACATCCCGAGCCCATGCTGAGTGCTGCGGCTTCCGCTCCGCCGCAGCCGCGTCGGCCAGGGCCACGAATCCGTCTGCCTCGCAAGGCAGCCGTCTCGTTGACGGTAACGCCAGAGGGGTTGGCGCGGGGCGTCACGTATGCCAATGTGTTGCGTGTCGTCCAGCTACGCGTGGACTTGGCTGGCCTCGGTATTGCCGAGACGCGGGCGCGCCTCATGGCAACGGGCGGGTACCTGTACGAGGTACCCGGCCCAGAGTCCGAAGTGAAAGCAGACTCCCTTGCGGAGAAAGTAAGGGAGGTGTTCCGCGGGACGGAACTGGCGGATGATGTCCGTGTTTCCCGCCCGTTCAAGACCGCGGAACTTCGAGTATCCGGGTTGGACGCGTCTGCCGACCCGGATATGGTCGCTGCGGCCCTCGCAAAAGCGGGGTGTAATGCAGCGGAAGATTTTAAGGTCGGGGAGATCCGCCCTGACCGTTCGGGCCTTGGTGCGGCGTGGGTGCGGTGCCCCGCCAAGGCTGCCGACAAAATTTTAAGTTCGGGCCGAGTGCTGATCGGCTGGGTAGCTGCACGCGTCCAGCTCCTTGAGCCGAGGCCCATGCGGTGCTACCGCTGCCTGCACAAGGGCCATGTGCGGATGCGGTGCACCGAAGAGTGTGACCGCAGCGGCATCTGCTACCGCTGTGGTCAACTGGGCCACAAGGCCAAGGGTTGCTCCGCGGAGCCGCATTGCGCAGTTTGCGCAGATGCTGGTAAACCCGCGGGGCACCAGGTGGGCGCCAAGGCATGCGTCGCCTCCTCCCGCCCCCGTCACGCAAATCGTGGTCGGGGAACGGGGGTTGTGACCCAGCCAACAGCGCTCCCCGTAGAGGAGCAGATGGAGATTGCCCATTAATATGGCGCAACGTTTCCTCCAGGCGAACATTAATCACTGCGCCAGGGCCCAGGACCTGCTAGTCCAGAGCATGGCGCAGTGGTCAATACAAGTGGCTGTGGTCGCCGAGCCTTATTTTGTTCCCCCCAGGGAGGACTGGGCAGGGGACCTTAACGGTTTGGTGGCCGTCATCACTCGGGGCGCTGCCGGCTCCCCGCCCTTCGAAAAAGTAGCGAAGGGGTCGGGATGTGTGGCGGTTCTGTTGAGGGGGGTCTGGATTGTGGGTGTGTATTTCTCCCCCAATAGATCCCTGGCCGAGTTCGAGCTCTTTCTCACTCGGCTGGGGGCCCTGGTGGTGCAAGACAGTCAGCCTCGCCCCGTTCTCGTTGCCGGTGACTTCAACGCCAAGTCTCTAGCTTGGGGTTCGTCGGTGACCAGCAGGCGTGGCGAGGCCCTGGAGGAATGGGCGATCTCGGCCAACCTGGCCGTCGTGAATCGCGGGTCGGTTAACACGTGCGTGCGGCATAATGGCGGATCGGTGGTGGACCTCACGTTCGCCACCCCAGCTATTGCCCGCCGTGTCCGTGGCTGGAGAGTTCTGGTGGACGAGGAGACGTTGTCGGATCACCGATACATTCGGTTCGACGTCGCCTTGTCCCCTAACACCCAGTCCAGTGGAGAACCGACCGGCTCGCGGTCGGACGGCCCGCGTTGGTCAGTAAAACGCCTCGATGTTGAGGCCCTGAAGGAAGCCGCTCTGGCCCAGGCGTGGCTCCCTGCACCAGAGGGACCGATGCAGGTCGAGCAGGAGGCGTCGTGGTTCGGGGCAGCGATGTCGCGCGTCTGCGATGCAGCTATGCCCCGAGTCCGACGTCTTCCCGAGAAGCGCCAGGTGTTCTGGTGGTCGGCGGAACTCACGCGGTTACGTGTCTCCAGCGTGGCCGCCCTCCGTTGTCTCGCCAGACACCGTCGTCGCCGGATCCGTCTTCCCGGCGACGAGGACCAGGAGCGGTTGCTTCACGGCCTCCACAGGGAGGCGAAGAGAGCGCTGCGCGTGGCAATAGCTAGGGCAAAGTCTGCAGCTCAGAAGGAGTTCCGGGGAACTCTCGATAACGACCCTTGGGGGCGTCCATATCGCGTGGCGATGAGGAGATATCGCCCGTGGGCGCCCCCACTGACGCAGAGTCTCCGGGGCGACCTAGTCGAGGAGGTCGTCGCAGCTTTGTTCCCTGCCACTGAAGATGTCACTCCCCCACCGATGGCGTCACATTCATCGACGCCATCGTCGTTGAGTTCGGCAGGGGTTATTTCGGAGGTTTCGCCCGAGGAATTTCGGGCGGTGGTGCTTCGGCTGCGGGGCAAGAAAACAGCCCCGGGTCTCGACGGTATACCCGGACGTGCGTGGGTATTAGCCGCCGAGCATCTGGGGACTAGGCTCCGTGGCCTGTTCTCCGCATGCCTGGAGCAGGGCCGTTTTCCGTCTCAGTGGAAAACTGGGAAGTTGGTCCTGCTCAAGAAGGAGGGGCGGCCTGCAGAGTCGCCATCGGCCTACCGGCCCATCGTGTTGCTCGACGAGGTCTGCAAGCTCTTCGAGCGTATCATTCACGCTCGCCTCGTCGAGCATCTTGAAGGGGTCGGGCCGGACTTGGCACAGTGCCAGTATGGGTTCCGGCAAGGCCGATCTACAGTACACGCGATTTTGCGGGTCAAGGCACAAGCGGAAGATGCAGTGGCTCGGGGTGAAGTGGTGGTGGCGGTGTCTCTAGACATCGCCAACGCGTTCAACACATTGCCCTGGGCCTGCATAATGGAAGCACTGCGGTACCATGTGGTGCCACTGTATCTCCGGCGTCTGTTGCGCTCGTATCTGTCAGATAGGTACATAGTGTATCCGGGCGCCGACAGGTGGCACCGAAGAGCGATGGCATGCGGTGTTCCACAGGGCTCAGTCCTGGGCCCTCTCCTGTGGAACATCGGTTACGATTGGGTGCTCCGTGGTACGAACCCCCGAGGCGTCGCTGTCGTCTGTTATGCAGACGACACGCTAGTAACAGCGACAGCCAGGTCTTTCCAGGAGGCCACCCTGCTCGCCTCGTTCGCAACTGAACAGGTGGTGGGCAGGATTCGGCGACTGGGCCTTAAGGTGGCCCTGAACAAAACCGAGGCCCTTTGTTTTCACAGGCCTCGGATTCGGCCACCTTTAGGGCCCCAAATCGATTTGGAGGGGTTGCGGATTCCCATCGGCTGTAAAATGAAGTACTTGGGATTGATTCTGGACAGCCGGTGGGATTTCCGAGCCCATTTCGAGGCGTTGTCGCCGAAATTGGTGCGGGCGGCGGGCGCGCTCGGACGCCTGCTGCCGAACCTGGAGGGACCTGGTAACCCTTGCCGAAGTTTATACGCCGGAGTCGTGCGGTCAATGGCCCTGTACGGTTGTCCCGTATGGGCCGAGTCCCTAAAACCCCGCTGCGTCGCCTTGCTGCGCAAACCGCAGCGTTTGGTGGCGCAGCGAATAGTAAGGGGCTACCGCACGGTCTCCCACGAGGCGGCCTGCGTATTGGCCGGCACACTCCCTTGGGAGTTGGACGCAAAACTCCTCTCGTCAGCGTTCTTCTGGCGGGAGGAGGCGTCCAGTCGCCATCAAGAGAGATTGGCCCCGAGGGAGATTGCGGCCCGGTTTCGCAGAACCGCCGTGGAGGAGTGGCATACCAGGCTGGAGAGCCCAACTGCGGGCTTGAGGACTGTCGCAGCAGTGCGTCCTGTCCTAAAGAGATGGCTAGACAGGC
Organism: Laothoe populi; assembly: GCA_905220505.1. Taxonomy (NCBI): domain Eukaryota; kingdom Metazoa; phylum Arthropoda; class Insecta; order Lepidoptera; family Sphingidae; genus Laothoe; species Laothoe populi. The sequence goes on from HG992152.1 coordinate 10,065,082, forward strand.
GCCACGGGGCGCCTACGTTCCGACTGACACAGGTATTAACGGACCATGGGTGTTTCGGTTCGTTCCTGTGTCGGATCGGGAAGGAGGTGTCCGCCGTGTGCCACCACTGTGGCAACTGCCGCGAGGACACGGCCCAGCATACGTTGGAGGAGTGCCCAGCCTGGGACGAAGAGCGCAGCGCTCTCAGAGCAGTCGTTGGAGGAGACCTTTCGCTGCCGGCCGTGGTGTCGTCCATGGTCGCCAGCCGGAGGTCCTGGCGTGCGGTGGCCCACTTCTGCGAGAACGTCATCTCGCAGAAGGAGAGTGCTGAGAGGGATCGGGAACGATATGATCCCTCCCGCCGCCAGAGAAGACGTAGGAGGCGCCGGGTGGACGACTGACCGGCGTCTCCCGCCCTGTGGAATGGGGGCGTTTGAATTCCACCACGGTAACCCCTGCCTGTCGTACGAGGCGACTAATAGGGGCCATCGGGGGTCGCGGGCGCGCAGCGGAGGGCTGTCAGCCCGTATCGATGCACTCCCAATTCGGAGCATCGTGCGACCCCGAGATGGACGGCAGCGCGTGTGGTAAGGCCTCGTTCGCTGTCGTTGTTCGGTGCGCGGGGGCTCCTTAGCCCTCCATGGAGATGGGCTGCTACGCAGCACCGCGCAGGGGCGATTCCGGCTGCAATTCTAGCACTCCTTAGAATACCCCGGGATCGCTCCGCAAGCGCCGAAGAAGGCCACCGCGGGGTTTTAGCTGGTAGTGTCGGGTGGGGTGTACATAGGGGTTAGGGACTCGGCCCAGCGGCAGCACGGATAGCCATCATCCGTGCGAGGGGGATGCTGGGTCGTAAGACCGGCTAGTCCAGCATACCCGTTTTATTCTTAATCCGCTTCCCTCCGGAGCGGGCGGCAGTAATAAAACGCTTTCCCCGCGACAAAAAAAAAAAAAAAAAAAAAAAAAAAAAAAAAAAAAAAAAAAAAAAAAAAAAAAAAAAAAGGTCATTCAGCGAAAAGATCAGAAAACTGTGCGCCTATTTCAATATTCTAGTCAAGTCCCTCCTGAAAAGTTTAATTATATCTCAAAGTATACAAGTCTTACGACAACAAAGTAAATAATAAGTTTACTATCTATCTAGTATAAGATCTTATTATAACAAAAATATATCTTTCAAAAGGTGATTTTATGTTGAGTACCAATTTGTTTTGTATTATTATTTTACTCCATCTTATCTTATCTTAGTGGAAAAACAATGTAACGCTACAGCTCAAAGGAACACATTGGTAAAAAAGTTTTGTCGGGCGTCTAGAGTTGGGGTACAATGTTTGGCCATTTTGCGGTATTCTAAGTACTCTGACACTAGACCCTCGACCGCTTCTTCACCTTCTTTGCCATGGCGTTGTGTGAAGAAGTAGGCCGGTATGATTGTATTGAGTAGTGGGGGATAGATTGTCTCTCGCTACTCGCTACTCTAATTGGACGGCACTGCGCTTACCATCAGTTGCAGTGTGGTGACTTTGCCGTGCCAGGATAACGAAAAAATATATTATGTAAACACAAGCGGCGCAATAGAACTGTTACTTTTTGAATTGAAAACTTCTTTAGCCTCATTGAGTGATTTTCGGTAGGGGGAAAACTTATAGTTTCGCGTCACTGACATGCTAATGGAAAGTTGCGCCAGACTGGCGACGCGCATATATAGACTAATACGTAAAATAATGATACTGGACTGTTTTTGTGCGTGTTGGACTGTTTTTGGATGGGTGAAATATAACAGTTCGTGTCACCGACACGCTGTAGTAGCAGTGAGTGAAGTTAATTTAAACACGTGAAAAAATTAATTCGTGTATACTGTGCGTCGTTTAAATTGTGTTTTCGATAATCATTGTTTTAAATGTAGTTGTTGTTTAGATTTATACATAAACTATGTATATGAAAATGTACATAATTAATGCTTAGAGTTCCAAAAGATGTGATAACCAGACTAATGTTAATAATTAAAATGTAGTAATTATGATTTTTTTATTAATTCAGACTGTAATTAATTTAAAATTTCAAAAAAGAACACAGTTAGTTCAAAGCTTTAAGCTTTCACTTCTGTCGGCAGTCCCCATGACTATATTATTAGGTGATATGTATGAGTTTGTAATTTTCATAAGCAAATTATAAAAACAAAATACATGTCAGCACTCAGTTGTCACTTCCACGCTCCACATTTAAAACAACAAATTTGTATACCTATATAAAAACAAGAAAAATATTGTTAACGAATTTAATAATTGATTCCGCTATTAATATGTACAGAGTATTTTTTTGCCACTGATTTGAATATTATATTCTTGATTTTTTTACGGCCTGGATAGGCAGACGAGCAGACGGGCTACCTGATGGTAAGTAGACATAGACTTCTGCAATGCCTGGACACAGCAAAGCTGCTGCCTACCGTTGATTAAATATAGTAGGTATATTTTTCTTATGTCACCCTATTGAAGTATTTAGTGCCCAGCCTTTAGCCTGCATATTTAGCGCTGTAAATACTTCGACAGGTTGACCATGAATACAATACCAATAAAAAAATATAAAAAAAGTACTTAGATAAAAACACCGATTATTCATTACAATAATACTTTATAACAACAACAACAGAAAAAAACAACGACACATGTAACGATAATAAAATATCAGCTGAGGCTCGCCCGGTTCAATAACCCACACATCGCACCGAGTAGTTGACTGCCTCGGTGGTGCAGTTGCAATTGCACATGTTACGACTGCTGTGCTGAGGTCTCGGGTTCGATCCCCGGGTTGGGTAAAGTTATATTGGGTTTTTCTATCTAGAAATTCTCAGTATCAGCCCGAAGCCTGGAATCTGTTCCCCGTATGGCGATAGGCTCGCCCTCTATCACATTATGGGGATATTATAATTTAAATTAATTTTACTAACTTTATCTTATTTATGTTACTTAGTTTGTTTAAAGCACTACCTATCAATACACATACCAAAACATATAAATAGTTTTTGTATTAAAAATGTGGATTACCTTTACCTATAGGGATGGCCTTCTTTAAATTGGGTTAAGATCCGATAAAGTAACAAAATAAAACAGATTACAATACACGCACATACATTATCATCTAAGAGATTAAATTTAATAACTGTCTAGGTACTTATCTGCTATCAATTGACCATGGACTTTGAGCACCGTATGGAACTCCTAGAAAAAAAACAGTTCATTAATCACAATTAGTTTGATATTGTGTTATTAGAATGCTGTGTACAGTAGTAAATGGATGCCAGATTTATATCATGTCTGTTATGAATGTAACTATATGTAAAATTCAATCTGTTGTCTGTATCTGTACCAATAAATAAATAAATATTGATAAACAGTTACAAATACCCTTAGTAAAATTAGTTGTTCGTAAGAGTAAATTAACTTATCTTATTATTGGTTTATGATTTAAATAAATAGCTAATTTCCGAAGGTTTTTGTTTGTTATTTTATTCGTACTACCATAATTTTTGACTGCCTCGGTGGCTCAGTTGTAATTGCGCATGGATTACGACTGCTGTGCTGAGGTCTCAGGTTCGATCCCTGGGTCGGGTAAAGTGATATTGGGTTTTGCTATCTAGAATTTATCAATATTAGTCCGGAGTCTGGAACCTGTGCCCCGGTATGGCGATAGGCTCACCCCTATCACATTATGGGACCGAAATTCGGCGATAAGTGGGTGTACTGGTCATACCTCTACCTACTCCTTCGAAGATTACAGGCGTGATTGTGTATGTATGTATGTACTACCATATAATCAATACAGTAAAAAAACACTTCTTAGAGAAATATAAAATTAAGATATTCCCGATATTATCAATTACTTAACTATTTTTAATAACCTTTCCATATTTTACATACAACGTTATATATGTACTGGTACTCCAAGGTGAGAAGTTTAATCTAGAATAATGAAAGCTCGTAAAGATTTTATGTATTTTGATTGTTTATGGGCGCGCCGTGCCGTTCCGCTTTGCCATTTGTGGCCTTATTAATATTTAACTTGCAGGTGGTGGGGAGGGGGGACGGGTACTTTAACACTGCACTTTAACCAATGGACACTTCAATGTTATAATACCATTATTATTTGAGTACCTCTCCGTACAATGAACTGGTGAGAAGGTATTTGAATTGTAATGGATAGCGACCACCGGCACACATTATGGTGAGAAACCCGCCATTATTATATAATAATACAAATAATACTAGCCCTGTATTAAACATTGTCCCACTGCTGGGCACGGGCCTCCTCTACTAATGAGAGGGGTTAGGCCTTAGTCCACCACGCTGGCCTAATGCGGGTTGGCAGACTTCTCATACCTTCGAAAAATTCTCAGATATGCAGGTTTCCTCACGATGTTTTCCTTCACCGTTAAAGCAAGCGATAATTAACATTTTAATACACACATAACTTTTAGAAAAGTCAGAGGTGTATGCCACTTGGGTTTCGAACCTACGACTTTCGTCTTGACAGTCCGTACCGCAACCAACTAGGCTCCCGATTATTATTTTTCCAATTTATGTAGAAATCCATACTAATACAATAAATGCGAAAGTAACTCTGTTTGTTTGTTTGTTTGTTACCTCTTCACGTCTAAACGGCTGAACGGATTGTAATGAAATTTGCTAAGGGAATAGATTATATCCTGCAGAAGGACATAGGCTATATTTTTTCTCAAAAAACAACCTTGAAAGGGGTCAAATTGGAGGTCAAAATTTGTATGGGAAATCCATAATTCTTCGACTTAGGGGTCTGTAAATTCATATTTAGGCTTTTGGTAGGAAATAAAGAAATACGGTTTTCACATTTTTACACGAAGTGAGAGAGTGAGAGAGTGAGAGAGTGAGAGAGTGAGAGAGTGAGAGAGTGAGAGAGTGAGAGAGTGAGAGAGTGAGAGAGTGAGAGAGTGAGAGAGTGAGAGAGTGAGAGAGTGAGAGAGTGAGAGAGTGAGAGAGTGAGAGAGTGAGAGAGTGAGAGAGTGAGAGAGTGAGAGAGTGAGAGAGTGAGAGAGTGAGAGAGTGAGAGAGTGAGAGAGTGAGAGAGTGAGAGAGTGAGAGAGTGAGAGAGTGAGAGAGTGAGAGAGTGAGAGAGTGAGAGAGTGAGAGAGTGAGAGAGTGAGAGAGTGAGAGAGTGAGAGAGTGAGAGAGTGAGAGAGTGAGAGAGTGAGAGAGTGAGAGAGTGAGAGAGTGAGAGAGTGAGAGAGTGAGAGAGTGAGAGAGTGAGAGAGTGAGAGAGTGAGAGAGTGAGAGAGTGAGAGAGTGAGAGAGTGAGAGAGTGAGAGAGTGAGAGAGTGAGAGAGTGAGAGAGTGAGAGAGTGAGAGAGTGAGAGAGTGAGAGAGTGAGAGAGTGAGAGAGTGAGAGAGTGAGAGAGTGAGAGAGTGAGAGAGTGAGAGAGTGAGAGAGTGAGACAGTGAGACAGTGAGACAGTGAGACAGTGAGAGAGTGAGAGAGTGAGAGAGTGAGAGAGTGAGAGAGTGAGAGAGTGAGAGAGTGAGAGAGTGAGAGAGTGAGAGAGTGAGAGAGTGAGAGAGTGAGAGAGTGAGAGAGTGAGAGAGTGAGAGAGTGAGAGAGTGAGAGAGTGAGAGAGTGAGAGAGTGAGAGAGTGAGAGAGTGAGAGAGTGAGAGAGTGAGAGAGTGAGAGAGTGAGAGAGTGAGAGAGTGAGAGAGTGAGAGAGTGAGAGAGTGAGAGAGTGAGAGAGTGAGAGAGTGAGAGAGTGAGAGAGTGAGAGAGTGAGAGAGTGAGAGAGTGAGAGAGTGAGAGTGAGAGTGAGAGTGAGAGTGAGAGTGAGAGTGAGAGTGAGAGTGAGAGTGAGAGTGAGAGTGAGAGTGAGGGTGAGAGTGAGAGTGAGAGTGAGAGTGAGAGTGAGAGTGAGAGTGAGAGTGAGAGTGAGAGTGAGAGTGAGAGTGAGAGTGAGAGTGAGAGTGAGAGTGAGAGTGAGAGTGAGAGTGAGAGTGAGAGTGAGAGTGAGAGTGAGAGTGAGAGTGAGAGAGTGAGAGTGAGAGAGTGAGAGAGTGAGAGAGTGAGAGAGTGAGAGAGTGAGAGAGTGAGAGAGTGAGAGAGTGAGAGAGTGAGAGTGAGAGTGAGAGTGAGAGTGAGAGTGAGAGTGAGAGTGAGAGTGAGAGTGAGAGTGAGAGTGAGAGTGAGAGTGAGAGTGAGAGTGAGAGTGAGAGTGAGAGTGAGAGTGAGAGTGAGGGTGAGAGTGAGAGTGAGAGTGAGAGTGAGAGTGAGAGTGAGAGTGAGAGTGAGAGTGAGAGTGAGAGTGAGAGTGAGAGTGAGAGTGAGAGTGAGAGTGAGAGTGAGAGTGAGAGTGAGAGTGAGAGTGAGAGTGAGAGTGAGAGTGAGAGTGAGAGTGAGAGTGAGAGTGAGAGTGAGAGTGAGAGTGAGAGTGAGAGTGAGAGTGAGAGTGAGAGTGAGAGTGAGAGTGAGAGTGAGAGTGAGAGTGAGAGTGAGAGTGAGAGTGAGAGTGAGAGTGAGAGTCCGTCAGTCCGTCAGTCCGTCAGTCCGTCAGTCCGTCAGTCCGTCAGTCCGTCAGTCCGTCAGTCCGTCAGTCCGTCAGTCCGTCAGTCCGTCAGTCCGTCAGTCCGTCAGTCCGTCAGTCCGTCAGTCCGTCAGTCCGTCAGTCCGTCAGTCCGTCAGTCCGTCAGTCCGTCAGTCCGTCAGTCCGTCAGTCCGTCAGTCCGTCAGTCCGTCAGTCCGTCAGTCCGTCAGTCCGTCAGTCCGTCAGTCCGTCAGTCCGTCAGTCCGTCAGTCCGTCAGTCCGTCAGTCCGTCAGTCCGTCAGTCCGTCAGTCCGTCAGTCCGTCAGTCCGTCAGTCCGTCAGTACGTCAGTCCGTCAGTCCGTCCGTTTGTTTGTTTGTTACCTTTTCACGACTAAACGGCTGACCGGATTGTGATGTAATTTGGCAAGGAGATAGATTATATCCTGTAGAAGGACATAGGCTATCTTTTTTCTCAAAACACAACTTAGAAAGGGGGGAAATAAGAGTTAAATATTTGTATGAGAAATCTATCATTCCTCAAGTTAGGGATCTGAAAATTCATATTAAGGCTTTTGGTAGGAAATACAGAAATACGTGTTTCAACGTTCTTGAAAAATCATCCCTGAAAGGGGCAAAGTGAGGATAAACTTATGAGGTATTCTTTAGATGCAATCTCAAGATTCAGGCACAACAACTGAGAGGCTGGACAATCGCTACAGGTGCCTCAGTGCAGAGGACAACTCCTTGGATTGTATACTTCTGCTCCCGAAAATAACCTCCACGCGGGCGGAGCCGCGAGCAACAGCTAGTTACATTATAAAAAAAAGGTAAATTTCTCCTATGCGAGAGTCCGTTTGAGTTAGTATTATCGGATTTCTCTATTTCTGCCAAAAGCACTGTTATGGTCCAGGTTTCAAAGAAATTAAAATCAGCGATGTTGTTGGGTAATATGCGACATAACATCTTATACCTCGGGTTAATATGTTCAGTACCTTGTAAGACAATGTATTATTGCCGCTTCTTATAGACAGGTGCGTATCAGCGACCTAGCTATCAAGCACGAACAACTTACGAATAAATATGCATATTGAGGTCATATTTTGCTTAAATTTTCAACTTTCTTAGGGTTTTTCTTTCCTTGTTCTCGCTATGGTTGTTCGTCAAGTTATTCAGGTAAATAAACATACTATAAGCCCAGATACATGAAACAGGTGTCGCCGTAGGCCAGAAGCATCAGCTGTCATACAATAATACCACGGATTATGTATCCACACGTAACACAACCGGCTACCCCAGATGTTAATACACTTTTATTATCTTGACATAAAACGTTTCTTTTGTTTTGTCTGTGAATTAAATACGACACAATACTAAAATATAAGACTGCCTCGTTGGCGAAGTTGTATGTGAGTGCGCATGCGATGCGACTGCGCTGAGGTTTCGGGTTCGATCCCGGGTCGGGTAAATTGATATTGCGTTTTTTATTTAGAACTCAGTATCACGTCGGGAATCTAAGGCCGTCAATAATGCATTGAAGATGATGAGTATTACAGTTTTGGTTAATAACATTATTATTATATAATTAAAATTTATTCAGCCGCTTTTTCTATGGGGGTGCGGGCTCTAAACCAAAACTCAATGTATCCACATAAGTCGATGTACCTAGATGAACATTTGATGTTTGGCTCTTAGAAGCAATTTCAACTGTTGTACTATTGGTATTTGGCTCATTTGAATAATGAGATTTCCGAATACTGGCCTAAGGGTACCAACGCACTATGCGGATAGACGGAATGCGGTCAACCGTCCGGCTAACAGCAGGATGCGGTTGTGATTGCGGTTAACCGGGTGGCGGGTAGCCGTAACCGCAACCGGAACATGCGGTTGAGAAACCGTCGTGGTTTGCGGTTGGATGGACTCATTTCCAAGATGGACTTCGAAGAAGTCGCAGCTATATTATATTTATTTGCGTTATATAAAGTTAAGGAACAGAGAAAATTTGCAAACTCGAGGTGAGAGCAAGCATTTGAATTATTTTTCGCAGTGCTCAAAAAATATGGAGATATGTTTTTTTGGATATACTATAATGAAAATCCTTTGAAGAACTTTTGAGCATTTTAAAAACCAACATAACCAAGAAAAGAAACATTTGCCGAAATTTTTGCCGGACGGTTGCTATCCGCGTAGTGCGCAAAGCAACCGTCCGGCTAGCCGTTGGTCGGGCCGCAGTGCTCCGAGCGACCGGAGCTGTTGGACGGCAGCCGCATCGCAGTGCGAATAGAAACTTTTTTCTCGTACATATTCTTGATTACGGTTAGCCGGACAGCTGACCGCGTTCCGGCTAACCGCATAGTGCGTATGTAGCCTAAGCGATCAACTGACATTTTGCAACTAAGGTCGTGTTGTTTCAACTGTAATCTAGATATGACTACTGTTAAAGTCCTTGTTCGTCTAATATAAAGCCATGTTATTATAAGTACATCTATTGTCATACTTAACTATTGTGATTATTTGTTATAAAGATAGAGAACAATCAAGTCTTAGTATTACTGTAGCAACACAATGATCTTATACCCGTTTAACTATGAAGGAAGACTGTAACAATATTAAAATTGACTATATCAAAACGTATTTTTGGAGAGCAGTTTATACCGTATGTTCATATTTCAAACCAAATTTCTTTATTCCAGTTTTATCGTATGCCACATCGTAAATATCACGTTGATCTGCAAGAAAGTCTTGCTAAATCTGCCGACCCAATTGGTAGAAAATATGATGTGTAAAATAACATAAATACAAACTGATTCTGTGAAAAAAAAATTACAACTGGTGAAAATATCGCGTAACATAAGTACAGGATATATTCAGTCAAGTGAGAACCACTTCCTTTTTCAAGCCGGCTCATAAGAGTACCTAATAGTGAGTCACAGAACTCACAATTTATACTTAGTTTTGCAGTTAGCTTAAAATGTTAGTATAAAATATAATATATTTTTAATGTTTTATATCCTTGCCTGTGGGACTCGAATGAGACCGGGTTCAATAATGTTTTTATGTTCTCTTAAATCTCAGATAATGTCGTCGTGTTAATATATAAATCATCATTATGTCGTCAAGCTGTTTCTAGTCCATGTAGAAGCTGAATATAGTACATTTGTCGGATTTATTTCTTTTATTGTGCTAAAAGACCTCTCCTAATGATACATATCAAGACTATTTACAGTAAAGCCTTGTTATGTGGTTCCTGGATATGTGAAAAACCTGCTACTGATAATTACAATGAAGTCCCTACATTTTTGTATTGAAATACCTCTGTTACTGGGAATTTTCAAACTATTTTAATTGAGATTTAGTTTCTTGGATTTTACCTCTATAACTTTGTAGCTCAATAATCGGTATAACTAAGACATTTTATCAGGTTTACGACCGAATAGGTTACGATACGTTTGTTTACAAATATTCGAATTTATTTCATACGTGCTTTGTTTTTCGGTGCCTACTATCTAAGGTTTTGTACGATAAACAAGTGAATGAAGGTGCACAAAATGTCGAAACGAAAGTGTAATAACTTGATAAATTAAAGTTATTATTGGATCATCAGAATGCAAAGTCGCGAGACGAACTGTGTGCATAGTAAAAAATAAAAAAAAAGTCATAAGTTTTGTATTGTTTGTAAGAATAAGTTTTGTATTGTTTGTAAGAATAAAAACTATATATACACAAATATGCATTTTTCATTTCAACATTTCCATCTCTACAGACGAAAAACAGTACATTTACTCTCTTAGCGGGATCCTTAGTAAATAACAGAACTGTTTTTTTTTATCCTGGCACCAGTGTCCACACTGCAACTGTAAGCGCAGTGCGGTCTAATTAAAGTATCGAGTAGCGAGAGACGATCTATCCCCCGCTACTCAACACAATCTTGCCGGCCTGCTTCTTCACACTACGCCATGGGCAAAAGATGTAGAAACGGTCAAGAGTCCTAGTGTCAGAGTACTCAGAAGGTCGCAAAGCGGCCAAACATGGTACCCCAACTCTATACCCCCGACAAAAACCGGTTGTACACTGGCTGATCCAGGAACGCGACACACTTGCGTGTGCTACTATGGCGGGTTTACACCTGATGATACGATGGTCGCTATCCGGGCGGATATTAATATCCGACCACCAGCAAAACATCATTGTCATGTCAAACCTGCTTATTTTGGAAACTGGGTAAACGGAAAGCCTTTTGATAAAAAATCCAAGATCCCTTGAGCTCCCAGTTATACAGGTTCCAATGTAACTATAAGTTGAAGAGAAGTTAGAATTTGTTTTTTTGGGAGACTGTACATGTTATTATTATATATTATTATTTCAGTTTACATACATTAGATACATCAAGTCATTTCTAAGAAAAAAGACTTGAATAAAGGACAAACTAGCAGACTTATCTTGTTCTGTTTAGTCTAGAAGGAGAACAAGGTGATCCTATAAAGGCGCCGATTCTCCATTATGAGATATAGAACCCTTAAAATTAGAACAGAGGACAAAGATTCATGTACGATAGAATTTATCTGTGAATGACAACATTATCGTACAAATAAATAATGTACTACGACATATTTTAATCGTAACAATTTTCGGTTTATGTAGATAAGTTCATTCTAAATTATCGATAAGAAAACATATTATTTGTTCAATAGTAAAATACATATAGCAAGTATTGAACGTGTTATTGTTTATATTATACCTATATAAAATTAACTGAACTATTTGAATTTGTTTAATTTGTGATAAACATGAGAGTATCGTAGTCAGCTATGATAACTAACACATTATAGTTCAAATATTAAATAGAAGAGTGTTGTGTTGTGACGGTGATGTTTGGTTGGTCGACAAATGTCCGGAATTTATCTCATGTGAAAGGTTAGTTAGATAGTTTACAATATGTCAGCCGTATCTTGTGCAGTCGCAGTTCAAATTTGTCATTGATAAGTCCTAATCGAGGGTAGATCTTTTGTCTGCGTTAGAAAATATCTGGCTAGCCCGAGCTATTCCTCGAATAATTTTGTTTGTTTCGCTACGAATAAAATTAATACAGTGCATTTGGATAAATATTTTATGTGAAGTATTGTATGGGTTAAAGGTTACCTACGTTGTGTGAGAAGTTATGTTGTAATACTGTAAATTGATGCAGGTAAGTAGTCTTATATGCATCTAAAGGCCAACTTTTGAAACAGGTATTAAACTTCACAGTGCAATTTGTGTTATAAGTACCCATATAACATTAATACTGTCAGGTTCTAAGTAATATTGTCATTTAATATATAAATATGGTAAAAGTTTCTATAATACCATTTTAGTCATGTTTAGATTGTAAAAGAAATATAACTTTACAGTCATCTCGGTGTATGTTGTCTAAACTTTTTTATTAATCATATGTACAAATTGTATAGTGCGCGTTTAATGTTGTAAGCGAAGTGTAATATTAGTATAAGATAATAAATCCTCAATTAAGGGCAAAACACTGTAAAGTTTAATTATCTGTATGAAAGTAAAATGATATATTATTAAAAAATACTTTGATATTAACAATAGTTATTCATGTGTAACAACAATGTTTAAAATCGTATAATTATTATTAAAAAAATAAGTTGTCCTTGCTGCGCATCGGGTCAACGGCTTTATTTACAAAAAAGGTTTGACTTCAACCTTCGAATACTTTAATTATATTAAAAACATACATAAATTAATAACGTGGGTTTATTGTAAAGTGCAACAAGGAGTAGTGGTGTTGTGTGAAGAATATATATATTTTTTATAATAAACACTGGTATGTGTTATAGAAATTTGACATATTGTCCCAGTTCCAGTTGGATGGAAAGTTGAGTAAGTTTAACAATAATAATTATATCAATTAGAGGTGAATTAAATCAATTCTCTAGAACAGTATTTCTCAAAGTATGGGCGTTGGCCTGGTGTGTGGGTGTGTGTGGGTCAGGAGCAAAAATTGGGTGGGTCCTAAAAATTGGACGATACATCGACAAACCGAAAAACAGCACTCTGTATAAAAAAATTGATAGGAACCGAATGTTTGTTTACTGCATAATCAAGTCCCTCTTAATTCATGAAAACCAAGAGCTGAGTCCTGAATATGAAAGATTTTGTTAGGTGGGTGGCGGTCCCCGTCAACTTTGGGAACCACTGCTCTAGAAGTACATTCGAAACACGTCTGGGCACGCCCCTTTATTGCGGCAGTGCGTCATGTCGCTTGAAGAAAGTTTCTTGAGGCCGACGACCGGGGTATGCCAGGTCTGATGTCTGCCGACGCCTTCTGCGCTGCATGGAGGACTCCTCCTTCTCCACCCTGTAGGTGCCCGTTGACCTTGACTCCCAGAGTTGGGTTTACGTGTGCCTTTGCAGGTCACACGACGGGGACAATGAGACAACTCCGCTATTTAATTACATTACATTTAATTATTTATTTCTGCATTTCTTCTTCATCGTCGTCATCGCTTAGGTAGCTAGTGAAAGACTGGTAGGTGAGCTAGACTAGGGATTACACTCCTCCCTTCCAAATCCGTCCAGTTTCCTTTTGACTTCTCCCATCCCTTCTCCTGATCATCATCTCCCGTCACTTCCTTTACCGAAGACCACGATTCCCCTCCTTTAATTGTGTGGTCTTCCTCTTTTCTCCTTTTCCGGTCCTGATTCAACGGGTGATCTTCTAGTATTTGTTTGTATGACATCATTGGGGGGGAGGCAATTGACCGGCATGGCAGGCGTAGTGGGAAGAAGCTACACAGTAGGCGGGATGATTGGGAGATTGTCTCTCGCTACTTTACTATCTCACTGGACGGCACTATGCTTGCTCAGGTGCAGTGTGATCACTTTCCCATACCAGTATAAAAAATATTCTATTTTTATCTATTCATTTACTCATTGTAAATGAACTTTGTGATTAAAATAAAAAAAATATATAGTTAGGTTTTTAATAAAAACAGTACATTCAGTAAGTTCATTCATTTTTCAGTAGGTTCGTTCATTCAGTAACAGTAAATTCAAAAAAGTATAACTAATTTATAGTTAAAATGTTTTCGAAATTTATTGTATTGTTATTTCCAGTTAACATTGATTTATGTGAAAAAATATAATTTAATGTTTGAATATTTTGTTATTATATATTGTGTTTGTATAATTTTAAAAGAAATAATTAATTAAATTCAAGAAATATTTATTATATTACGGCGCTGGTGCTGACCGCTCTGTTAATTACGGTCGACACCTCGGATCGTGTCGGAGAGTACGCAGAACATGCAACACAACATTTGTTTTCAGTTTTATGGATAAATAAGTTATAAGAGAGCATTCACTTAGTAGATTAAATTATCAAAAAATAAATTATCTTTATTAAGTTCATGACATGCTATTTATGAAATAAAAAAAAGATACAGAAAATTGAATTTTATTTAACGTTTTTTACTTTATCAAAGTACAAGATAAAACAGTACTAAAACATATTAAATAAATAAATAACACCCAACAGTCACACACATAGCCCCGACTACACGCTAAGTTGCGAGTCTTGTGTTGTGGGTATCAGGGACTACGAGAGACTTTCGGTCTCACAACACTCAGACCCCGGACACAAATATCTGTCTGTCACACAAGCATTTGTCCTGGTGTGGGAATCGAACCCACGGCCTCTCGTTGATCTCTCGTCACAGCCGGCTATTCGCCAACTGCGCCACGGAGGCTGTCAAATTGTAGGTACTTACTGCTAACTCGTAGATCAATGAAGTTTCTAATAATAAAAACTTTCATGTTATATGTTTAATTTCATTGTTGTATCTAATGCGATACATTAATAATTATTCAGCAACACATTAAGTCCTGACCTCACACTAGGTCAAACCTGTATCATGAGCATCGAGAACTACGACGGACTACGGTCCCATTACACCCAGACCCGAAACAAATAATGGTTTCGATGTGGGAATTGAACTCACAGCACACGAGTGCGTCTCGCAGCCAGTGTATTACACTCTCACTGTATTACATAGCCTATCGATTTTATATGTATATAATATAATAATAATACTAGCCCTGTATTAAACCTTGTCCCACTGCTGGGCACGGGTCCCCTCTACTAATAAGAGGGATTTGGCTTAGTCCACCACGCTGGCCTAATACGGGTTGGTAAACTTCACATACCTTCGAAATTCTTATGAGAATTCTCAGGTATGCAGGTTTCCTCACGATTTTTACCTTCACCGTTAAAGCAACGATAATTAACATGTAATACATAGGTAACTATAAAAAAAGTCAAAGGTGTATGCCATTTGGGTTTCGAACATACGACTTTCGTCTTGACATACCGCAGTCGGCACCACAACCAACCAGGCTATCGCTGCTGATTATTATATGTATAACTTGTTTAATTTTCAGAAAAACCACTATGTCATCAACAAACAGCTTGCGATATCGCTCTAAAGAGAACTACAATGGCAAAGCTAAAAATGAAGATGCAGTACACATTGAAAAACATATGGACCCGGAGTTCACAACCCGAGAGTCTCCCTTAACAGTGCTCATAAACAACTCCTTGCACATAAGGGCTGTGTACCACATATTTGTAGTCATACTGCTAATGCTGTTTTTCGATACAATCATTTACGACCTTGTTGAAAGAGGAAAGTTAGTATTTGTGCTTAATTGGTTTCCCTTTACCTACGTTTATTGTACACAATATGAGTATATGACTGACTGCCTCGGTGGCGCAGTTGTATTTGCGCATGCGTTACGACTGCCGCTGTGCTGAGGTCTCGGGTTCGATCCCCGGGTCGGGTAAAGTGATGTTGGGTTTTTCTATCTAGAAATTCTCAGTATTAGCCCGGAGTCTGGAATCTGTGCCCGGTATGGCGATAGGCTCGCCCCCTATCACATTATGGAACTGAAATTCGGCGAAAAGTCGGTGTACTGGTTACACCTCTGCTCACCTCTGATTACAGGCGTGAGTGTATATGTATGTATGTAATATGAGTATATCACCTTATTAGTTAAAATGTGTTTTGAAGAATTTTGACTATTTGATATTTTTCATTGGTAAGGTGTTTTTGATTAGATTTTTAACACAAATACACTAATGGCCCGCCTCCTGATTCAGTGTCACTGTCACCCATGCACAATTCGACGGTTGGCGGTCTATTTGATGTTAGCTTTGAGTTTTGGATACCCACTCTAAAGATATAGGCGATTTTTTTGCGATATTGAGTTATATACTTATTCGGAGTCAAATTTTTCTGCATCTTTTGAGCCTAGTTTCAATTATTTTGTGCACTTTTTTGGCGGTAAAACAGGGCCCAATTATTTTCACCGCATATTTATTTTAGAAAATAATGCTCATAAATGCATTTAAATAAGTCATAAAGATACAGTACGTGCTTTCACAAGTAATATATTAATTCTGCTAAAATCCACGCAGTAGTTTTTTTCACAAAAAGACTAAACTTTCTCGTTCTTCTAAATTAGCCCGTCAACCGTCGACATTATCAACAGGATCCATTGATATAGGTATAGAAGACAGGATCACAGCCAAGCCATTAGATAGTAGGGTTATCCTAGAGGAGTACAACGACACTGTTAACTAAATTTAAACTTTGTAAACTAAGACATTTTAATGAACAAACAAACAACGGTCCATAAAGAATTAAAAATATTGAATTTTACTATCAATCATTCAAAGTACAATCATGATCGTGTGCCGATATATCCTGAGTGCAATGTACCAACTAGCGATACCAGGAAAATATAAATACATTGATATATATCTGTCGCTGATATATTTTGATATATATTGCTTATTAGCGTTGTACCAAATCATATTAAAAGCAATATTTTTTCTACACACAAACACAAATATCTGTCTGTCTGTGTCTAAAACTCAAACTTTAAAAAGTAGAACTATCCCTAGGAGTAGCTTATATAATAAACAGTAATATTATTTTAATTCCTGCATGAAATCAGAGAATAGTAATCTATTGTTTTTTTATTTTCGTAGAAATTACTCATATCGGTATTATTTTTCACTGTACCAGCTGCATGTATGTGGAGAAATATCGAAGTATATATATGTATATTAATATTACTCTCACTCTCGCTTATAATGTCTTAACTCTGTCATAATTTTAAATATTGATGTGATAAAACATTAACATTAATTACTTATTTGAATTATATAGTAAATACGGGTATGGCTACAAAATTTCATCACCATTGCGTCTACCTAAAACCTAAGACCCCGCACCAATATTATATATTTCAGCAGAACCAATATTGTTGGTTTCCACTTTGATGGCTGTGTAAGTTTTAAAGGTATTTGGGAAACCTCAAGGTTTCAAACCACTTTGAACAACCAGAAACTTCAGCACGGGTGGGTTTCAATCAATATCGAATCTCTGCTAACGTAACAAAAGCTGAATTTGGTGTTAAGACGAATACAAGCTAACGCAATGTCTGTAGTTTTGTCGTCTTTTCTACTAACGCTATTTAGCTTTTGCTCGAGACACTGTTTACGTGAATAGGTTTATGGGTATCTTAAGAGCCTGTGCCTTACACAAGAGACAAGTAAAAACTATACATACTATCTATATGTTTAGCCTAAATTTGTCTATATATATTACTGAAAGCCACATGTGCGGAGGTCTCGGGTTCGATCCCCGGGTCGGGTAAAGTGATATTGGGTTTTTCTCTCTAGAAATTCTCAGTATTAGCCCGGAGTCTGGTATTGTGCCCGTCGATAGGCTCGCCCCCTATCACATTATGGAACCGAAATTCGGCGAAAAGTGGGTGTACTGGTTACACCTCTGCCTACCCCTTAGGGGATTGCAGGCGTTAGTGTATATGTATGTATGTATGAAAGCCACATATAATTTGGTTGCCACATATATTAGATGCAACATAAGATGTATACTTATCATCCCATATCATTTATTACATTACCACCAGTTCGTAACACAGTTTCACAATAGAAGAACAAAAAAAATTTCATACGACATATATAAATGAATAATGTATACCTAAATATTTGATGTCGTGTGATCAACAAATTGTAATAAAATAAAATATAATCTAATTATTTTAGGATAAATGTCGGACTAAGTGTAATTGTCAATGGCTTTGGCGACATACGTCGAGGGGTCATGCTATGGCTCTTCGAATTTTCGATGGCACTTCTATTTTATCCTTCTATAAAATTGTATGCGGCAGTCGGAAAACATATCAACAAATACCCAGGTAAATACAAATGATACTTTTTTCGATAAAATATATAAAAGTAACTTAGGTAATGTATATTTTTTTTTTGGTATAATTTTATATAATAAAATTAATAGAAACATATAAAGAACTATATAATTAGTATTCAATTTTCACATAAAAAAATAAATAATATCTTAAAGTTAGGTATTGTTTCTTGTTTAATAAACAAACAAAAATATCAACGAGCAGTCAACTTCCGTTAACGTATTAAAAGGGGTCAACTATTGAACTTGTTATGTATTATCACGAGGACTGAGCACATGAAAGTAAATAAACGTTACCTAATTGTGTTAATGACGCTCCACTGAAGCGTACAACGTAAGTAACGTAGACAACAAACTTGACTTAGTCGGAGCCTAGCCAAAACTTATCTCCGCGAGACACACTATATGCAATTTCTATCTTTAGTTTCTTATTTTATAACATTTATGGAAAATTATATATAGTTCGCGACAGGTCGACATGGCAATCGGGGTATGAGGTGAGGCGCGGAGGAGGGGTCACCCCGCACACCCGCACATCGCCCGCGCCGTCTTAGTCGTAGCGCTGCACGACGCGCGAGTTCGCATCGACCGCGTTTATCGATATCGATCTCGCTCACATTGTTCTTTGTCGTTGTGTATTAAAATGACTTCGGTCGCTTCCTCGTCACGTGTTAAAACAAAAAACCAATAATTAATTCTTAAGCACGAGAACTAATCTGAAAAGTATTAGAAAATTGTGACATTAAACGGAAAGACGATTATTATAATTACCCTGTCAGTCCGACATTGGATATGTCTGCGTTTTACACCGGCTTTTTAAAACTTTGCCCAGAATACAATCTGAATCGAAATTAGCTGGACCCAATAAACAATTAAAATCATCCATAATTGATACTGATTGTGATGAATAAAATATGTTGCTTATAATAAACCTTATTTAATTAATTTTAGACTTATTTTCTTGCATTGCAAAAAAATAAATATCGACATAAACTACCTGCTACATTTTGCCACATCACTTGAAAATTGCCATGTCGAGCTGTCGCATACTATACTTGGATAAAATGTACATGTTTTGGTCAGTTGAAGCATTCTCAAGAGTAACCATCACCGTAAACTAAACAATCCGTCAGTTACCCATTTAGTAATCAACTTGTTGGCAATTGTTTATAATTTTTAATATAGTAAATTAAATATTAAAACATAATGAATTCAAACATATATTATTGCGGCATTTACTATTAACATTCGTGATTGACATTAAAGCCACAACTCGAAGGTGTAGTTTCAGAGTACTCAGAAGGCCGCAAAACGGCCTGCGGGTCTATACCCGCGACAAAAACCGGATGTACACTGACTGATCCCGCAACGCGAGACACTTGTGTGTGCCGCTATGGCGGGTTTTACACCCTGTGTACGGTAGTCGCTATCCGGGCGGATACAAATATCCTTACACCAGAAGATACTTATGATTTTTCATTGATATTTTAAACTACAACAATTACGCATCTACCAGACTTAACTTGATGGAATAGAAAGTGTAGTCCAAAGACTGTTCAAGTGAGTCAGTACGACCATGGAAGGGTTTTACAAACTACTCAAGACTTGTAAGCTTATATAAAACTACTTCAAGTAGACGTAGCCGCGTGCATAAGGTAGTATTTTATAAAACAAAGGACCTTATTGAACAAATAAAACGTTAAAATTAGAACTTTTGAAACAATGATTACTTATAAAAGATTTATATAATGTTAACAAAGTTTTAATTAGACATCTGGTTCTATATAGCCCGCCTTTAAAGTGAGCAAATGATTTGAAAATTATTTCTAACTTAAACTTTAGCCTATATATTTAAAATTTAATTACTTAAATAATTTTTAAGTGTCTCGCAATAATGATATCGTTGATTAAATTTCCAGGAGCGCGACAAGGGTTTGCAATATTGGGCATAAGTGGCTTAGTGCTGTTAGAAGGAGCTTTAATTGGAGTGCCAATATGGAATTTAAGCCAAACACATTTAGCACTGGCTTCGTCTGCAGCAGTTACCTGCGAAATGGTAAGTGATGATTTTATGTTACACTAGTATACATATATG
This sequence comes from Laothoe populi, assembly GCA_905220505.1. Classification (NCBI taxonomy): domain Eukaryota; kingdom Metazoa; phylum Arthropoda; class Insecta; order Lepidoptera; family Sphingidae; genus Laothoe; species Laothoe populi. The sequence continues at coordinate 10,084,981 of HG992152.1, forward strand.
CTTTTAGGTGGAAATGTTTAAAATTTGATGAAAAAATCAAATTTTGTATAAATTACATAAAATTACCGAAAAATCAAAAAGTTCCTTCAAGGGTGTGCCTTTATTATGTTACATGTTGCATAATACAGTATGCATCAATATGCACAGCAGTGAGCAGTGATTTATCCAAGCTATTACGTTGAAACTTCGAGGCGCAGAACAAACTACGTGCTACACAAAGATCATCTAACTTTCTCACTACTACCTATTTATGTACCTTAACTCCACACGAAAGTAATTTGTAACAATAACTTGATACGTAACTTTTATTATTAGCTATAAAAACTCGGAGAAACAATCTACAGTTATTATCAATGAAACATAATAAATTAGTCTCTTAATGTGATATATCGATTACCAACTGTATTGTCTTGATCAAAGCTTTTAAGCCTTTGCAACTAAAGTAATCAACGTTGATTTTATTTATACTAGCTTTTACCCGCAGCTCCGCATGGGTGATTAAGTTATTGGTACCCTAAGATGTGCCCTACACAATAAATAAGTATAGACAATTTTTCAATAACCTTCGAAGGGGCGCGTACTACAAATAATATGTGGGTTTACTCTTCTATATACCCAGCTCCCGTAATCGCAGCGAAGATGATTGTATATGTTTGTTATAGGCTTTTAAATGCAAAAGTTTCAACAAAATTGTACCGAGTAGTTTTGCATGATGCTCGTACGAACAGACAGACAACAGTTTTATATTATAGACTCGCAAGCAATTACATAGGGTAAAAAATATGATACTAAATTAAGTTTTATCGACTTAATTGTTGTGCCTAGTCGCATTTATACGGAAATTACACAATTTCATAGATTATTTTTTTCCTGGCACGGCAAAGTGACAGCACTGCACCCGATGGTAAGCGCAGCGCGGTCCAATTAGAGTATCGAGTAGCAAGAGACGATCCACCCCCCGCTACTCAACACAATCATGCCGGCATGCTTCTTCACACTACGCCATGGGCAAGAAGGTGAAGAAGCGGTCGAGGGCCTAGTGTCAGAGTACTTAGAAGGCCGCGTAACGGCCAACAACGTACCCCAACTCAAGACCCCCGACAAAAACCGGATGTACACTGGATGATCCCGGAACCCGGGTTTTTCACCCTTTGTACGGTGGTCGCTATCCGGGCGGATATGAATATCCTACCACCAGCAAAAAAATATAAACAGACGCGTAAATATCGACGCGGCCCTTAGGAAAATATTTTATAAGTCACATCATTCAATAGATTAATATAATAAAAGTAACTGCGATTATGTAGTTAACTTTATGTTCTTTTCATCCTTGTTTATAAGCGATATACATTATCACTTATAACGATATCTCGAAAAATACAAATGCAGGTAAATTCCACAGAAGCTTTAGAAGATTTTATTAAAAATCTATATAGCTGGTCGTCAGGATTTACTAATTTTCGTAATTAACTAAAAAAGAAAAACAAATTCTTTAATCACTATATACTATAGTATAACTTGCATATGTAAAGCAAGCGGGAAATAACGAAAAATAAAAAAAGCTTTTTAATTCATAAAAAGTACACCGACTTCAATAAAAACAAATTTATGCGTCCCTATTAAATTTGAGGGTTGCCCTCGATTTTTCTGAGATCCCATCACCAGATCCTGACTTGGTGCCAACGGGACCACCTGGGAATTATAGGTACCCTTTTAAACAAAAGAAGAATTTCTCGAATCGGTCCAGGCGTCTTCGAGTAATCGGGTAACATAGTAAAAAAAAAGATTCCGACGAATTGTTAACCTCCTTATTTTTTTTGAAGACTATTTTATAGTGGCGCATAATTTGTTTATATTGAAGTCGGTGTACTTTTATGAATTAAAAAACTTTTTCAGTTAACTACTTCTTACAGAGTTGTTTTTTGCTTTAATATTATTTTCTTATACAACATTACTCAATTATACAATTTATTCAAAGAGCCCAAATGCCAAAGGAATGCCCATAGTAAAACAGAAATAATATCTCTAAACAACTCGTGCTGACTTCTGGGTTACCAAGTTATCTTTATATTAGTAAAAGTAACCAAAGGTTATCAAACAGTATGTCGTTTTTCTCAAACACGTATCACATAAAGCTTATAAAGACGTGGGGCATCAAATATTATTCCCTTTATGTTGAACCGGAGTATAATGTCCCGAAATTTATGGACACGTTACTGAAATGAATGCACTAAAAATGTTTTTAAAGTATTAGGCGTAGGTAGAAGCAGAAAGGGTACAACAGCTTTGAAAGTAAAATATTACATAAATCACCTGAGTGAGACCCCTGTCAGAGCGGGTTGCTGGCGCCAGTAAATAACAGGGCGGCGGCTGCTTATACTTACCGAGCTCAGTACGCATACTATTGTAATCAATTCCAATCTCGAACTCGATACAGTTTCAATTCCAATCTAGAAGATATTAGCACTCTAACTCACTAAATTATCGCTAGCGATATATTGTACTGTTTTCGAACCCAATTCCAATTTTAAATTGTAATAGAGTGTCAAGAGTAACCCTCCAGTTGCCGGCGGCATGATCGCTATTCACTGCCATCTGCTGTTCACTGATAATCTCTGACTTCATTGATAATTAAGCTGATACATAACTCCATTATATAGACTACTTGTGTTGTTGTCTTATATTAAATAATTAATTATTTACTGATTTGGCTTTGCTGTCTTTATCACACTAAAAACAATGTTCAGTAACAACTGCTATATCGCCTAAATGCAATTAAATGCAAAATTATAAATTACACTGCTTGTACGCAGTGATACATTGTTTTAATTGATATTCATTGCAAAGATCAGTAGGCCTACTCTTGAAATCAATTCCAATCTCGAACTCAATACAATTGCAATTCCAATCTAGACGATATTGAAACTTTAACTCATTCAACTAAATGAAACAGAATATTTACGAACTAGCAATCGTAAATACTCTATTTCATTTAGTTACTAAAAGTTCTGCCGTATTCAGTTAAATCGTGCGCCGGTGTTGCGTTCAAGAGTGCCAATTGCACAGTTTTCGAACCCAATCCCAATTTATAATTGGGATCGAGTGTCAAGAGTAACCCTCCTGTTGAATATACAACGAAGTCAGGACTATGTGAAAATTCTTAGCAATTAGTAAGCATATTTGCAAACTATTATTTATTATCGAATAAAGTATAAAATTGTTATTTTATTATTGAAAATTCAAACATATTTTCATTAAGATATCTGAAAAAGTACTACAACATACGACGTACGAAGAACGAACAACGACGACGGACGAAAGTACGACGATTAGATCATAGTAATTATAGTGTACTTTGAGAATGTTCAGACACAAACTAATACGAAGGCGATAGTTATAAATTTATAGACGAAAATATTGAACAAAAGTAACAGTTTACTGTCGTGTTTCGTATGGTAAGTGAGATATCCGGAGGCCCAGACTTCCCTAATCCCTATTCCTGTCCTTTAAGGCCGACAGCGCATACATGATACTTTCGGTATTGTGGATGTTCATGGGCGGTGGAGATCACTTAACATCAGGTAACCCACATGCTCGTTTGTAGGACTATGCAATAAAAAAAAATGTCTAAATGTCCAACAAGAGAAAATAAATACTAGATATTACATACAGAAATATTATACATATACATAATATGCTGAAACTTTCGGAAAGGACACTTTTGGTCTCACAAACATTTGTCTTGGTCTTGGATCCTACCCGCGGCATAAAGTTTCACAGCTAGCTACTCACCTACTGCGGAGGCTGAGGTAGCGAATAGGCAAAGTTGCCCGGAAAAAAATGAAAATTCGAGAAAATTTGTATATATTCTTGGCGTGGAATTTCAGTCTACAATGGTACCGACAACTGTAGGCAAAACTAGTATTAAATAAAATAAATAAATACACCCAACAGCCACACATAGTTCTGATCCCACACTAGGTAAAACCTGTATCGTGGGTATCAAGAACCACGAGGGACTACGGTCCCACTACACCCGGAACAAATATCTGTATGCCACACAAACAGTTATCTCAGTGCAGGAGTCGAACCCACGGCCTTTCGTTTCACAGCTGGCTACTTGCCCGCTGCGTCACGAAGGCTGTCAATGTATTAGAATGTATTAGATATAAATTATTTATCTCTCTTTTCCAGTTTAGATTGGCTATGAAAATCCACGCTTTTGCTATAGCTTGTGCATCTCGATGTTCTGGGAATGGTCCGCCGATACCTACATTCTCACATTATGTATACTTTCTTTTTGCACCAACACTGGTGTACAGAGATCAATATCCAAGGTATTTTTGATATTATTTATTTCTTTAGTTAGGTACTTTATTGAGTAGTAGTTTGCTTCTACATAAGTGAGTGTGTCTGAATAAGTAGGTACGTTGTTTTGTTGGCATCGGACGGACATTTGTCAGGCCTAGGCAGAATATCTGCGCCAGGCAGTACTTTACTCCCTGGCAAATGCTGAGCCTATGGCCTTTTTGGTCATACTTTGGACACAGGTGTCCCGAATTGTTATTTTTAATTAATAATAATTGTTTTTTTTTCTTGTATTACTCCTTGTGTTTTTTAATCCGTATGTTATCTAAAGTGTTGTTGTGTGACCAAATAAAATTTATTTTCTTTCTTACATAAAATTTGATAGTCCTACAGTTAAATAATAAGTATTTTAAAAGCAAGGTGTGTCAAATATCAAATATTCAGATAAATATAGAATTATATGTAGTCCAGATGCCCAGAAAGTTTGAGCTTTAAAATTTAGCTTTAGGCATGACATATTAGTGCATTACATACATACATTTATTGTCTTTATTCAGGACGAAAAAGACTAGATGGAGTGTGGTTTTCTTCCATATCCTAGAAGTGGCGGCTATTATTTTCTACAATAGTTTCTTATGGGAACGATTCATCCTACCTTACTGGTCTGATTATGGGAAGCAGAAACAGGTAAGTGCCAAGTCGCAATAAAGGTAATCATTTTAATTCATAAAATAAACCCGTTTTGGCCTCCGTTTCTTGAATGTAGGTAAGTAGTATTATAATTTATACTAGCTAAAATTCAAAACGGGTCTAAAACATATATTTTTTGTAGCGTCATTAACATTATATATAATTAAGGATATTTTATAATTATATGACTGCCTCGATGGCGCAGTTGTAATTGCACATGCGTTACTTCTGGTACGCTGAGGTCTCGGGTTCGATCCCAGAATCCCTATTAGATTATGGGGTCGTAATAAATTCGGCGAAAGGTGGGTGTACTGGTTACACCTCTGCTTACTCCTTCGGGGATTACAGGCGTGAGTGTATATGTATTTTATAATTTTAATTTTAGGTAGAAGCAGGCACAGTGGTGCGTGGGATGTTCGCATGCGTTCTTCCTGGAGTCATCTCATTTCTTTGCGGTTTTTACTGCGTGCTGCAGGCTTGGCTTAATGCTTTCGCTGAAATTCTGCGATTTGGGGACAGACTATTCTACGAGGTACAAATAGTTCTCAAGATATCCAATTTATAATATTGTTTACTGTGGTATGTAAAATGACTTTGTTTTGGGTAAATTGTATACGGAGTCAGTGTCAAATCACAAACGAGATGCCGTACCCACGGGTTCAATTCCCGCACCATGACAAATCTTTGTGGGACAGATGTTTGGGTGTTGTGAGTAGTCCCTTAGTTCTTGATACCCATGATTTGACCTACTGTGACGTCAGAACTATGTGACTGTGTGACTGTTGGGTGTATTTATTATTTTACTTACTGCATCGCAAGATACCACAGAGTAACAGTTCCTTTTTTACCCGTTTTAAATAAAAGAATTGACTATTGTCCAGTCCCACGTCCTAGAAGTGCCTTTGCTAAAAGACAATATTCATATTTAGCACCAACCCTATACAATAAATTAAATGTGAAGAGTAAGATAAAACAATACAAAAAACAACAACTAAAATACAAAATACATGAGTGGTTATTAGAATTAAATTACGAAGCTGTAGAAACCATAATAAAATAGCACACATACACGCACGCACCCACTCACATGCACACACACACACACAACACGCACACACATTCACACGCACGCTCGCACGCATATGTACTCACAAACATCCACACACACGTAAACACACACACACACACACACACACATACACACACACGTACGCACACGCACACACATACACAACGTTGTTTCATAATGTTTTATTAGTAAGACTTTTTTTTTTATTTCTATTGTCATTAAACTTAAGTAAAGCCAATCTCATAATGGGAAGTAACTGACTCCTGATATACAGCTACGCTAGTTTGGGAGTCAGGGACTATATTGAATTTGTACCACCATTTTAATGTACAATAAATAAATAAAATAAAAAAAAAACTTACTACCTAATATGCTAACGATTACAATATATACCCATTAAACAAGTGCATGCATGAAGAGATGATATAATTGCAGGACTGGTGGACATCCTCCCGTTTCTCCAACTACTACCGCTCTTGGAACCGCGTAGTTCATTTGTGGTTGCGGGATCATATCTATAAGCCATTAGCTCCTCGTACTGGACCGCTATTTTCCACATTCTTTGTGTTCATTGTAAGTATTATTATATATCAGTGTCTCGAATTGCTTGCCACTTTAATTGCAATTATATAAATAGATGTTAAATGCGAGTGTTAAGAGAAAATAAATAAATTAGGTCACCGCCTCCATAGCATCAGCGCTTGTTTGCCAGCCAGCTTGCTTAGGCTATGTCTAGAAGAGTTAATTAGACAGATAGTTCATTAAAATGTGTGGATTTTTTTAGGTTCAAAACACCTGAGTTGCCGAGAATTAGAATTTGTACCCAAAGTCACCATAGACTCCCCATCTATCACATAAAAGTTAGGTTCCCAAAAGAACTTAGGTATTATTATTTCCTAGTCGGTAAATTCGGAGGAAAAACGCTAACAGACACGAGAGTGATCATAAAAGGATTCCGTTTATACGTACGGAATTATAAACCGCTTAAGCCGTAGACAGTTTTGTGTATAGCATGTGTGGGCCGTCTAGTCCAAGGTAGTACCTACCACTATACGCATTTTTTCTCCCTTGTAAAGTAGGAATCTTTGAGTTTCCCACTGTTAGAACTTGGGCATCTAAACTTCAGAACGTATGACATCATAGGTTCATGACTAATATTTCCGAAGGAGTAGGTAAAGATGCCACGAGTGCATCTACGTTTCACCACACTTAATTTTATCTTATTTTGACAGCCTCCGTGGCGCAGTTGGCGAGTAGCCGGCTGTGAAACGAGAGGCCCCGCGCCGTGGGTTTGATTCCCACACCGGGACAAATGTTTGTGTGACAGACGGATATTTGTGCCTGGGGTCTGGGTGTTAGTCTCTCGTAGTCCCTGATACCCACAACACAAGACTCGTATCTTAGTGTGGGGTCGGGGCTATGTGTGTGACTGTTGGGTGTTATTTATTTATTTATCTCACAATATGGTAAGATCGGTGCGATATCGTCTAATCAAGAGAAATTCAAATTGGTCTTCCCCTTCCGAATAGAACAACTAAACACAGTTTGATGTGGGTATCCAACACAGGATCTTTATAGTTTTGACAGTTATGAGCACTGCAGCTTATGTATCTTACTTCCATCAAATTTAAGATGAGTCCTTAAACTTCATAATAAATAATATATGTATATATCATTGAACGCATCAACGTTTTAGGTATCAGCATTGGCGCATGAAGTGATATTAGCTCTGTCATTCGGCTTCTTCTACCCTGTTCTTATGATGGAGTTCGGAGTGTTTGGAGTGCTGATGGTGCCGCTTACATCGTCTAACGGACGAAGATTTCCTAATGCATTCAACTTATTCATGTGGCTATCTTTCTTTTTTGGTAACGGTGAGTAGATATATAGAGAGATAAAAAGATTATTTAGACAACAATGCATACACAATTAAACTTAGCTTAAATAATAATAATAGGCCAAGAGGCTCATAGGCAACGAATCCTTAGTCGAGGCAAGGCTGCAAAGCCTTGAACATCAACGTAAAGTTGCCAGTTTATCGGTTTTTTACCGGATACATTTCGGCGAGAGTGCCTTGGAATTACACAATTTAATTCCCCCAACCCCTTTCTATCATTGGACGACAAGAGACTCGGCGAAGCGTCATCGATACATGGTTGATATTCCACCAGTGCGCACGAAGCGTTTTGCTAGTACATTTATCATGCGCACCGATAGTTTTTTTTTTTAGTGCCTTGATAGGCAGACGAGCAGACGGGCCACCTGATGGTAAGTAGTCACCGCCGCCCATAGACTTCTGCAATGCCAGGGCACAACAAAGCCGCTGCCTACCGTTAGAGTGGAACTCTTTGCCGGAATCTATATTTCCCGAAAGTTACAACCTGGGTATCTTTAAGTCAAGAGTGAATAGGTATCTTCGTGCGGCAAGCGTGCTCCACCGTAGACCACATCATCACTTACCATCAGGCGAGATAGTGGTCAAACGCAAGCCTATTTATAGTAAAAAAATATATATATATATAATACTAGCCCTGTATTTAACATTGTCCCACTGCTGGGCCCGTGCCTCCTCGACTAATGAGAGGGGTTAGGCCTTAGTCCACCACGCTGGCCTAATGCGGGTTGGAAGACTTCACATACCTTCGACATTCTTATGAGAATTCTCAGGTATGCAGATTTCCTCACGATGTTTTCCTTCACCGTTAAAGCAAGCGATAATTAACATTTAATACACACGTATCTTTAGAAAAGTCAAAGGTGTATGCCATTTGGGTTTCGAACATACGAATTTCGTCTTAACAGTCCGTACCGCAACCAACTAGGCTATCGCTGCTATTACTAAACTTAGTTAAAAGAAAACAAATAACTATAAACTAATTAGTGTCTAATGTAATACTTTGCAGCCGAAATTAGGCCCCGGCTCAGCATGATGCTTTGTTCCTAGAAGCAAAGCGCTGATAATTCTGCTGTTACCTAGATACAATTACATAGTATATGTACTTAATTAAAACATATCATAGTTATTAGAGAAATAAGTTTTGTAAGCGATTTTATAACTTAACTGCAAAACTTGTTAAAGATATGTATGTTGGCATATACATATATCGAAACCACGAGGAGTTTTCCGTAAGTTTTCCAAGGATAATTTCTATTCCGGGAGACTGTTTATCTTCTATCAGTATGCATTTGTTTCAGGTATTTTGTGGAGTTTATATCCGATGGAATACTTCGCTCGCAAAAACTGTCCTCCCTCAGAGAGTGACAGCTTCTTCATACCAAAGTCATGGTCGTGCCCAGAAATCATTCTGAAACCGAACTGGACCTTCCAGAATCCATTGAATATAATTTACTGACGGGTTAGTTATTAAATGTAATCTATCTGAAGCAACCAAGTTGTAATCTAATTGAATCAACGAAGGTACTCACTTTTCCTCGCCCCGTAACTATAAATGCCGCCGAGGAAGTGCCAACTTAGCAAATTATTTACGATTTATATATAAATCTATAAGTAGACTAAAATAAATAATGGTAAGCAATGAAATTGGAGATTAAATGATTGTACAACATAATTACATTTTATTTATCGAAATTTTAATAAAAACTGCTAACAGTCACACATATAGCCTGAACCCAAACTATGTCAAACCTGTATCGCTGGTATTATTAACTATATGGAACTAAGATCCCATAACAACCAGTCACGAACTAAATATTTGTGGATCTCACAAACATTTGTCTTGGAGCGGGGATTGAACTCACAGCCTCTCGTTTCACAGCCGACTACCTACCCTCTGCGTCACGGAGGCTGGTAATAAAAATAAATTATTGTTTAAAAAACAATTTAACTACAATCGAAGTATTTACTACTTCTTAGTTTCGTTAGCTATTAACCTCTCATGACTCAAAAGGATCAGAAAAGTAGGGAAGTAAATACAAGCCAAAATCAACTAGTTAAAGCGTGTTTTAAAATTTTTAATCCATAATTTGTTTTCTTGTTTGTAGTCTCAATCAAACCAACCACCATTATATTGCTGTTATAAAGAAAAACATATTTTTATAAAAGTATTTATTGAAGAATAATTGATATTATTGTAGTCATATAATAAAAAATCACTTACAAAATACAATATTCTACTACACATTAACAGGACCACAGACACATGGGATATTTATAACTTACGGTAAATACTATTAGCTTACTTTTAAAGAACAAGATGTCATACAAATCAGTAAATAGGGACATGGTTTTAGATTGAATAAAAATTAACCAACTTCAAAGAGGCTTTGAATATGACGCGTATGTTTTTTATTAGTTATGAAATATCACCGTCCTACGTGAGCCGATTTTATTAAATATGTAATCTATGGGGTTTGTTTTTTGGGGTTTATATAATGAAGGTCATCTAAAGGTCATCGAAAAAAAATTTGATGTGGTGACCGGAGTGTAGACGGGGAATAACGGAAAAACTATGAAACGGTTTCTAAAGTAACTTATTTAACTAACTCTATGGCAACATTATACTAACATTTTTAACATACATATATTCTGATGATTAATATTCAAACAAATCATTTTTAACATTTGGTTCCTTAAAGAGTGAATATTTACTTGTGACAATGTTGACTTGTTGCCCAAATAGTAAAAATACTCCTTGTTACGATAAACAAATAAAATGTCTGTACAGTTGAACAGATAGATTTACAAATATTTGTTAAATCATAAATGGTTGAATAAGATGAATAAGGGAATGTATGGCATTAATATAAAATTCACATTATAAAAATATTCACGATTGAAATACCGTGGGGAAAGTGAATGTTATAGTAAATTTTTTCTATCTATTACTTTACAAACATTTTTGGTTAAGAATCTCATTTTTTTACAAAACACTAAAAGTATAAGTATTTTCAGAAACATAATACAAACAAGTAACAAAGTAATAAACCAATCTATGTCTAAAGATTATTTTAGCACCGTGACATCATTCAAATATTAATTTATCACACGGCAACATTATTTTCATGCAGTATCCTGATTACCTAATAAGGTTTACTTCTCGGCAAAATATGTTCACAGCCCTTACTGACTAATATATTGCTACCTTAAAAATAATTCTAAACATAAATTAAGATTGACAGTAATGAAAATCAATATGTTTATATATTAAAATCTACCATTTAAACATTTATAGTGCCATAATTTGTGATAGAAATAAAGTAATAGTGAGTATGATATAAATTCGTGGGATGTAAAAATATAAAAACTTTATGTAGGTTTAAATATCTATGGGTCCTATGTAGAAAAGCAAAGACAACATTCAATTATAGGAGAGGCTCTGAAAGTTGAATCTTGCATAGTAATACTTTTAACACGGTAAAACCCTTTCATTGCTGCAAAATACAGTTTCCATGAGAAATATTTTTTTTAATAGTCCACCATATTATTTATGTTAAAAAGAAGATTTGCCACTGAAATACGAAATCGCCCAAATATAACTTGGCCCATATACATAGAACCCATCTGTATATTACAATTAATGCTTTCAATAATTAGACAGCTGGTGTGCGATCCAGATCTTTGAAGAGCGATGAAGACATCCTGTAAAACACAACATTTGAAATAAAATACAATTATTATATACTTATTGCATTTTATTATTGAAAGAAAAGCAAAGTGCCACTACTTTTATGATATATAGTCAAAAATAATGTGTAATTCATATGAAATATCAATACAATCAATAAATACAATTGTTATTAGTAAGGCCTTAGAGGACCTGTTTGGTATAAATACCACAATTATTTCCCGACGTTTCAACTGATAACGATACCACCATTAAAATACTGTTTGCTATATACCTAAACAGCAATTTGTTAAATACGCAGAGTTTTAACTTCCCATTTCGTTTACTCAGTGGCCCCCCAACTAGTTTGCCTCAAACATCCTTGAAAAAGATATTTTTGATGTTTAAGAGAATTATTGTATCATGTCACATTTTTAATCAACATTATATTTAGCTATTAAAGTGAAGAGCAATTTTTCTAGTGATTACTCAGAGTTGAATCGTGCCCATTACAAACATTTGTCTCGGTGTGACAATCGAGCCCGCCGTCTCTCGTTTCACAACTCGCCTACTCCACCGTAAAGGCTTTAAATAAATAATTCTTCTAAGAAATGAGGTCCCAGTATTTAAACCAGACACCTACACACACACACACGCACACACACACACACGCACACACACACACACACCCACACACACACACACATACACACACACACACACGCAAACACACACACACACATACATTGCTACACCCCTGTTCTCTAAGTGATTTTTAAATTACAAAAATGTATGTGCCAATATATTTTCTTTAGCTTTTTACGTTTTTTCTTTTGCCAGCGTCGGTGGCGCAGTCGACTATGCCGAGAAGCCGTGGATTCGATTTCCGCACAGAAACAAATGTTTGTGTGACAGACAGACATCTGTTTCGGTTCTAGGTGTTCTGGGACAGTAGTCCCTCAGAGTTCTTGATTCCTAAGACACAAGACTTGTATCTTAGTGTGAGGTCACTATGTGTGTGACTGTTAGATGTATTACAATGCATACTGTTAAATAATATCGACGCGTCATTTTTGAAAAGTTAGAGGAGAGAGGTTTAAAGTTTTTTTTTATCAGGGAAAAATCACTAATAATAACTATTATGTGGATTTTAGTAGTACATATCAATATATTACTTGTGTAAGCATGTACTGCGTCTTAATGAATTATGTTCAAGCATTTATGAGCATTATTTTCTAAAATAAATGTGACTTGAAAAAAAAGGAGCCATTTTAACAGTTGATTCAAGCTCCAAAAAGTGCCCAATATAATTGAGACTAGGCTCAAAAGATGCAGAAAAATTTACTGATTCCGAATATGTATACAACATGTAACATGATTAATGCACACTCTGAAAGTAGTTTGTTCAGAATAAGCGACTGAATCGATATCAACAATTTTTAAATAGTCGATTTTTTTCCAAAAATAATTAACACTCAGGTAAATAATACGTCACCCTTTAATTTAACGTTCAAGACAAACGAAACTGAAACATAATTCGATGCGATAAAGTCTTTTCTAAATGCAATAATAAACGAACATTTTAAAAAATAAAATAATTAAAATTACGAACTTTATGTCGAAAATCAGTACAACTAATTTCATAAAAAACAATATTTATATTCATCGCAGTCTAATTTCAATACATGAATTATGATTGTAATAATATTTTTAAATTGGGGTGTCTGAGGATGTGCGTTATTCCCGTTAACCGTAGTATAACTCAATATCGTAAAAAAATCACTTTAATCAAATATCCCGCCAAACATCGAATTATGCTTATCCCTTAATTTATATTGTTCAAATGTGTCTCCCTTAAATTGTTGTGGTAACATTAACCAGTCATGTTCCTATATAAGTAAATACTTAATAGTACAGTTATTATTGAATCACAAATTACTCACTTGCTTATCATGTGTTGGTATATGTAGGATGGAATTATTGTGATGTTAACAACAGAAGGGCTGTTGTCAATAACCTTGGATATCTCCTTATCTTTCATACCTACTACTGTAATAGTGTTTATCTCCAATAATTGATGGTCAGTAAGCAATCCATTGCGAGCTGCTGATGAATCTTTAACCAACCCTACAATTTTTCCATCCTTAAAGTGGAATCCAATATGTCCAAGCGAATCCTTGTGAAGGGTAATAGTCCTCTCAAATGGTCTGAAATTAAATTGAAATATTTATGTTAACACTAGTTTTGCATAAAGCACTGTCAGTGTAGTATTCAGTTTGGGTATGTAATTCTCGGTAAAGATTTTGTCTTCCAGCAGCCTCATGTACTAGGTCAACGAGGTTGAGGAGGCTGATGGTTGGCAATTGCGTCATTACTCGTGAACGGGTGCTGCGGGATCTTTACTATTTTAAAGAACCGTGATTTTCATCACGCTCATGGCACTTAGTGCAGCAATAGAATATGCATTTTTTTATTATAATACAATAAGACTACATTTACATACATTGAGCTGCTCTGCTTTTTTTTTTATAGTATAGTCCGACAAACGAACCAGTGGGTCACCTGATGTTAAGTGATCTCCACCGCCCATGAACATCCACAACACCGAAAGTGTCATGTATGCGCTGTCGGCCTTAAAGGACAGGAATAGGGATTAGGGAAGGGAAGGGGGAATCTGGGCCTCCGGATATCTCACTTACCATACGAAACGCGACAGTAAACTGTTACTTTACGTTGGTTTTCTGTGAGACAGTGGTACTACCCCGGTCGAGCCGGCCCATTCATGCTGTAGACAAATATGCCTACAGCGTGGCTCTACCACTTTCATTCTCTCTGCTATTCAATTTTAATTGTATGTGCATCTATTGTTAACTGGTTTTTCGAAAAGAGCAACATTCATAGTTTCTTGTCCATTCTTCTTTAGCGAAACAGCTTTTCAAACTTGCAGTACAGTAAAAATTAAAAAGGACTGACTGAATCTAAATAACGTGATATTTCATGGATTCAATAAATATTTTGATTCTATTTTAGTCTTTGTGTTATATACAACGTGTTACATAATAAACGCACACTCTAAAAGGAGTTTGTAAACAAACAATAGGCTATTGAATCAATTAACTTATCAAATGACTATTTTTCCCTAACTAATTATAACTAACCATGATAAACCAGTCAAAGCACACAAAAATATAAAATAAAATCCAGATGTTATGGTATTTTTTCATTGCAACAGTTACTGAAACCAGTTATCAAAAAAAAAAAAAAAAAAAAAAAAAAAAAAAAAAAAAAAAAAAAAAAAAAAAAGCAACATACAGTCGAATTGAGAACCTCCTCCTTTTTTTGAAGTCGGTTAAAAAAGAACTCTATATTGAGGAAAATAAAGATTTTTTATAAATACAGTTTCAAATGTGTAACCAATACTTAAGTTCAGCGTGGTATAATTTCTGTGTATCTACCAAATAAATGTACAACTTCAACTAAATTGATTAAACAATGTATGAAACGCGAAGACAGTGAACAAACACACAATATAATTCTTATATTATACAAGATATATATTTAAAAATTTCCTGCTGATATGTTGTAAAAAATATATATAATAAGAAATAAGTTTGTGGGTATAAAAAGTAGATCCATATCTTATTATAAGTAAAAGTTTTTTATCCATAAAAAGGACACAGACTTCAATAAAAAGCAAATTATGCGTCACTATAAAATTTGAGGGTTGCCCTTGATTTGTCTGAGATCCCATCATCAGATCCTGACTTGGTGCCAATGGGACCACCTGGGAAGTATACCCTTTTAAACAAAAAAAGAATTTCTCGAATCAGTCCAGGCGTCTTCGAGTTATCAGGTAACATACATAAAAAAAAAAGATTCCGACGAATTGTTAACCTCCTCCTTTTTTGAAGTCGGTTAAAAATAAAGGATGTTACAAACATCATTCAATACTGTTACAACCATTCTATACTTCCGAAATATACAATTGTACCTCCATTTATTTCATAATCTTGATGAAATCAATGAAATCTCAAAACTAACTTGCACATAATGGTATACAACATTAAATCCTATGATTAGTTCATCGCAATAACTTTTAAACAACCTGTCTAATATTGTATTCAAAATTTACCACTAATATTTTCTCAGGCCTCAGCCTCTTCTCAAGACAAATAACCCAGACTTTTCAGTTCAGTTCATCAGTTGCTTTAATAATGAATAAAAAAAATACGAGATTTCTATACAAGTTTGAAAAATTGTAAAGTTATCAACCCTCACTAGGTCAACCATCTGAATTGTATTTTTTTTTGTAATTACGAATTATATTACAAATAACATTTAGAAAATTGTCCAATTATTCATAGATCAACTGTGGAGTGCAAAAAGAAAGAAATAAATATAAAACATACATGTATGAAGATTAAATCACAAACCTGTCACGAACAGCCAAGTTGATGCCATTTATAGGTGCTTTTTTCAATAAGTTATGGCATTGGTCCATGCTC
Source organism: Laothoe populi (assembly GCA_905220505.1). Classification (NCBI taxonomy): domain Eukaryota; kingdom Metazoa; phylum Arthropoda; class Insecta; order Lepidoptera; family Sphingidae; genus Laothoe; species Laothoe populi. The sequence goes on from HG992152.1 coordinate 10,101,117, forward strand.
ATTCCAGCTACGGAGACATTGTTGATTTCTAGAATCTGGTCACCAAATCTTAGCCCAGCTAGTGCTGCAGGGCTATTAGCACCTACATAACAAACAAATACACCACTGTTGACTGAATGCAGCCTAACTCCACACTTGTTATCTTTATCCTTGCACATAATAACGGGTCTAATGGCTTGGGTCACTGTTGCTTTTGCCAGGCTCACAGATTGTGACGACAAAGGAGCTATTAGGTTAGTTGTGGCACCACCAGACTGGACCTGAAAAAAGTACATTATAGAACAAAAGTTAATTAGGCAAATATATGAAATAAATAAATAAATTTTATAGTGATAACTTGCCATGTAATCACATCATAGCATATCATGTTAGATAAATCCCTAAGATGTAATAGTTGCACATCTGACTACCCTTTTATGGTTTATAGATTCTGAATATGTATTTACTATTTTTTGTTCAGATGTTTAAACTATTGTCATACTATATAGTGAAAAAAACAGACAGTAGAATACAACCAGAAAAAGTCAAATAATGTCAATCTAGAATATGGTATACCAGCAGGGCACTAACATTCCACTGTTATAACCTAGACTTTTGTGCATTGAGTTTAGCGAGCTGTGGGTGATCAGAGTACAATAAAATTCTCAATGAAATTTTTATTTATATTTCGGTCACTATACAATCACTGGCGGCCAATCATAGATATAAAGATTTCGCCACCAATAGCCTGGCTTTCATACAACAGTGTTTTTATTTGCTCTTGTGCAACAACCCTATTGGTAGTTGTTTCATAAACTTTAAGAACATTTCAAACAGACTCAGAGAAAAACCTAATTAAGTACAGAGCCATTACTACCATAACACAGTATGATCTGCTGATACTACTATACATGGGGTGTAAAACCCGCCATAGCAGCACAGGCAAGTGTGACGCGTTCCAGGATCAGCCAGTGTACATCCGGTTTCTGTTAGGGGTCTATAGTTGGGGTACGATGTTTAGCCGTGTTGCTGCCTTCTGAGTACTCTGACACTAGATCCTCAACCTCTTCTTCATCTTCTTGCCCCATGGCATAGTGTGAAGAAGCTACATGCCGGCATGATTGTGTTGAATAGCAAGGGATAGATTGTCTTTCGCTACTTGATACTCTAATTGGACTGCACTGCCCTTACCATCAAGTGCTGTGTACTTTGCCATATCAGAATAAAAAAAAACTAAACAAAGTCATACATATCGAGCAAGTGTGCCATTATCCAAACTTACTGCATCCTAAAATCTCCTTCAGAACGCTACTGATTTATTGTATACCTTTTACATTCAGAATAATATGGTTTAAATATAATTAATATTAATTTTAATCATTATTTTCCTTTATAACTGGTTTTTACATGTATTGCGACATTACCGCAACACCATGAGTCATTGATTAAATGGGTTTTTCAACTAAATATGCATGTTACATACCATTTTCCGATTGCATAGTTATATAAATAGATACTTGCCGTTTGAACCTGATATTCAGGCATGTTACGAGCAATAACATCAGCAGATAACTCCAGTCCCATGTAGTCACCCAGAGCTGGATACATAACAGGGGCGGTGGGAGACACCCGCGCTAACGGCAGGCTGGGCGTTTCTTGTTGGTGGTGCGCCATTTGAGCCCTAACCATGTTATCCACTTTCATATCTTCCAGAGACGGATACAGCGACATTTTGTTATTCTTTAAACACACTCTAACCAGACAAGTAAGAAACACAAACTGGGTTGTTCTTATCCAAAATGTAGCACGGTAAGTTGCTAAAGATAAATAATCTCGTAAGGCGTAATTAGGGTTTAGTAGTTTACAATATTTAACCAATTTATTTTAACAAACAATCACTAAGTAGTTTAAACAATCGAGTGGTCTTTCATGTACGTCTATTTGATATTTCCAATTTGAACTCTTTGATTGATAATGAATAATGTTATAGCTTTTTTTCGTCTAGAGGATATGCTACAAGTCTTTCGACCATACGGCCTAGTAGTGATGGACAATATACATCGATGTATTAGATATATCGAACACTCGATGTAAAGTATCGATATATCGAATCAATCCGAAATGTCGTCAACATCGATGTTTTTTGTATTCGATGCATCGAAGAGGCAAACCTGCTTGGATACTATTGTTTTCGCAAATGCGTCACTTTGCCAGTAGCAATCAAACCGAAAAAGCCTCGTTAAATATGGAAAACGAGATATATCCTGGGGGAATAAATTCGTTTTCCATAGATAGCGATGAGGATTTTGTCTTTTCATTTGGATTACTGGTGGCAAAAGCAAAGTGATGCTTATGCGAAAGCAATGGTATCCACCTGCTACAAATACTTTGTAACGAATTATAATTGAAACCTACGTTGAATATCTATAACTTATTAATAACTAATGGTTTCTTATATTTAGGCGAATATTATACATTGAAATAAAACGAATTTTACGGATTAAAAAACGTCGGGTTAAAATAGTAAAATAAACCGCGATATAATCCGTAAAAATCGTTTTATTAATAACTATTTTTGTCTTTGATTTGACTTCTTCTTCTTCATGTGCCTCTTCAGTCTTGAAGGTTAGCTGTCGGGTTCTTATACTCCTCCCTGTCACTGGCCAGGCGGAACAGTCATTCAACGGAGGTGATACCGGTCTACTCCCGGATATTTCGCAGCCACGATTTTTTCCTTCGCCCAGCGCATCTCTTCCCTTCTACCTTGCCCATCATTATAAGTTTCAGCAGCCTGTATCTTTCATGCCTGAGCACGTGGCGGAGGCCGTTACTTCCTTCATTGAATTGTTTTTCGTATAGTAACACCTGAAGTGTCAACTGTCAAGCAAGTGACAGTCGCGCTTCCATTCCATTGGCTGAATGCATTGATATATATAAGGGGATATCACACAAGATCACGTGACCTGAAGCCAAATTTTTCCCTAAAATGGCGTCGACTCCGCCCACAGCAAATTGTGATGCATATTTGTTTCGATCTTATTGTCTTTTGTACCACAACAAAAATTACTTAAACACGCACAATTCACTTGAAATCGTAAAACAAATCTCGCACGATACATCAATGACAGTCAAACTACTTAGCAAAGTGTTTTCATAAAATGGCGTCATGTCGAAAAATTAGCATCAAGGCGGAGCTTGCTGACATATCAAAAATTGACAACCGAAAATTTTAAACAATTGCGTATACTGTATTCTTGTTGACATAAGTAAATTGCAATGAGTTGGAATGAGAGAGCAATATTTCTATGAGTGAAGTTCATATTTGCAACATATTTGTTTAACTAGAAATTATATAGGCAAATAAGTGCTTATCCCCTTCTATATATCAATGGCTGAATGGCTCTCATGCTAGCCAAGCGTCAATCCGTAAAAAAAATATGCAAATGGCCGATCTCTCGTTCAGCGTTGCTATTTTAGCATATTTTATGCATAGGCATAGAGAATGGACTGACCAATATCCTCAATATCCTTGACTACGTCGAAAGAGACAAAGTGACTGTGCAGGCAATACCTATTTCTTTTCACTCCTGCAAGTCTGTGATAGATCAATCAAAATTCTAGAAAACACAACTGCTGGCCTGACTGCTGCTGGCTAATGGTTCGCTTTATCTCTCTCAAATTTTTTTGTCAGTATTTTATGCTAGATTTGGCATATTTTTATGTTGTTTAGCATATTCTTTGTTGTTTAGTATATTTTATAGCATATAAAATAATTATGAAATAAAAGTTTAACTAAGAAGTAAACGATCCATATTTCTTCATATGTAATTTGTAAAAAAAAACAATCGTTGTATGGAAAACAACCATGTATTTTTCGATATAACATCGATGCCACTATGCGAAAAAACATGGATGATTTTTTCAATTATCATCACTACTGCTTAGTCTTTTTTGAAAAATGTATTAAGTGTCTGAGAACAAACGTGTTTTTTCACGGAGAACAGTAAATGGCGGCTTGGCATAGTATTGCCTCTGTACTTATTCAATAAATTTGTCGATATTTGCTCTTTAAAGGTTGATACTGGTTTGGTTTACGGACAATAAAATAACGTACAACTCTCAATTTCTTATAATATATTCATTTAAAGTTGCATATGACGGCATTACTATCATAAGATTTTCACGCACTGCCTAGACATTATGGTTGAAAGACAACAGCCTACCTTCTGCGCATTTAAAAAAAATTGTGACAATGACATTTTAAATTTGACAGTTGTATATTTGTGAAAAAAATCTGTGTGAAAAGTGAATAAAATTGAAAATTGTTATATTTATATATTGTCAAGACTGGAATAAATGTGTATTTATTTAAATTATTTTTTCAATGTTGGTGCTTAATCAAGGAACCGATAACACTTGACATAGATTGATATAAATTAAATGAATTATGGAGATGGCTAGTAAACGTTCTCCAACGTAAGTCTAAAGAAGTACAGATCTTTAAATCTCTATGTAAATAAAACCGATTCATAACATTAATAAGATTTTTCATATGTATATTTAGTAGATGCCGAGAGTGGGAGCGTCAAAGGCGACACAAATTTAACGATGCCATTATGAAACTTGGTGAAATTGTAACAGCTATAAACAAAGCCAAAGATTTAATAAGCGGAGACAATGTGCAATATCCAAAAGTTGAAATAATACAGAAGGCAATACTATGTCTCACAGATTGTACACATGAACAAACACTACTCAGTAAGTTGAATGAAGAGGTAATTGCATTAATATACCTGTATTCTAGATAATGATAACCACATCTGAGTTGTAAGTGTGAGGAGAGGTGTGGATGAATTTGAACCCGAGACTTGCAATTCTGCAATCTTTACCACTCCCAACTAGGCTATTGCTGATTTTGTTTAACATTTAGTAAAGCTTTTGATTATTTTAATTAAAAGTGAAATCATACAATAAATACCTTTGTACTATAGGGCCATAATTATAAATACATCAATATACAATTTCAGAAGCTGAAGTTTTAGCACTCCAAGTTGAACTAGAGAGTATAAAGAGTACAAAAAAACTAAAAGATGCAACACACCAAGTTTTTATTGAAGTAAATAAACATGATATAGCTACACAAGTAGCTTTAAATAAAAAAGATGCTTCAACCCAAGTTTCTTTAGGACCCAACAGGAGAACTAGAAGTAAGTATAATTTAATTTTATTAGTATTGTTTCAGAAGTATACCTAGTCAGGTCATAAATTCTGTCACATGTTTAATATAAAATAATTGAAACAAGTTTATTCATTATGTAACCATTTATATACCAAAATGAACTTAACAAAACATAGATTCTTATGACACTAAAGTTTATTCAAAATGACCTCCGTGATTTTGAATACAGGCCTTCAATCTGTGCGGCCAGTTGTCTATCGCAGCACGAACGAGGTCCATGTCAATATCGGCCGCTGCCTTAATCAAGGATGTCTTGAGTGACTCCAAATTGGGATGAGGATGGAGGAGGAGGGGGGAGGAGGAGGGATGCTTTGAGCACGCCTTTTCTTCCAAGTGTTGCCATATCTTGTAATCTAACGGATTCAAATCTGGACTGGAGGAGGGCCAGTCTTCGTGCCGGATGAAGTTGATTTCACGCGCCGCCAGCCAGTCTTGTGTGCTCTTCGCTCTATGAGCTGGCGCCGAATCTTGTTGGAATACCAAGTGCCTGTTATTGAACATGGTATGAGAAACAGGTTCCACAAGGTTCGTCAGGACTGTATTTTGATACACAACTGCATTCGTTTTTACACCTTTCTCACAAAAATGTACCTCTGTTAAGCCCCACTAAGAAACTCCCAACCATACCATGAGCGAGGATGGAAAATGACCTCGTTGGACACGCGGAATACGGTTGCTCGCTTCTTCACTACTGTGTGCGTACACCTTATCATTTTGTTTGTTGTAGCACTCTTCTACGGTAAAAATTTTTTCATCTGAAAAAAGAATTTCCCGATATTTTTTCCCGCGTACCGCTTCAACAAAGCGCGGCATCTCTTCAGTCTCAGGTCCATTAGACGCATTCAAACGATGTCCTGTTTTTCTTCGATATGCCCGAAGCCCTAAGTCTTCATTTAACACCCTTTTCACCGTGGTTCTGCTTAACCCCATCTGAAGGGCCAACAGTTTCTGCTTACGTTTGGGATTTCTTTGAATTCGCGCCTTCACAGCTTTTATCACTGCTGGAGTCCTAACAGACCGAGGGCGACCACTTCTTGACCTGTCATCTACACTAGAGTCTTCATTGTATCGTTTGATGGTACGATAAAAAGTATGTCAAAAATTTGAATTGGCGCGTAACCGCAACGATGCAACGCAATTACTGCAACACGGTCTTCTTTAAGCGTCCACTCCATATTTAAAAATGAGTAAAATTCTAAAAAGTATACATTTTTATTTTCATGAACAATTTGAAATTCGAATTCAATAAACTTTTTTGTGGCCAGCATTCTAAAATAAAAGTTTTTACTGTGTGACAATACTTATGACCTGACTGTGTATATACAAAATAATTATACATTTAATTATTGCTTAATTATTTGTTATTAAACCACACTCATTTCCCATACATGTTTAGTGTTCAAAATTGGTTGTATTAGCTTTTTGGGGCAAACACCAAGGTCCTAGTAACAGTAATGATTTGTTAGGCTAAGAATATGGTTTCTGGCTCTTTCTTTCACAGTGACAGACATTGGTGGGGATGGCTAGCTAGTCATTCATATGAGTGATTATTTTATACTAGGAAAAAAATACTTGAGAAGTCATAGACTATGTATGTATGATAAAGAGTAATAATATGGGTTAAGTAAGTTGGTAGTACTATAGGTAATGTAGATGTAAGGTGTGTAATTTGTTTTTATTATTGAAATGTTGTACAATTTTGCTACCAACAGTAGTACTAATTGAAAATTTATTGAATTCAGTGATAGAGAACCAAAGTCAGCAACGTAGGTAGTTGAGCAAAAATGAAAAAAAAATATGCCTAAATAGGAAATTAAAATCTGCATCAACTAATGCAATGTTGTATAGTTAAAGATAGCTGCAATCCCTTCTTATGTTTACGCGGAAAGTAAAATAAACTGCGATAAAATCTGTAAAAAAAATTGTTTCATTTCAATGGCTGTAATCTCTTCTAAAACACAGAACAAAAGTTGCTTTAGAACCAAAGTCGTCAACCTTTCACTTTCAATCAATCAGAACTGTCAGTCAAGTCAACAATCCTCTTTATCATGAAGTTAGTGACAATCAAAATTGGCAAACTTGGCAGGAGTACAAGCGCAAAGGTGGCCATCCTACTCTTAGTTCGGTTCGAACACAGATAGAAAATATAATAAAATTTTGCACCTTGTTAAACTTAATCTTTAAATAAGTAAAAGTTTTTTAATTCATAAAAAGTACACCGACTTCAATAAAAAACAAATTATGCGTCACTATAAAATTTGTTTTTCCTTGATTTTTCTGAGATCCCATCATCAGATCCTGACTTGGTGCCAATGGGACCAACTGGGAAGTATACCCTTTATAACAAAAAAAGATTTTCTCGAATGAGCCCAGGCGTCTTCGCGTAATTGGGTAACATACATAAAAAAAAAGATTCCGACGAATTGTTAACCTTCTCCTTTTTTGAAGTCGGTTAACAATGTTGTTGATATTGATTAAATTAAATAATATCTCCTCAAATTAAAATAAAATATTCTGCAAAATTCTCTTTCAACTTACAACAATAGTTATTGGTATTTTTTAAATTTGCAAAATATTAGTTGCCCCTACGTTACCACTTTTGATTCTATATTACTCACTTACTTTATGAAATGATCATCAATTATTAGATGTTACCATTTTTATATAAATCCTTATTACTGTAGGCAGCAAAATAAATAAACGAACATCATATAGACAAATAAAAGCCCAAGCACACAATGTATGAGCATTGATGACTGCTCTATGGTCATAATAAATGATTTAAGGACGATTTTACTATTATATGTACATATCCATCTAATCCATCCAATCTGTCTCACATGATAATCAATGATCATTGATCACTAGCAAAATATATAATTATAATAATATATGTGTATGCTGGCATAGTAATGTGCAAAGGTTTGACACTAAAGTGAAACCACATTTGTTAAATGTATACCAGCCTTCACATCTGATTCTGTTGAAAAATATATTCCATCATAATGGAATATATTTAATATTAATATTTTTTTAGATGAAAAATATATTAAAGTAAAGATGCTGCAGCAATCCAAACGAAACGCTTTAAAGGGAAAGACTATAGTTACTAATGTTGAAACAAAAATGCAAAACACAAAACCAGTTATAAAGGAACCAAAAATATATCCTAAAATTCAGTTAGAAAAAGAAAAAGGTTTTTATTTTATATAATATTTAGTTTTATATAATAAAATTTAATATTAATTCTAAACAGAAGATTTAAGATCTAGGAGTTGACAAGAATGGTCAGAATGAGCCATAACTGTTAGCATACATTTGAAAGTGGTACTGATCAATGAAAATGTAAAAGAAAAGTTGATGTAGGGACATAAAAGCATGCGTTAAGCGTGTCTTAGCTCCTCTGAGCTAAGACACGTTTGGCCTTTTAGAGACTATCAAGTCTCAGACATATTGTGTAAAAAAAAGCCTAACCGTCTATGTGATAGAAGACATGAATAGAAAGAAGTGAAAGATTTTATGAAGATATGTTGGAATGAATGCCAGACATAAATTACGAATATAAAGTAAATTGGGACAAGAGCAGGAGAATGATAATAATGATTATGCAGATTATATTTAACCATTTGTTTTGTGTTTCCAGCACCAGATAATACGATTGTTGTGTTGCCTGCGGCGCCATTTATTTTTCCACCAAGACCTTTATTATTTCCTTCAATACCACCAACCATAGTTTTAGTAAGTCCAAATATGCAGTCTGTGAATAGGCACCCTGTGCAAATAATTGGAAGAAATAATGGGGATACAACAAAAACAACTATGGTCAATATTTTGCCAATATCTGCATATTCTAGACCTTTGTCTGCTGCGAAAAATAAAAAAAGTACAGTGAAATTAAAAAATGACTGTGGCAAAAAAGTTATAAAAAAAACAAAACCAAGTGAAAAAATTGCAAAAGTATCATCCAAACCGGATGTTAAACAAGTGGATGAATCAAAAGCAGAAAAGAAAGTAACTAATGATATTGATAATAAATGTAAACAAAACGAAGTAGACACATCATTGGAAAATAATAAAAATGTTACAGAGTATAATGCTATCAGTAAGGTGCCTGAAGTTAAAGAAGTGGCTGAAAATATTGTTAGTAATGAAAATAAAACAATCTCCAAGACTGATGAGGATAACGTATGTGATAGAATCGAAAACAGGAAATCAGAAAAAGTAAAAAATGACATACCAAAATGCACAGAACCCAGTGTATCTACTAGTGTCCCAACCACGTCATCTACAATTTCCATGATTACACTTGTGAAATCTATGACTGGCAATGACAGTAATGATGAAGGTGCCAAAATTAATAAAGCCTGTAAAGAAAAGATCTGCTTGTTAGCAGAGAAAGATAAGGAAAATAAGTTACCTACGATTTTAGACACTGCATTATGTGATGGGAATGTTGAGGGTGGCAATGCACGGCTTGAATTAGCAGAAGAATTTTTAGCGGCATCACCAACTGCTGCCTTTCTTATGTCTTTCCCATTGGTCAGTGGGAATAGAGCGGATAGCCCGGCTGAAGAACATCAGAGCGGTCCACAAACTACTTCTAAGGATATACATCAGTCGTCTACACTAAAACGTAATGAAGTAGTAAATCAAGGTAGTCAATATTACGAAAAAACAGATAGTAATGAATTAAAAAATAAATGCTCAAATAAAAATACCTCTTCGAGTATAATTAAGGAAGCTGAACCACAAAAATATGTCACGCAGACATCTAATAAAGTTGCTCAATCTAAGCCGATCAACACGAAGATTACATCTAATACCTCAATTGAGAACCCATTCTTAAACTTGCCAATGCCGTCTCTAATATCTACTAATTGCCCCACAACCGATACTACATTTGGGTTAGAGTTTGATTGCAATATAAATAAAACTTTGCCAAGTCAATCAACCAGCTTTGTGAGCAATGGAAATTTGTTCTACAAAAGTGATCCATTTAGCACCGTAAAAAATAACATTTATAGCTCAAGCAATATAACTCCTTCTCACGAATTTAATAGTCTAGGTCTTTATCCGTGTGCTATGGAAAAGTACACGGCTAAGAATAAAACTGATTTCGCTAACGTAGACGATAATATCATGAAGATGGGTCCATCAAGATTAACATACGATATAGATTTGGGCTGGTCTCATAAAAGCTTTGATTTTGTCACGTGTACTACGACTTCTAACACATTTAGTAAGGATATTTTAACTACTGTTTCCGCACCATACTCGACGACGTACAATCCATTCAACCCAGAATTTCATGTTCCTTTAGTATCAAATACAAATAAGAAGGACAACTCAACAAACAAACCTGTTACGTTAACTGAATCTTTTAGCAGTTTTTATTCTCAATCAAATAATTTATGGGCAGAAGACGTACCCTTTTACACAAGCAATAATACTTCTAGTAAAACTTTTCCAAAACAGCAAAACTTTATACCAACAGAACAGGGCCCATCCAATGACAATCTTAAAAATAATGACACCAAATCTTACGAATCGAAACAAATTACTGACACCAGCTTGATTACGGGAGCAAAATCTACAAATATGAACTTACAAAATATGGCAGAAAAGTACACAAAAAAATCGCCAAGCAAAATGCATATTAACTGGATGACTTCTGAGATAAGACCAATGCAAAATAATTGCACCACAGTACACTGTGAACCTAAAGATGTACATAAAATAACTTATAACCATTCAGATCAAAAATCTTCATACAGCAACTTGGACAATGCAACAAAAAAACAAGAGCAAGAAAGTAACTACTTCCCCATAACTATGCATAATTTTTCTACTCAACCCCAGGAAGATTTCCAAATATGGCCGCCAGCCAGACCGCTGGGAACCACAGAAATAAGTATAGAACCTCCTCCTATGAACTTACCAACACTAGTTGGTGATTTGGCGTTAGGACCACACGAAAGAAAGAAAAATATAGATGTAGTTAATAGGGGATTGCCTCAAACCGAGATTAATAACTGCGGTAATTTTCTGTCAGTCACGCAACTAATGAATCGTTCAACGGACAATGTACACTCTCGTTATCAACCACACACTGGTGAAACATCTAAAATAGTTCATACAAAAGACAATATTTTGCATTTCTCCAATGAAAGTAATCGTAAAACTAGGAATTCCCGTCCAGAAAACAATCTGGCCCATCCATGCTACATGCTAAATGATTCAAAACTATCCCACCCTTATGAAAACAATATGGCACATTTTTCACATTCAAAAACGAAAGCACATAACAAACCAGAGAAAAATTCTAAACCTCATAAGAATAATTATTCTGCTGAAGCCTTGATACGAGGTGGTGGTACCTGTACTCAAAAAATACAGGATCCAAATAGCGCCAAGTTTATGATGGCACCTCAAAAATATAACGATTTCAATTCAACACAAGACAGTAGCGTAGCACAGGTGTCTCATTTTCCGCCGATTATAGATTATTCTGATAATAGTTATGCTGGACAACAATTTTCTGGAACTACTTTATATAATGCTACTACTAACACTATATCGAATTCATTTTATTCAAATTTTATGCCAGGGACTGGCAATTTGATGTCTAGCAATTATGCAAGTGGAGCTTTCACGAGCGATTTTGTAGATTATAATCAACCTGAATGTAGTTTTAATAATCACAAATATGAAGAATTAAAAATGAAAAATAACTTAGCGCCTTTCCACCAAGACAAGATTCCTTCTAATTACAAAAGTTCCAGAAGAGAATCTGCTGCAAAACACAAATTAGAATGTTCGAAGAAAGAGAATAAGAAGTATCAAAGCAAAAAGGCTAAACCAAACCCAGAACTGGAAGATTGGAATGACCCGTCACATTTGTTGTGGCAAAATAAGACAACAAATAAGAGGCATTCAAATATAGTGGGAGAAGAAATGCCTTTTCCAAATTATGTTGGTAATCAAATGAGTACGCAATATCAACCCGAGTTCTTTAATAGCCATATCATGCCGTCCAATGTACAAAGCGTCGGACCCACCGCCAACAGAACACTTTCTACATTCCCAGTAACATCTCGTGCCAACTTCAACCTAAGTACCATTTTCCCAGAAATTACTATGGTAAGTAATTATCTCTGTATATCAATTTTACTAAGACGAGTTGTGATGAATGTTTTCATAATAAGATGTGCTTTAAGACAAATATTTATTTTAGAAAGTGCAGTGATAACACTTCTGCTAATATGTAAAACATAATATGGGGAGGCAGACTGAGGCAGAGTGAAATAAGAAATGCGAAATATCAACACATTCATTTCTTCAGCATTCCTACAGATTGGTGGAAAAAATTCAAGCAAACAAGTCAAGTTTTGTAAATATTATAATTAAAGTAATGTTTAAAATAATATATGAAACGATATTTAGTTATTTAACGATAATTTCTTGTGTTATAGTAAATTATGTATTAAACAAAATTAAAATTGTTATATTTATACAGAAAATAAAAAGTATAACATGTTATTTAAAAAAAAAGTTATTTTGTTTAATGAAATTATGATACTAAACATAACGGTAGGCAGCGGCTCTGCTGTGCTCTGGCATTGCAGAAGTCTATGAGCGGCGGTGACTATTTACCATCAGATGGCTCGTCTGCTTATCCAGGCACTAAAAAAAATGTCCCACTACTGGGCACAGGCAGAGGCCTAATGAGAAGGGGTTAGGCCTTGATCCACCACGCTGGCCTAACTGGCGCGTTGGTGGTTCACATACCTTTGAGAATTGAATAAGAATTCTCAGGATTCCATTGTGAGGAACTCTTATGCAGGTTTCCTCACAATGTTTTCCGTCATAGTTACAGCAAGCGATAAATAGGTAAACGTAACTTTAGAAAATTCAGAGGTATATGCCATTGGGGCTGGTTTCGAACATACGACTTTCATCTCAACAGTTCGTACCACTACCAACTAGGCTATCGCTACTTAAATTAAATAACTAAAGTAATAATAATTAAATTACTAAAACAAAATTAGTGGTGAGTGGTGACTGCTAATTCTAGTCGAGTCAGTTGGCGAGCGTGTGTAATCTACATGTCGCGTTGGCTGTAATCTGGATCTTTGACTTGATTAACTTTTACATATCACATAGGATATTCAATTCGGTAAACAGAGACACTATAGTTACGGAATCTATAGAGTTACACAGTCCGAAAATTCAATTAGCATATAACCGTACTTTGTATTGTCAGGAACCACTTGTATTTATCCGGTAGGTACATATTTATACTAGCAGTCACTACATTGCAATCCATTCGGAAATTTTAAATAACATATCTGAATGCATAACCATTATACAATCACTATCATCTTAAACAACTGGGCTAATATATTATTGAAGGAAATAAAGGTTTTTACAAATGCTGTTTCAAATACTTCATCATAGCATAATTTCGGTGTCTGTATTACGATTTTAACATTATGTTTCAATTGCGGTTTTTGAATGTGGGTGCTATTCCTGTGACATGCTGTATATATATGTCTCTGACCAATTATTATAAATTGGCATAGGACATACAAAAGTTATTTTTTTTTCTACACATTTGAATTCATTAGGTCGAGATATGCTACCGCATTATAGATGGCTAGCCTATCGATATATGGGCACAATTCCAATCTCGAGTACCTACCTTGTGTAATTTTTTCATTCGAAAATATAAAACAAATTACCTACTTATTATTGCTCCGTTCACGGCAATACAGAGATTTGAACATAGGATAACCTCACTAGTTTTCTCAGGCACTAGACTAGTCTAGTGGCAGTTAAAGGTGGGTTGTTGACGGTGCGTTAACGAAATGAAACCGATTCCTATAAACGGTCAGCTGGTTGAAAAACTAGTTGACGTTTTTAACTGGTTTGCAGAAACGTGTAGTGTCCCGTTTCGTTATCGTCTGTCGTTGATTCAACGACGTTGAAAAAAACAGGTTGATAAATTCTACTGGTTTATCTGTGCGCCCGGCCCGTTTTGTTCGCGTCTGTTGTTGATTCAACGACGTTGAATGAAACAGATTGATAAATTCAACTAGTTTTGCGGTAAAGAGAAAACGGTTGACTCGTTAACAGTAGAAAAACAGTTAAAAAAACGGTTCGTTGATTCAACGCCCACTCCTAGTGGCAATGTAGTGCGTGCACAGACTGCACACTTTTTTGTTGTTTCTGGGAATGTGTTCTATTACTGCTGCCCGCTCCGGGGGGAAGCGGAATAAGAATAAAACGGATGTGCTGGACTAGCCATTCTTATGACCCAGCACCCCTAGTCCGGATGATGGCTATCCGGGCAGCCGCTGGGCCGAGTCTCTACCTCCTATGTACACTCCACCGGACACTCCCAGCTAAATCCCGCTAAAGCGATCCCGGGGTATTCTAAGGAGTGCTAGAATTGTTGCCGTCCCTGCGCGGTGTGGCGTAGCAGCCCATCTCCATCGGGGGGCCTAGGAGCCCAGGCGCGCTGAACGACAACGACAGCGAACTTGAAATTAGGAGCTGCCACTCCCGCAGCGCGCCCGGGACCCCCGATGGCCGCAATTAGTGGCCTTGTATGACCTTGGTGGAATTATCCAAACGTCCCCATTCCATAGGGCGCAAGACACCGGTCAGCCGTCTCCGCTCTACATCCCAGGCTGGGCACTCGTCCACGTGTGTTAGGCCGTGTCCTCGCGGCAGTTGCCACAGTGGTGGCACACAGCGGACTTCTCCTTTCCGATCCGACACAGGAACGAATTGAAACAGCCGTGGTCCATCAGTCCGGCGACACAGAGCCGGAATATAGGCGCACCGTGGCACTCTTAAGGACAGGACGCACCGCCCCAACGGTCCTCAAACCCTCACTCGGCACTCGTAACAGGCTGCACCCTAACCCTAGGGTTACCAACCCCAAATTCGAAACACTAGTATTTGAAGTTGGACAAACCAGGACAATACAGTTTAAATCAGAACAAATCTTTGTTTTAAAACAGCGCGAACACTCGTGAGCTCGAGTTTTAAAATTAAGGATCTTATTAGTGTGTTTTGAAATACACAAGACGCTGCTTAAAAACTATCCAGGACACGGTAGGTGGTGCTGCTGTGCTCTGGCATTGCAGATGTCTATGGGCGGCGGTGACTACTCACCATGGCGTAGGTGGCCCGTCTGCTTGTCTGCCTATCCAGGCATTAAAAAAACTGAAAACCAGGTCATGTCCTGGTAAAACAGGACGTCTGGTAACTCTACACTAGATCAATGAGACGATACTTGTTATTTGTAGACGCAAATAGATCAGATAGTTTGTAGAAGCCGCCGCCACTATTTTTTATGTCGTATTTATGTAATAATGTCTGAATGAAACAGATCTATCGTAATATTTCTTTTTATATTCCAATAAAAACAGCACGAAGTTATTTATTGTGCCGATATTAGAATATACTTTACAAGCTCGACGTGTGCTATGTGCGGGTTCCGAATATATTGCAAACTTATTTGCATATGGTAATAGGATTTCCGTTTTAGTTAGCGACACCCTTTAAAAAACTAGCAAACTATTCAGGGGTCTAGTAGAATTCAATTTCGTCTGTCTAATTTATGCTGATAGTGCTAAGTTGACGGCGTAATATAGGTATAATTTCTCTGAACTTTCTTTTTGCGTAGGTACTTTTTTTATATATAGGTAGCATAGTCCGACAAACGAGCCAGTGGGTCACCTGATGTTAAGTGATCTCCACCGCCCATTAACATCCACAATACCGAAAGTGACATGTATGCGCTGTCGGCCAAGGACAGGAATAGGGATTAGTGAAGGGAAGGGGGAATCTGGGCCTCCGGATACCTATCTCACTTACCATACGAAACGCGACAGTAAACTGTCTCTACGTTGGTTTTCTGTGAGACAGTGGTACTACCCGGTCGAGCCGGCCCATTCATGCTGTAGACAAATATGTCTATAGCGTGGTTCTACCACTATACGACTACACTGCACTTTCGTATATACCAAAACAATCATGGTTGCATTGTCGAATTTAGAATTCGAATTCGAATTTAGTTTTGGTATTTAGGCCTCCAGAAACCTCAGTTATCATACAAAACGCATGCAAGCTGCCACTTCACATCAGTTTTTAGTAAGACATCAGTAGAACACGATCGAACCAGTCCTGTCATTTTTTTTTTATTCATCCTGGCACGGCAAAGTGACCACACTACACCTGATGGTAAGCGCAGTGCCGTCCAATTAGAATATCGAGTAGCGAGAGACAATCTATCGCCCCGCTACTCAATACAATCATGCTGGCCTTCTTCACACTACGCCATGGGCAAGAAGGTGAAGCGGTCGAGGGTCTAGTGTCACAGTACTCAGAAGGACGCAAACCGACCAAACATCGCACACCAACTCTAGACCCGCGGAAAAATTAAATATACTATAGAGAAAACTTTAAATAGCGTTACTCTTTTACTTTAGTGTTCAATTTCAAAATACTAAATAGGACTAGTATCAACCGGATGACTGCTGGTCCGAATCTCTATCACTATCTATATACTCCCTATACCGGCAATACCAACTAAAAAAACCCGGGGTACACTTACGTAACCCATAAAAAACTGTATGCCATAAGTACTCGGGGACAACGAAACTAAGCATTTCATAAAAAAAACTCTGTGATTACACATTATCTTTTTATTGGCGTATCAAAATGTTAATGCTATAAGTATTCACAGTTCACACCACCCGCATACTTGTCACATTAGAACGCTCGTCCTAGAACCCAAAAGCTATCTGCTCCTAAGAGGGCGCCTATATTGATAACAGCTAATGTGCTAACAAATAGGTTTCGTGTCAGAGATATATTTAATCTAAAATTTTAACAATAACATACATTATGATATTTACTTATCTACAGTTTAAAACGTCCACTTATAACCTACTTTGAAATATAACTGGATCAATCAAAATTACTAATATAGGTAATTATAATACTCACTGCGGCTATAATATTATTCAATAATTCAAGTTTTGCCTCGGTGGCGCAGTTGTAATTGCGCATGCGTTACGATTGCTGTGCTGAGGTCTCGGGTTCGATCCCCGGGTCGGGTAAAGTGATATTGGGTTTTTCTATCTAGAAATTCTCAGTATTAGCCCGGAGTCTGGAACATGTGCCCGGTATGGCGATAGGCTCGCCCCCTATCACATTATGGGACCAAAATTCGGCGAAAAGTGGGTGTACTGGTTACATCTCTGCCTACCCCTTCGGGGATTACAGGCGTGAGTGTATATGTATGTATGTATGTAATTCAAGTTTTCAAATAGCTCCTGAACTTATAATGTATGTTTTTAAATAAAATAGTAAAAGAGGAAGTTATCAATTTGACGCGTTATTTAATTAGCGAGGTTAACCTACAATGAGCTTGACATAGTACTACTTGGGGTAGTTATTTAAAAATAACCATGCATAATAGCGTTCCCAGAGTAATTTTGTTTGTTTTGACAGCCTCCGTGGCGCAGAAGGCGAGTAGCCGGCTGTGAAACGAGAGGCCGTGAGTTCGATTCCCACACCGGGGCAAATGTTTGTGTAACAGACAGATATTTGTGTCCGGTGTCTGGGTTTTGTGAGACCGAAAGTCTCTCGTAGTCCCTGATTTCTACAACTGAAGACTCGTATCTTAATGTGGGATCGGGGCTATGTGTGTGACTGTTGGGTGTAAAAAAAAGTGTTGTAGTTCAATTCGAAGAAATATCACTTAACTTGGCTCAGTAATATTTTTATCATTTGCATATATAAACTTACCGGAAAAAAAATCTACATATTGGTGAAAACCGTTTCAAAATGCGTTGCCTGGTTTAGAAGTAAGCGGATAAACGGAAAGACAGACACGGACTTATTTTATACTATGTATGTCCTACTTGTTTACTAGTGAACATAAAGTATAATATGAATTTTATACATACACTTTGCACAATTAATTTTGGTGTGTCGCGTTTCACAAGAGTTCATTGATACCTTATAGGTTGTCTTCGATTGCCGTGAAACTTATACTGCAACAATTTTCATACATTCTGACTACTTTTATACACTCAAGAATAACTTATTACCTAGACAATGATGTATCCTATTAGATATAGGTATCTGCCTACAAATTTACCTAAATGTAGCACAACTAACATGTTCGCCTTGACCGAACACCGGTTGTTTAAGACTGTGCCCCACGCCAATGACCTTGGTGATTTAAAAACTGGCCTCCCCATGAAACGTAAGCTAAGCGGGGTTTCGAGAGCACAAGATGCAGCGTGTTCATGGTTTTATTTTTTGTTAGAAAAATTTAAAATATAGCTAGACCCGATTTTCTAGAATGTCATATAAACACTTATTTTTAGCCGACTTTAGAAAAAGGAGGATGTTCTGTTTAACATATATTTTTATACTAGCTTTTGTCCGACTCTTCGCCCGCGTGCTTGTTATTTTTCAAAGAAAAGGTATAGAATCCATGGAGACCTCTTAAGCTATTACATCCTTCTATATTATGCTATCCCATAGGAACCGTGCATTTTCCGGGGTAAAAAGTAGTATACTATTTCCGGGGTATTTCATTCTCAGAACCCTCTACTAACACTATGCAAAAAATCATCCCAATTTCTCAGTAAAACAAAACTATCCCACGGGAACAGTACATTTTCCGTGATAAAAGTCGAAGCCGATGCAATTTTTATGATTCGTGTTACGAATGGTCTTAACAAATTGATGTAGTCATTCGAGCAAGCTAATGATCCAATATTTATAATTTTGATATTCGTCGAATAACGGAAGTCGCGTAAAATTCTTAGGTCAAGATTACTATGGCAACGTTATAATAGAAGCAGTCAACACTAAAGACCTCATTTGAATACTAAATATTACGGCTTATTATTAAAATTCGATGCGTATCAAATTGTAGAGCTGGAACGAAAAAGTCCATAGCACAGATTAATTCATATTTTAAAATGTTTATGGAAGTTATGTAAAAAGATAAGTTTTGTGGTAAGATAAAAAATACCTTATATCAATTTGGGTTTTTATTTATTTGTATAATAACATTCCTCGTTTTTATTGAAAGCTTTATACCTACCTAGGTACTCACGATTTTACCATGTCCCCACTACGCCTACATTTTTAAAGTTTAAAATATAAGATTAGCAAAACGAATGAGTCATAATATAAAACCACTTCTGAATGTAATCAGTCACGGATCAACTGTCATCACTATACTGCCTCGAGACTTCGAGAGACGAGAACACATTTGGTGAACTTTCAGTATCAAACCGTGAGTGGATGCAGATGGACGCGCGCGGAACGCAATTTTCCGCAGTCGCGGGAAAACTTCGCGTAATGGAGGGAAATTAGTAAATTTGTGTTTAACTATGAATTTATGTTGTGGTTTAAATTAATACTAAAATACTTGTAATACTATTCAGTGGAAGTTTTAAGTTCAAGCAATATGGAAATCTTGAGAGGGACGATTGTAAAAGTTAGTATCCATTTTGTAATTAGTAATTTGTATGTAAATATTTATTTTTTTAACCTTCTTACATTAGGTCTTTTTGACATTATATTATATTAAATATTTTGTGTACAAAGTATATGTAACATACACTTGCGTTGGAATTATTGCTTTAACATATTTAAAGCTTAGCTCTACATATTAGCAATGTAGTCATTGTATTTAGACAATGTTTGAACCATGAGAATTTTAATGTCGATTATACCATTTCTATTATAAACAAAACAAAAAAACATCAAATGATTTCTGCAATACTTCAAAATAAATTTCCGTTTTTTTTAATTATATTTTGTACACATATTACCTTTGAACGTTTTACCAATCTCTTATGAAACGTAGTTACAAAACTAAATACCCAGCTCTACATCTATGAACATAAGACTCATTGATTACTTATTAGCGATACAGGGAGCCTTGGTTTGTAATGATCACATTTGAATATTAAAACAGAAATGTTCTGACCACGATGTCTGTACCTACTTATTTTTGAAGGATAAAAGCGTTAAAAATCTGCAAGAAGTTAACATTGGCCTATAAATGCCGTTGTTTTATATGCTTAAAAACGAGTTTGAAATCAATAATACTTTATTTGATAATAAGGTACATAATTCATTTAACACATTATATACCTACGTTTATGGTAAACAAACCAGTGAGAGGGTATATACTAGTATATTTTTATCGTATCTTGATCGTTATGCGTATAAACCTCCCTCATATTTTCCCCGCAATGGCCAATTATTTAAGAGTTTCCATAGAAAAACTGAACATAGAAAATGTTTTTTAAACACTAATCAAAGTGAATAAATAAAGTATCTCTTTCATATGCGAGAATCTGTCTAAAATCTGGATAGATTCCACAGTTTTGTCTGTTAATGCAGGGAGCCATTGCTGCAGTATCATATAATTCTTTGTGATTCTAAGTTCTGAGTAGTGTTTGTGAGTGCATTTATGACCGTATAGAAAAGGAATAAAAAATTCAGAAGGATGTGTATGACACATATCAATAGAATTGGTAGATTTATTTTTATAGTGTAGAGCAAGTGAGCATGGCAAGAAAGGGTTCTACGGAGGAAAGTTTTTTAAATTCACGCTGAAAAGAGCACTGCGTGGTAAGTATACGAACGAAGGATAAATGTTAAGCAAATGAGATAGGGCTGCGACAAGACAAGAGAATCCTCGCGCAGAGTATCTTTCTCGCACATCCTACCCGCTCCATTTCACCATATAGCATTGTTGGAAATACACACATAGATTCGTAGCTTAATTTTTCTCTCGCTGACCGTATATCGGTAAATATGATTATTAGGGGGCTGGTAATCATGTAATTTTTCTTTCTTTCAACGTGCGTCACTTGTTCTAGTAGAAAAGCGATTAGTCAATTAAAAAGAACATAACGACATCAGTTTTACAAATCTTTCATTCTGGTTGCGAGACATCAAATCAAAATGTTTATTAAATCCATGAAATATTATACATGATTTAGATTCCGACAATCTTATAAACTCTACCACTAGTTCGGGATGTAGTTCAGTTAGAGAAGAATGGGAAAAAATCTTTACCATTGTTCTTTTTAAAAACTGGATTACAATATTTGCATTAGGTACACTAAATAAAATGCAATTTCAATTGGATTAGTCTAGGTAAGAGTGGCTCAATGTATTTTAATTAAATTGCTTTATTGACGTACATAACCATTCCGGACACTATGTAAATCACTACAAATTTATTAGGTAAAATCAAAACAGTCTGAGCAGGCCAGTCTGCACAAGCAGCACCTGATCACAGTATGGCTCATGTGCCAGTCATCAATCAGCTTCCTCAAATATATTATAGTGAAGTAACTGGCCTGCCGCCGCAAGCACAGACACTTTAACGTGCATGACATACCTTAAACTGAAAACAATAACATAGAAAGAAAGTCAAAGAAAGCCACTAGTGCTAAAGTATATGACGAGAAATGTAATAATTCTTCTACCCTCCTAGGTCTCCTGAACAGTACCTACCTAAGCGTAGCATAATTATGCATGATTTTACTCAACTTAGCCCAAGAACCGATCTTAGGCTAAGTGAGTAAAATCATGCATAATATAGAAGTAGCAACAACGGTGACAGATATTGGTTTTTGAGACCCCAGAAGCAACCTGATCTGCAGGTCCTATATGAACTCTGCTAAAATGGTAGCACAATTATTAAATATCAATTAGATTTTGAAGCAACATATTATAAAAAAGTACTGTCTAGAGAAACCATGAAAACGCAAACTTGTGTCTTAAAAATTAATAAATAGAACATTTTGTCGATCTTAATCCGTGACTTGTTCTTGTACAGTCTTAACTTCAAAACAACTGTTCAAGCATTCATTTACTGTTTTACGTATAAGATTCGTATGACTTATTGGCATCTGCGTAGTATTTTTTTATATCAAATATTAATATTTCCATACATAGAGCCACGCTGAAGACATATTTGTCTACAGCATGAATGGGCCGGCTCGACCGGGGTAGAACCACTGTCTCACAGAAAACCAACGTAAAGTGACAGTTTACTGTCGCGTTTCGTATGGTAAGTGAGAATCCGGAGGCCCAGATTCCCCCTTCCCTTCCCTAATCCCTATTCATGTCCTTTAAGACCGACAGCGCATACATGATACTTTCGGTATTGTGGATGTTCATGGGCGGTGGAGATCACTTAATATCGGGTGACCCACTGGCTCGTTTGTCGGAAAAAGATATAATAAAAAAAACATAAAAGTAATTAGAAACTTAAAATACCACAGCCGGGCCGCGCGATTGCAGTCCCGTTAAAGCGCTGCTAATACATTTTATGTTGCTCTAATTTATACATGGTTAAATTTAAACCAAGTACCAAATAATTCATGGACAGTTACGGGAGATATTACCAATGATATAATGCTTCATAGTAAATACTTATTGTACTCAGTTATGTGTTCAAAAGCATTTACGTTTTAAAAAAGCATTAGTACTAGAAACTTTAAGTACTACGGATGTTATTCTCTCGTGTACTGTACGGAAAGGTATACAAAATAATCTATGGCAGTAATAGATATATTACCAATTCCATCATGTTGTTTTCTTTGCTTCAACGTGCCTCATGCCACCATCCCAACCAAGTCAACACATAAATAAGATGCGAGCGCATATTTATTATCAAAAAATTGTTTTGTATTCGTCTAAAGATATGTCGACTTTTGCTTTAGTTAATTGATTGACTTTGTAATAAGGGTCGTATTGAAGACTTTCTATAGTATACAAATGTGAATTTTGATTGAAATAACTGACTAGACAGCATATAGATTAATCTTACAAAACAAAGAATGAAGAAGGATTTAGGGCCAGATGATTCGCAAGCTGTTGTGCTATATAATCTACGCGCAAGTAAAATAATGTATATGCTAAACCATATACATAATTATATGGTAAATAGTTTCTTGAAATGATTTTGGCTATTATAAAGTCCCGTTCCGTGTTACTATAAGACAAAATTCCTAATACTGGTTCCTAAGGGTTATTCTTATTCATCAAGAACATCTTTGAAATAAAAACTCATTTATATTATCAAACACGAAGATGGTGTAATACATATAGCATCTTGCATGGGTTGATCGTATATAAATGTTAATTAAATTCATTTCCTATTCCACGCACTCATATTAACTTTACTTAATTGTCTGCATCTCTAGTAGCTCAAGTGCATTTATGTTCTCCGATTAGTTATTCTTTTGCTTACGCAATGTATCCTTAAATACAATCTTCCGGTTACAGTATAATTATATTCATATAATAGAAAAAAAATCAATAATTTAATTAAATAATTAATAATTTTTAATGTTTATATATTTTGTATAATTGAAAAAAATTAAAGTACAGTTGTAAATTTTGTTGAATAGGTTTATCGCCAACTTTAAAAACGTTAACTTCAATTAGATAGATATTTTTTATGTTAACAACTGACATACATAGATAATATCACATCTGTATTCCGTAGGGGTAGGCAGAGATCATAGATTTCCACTTTACACGTTCCCAACACACCACTTGAGCTTCACCTACTTTCATTAATCTCTTCATGCATTCAAGCCGGCTTAGAATACCCCTGAACTCTCGTGGTAGCAATAAAGGATGTTTTTATTTATGTTTGGATTTAAATCCTACTATCCTACTAAATATATTAGGTATACATACAAAAGTTTTGATGGATGAATGTTTTTTACCCAATCCCGCCAGAACGGCTGAAAGGATTTGGTTGAAATTTCGCACAGAGATAGATTAGGTATAGTCTGGAATAGCACATGGGCTACTTTTTATCTCGGAAAAATGTATGGTTAACTTGAAATAGATTTGTTTTTGTTTTTCACAGAGCAAAGGATCGGCATGATTTTTTACACAATGGTAGTTTAGGGGTCAGAGAATGACATAGGCTACTTTTATCTCTGAAAATACATGGTTCTTATTCCCATAAGCATTACAATTTTATCCTACAGGAACCGTTTATTTATACATTATTACTTATTAATAAAAATAACACCACCATAAAAAAAACCCAGACACAACTAAAAAGCAAAAAATAATTGGTTTCATTTACATCAATTAATTATAATTACATACAATTTAAATCAATTATTTTTGCAGTCGGTGCCGGTGTTGTTTTCTTTACTTTTAGATTCATAAAAGCCAAGTATGGATCTATTTTATATTTTTTTGTATGCCTGATTATTCTGTTTTTTCCATGTTTTGGCTGGCACCGACTCCAAATTTCGCAGTTTCGTATATTCAGACAACTTTTTTTTAAAGATATTATGGTTTTAAAACTAAACTACTCAACCGATTTTGATAAAAATTCTATGGGACCAATCTGGAAGCATATTCTCTGTAATAAAAGATGTGATTTTCCAAATCGGTCAATAAATGACTGAGTTCTGAGGTAACAAACATAAAAAATACACGTCGAATTGAGAACCTCCTCCTTTTTTTTGAAGTCGGTTAAAAAGGAGTTTTGTTAAAGTTCGTGAAATAGAGTTTTAGCACATTTTCCTCAAGAAGGCTTGACCACAGACACGAAAAACTTTCTCTAAAAAGTTTAAAATATAAACAACATTCAAATTTTTTGGAGGAACCCACGAGTCACGACGTTGTTGATCAGGCTGTTAGTTCTCGCACATACACATTAAAATTTCCACGCGAAAGGAGTCGCCGGCAACAGCAAAAAGATCAAAAAGATTAGATTGAGTAAATTTTTACTCTACCGTCAGTTCGGAATGCATTTTCGCTAGAGAAGAACGAGCAAGAAACTCTAAATAGTAATGGAATAAATGTTTTTAAATGTTTAGTATAGGTTCTTAGGTTTCTTAAGCAAGGTTTTTTATCTGGTAAAGTAAATTTATGACTATTAATGATAATTATCGGCGCAAATTGACACCCACAATATCAGATTACCAATGTGTGTGAAAATCCTTAACCACTGAATTAATTTTTATGTGGATTTGTGACGTATTAAATTAAATTAAATCCTAGCGTGTCAATTCTCTGAGAAAAACCTTTAGTAGAGGAAAATGTTAAGTGTACTTTTTATTTTGTTACTTAAAATTCCTTAGACTACCGATAAACCTAATCATGCAAGCGACGCTGTGAGCAACTGCTAGTATTAAATGATTCAACGTATTGACATTGGTTGAGTATCAAGTAGTAATATATTTCCTTTCTATAAAGAAAACTTGTTAACACACCCTGCAGTTGTAGTTGCAAAATATTTGTCGATAAAAATAATTAGGCAATAAATTTAAATTAGATATATTTTTTATAATACCTCGAAGGTAAATTAATCATACAAGGTTAATAAATACATGCATATATATACACTCACGCCTGTAATCCCCGAAAGGGTAGGCAGAGATGCAACCAGTACACCCACTTTTCGCCGAATTTATTTCGGTCCCATAATGTGATAGGGGGCGAGCCTATCGCCATACCGGACACAAATTCCAGACTCCGGGCTAATACTGAGAATTTCTACATAGAAAACCCAATATCCCTTTACCCGACCCGGAGATCGAACCCGAGACATCAGCACAGTAGTAGTAACGCAAGCGCAATTTCAACTGCGCCACCGAGGCAACAAGGTTAACATTACCCAGAATATATGCCAATTACCAATTATTGTATTTGAAGTTAATTTCCTACGACTATTATGTATAACAAGTATGTCGTTCAAAATCCAAAACAATGTTAAACATAACATTAATATGTATCGGGCGCGGCAATGCGACATTGCGACAAGAAGGTTGCGCGGGCGCGGGCGCTATGTCGGGATCAGAACATTGTTTTCCGATCATGCGGGCACGATCGATCGTTCCAAAATGTATAGACACTAGCTATCGTGAATACTAATGAGGGATATTTTATTGCGAAATTTAACTGGGTAAATGCGAATCTTTACCTTTCTAGTTTAACGACTGCCTATTGACGGGAAATAGGTGAGCGGGCATTTGAGTTCATTACACTCTTCTTATCATTACGCTGTTTCTTTGTTAAAACAGTAAGTACATCAGTGAAATGAATTTAGTTTCCATTTTTAGGGTTCTTCATAATGTAAAAACGGACAACTTGACTGATTTTATTGTTTTGAAGTCTATCTGTCTTTTTTAGCAGAGAGCAAAAATAGACAAAATACCAAATTGACTACACTCTAAACACTCGCAATACCACAAGAGTCATAGGTCTGTTGAGCCAAGGACTAGAGAACAGTCGGGATTTGTTCCTCCGGAAATCTCACTCACCGTACGCATTCAACAACAAATCTAAACTGAAACTATTTCTAGGTTTGCAAATAAAATATATTTTATTACTTTTACAATAATAATATACCTTGCTAATAAGTTATTAATCCTCCTCCTTGCGTCGTGTTCCTCAATAATGAAGGTCGTGACCTCCCTTCTGCATCACCATCTCATGTATGTTCTTCTTCCATACTTTTCTGTCTATGACGGCGTGGAGGGCGTTGTAAACTGTGAAGTCAAGAGCGGTGCGGATTTGGTCAGACCAACGTATTGGGTTACGTCCACGAAGCCTTCTTCCATCGACTTTGCAAGTTATTAATAATGACTGGTAATATTTATTATTTTCCCAATATTAATTAAAGTGACAAATTGTTGCAGTTAACACTCACTTAAATATTGTGGTCGTAACATATACGTTTTAATAACATTCGATTTAAAATCGAATGATAACATTGGGAAAAACCTACTTTGGAATTAACGATAAGAATTTTGAAATGGTGTGTTCTGCCAACGACGCATTAGGCCAGTGGAGCATGGTAGACTGAAGTTTTACTTACATAGACAAAGTTTTTAGATATAAGCTATATTTACCTACGCTTAAGCGTGCTCAGTTGCAATTACACGTCTCAAAACCATGGAATTAAATTAAGGCTTATTAGATTTATAGCGTATGCAGCAAACTCACGGTGAACCGAGAAGGTAAAGCCAAAGAAGACGCAAGTTAAAAGTGAAAATGTTGGTTATGGCTTTCTTATATGAATGACATTATTCCCAACGATTTAAATAAGAGCAAATACAAATATTAAATAATATGTCCTACGGCGTAAAATTTCTTCTGAGGAATTTAATTATACTAACTTTAATACGAACGCTTACAACTTTTAACGCTCTGAAATTGGCTCTTTTTGTCGAGTATTTAATTATGGATTTTCTTAATGGCCTGTGCCAACATATTTTTATTACTTTATAAAAAAACCTTTTAAAAATTAATTAATCACTTACCCGTTGTACCGTAAGGTTAGGTATATTTAAAATATGTATGAAAAACGTGTTTTTTTTTTATTTTATTTTTTTATACCTTCTACAGCTGAGATGTTTTAACTCCGACTTTTAGCTTACGATTTTTAGTATGAAGTGTTTCAAAGAAGAATTTCGCAATTAACTTACAAATCAACTCTAAAAGGAAACTCAAAACGATTGTTTACGAATTTCCTTCTTCAAAATTGATAATAAATGTTCCAAGTACCTAACAAAGTGGTAGAGCCACGCTGTAGACATATTTGTCTACAGCATGAATGGGCCGGCTCGACCGGGATAGTCACTGTCTCACAGAAAACCAACGTAAAGTGACAGTTTACCGTCGCGTTTCGTATGGTAAGTGAGATATCCAAAGGCGCAGATACCCCCTTCCCTTCCCTAATCCCTATTCCTGTTCATTAAGGCCGATAGCGCATACGTGATACTTTCGGTATTGTAGTTGTATGTTCATGGGCGGTGGAGATCACTTAACATCAGGTCAAAAAAACAAAACTATAATTTTATAAATGTCTAGAATATTTGTTTAAAAATTTGCAGGCGGCGCGGTGTATCTATACAAACATATTTACGATGGAAAAATAGTGGCATGTGAAACAATTTTAATGTATTTTATTACTTAAAAAACTGATTCATTGATTGTGGTACTTAGACTATATTTACCCATGTAAGAAACTCAGTTCATCCATCAAAATATACAGTTTTTTTATTTGGGTACGGGTTTTCACGGTTATGTTATGATATAAATGGATAAAGAAAACTAAAATTAGGAGACGCATGCTGAAGACAGTTTTGTCTGCAGTATTATTTTTCCTATTCAATCGGTGTATTGTCTCACAGAATAACAACTTCATATGTCGTTTCGGATGATGCGATTTCGAGAGCCCTAAATCTTTTACTCATTTACCGAATAACCATTTCTTTCAGTAAAAGCTCGTAACACACCTATAATCTTCTTATACTGTGGATATTTATGGGCGGTGGATATATTACCATTAGGTGAATAAGTACGGATAAACTGACCTTGCTGAGTTTACCGACCTCTGATATAAAAACTTATAATATTATTACAACACAGTACATCAGTTTATACATATACTACATATACAGGATGTTGCAAAAGAGGGATATTAATGAAAGCACCATGTATAGTCGGTGATTAGTGGCATAACGGTGTAGAGAGAAAACCCGTAATCCTCATAGACTCTGTGTAATTAAACTTTGAAAATTATATCAAAACTTTCATCGTTCAGCCTTAGAATCAGCTGTTATACGTCATCTACCTGCCATTACAGAGTCTAAGTAAGACCAGATGAGATTGAATATTTTAACCAACCTATACACGATTTTTTTACATACAATCGCTGAATTGAAGCAGCGATAGCCTAGTTGGTTGCGGTACGGACTGTCGAGACGAAAGTCGTATGTTCGAAACCTAAATGGCATACACCTCTGACTTTTCTAAAGTTATGTGTGTATTAAATGTTAATTATCGCTTGCTTTAACGGTGAAGGAAAACATCGTGAGGAAACCTGCATACCTGAGAATTCTCATGAGAATTTCGAAGGTATGTGAAGTCTACCAATCCGCATTAGGCCAGCGTGGTGGACTAAGGCCTAACCCCTCTCATTAGTAGAGGAGGCCCGTGCCCAGCAGTGGGACAATGTTTAATACAGGGCTAATATTATTATTATTATACAATCGCTGAATTTAGGGTTGCAATTTATTAGTAAGTAGTTGTTATTCATGACAGGTATAAACTTAAACAAGGTACTTTTTCCTTCGCCATCATATTGCTTATCACCGACTTTATACATGTTGCTTTCATTAGTACCACCCTTTTGAAACAACATGCATGTATGTATAATGCACTGAGAAATGGGCGTTGCTTCCTCCTGCAAATATTTGGCTGATAATGCTTCTGATTAATTCAATTTAATGTAAAACTTCATAGAATGTTTCCGAATATACTAGGTAATATAGCCCAGCTCTTTTAATCAAAAATGACGTTCGCCATTATTACTTACACCACATAGTTTAATGTGTATGTGCTAAGATTAAAAGAATGATGGCATGCATAACTATAAATTGGGCGATTTCTACCGACATTTTTAAAATGAAGTGAAGATTTAAAGGAATACCGAATATGTACGTACGCGCATGCTTGCGGGCCGTTGACGCGGTGACGCGGCAAGCGCAGGAACTATGTCAATGCCGCGCCCGCGTGCCGTGACAACTGCACTATCGCATTATCGGAATACTTTTATTGACCTCTTCGATACACAGGAAAATAACATCTAATTTGCCTATTTTCATAATGGGTAAAGTATTTTCTAGTGCCTGTAAATTAATTAATTCCACTTTATCACTTGTAGATTGTAATCATTTCATTCACAGATCAAATTATGCCATGCGTATCCACAAATACGTAAGTGAATTTGGAAACTGTCAACTTGCCACAACTTCGCGGTCCTCGGAAGCTTTTGTATCATAGCAGAGGAATAGTCGGTTGTGAAACGAGAGGCTGTTGGTTTAATTCGACCCCCATCGAGACCAATGTTTGTGTGATCCACTAATATTTGATTCGTCTAAGTGTTGAGATCCCGACAATCTCTCATAGTTCCTATGTTTATGGCCAAGGCACAAGACCTTATTATTGTTGTGAGGCCAGGACTATTAATCAGAAGTAGGTATGCATTATGGCATTGATATTTTTAAAATTAAGTCTCCTTTGCATGAAAATGGCTATGAACAAAAATAAATTGACACAGCCGATTGAGCATAGTAGAAACGGGAATTCTATATCACATTATCAGGTTCAATGAACTCTTTTTTCAATTTTATGTCTCGATTTTTAAATATTCAATTCCAAAATAACTATTTTCGATTAAGTTTATGTCATCTCTGATAATTTATACTGTCCCACTGCTGAGTAAGGGTCTTCTCTATTGAGAGAGTTTAGGCCTTAGTCCATCACGCTGGCCTAATGCGGTTTGGGGGATTTCACATACCTTCAAAATTATGATTGGAGAACAAATCTCAGATTTTCTATTTGAAAAGTCATTACTATTATTGACACTCCGACCTGTGCATAGAACCCAGGAAGTCTCCAGTTTTCAAGTCTAATTGTATATCCCATGTCATTGAAAACAATGATGACTTACAAAACACTAAATATGGAACAGCCCTGGCGAGATTCGTAAGACAACAACAAGACGTTGCTGTCCAGGAGGAAATAGGTGTTATAACGCAGATTTTGGGGGATTTACGAAGGAGATTCTATTCGACACCCGTGCTATTGGTTATCAATAAAATGAAACAGTATAAAACAAAGTCGCTACCCATGTCTGTTTTCCCGCTTAGTTCCTTTAATTTAGCCAAAAGATTTAGATGTGATTTCTATTATCAGTCAGAGAATTTCTTCGAGAATGTTAATATTTATATAATAAGTTTTGTAAATTAAATATATAATTCATACAGATAATGTTTTGTAATCAGGACGTGAAAAAAATCGGGTACACTGGCTAACCCCTATAAAATACATCATTTTAATTTTCTAAAGAACTGGTCATATACTACTATTGTGCACACGTAGTACCCGAATATAATGCCCCATAATACCCCATAATATGTACAAAATTATTGTGTAATAGAAATTTTCCCTCATAAATATAGACAATAAAAACTATATAAATATATGTAATATTTGACGATAAAATTTATACACACATGATATTATATTCAAACTGACTGGTTGAGACGTTTAGGTACAACGTTGGCAAATAAATATCTACTTTACAAAGAAAATGGTTTATCGTATTATAATAGTTAGTAATTATAATATTTAATATGCAATCATTAGTGCCGACTCATTCTAATTTTTTTAAATTACAAGTGCATAGCAACTCTCGTTGCCTATGACATTAACTGACTTAACCCGGTCAGAGTTCCACAAATATCTCCCACGAGGTATATATTTAACATTGGACACAAAATGAGCCCTCCCGTCTAGTGTCCAGTGGATGTATGCCAGAGTGACGACAAGAATAGCACAATTTTGCTTATTTGCAGTATTTTAATTGTGATAAATTTACCTAAAATATGGGTACAGCAAAAGACATTAAAATCATTAATATGGATGCACTATCACGATTCCATTCACAAAAAGCTCGCCCATTTATAATCCCACACTCAAACATGTAAGTAAAGCCAATTTACAGATGGTAAACTTTCACAATGTGATACAAATTGTATGCTCGGTTTTGCGCTCACGAACCTGTCACCTCACCAGACAGGTTTTTTACTCGCCAGTACACTTCGTACCATTGCGTAAAGGCTACGAATAATTACATCTGTTTGATAATTCGATCAAGTATAAAGAGCAAGTTCCACGAATATCAACTCCGATGTATGAATATGTTACGTATTTCAGAATTTGCTTATATTATTTTTGGATTATGACCCTGATCTAGCTCTAAAAGTTGTTGTAATTTGTGCGGAAAAATAACAGTTTATCATTCATTTTATGTATTTGAAATTAAACTAGCAGAATATTACTACTTTGTGTTTAATTTTAAAATATATCTTTTTATAATAAAATTTGGGAGCAGGCTATGAACATCCGTGAGACGGATGTTAATAGACTGATCTGAACAGATATATATCTGTATATATAAAAGAAGAATCTGACTGACTGACTGATCGATCAACTCACAGCCTAAACGGTTGGCGTTACAGACTTGAAATTTTGACAGTATGTACCTTTTATCACGTAGGCATCCACTAAGGAAGGGTTTTTGGAAATTCTACCCCTAAGGAGGTAAAATAGGGGATGAAAGTTTGTATGAAAATCCGTCATTTTTGAAGTTAAATTCATGAAAATTAGTATTTGGCCTTTAAGTTAAAAATAAAAAATATATGTTTCAGGATTTTTGGAAATTCCGCCCCTAAGGGGGTAAAATAGGGGATGTAAGTTTGTATGAAAATCCGTCATTTTTTAAGTTAAACGCACGAAAGTTGGTATTTTGTATTGTATACTTTTTCTCCCAAACATGACCTCCACGCGGGCGGAGCCGCGAGCAACAGCTAGTAATAATATAAAAGCGGTGTTATAAACACGCATATGCGCAATTCGCGGTGGTTTATGACCTAATAGGCGCACGCACATTATAACCCACAACGTTTAGCTCTGCTCTCTTTAATACTAGAATATTTATTAGAAAAATATTTTCTCGATCAAAATATAGTTACAAATCACAAGTTAAGGCCTTTGATTCCGATTAGTATTAATCATAAAAAGAAGAACGTCGTGTAAGCCAGTGTAATAATATGGTGATTTTATTTTTCAGATCCATTTATGTTGGTACATACTGATTGCATTACTGAGCGGTTCAACTGGAGAAAAATTTACGTTGGGATATCTGACCGGTTCGCAACGTCGACCGGGGGACTTCAGTTACTCAAAACCAGGAAGAGTTATTTCAGGTATTGATGTTTTTATAAACACTATACTTAGTAATGCATACATTTTATTTAAAACAATTAAAGATCGTATAAAAATTAAAAACTAAATATAAAATGCACTCGTATAGCTCTATTATTATAGAAACATAAATTAGTACTGTATCTATGGCATTGGCATCCAAGAACATGATATTTTGGACAAAATCTTTTGGGATTATGATTTACTAGCTGTTGCTCGCGGCTCCGCCCGCGTGGAGGTCATGTTTGGGAGAAAAAGTATACAATACAAAATACCAATATTCATGCGTTTAACTTAAAAATTACGGATTTTCACACAAACTTTCATTCCATATTTTACCCCCTTAGGGGCGGAATTTCCAAAAATCCTGAAACATATATTTTTTATTTTTTAACTAAAATGCCAAATACTAATTTTCATGAATTTAAATTCAAAAGTGACGGATTTTCATACAAACTTCCATCCCCTATTTTACCCCCTTAGGGGTGGTATTTCCAAAAACCCTTCCTTAGTGGATGCCTACGTGATGAAAGGTACCTACTGTCAAAATTTCAAGTCTCTAACCCCAGCCGTTTAGGCTGTGCGTTGATCGATCAGTCAGTCAGTCAGTCAGTCAGTTTCTTCTTTTATATATACAGATGATAGACGTAGTATATATGTCACTGTAAATCCTTGAACTATGATAAAAAACCTTTATATTTTTCTAAGATTTAAAGCTCGAACTACATGATAATCTTAATTTTTTAAACTCTCGGTACTTTAAAACTCGGTAAATCTTAGGTTTTAACTTAGAGACATGATAAATATTGATTTGGTGGGTTGTATCCTATTTATTCACGAATAATACCAGTCAATAATTAAATGATCGTATTTCACCATAGTACTTGCCGGCTGCTCTCAAGGACCGCTCGCTCGGCTCGGCTCGGCTATTAATTTTAAGTTCAAATGTGTTTACATATTAATTATTATCACGGTACAGTTTGGAATTTTGCCATACAAACTTGGCTAAAACTAGATTTGATATCGTTTGCTAATTTTCTAAATATGTTTATGATATTAACAGGTGCCATTTCAATGGCGGTGGATGAAGTCAATAAAGAACTGTTGGGACCTATGGGACATTCGTTAGACTTTGTCGTCGCTGAAACCTACGGTCAAGAAGAAGTCTCAATTCGACAGGTAAAAGTTTTTTTCATAAATTGTTAAAATAAATGTGTCAAAAAAATAAGTCGAGTGAAAGTGCTCGTTTAGGCCTTCGAGCAGTTTTTCCAATAGGTTGTAAAATTACTTAGAAGTTGAACCTCTCTCACGCGATGCCCATTATTATTTTCTTCCAGATTGTGAACACATTCTACTTGCGTAACCTTTCAAGTTTCAAATTGACGCATAATTAAAATAGATGGTAGTATTTATTTAAAATATCTCTTGAATTTTTAACATGTATTTTTATGTGTATAGTTAAAAGATAATAAATATAATTGTATAAATAAATATACAGTTTTTTTATGTAAATAATGTATGAATGAAATTAAATCAAATAAAACGATCGTTTAGTGTTTTGTGTCATGAGCGATTTTAATCTTTGCTATGTCCTAAGTTTGTTATGGTACGATATCTATATAAATAAAAATGAAATGTTGTTCGCTGGTAAGCACACTAATAGAGAACGGCTAGATCGATTTAGGTAAATTTTAAATGTTCTAAAGTCCGAATAAAGTTGATACAGAAAGAAAATAAGACAAGTTACCCAGAAAATCGCAATAAGCACGGTGATAACTTCGGCGAAATTGGGGTACCTATACACCTCTCCCTAGCCCTTCAGGAGTTACAAGCTTGAATGCGTGTGTAATATATACCCATAAAATTGTAATATTTGGGAAAAACTGAAAGTGTTTTTTCTACGGGTTAACAGTATCCCAGTATTGATATTATCAATCAATGTATTATTTTAATAAATATAAAATGTTCATTACCAACTCATAGCTTATTACGTAATAATACCTAACAATACTGAATTATACACAAATCTTGGATAAGAACACTCTACTGAAAAATAAAGTGTTGCAAATACAATTTGCATACATTTATAAATGAAATATTTATCTTACCCAATTAAATTGTTTTAGATAAAAGTTTATAAACTATGCATTGAATATAAGAAATGCTGAATTTTTCCAGTAATCATGCCGATGCCACCGCTTAAATTTTTCATACAGACACTTAACATGTTAGAGAGATAAAATGTAATCTACATATCTAAAGACGATTGAACTGAAATTTTGCATAGTGCTTTTCTTAAGCCTTATTTTCTTATGTGCCTAAAAGTATCCATAATCCATACTAATACTATAAATGCGAAAGTAACTCTGTTTGTTTGTTTGTTACCTCTTCACGACTAAACGGCTGAACGGATTGTAATGAAATTTGGTAAGGGAATAGATATCCTGGAGAAGGACAAAGGCTATATTTTTTCTCAAAAAACAATCTTGTAAGGGGTCAAATAGGAGTTCAAAATTTGTATGGGAACATTTTTTCAAAATCATCCCTAAGGGGGTAAAATAGGGGATGAAACTTTGTATGAAAATGCTTCATTTTTTAAGTTAAACGCATGAAAAATCGTATTTTGTATTATATACTTTTTCTCCCAAACATGACCTCTAGGCAGGCGGAGCCGCGAGCAACAGCTAGTATAATATATATATCTACTATACTAATCCACACTAATACTATAAAATGTAATTGTTTTTGTAAGTAAGTGTTAGTTGAGGGGTTTGAGAATAACATAGGCATCTTCTTATCCCAGAAAATGCACGGATCCTATGGGATAGCAAAATATAGAAAGATGTAATAACTTAAGATGTCTCCGTGGATTTTATAACCTTTCTTTCAAAAAATAACCACGCGGGCGAAACCGCGGGCAATAGCTATAGTAAATAGATCGCCGAGAGACCACATCGTATAAACCATTCTCCCTATTTCCGAAATAACTCATTAAACGTCTTGAAATAAACCTTTTACCCAGTGCGTCAGACACCCTCAGATAAGACAGTTATTAGGTATGGCGTTCGTGCGTGGTGGCCGCCAATTTTATGGGCCATAGACCGAAGTTTACAATGGCTATAACTCCATGTAGCAAAATGAACTCTTGATCTCGCTGGTATTAGTTTTAGCTTGTGCCGTCATATATTACTGTATAAACACATATATTATATTTTATACTATGTTTACGCCTTTTTATAGGTATTTAGACAACTGTATTAAACATTGTCCCAATACTGGGCACGGGCCTCCAATACTAATAAGAGGGGTTAGGCCTTAGTCCACCACGCTGGCCTAATGCGGGTCGGTAGAATTCACATACCTACCTTCGAAATTCTTAGGTATGCAGGTTTCCTCACGATGTTTTTTCCTTCACCGTTAAAGCAAGCGATAACTAACAATGAACAGACGTAACTTTAGAAAAGTTAGAGGTGTATGCCATTTGGGTTGGTCTCGAACATACGACTTTCGTCTTGACAGTCCGTACCGCAACCAACTAGGCGATAGCTGCTATACTTACACATATTATTACTTATTTTGTGTGGGATTGTCGTTGTAACTGTATGTTAGTAATCGAATTCCTTTTGTTATTTAAGTAAATAATATTATTAAACAGATGCTGCTTGTATCTAAGTCCGTTCTTTCTCTATGTTTGTTATAAAGAAAATTATGATTAGATTAGGAACTACCAAA
This sequence comes from Laothoe populi, assembly GCA_905220505.1. NCBI lineage: Eukaryota > Metazoa > Arthropoda > Insecta > Lepidoptera > Sphingidae > Laothoe > Laothoe populi. The sequence goes on from HG992152.1 coordinate 10,137,952, forward strand.
TACTTAATTTGTGTTAGAATTTCGTTCTGGTGAAATAAATCGTGTTAAAATAGTTAATAATGTAATTCTATAGTATTTTATTAATACATTAAAGCATAATTCTGAAATAATTGTATGAATACGTTTAACCATATTACCGGGACATATAACAAAATATCATACAATTCACATTTTTAACACGCAATCTGGGGAAATAAGAAATCTACAAACATTTTGGCTTGTAGATTCAGTACACCAAAGGGTGTAGAGGTGATAGAGCCGCGTTATGGCGTTTTGTTTATAGTATGAAGGGGTCGAATACACTGGTGTAAAAACAGTATTGCCTTTCCCCCTCTCACAATTCTTATTTCTTTCATTAGACGTCGGCACCGCACCCTCAGTTTTTGTTGCACTGAGGGCGTCGCGTCCATCCGCATGTTCATCTTGTCTCAGACTAATTGGCTATTAGATACTATCAATTGCACAGACAGTTGCGTTTAAAACATAGTAGGTTTATGGCTATTTACAAAAAGAGAAAATGGTCTTTCGTATACGCAATTAAAATAAATTATATTTCTTGATGCCACTTCTCGTCGTTTATCGTCGTCATCCATGAACCATTATACGTGAACGTCCTCTTAAGTCCTCCTCAGGGTTCAATTAGCTTCCTAGCTGAACTATAATCTATATAAAATAAAAAATAAAAATAAAAAAATAATCTATATACAAAGCATAAATTACCGGGTTTAATAAAACTTATTCCGAATTTATCCAAGTCGATTTAGGTCGCGAACAATCGGACAACCCTCTGCGCGTTGCTTGACGTATCCCTGTGTTATTAATGTATACATGGAAATGGTGGGTTCACTTTGCGTCTCCAGCTTAAGAGAACATTTTAACATAAGAATCTTTCGAATACAGTTTTCGTCGTAAAAGTTTTTGTCGTTTAAACATAATGTACGAACGAAATACCTGCTCTCTTATAGATTTTGCTGGAAGTTTTACTCTTCAAGCTGTAATAACTGGTGAACAGTAACTTCAATAATAAACGATAAACATAAGTTAGGGAAAGAATATCAATGAAAATAGGAAAACAGGAAACATTTTACTCGTTTAAGTATTCTCCATGATTCCGCCCCACAACAGACGCTTACGTTTCACATTTGTTAGAAACATTTGTCACTGAAATTTATGTTTTTGAAATGACCGTGGAGCTGCTAGTAAAGCGAAATATAGAGGGGTGCATAAAGAACAGCTGCTACATTTATTGTTCGCCTTTTGGCTCTTGCTTTTGTATTACTGGTGTGCCCTATGTTCTGTGTATCCAGAGGAAAAATAAAAATGTACGTGTTTAGTATACATGAATTTTCCTTATCAGTTAAGATTTTGACTCGATTGTCTAAGCTTCGACTAATTATTTACTGCTAGTAAAATTATTAAGAGATTTACATGATTCCTTAATAATAACTTTTTAAGATCAAGCTAAATACCTGTACCTGTACTACAGTACAGGCCGGATACATTTTTTATTTTTTTATTTCATAGTCCGACAAACGAGTCAGTGGGTCACCTGATGATAAGTGGTCTCCACCGCTCATGTACATCCACAATACCGAAAGTGTCATGTATGCGCTGTCGGCCTTAAAGGACAGGAATAGGGACAAGGGAAGGGAAGGGGGAATCTGGGCCTCCGGATATCTCACTTACCATACGAAACGCGACAGTAAACTGTCACTTTACGTTGGTTTTCTGTGAGACAGTGGTACTACCCCGGTCGAGCCGGCCAATTCATGCTGTAGACAAATATGTCTACAGCTTGGCTCTACCACTTCTATACATAATCTATACATAATAATTAGTCAAAGTTTAGATAATCGAGGCAGATTTTTTTTTAATAAATAACTTCTTATTCAACGAACACTATTACTACTGATATTACAAAACAAGATTTGAACTTCCTCTGTATTTATTCGTACAGATAGATAATTTTGTTACAAAATGACCGCATCATCTCGGATTCTAATAATGATCAATTATAAAGTTTACTAGAATGGCTTCCACTGGTGCCAAAGCGATGTTAATAGCAATTCTTTGCTCTTTTTAATCCCATTTTACTTAGAACTACATCAACAAGGACCAAAGAAAACTTTTTCTTTCCCCTAATGATCCAATAGAGAATGGCGTCTAGTTCAGTATTTTCTTTAACAGTCATTACCATTGCGTAAAGTAATCTCAATGGTAAACCATAAATATTCTAGCGTAACTAATCACCTGTCATTAAATTACTCCATCATTAGATACCTGCGAGGTATTACAAATTAACTAATAAATAACTTATATACAGTGCAGAGACTTCCAAATGGAAATAGTTTTATTTAGTTATCTGTTTTAATGGGTACGTATAATTTCATATTCATATTTTCAATATTCATCAAGCAGTGATAGTCTAGTTGGGAGTAGTACGAACCGCCGTAACGGAAGTCCTAGGTTTGAAACCAGCCCAAATGGCAAAACCTCTAACTTTCCTAAAGTTAAGCGTGTATTCATTTTCGCTTGTCTTAACCGCGAAGTAAAACATCCTGAGGCAAACCTGCATACTTGAGAATGCCTCATAACATTTTCAAAATGTGATATGTGTAAGTCGCAATAGGCCAGCGGTGTGGTCTAAGGCCTAACAACTCTCACTATAGGAGGAGGCCCGTCCCCAGCAGTGGGAATGTGATTAATACAGGACTGGTATTATGTTAGTTAAAATATATTATACAAGCGAGAATATAACTAAAATACTGTAATTTTGAAATGCACTCGTCAAATTGAAATAGGGCCGGGCCCCTACTTAAAATTATTCTCAAGGTATCTTCATGTTTGACTTGGAAATTGATCATTAATATGCAAGACAGGAAGTAAATGTTCCTTAGGCAATCAGTGATATTATTTCGTTTAACGGACAAAAAATGTCGGCTAAAAGGAAACAAAACTGGTAATATATACATCATTATATATACCTTTTTACTATGAATACTTCCATTTAAGCACGTCTTGCTACGAGCGATACGTTTTTCTAGGGATAAAATAATAATACTAGCTCTGTATTAGACATTGTCCCACTGCTGGGCACGGGCCTCCTCTACTAATGAGAGGGGCTAGGCCTTAGTCTTAATCCTTATTTTCTAGGGATACTTATGATTTTGTATGCCTATTAATAACAACGATTTGCTTTAATACGACGTAAACCACGCCTGATGCCTCACTGCCACTCACATCAAAAATACATATTTACAAACTTACTGAGGCGTACTATCAGCTGAAGTGTTAGAGTATTTAATACACTCTAAGGCTGAAGTACCACACAGACTTCTTATAGACATACATAAAGTCCAGTTTTCAGTTTAGGAAAATGCAATTGTTTTATTGACCCTTTGTTCACAGATTCACATGTAACGTTTATTGGTAACGTCGGAAACTGAAATCTCATAAAAACACTAAATTTTTCCCGACTTTTCCAATTTTCCGAGTAACTTTTCCAATTTCGACTTCCATAACTTATTCGGAATATTAAAAAATAACCAAATGGGTGGGTCCCACCTGTTCACAAGGGATGTGCTTACCAACGAACATCATTTTATTTTTAACTAGATGTTGCCCGCGGCTCCACCCGCGTGGAGGTTATTTTAAGAAAAGTATACAATCCAATCTTAAGCTATTACACCTTTCTATTTTTTGCTACCATAGGAAGCGTGCATTTTACCGGGATAAAAAGTGGCCTATGTCATTTTCTGATCCCTAAACTGCCACTATGCAAGAAATCATGTCCGGGATAAAAAGTAGCTTATGTGCTATTTCAGACTATAATCTATCTCAGTGCCAAATTTCAACCAGAGCTATCCAGCCGTTGTAGCGTGATTGAGTAACAAACATCCATCCATCCAAACATTCGCTTTTATAATATTAGTAGGATTGGTTATTTAAATGTGACGATCGTTTGTTTATACAGATTCACATATAAATTAAAAAATCAAACCATATTTATTTATGTTGTAACATTAAAAAGCAAAATTAAATTCTTAATATCCTTCAAGAGCACTGCCATTTGACCGCAGCGTCAAAATCACGAAATAAAAAAAGAGTCGTTAAGTTTTTACCGCTATAACGGGATAGGATATGATATTTGCTAACTTTATTACGCGAGTTAGAGCATTTAGCGGACGAAGATCTTAGGGCGCGTTTCCATTGAAGCAGAGATAAGATGTGGGAGAATAATCCACCTATACAGTTCACTTTTGAAGAAACAGCCCTAGTAGACCGAAATAAAATTGTTTGGGCAGTAAATTAGGTAAATAGGAGCTGTGCGGGCGTGGAGCGACACGGCGCGTCTTTTTTACCTAGCTCCTATTTACACAGCGATCCCACAAATACAGTAATAGATCAACTAAATTATTTGAAAAATTATGCTCTCCAAAATAAGCGGAGTGGAGCAAAGAAAATTATTAATAATTTAGTAGAATTTATATTATCAGAAGTTGGCAATATACGATTCTTATAGAAGAGAATCGTGGGAATATTATGAGTGTTTAAAGGGAGCGATTATCATAATTACCACCGGATGATCCAATTGCTAATAATGGAACATCTATCTTTAATCACACCGCTCCGTTATACTATTTTGACAATGATAACCTTCATTAAACGTTTCTACATCTAAGCTAACGTACGCATGTAGGTACAGCCAGTTGAGCAAAAATCCACCCGAAAGGGCCACGAGATAAATCTTTTTATTTTATATTAAAGTGCCATCGCATTTTGTCACAGAACTCACTCGTAAACTGGAAGGGTATAAAATATTGGATCCAGTAACTATACTGCCGTAAAAACGTCATTTGTCTTCAGCAACACGCGACGATTTTATTAACAATTCATCATCGTAAACACTAGAATTATATTAAACGAGCTATTGTTACTCGCGGTTCTGATAATATGATGATTTTAATTTCCAAGGAATAATTTTATTTTAAGCATAAAAGTAATGAAGTTAGAGTTTATATTATTTATAAAAAATATTTAGATTAGTTTAAGAGGAAGTTTAAGAGGAAATACCATGGAATTATGTTAAAAGTGTGTATTACAATTGTGATGTACATATCATTTTATTACAGATACATCACTTTGAACATTTACTATGAAAATATATTGTGTGTAAAATCTAATGTAACATTCACTAAAGTGACTGACGCTTATTAAGAATTAACGACTTTCAGTTTTAAAGCTTTTATCGGTTAGGGTACACGTGCATGCTGGAAAGAACACATTCCTGTGCTATTAAGTATTTTATTGGCCCACTCCTGTAGTCAAAATGAAAGTGAAAAGAACTAACACGTCCAGTTATTATTTTACAGACTAAAAATATAAATAAAATTTGATATATTGTTCCAAAAACCGAGGCAAATGACATAAAAAGAGAGACCTATGCCAAGCAGTGGGATAGAGGAGGCTGCAAATGAAGGATACGTCGTTTTGGCTTTAGTCTTAACCCTAAATTAGGAGAAAGTTCATACCAGTAATCAGAAAGCTCACCAGCAATACGAAATAAATTGTTACTAATAGATAGATAACCCTGCTGGCTAAACTTATGGATAATCTAAAATAATTTTTATTTTTAATATTTATAATTTTTGGCTAGAAAATACATTAAGAATGGTTTTTTAACAACCTCAAGGTTATGTTATAGCTTGTAAAATACAAGTCGGCAGCTGATGTCGTGCCGTACAACTATTAGCAAATAAATTGCAAACTCATACTCTACTTTAAACTTTGTTCAACATGTTCTTGCTGTAAAACTAAAACCGGTCGTGATAGAAGTTATCTTAGATTTTCTTTAAGACTGCAAATAAAACACAATACGTATAGTTTACCTCTAGGTAAACATAAAGTAGTGTGAATAACATAATTTCATAACGTTTAGAACGTAATATTAATAAATATTAATTAATTTCAATTCTGAATACGGGAAGTCTATATTTCGCAACAAAATTCACTATATAGTTTGTCCCGTTTTGGCGCGCGGAAAGTCCCGTTCGAGAAAAAGTGACAGAGTTATCACGCTTCTACCAAATAGTTCTTAGTAAAACGAATAGATGGCATTTTCACAACAAAATTCATTATATAATTTGTCCCGTTTTGGCGCGCGAAAAGTCCCGTTCGAGAGAAAGTGACGGGAGTTATCGCGATTCTTTCTTCCAAATAGTTCTTAGTAAAATGAATAGATGGCATTAGTGGGCGGACAAGGTTTTTGGAACATATAGTTTCTTCGACAGTTCGTGTCTATAGAATATAAGTCAATGAGTGTAATCGTCTTTACCACAATGTCAGCTTTCGTCTTTTATCAACTACAAATCTTACCCAAAAGTAATTATGCAAAATTTTCAACAGGTAGCAGCGTTATGGGCAGCCAATGTGTCTGCATTCATCGGACCCCAAGAGACGTGTGTGCACGAAGGTCGCATGGCGGCGGCTTTTAACTTACCTATGATTAGCTACGTAAGTAATTAACGTTTTCATAACTTCGTTTCCATTATACGTTATATTTTTGATATAACATTTAATTATAACAGTTGTGTGATCACGTCAAAGCAATCACCATTGATACATACATTACGTATTTAATACGTGGCATAAAAGGAATATTTAATAGGAGTGGATTAATAATGGAATAACTTTCGTTTATAGTATCTACTAATACAATTCTAATCTTATCGCCATCTTATCCATTTCGTAGGCTTTGCTCTACGTTTAATGTAAGAAGTACCTACGTATAATATTTTCTGAGTGGATCACTCGCGTAGGTATAGAGCATATACTATATTTATGGTATAGAGTGTAATGGATCACTCATCTGTCACTAATGTTGGGCATTATTGATTACTGTTTATTGTCGTTTGTCACTTACATTTGCTTACATTACAATACACTGTCAGTTATCTAAAACCAGAGTTCTAATGGTCGCTTCAAGCGTCAAACGAGAGTGTCAGTGGCGAGTGACGCAATATTAGTGCCGCCGCGTCTGCGCATTGGCACAGTTAACTACATAAATCTGTGGGACCGACCGACGGCAGAATTAAACTTAAGGTGTTATGACGCATCGCTATCAGTATGGCGTTGATATATGTGGATGTAACTGATGGTCGCGTCTGACGCTTGACCATTGACCGCTTGACGCGTTAGTCATCGTTTATGGTAACAGAGTATTTTTTTTTAATTATGATATGTGTATGTTTAATTAATTTAATTTTATATAGTCATAAGTATATGTTAATTAGTGTTTTTTTTTTTAATCGAAATAGGCTTGCGTTTGACCACTATCTCGCCTGATGGAAAGTGATGATGTGGTCTACGGTGGAGCACGCTTGCCTAGAAGATACCTATTCACTCTTGACTTGAAGATACCCAAGTTATAATTTTCGGGAAATATAGACTCCGGCAAAGAGTTCCACTCTCTAGCGGTGCGCATGATAAATGTACTAGCAAAACGCTTCGTGCGCACTGGTGGAATATCAACCATGTATCGATGACGCTTCGCCGAGTCTCTTGTCGTCCGATGATGGAAAGGGGTTGGGGGAATTAAATTATGTAATTCCAAGGCACACTCGCCGAAATGTATCCGGTAAAATACCGATAAACTAGCAGCTTTACGTCTGTGTTCAAGGCTGTAATTAGTGTAATTGGTTTATCCGTACTAATTAATAAAAATAAATAAATAAATAAGTAGTGCGGTGTTTTCAGTGTGATACATCCTGTTTACGGTTAGGCGACGCGTAACGCGCAGGCTGGCTGTACAGCAGAATAGGCGTCGCTCCATGCACATTCGGCTGAAATACACGCATTGGGATCTATATGTACCTATATAGAAAGTATTTGACAAAAATATAAATTGACTACGGTTGAAACAAAATTGCCTAAGCCCTAAGACAAGGGTAGATATTCATTTGAAATCCCACTCGACATATAAAGCTTCGTGCATTAGATTCCAGGGAAGCAATTGAGTACATAAATGGAATATGTTAAAGTGATCTGAAGACTTGCGCTCTTTTAAAATAAAGACTTTGTTTGATTTTTTTCACATATGATGTGAAAAAAATTTACAGATTTATTAATGTAATACCTCATTGTTATCAGATCAGAAAGACATGCTCTATTTGAGGTGAAAATAAATTTTGGTAGTAACTTTCATCGCCTGGTATACGCTCACTACTACTTCTTAATAACGTGACAAATTGTTGCGACGACACCTGATGTACATATTTGTAACCGACTATGGCGACCTTCGTAGACATGGCGAAAAACCCGCCGTAGTAACTCGTTCCGGAAAGTGCGTCTTTCGTTGTCCGAGATTATATTTCGACTGCACTGTACTCATACACACACACACACACATACACCCACGCCTGTAATCCCCAAAGGGGTAGGCAGATGTGTAACTAGTACACCCATTTTTCGCCGAATTTCGGTCCCATAATGTGATAGGGGGCGGGCCTATGGCCATACCGGGCACAGATATCAGACTCCGGGCTAATACTGAGGAATTTCTAGATAGAAAAACCCAATATCACTTTACCCGACCCGGAGATTGAACCCGAGACCTCAGCACAGCAGTCGTAACGCATGCACAATTACAACTGCGCCCGTTGTAATTGCGACACAAATGTCCACCTCGATGTCCAGCGTTCCACAACAGCGATTTTTAAGGCATTTTCTGCCTCGCACAACCACTCGGTGGAACCAGTTGTCGCCGGCGGTTTTTCCGAACCGTTACGACCTTTCCTGAAAGGCTGGCAACGCATTTGCAAGCCCTCTGCTGTTGCAGATGTTCATGGGCGGCGGTGATCACTTTCCATCAGGTGAGCCTCCTGCCGGTTTGCCCCCTTGTTCCATAAAAAAAACAAATCTTACAGCCCGACTGATGGTAAGCGGTTACCGTAGCCTATGAACGCTTACAACACCAGGACCATCACAAGCGCGTTGCCGACCCTTCATAAACCTACTTACTCCCATCTTTACTTTCGGTGTAGTCACTTTACCATGCCAGAAGAAATACTTATAACTTAATGGGCGTCTGATGATCTTTGACAAGTGACAACTCGCCTTACCAAAAAAGATGGCGAGTTTTAGACGCATTCGATCCACAATGGCCTGAAGCGGCATTAGATCGCGAAATATAATAAAAGTAAAACTTTGCTGGGGTATAATGCAGATTAGTTAAACAAATTCCGTGAATAACTATGAACACATTCTGATATTCTGTTTGATTAGCACTTCTTTATTGAATACAAAATATTCCACAAATTTGTCGGTTATGTTTGAAATCGGAGTATCATATTATATGGGTTTCAATTCCTGGTAATATTTCTATTAGTCGACCTAGTAGTTTCAATAGCACGGATGTCCAGCTGTGGGATAGTATAATACAGAGTTGGTATTTTTTACATTATTATAAATAATTCTACTACAAAAACGAATCAGTAAAACTATAGTATACTGGTTTCATAGTCTTGCTTACACAATAAAAAAAAAACAAATACATGTGTCAAAAAGATAGTGTTACTAAGTCATTGTATAAACCAAATTTTATATACTTGACATTGGCTACATGTACAAGAAGTGCGGAGCCATAAAGGAGAAAAAAAAAGTCATTGTATTCCTGTGATTATGTCAAACGTAAGATTTACGCATATTAACGTTACTACAACATTTTGACATGTAAAACTATGAAAGACTTGACGAAGTAGTTTCAACAACGCGCACTGTTCTAGTATTTTCAGTTGAGGGTTCGTCTGACGTTTGATGAGATGATTAGAAGTCGATTTTAAAAATCAAGTATCAATAAAACGAGGTCAATAGTCATGACAGGGTGAATCAGAATGATAGTGCATTAAGATTATTACACAGAGTACAAACTCGTATCTCTAACATTAAAGTATAGTTTTGCAAAGTTTAGGTATTGCTAAATTTCAATAAACAATCTCAAACCACATGTACAGATCGATCCCGAAAATAAACCAATCAAATAATGGTGAAGCATTGAAACTTTATTCTTATTGGCGAATTTCTGGAAACGATCTGTAGACTATAAGATTATTATTTATTGAAACTGGCCGATAGCGAATATTTTTATTTTTTGGTTGTAATCGATTTAAGTACATAAAAAACTAAACTAGTTTTAATTCTATTCATCTCTTTCTGCTGGTGGTAGGATATTCATATCCGCCCGGTAGCGACCACCGTAAACAAGGTGTAAAACCCACCATAGTGGCACACGCAAGTGTGTCGCATTCCGGGATCAGCTATGTACATCCGGTTTTTGGTGGTCTAGAGTTGCGGTACGATGTTTGGCCGTTTGCGGCTTTCTGAGTACTCATGGCGTAGTGTGAAGAAGCAGGCCTGATTGTGTTGAGTATCGGGGGATAGATTGTAATTGGACCGCACTGCGCTTACCATCAGGTGCCGTGTGCTCACTTTGTGGTGCAAGTATAAAAAAAACCTATTCCTTTGTTCCTATGCAAAACAATAAAGCAACGATATTTGTCCCACAGTATTGTCGCGACGTGGCGAGCTCCAACAAGCGTGTGTACGCGACGTTCGCCCGCACGAGGCCGTCCGACATCGACATCTCCCGATCTGTGGTGGCCGTGCTCACGCATTTCAATTTCATGCATGTAAACATATCATAATAATATTTACTACTACATCATTTTCTCTCTTCCTGACGCAGACACGCGCATAGCAGGGCTGCCAGAAGCAACAACTTATTGTGTACCGCCATCTCTCTGTCATTATTGATATTATACAAAATCGAAACTCATTATACAGCATACAACCACAGTTACCAACCATCACCTAAAAAAAAGCTCATCCTTGTCTGTCGTTCTTTTTTCGAAAAGCCTTCTTCTTCTGTTGTTTCTATAAAGGCCGAAGCCATTTGGAAAATTTACTTTTTACTTTACACTTTCATTTTAATTTTTGTATTCAAGACAATCTGCCATACATCCTGGATACATACGTTAACAAAATTATACACATTTTGTATCCAATTATACAATCTGGCAGCCCTGGCGTCTAGTCAATCTTATGCGCAAACATTTGGAAATTATAAATCGATTTACTATATCTCGAAAATGTTCCCGCACTTCCATTAATTTCAGTATATTGAAATTTTCATAAGAGACTTTGGCAGTAAACTTTTGAAATTATTTGGATACCATGGTAAAGAATACTGAATAAGAACTTAGCTAATAGTAGATATTGGCGTGCTCTTAATATAGACTACAACAAGGTCACTGTATTATAAAAAAGAAATAATTATACAACTACATAATATATTATAATATTATGTTAAAATAATTTGCTCGTCAATCGTTAATTATTGTGCTCCTTAAAATAAATAGCTATATAAGGCAGATTATCTAAGAAATGTTATTCTATCTAGTGTATTTCTAAAGAATAAACTATGTGAAACCTAAACGCTACAAATTCTCTGATATTTAAAACTAGATACTTCTACGACAGTACATTAATTTGAATACATTGAACACGTCGTTAGATATTTAAGTACATGTTTTAGGAACATGAGACTAAAAATACATAGTAATAAAATAACACGCATTCAGAATCGGAAATTTATTCTGAAATCGAAACTAGCAAATTAAAAGTCTGTTTAATTAACATCGTAAATTTTGTTTAACAGGTGGCCTTTGTGTATTTAAAAGCTCCGAACCACGATTTTTCTCGCCTAGCGCTCGCAATCATACAAGCTGCGAGGGAAAACCAAATATCGGTGCGAACTATCCAAGTCTACAGGCAGCCATATTATTGCGAAAACAAGAAAGAGAATTTTACACAGAATCCATTTTTGGACATCGTTCGGGACACATATAAAGACACAAGAAGTACTTATCATATTATTGGAGTCATTGTTACTTTTAGATTTACGAACAATAGCAAATAATTACTCTTTTTTTGCAGTATATGTCTCCATAGGATATTACCATGATCACATTGGTCTTATGCTGGCATTAGACGCTATGCAACTATTAGATTCTGGTAAGTGTTTTATACCTTCTTTTTTCTTCTTTCACGTATTTTAATAACGTGTTATTATCTGTCAAAACATTTTTTTGTTACGTAATCATTAAACGTTTTTGTATAAATAAGTCACTAATATAGATGGCCAAAATGTTTTGTATACAAAGCAAACAAAAATACTCGCTAGTACGGCCTCCTACCATTCTATCACATTAATGTATTTGTGTAGGCACAACAAAAACCAATTCGGTCAGGATAATATTTCCAGCTATTCTTTTGTTCAAAGGACTGAAAGAAATAAAAGCAAGTTTTTATTTTCAGTGTGCATAATTAATGACATAATTATTTGTATATCGTTTTATGAGCTAACTGCATACGGCTCAATTCATAAATGATTTTCATTCGAATCTCCAGATCTACATCTCAAAATAACCAATGAAAAAAGTGAATAAAAAGTTATTCTTCATAAAAGTTATAAATAAATCTGCCAATTTAATTTTGTCATAAAACATGTTACGTCAAGTACCGCTTAATAACTAGGTTTTTTCGGAACAATTTAAATCACAAACTGGTGATGGTGCCTAATGGGAGGGAGGCTTATTATTATTACACACTTTATATTAGCATCATGTGTATGTAACAACATCTTTCAACGTAATTTTCACCACCTTCAAGACATCCGATTTACTTGAAAATCTGCAAAATACGATAGTTTCATAACCGCACGTTTTTTTACAATCAGTTCAATCTATTTTTTTCTATGTTAAGTTCGGCTAGCTATTAAAGCGTGTATTTATATTTTTAAACTATAATTTTTATCCGACTACATAGGGAATAAAAATTCTAGCGAATGTCGACAGACAACCAATGTCTCTTGACGGTCTGGATAGTTTCGTGTGCAAAAATCACTTTGGCATACGTGCTAAGTCAAATATTTATTACAAATCTGACAAGTTCACTGACGGTAGGCAGCGGCTTTGCTGTGCCCTGGCATTGCAGAAGTCTATGGGCGGCGGTGACTACTTACCATCAGGTGGCCCGTCTGCTCGTTTGCCTATCAAGGCACTAAAAAAAAAAGTTCTAATGATATAAGAGTTGCTACGTGTATGATTTCCATAAGCTAAGGCTGGTAATACATTTGTATAGATCTTTCTCCCTTTGTTGGCGCTAAAACACGAGTGCACGTTGGTGATTGCTCTCACATAACATAAAGCAACTCAGTAAAAAAAAAATGTGTTTTTCATAGTTTAATGAAATTTCCCGGTGTGGAGTATACATTTCTTTCATTTAAAAGCTTTTATTGTATAATAAACAAAAGTTTAGGAAATCCTAACATGCACTATAAAAAACTAAATCAAATTCCTTTTTAACCGACTTCAAAAAACCAAGTTACCAAGTCAGGATCTGATGATGGGATCTCATGAAAATCAAGGGCAACCCTCAAATTTTATAGTGACGCATAATTTGTTTTTTATTGAAGTCGGTGTACTTTTTAAAAAGTCCGTTAACTATGTATGAGATATTATATCAAACCCGTAACTCGTATAAATAAGGAATATGACGGTAAAAAAATATTCTGATTGGAAATTATGATCCCCCCGTTTTAACTCGAACGGACTGACATGTTAACCTAGATTAATAATCAAACGTTGATCGATTATACACAGCAAACATATTTTGTGTTTTATTTTGTGATACGCTAGCATTTATCTGATATCCAATGTATGAACGGATAATGGCTAATAATAGGCTATCGTATGTGTTAAGTTTTATACGTATTAAAGGTACTCTGATGAAAGGCCTTGTGTGAAATCTATTACAATATACGGCGTACATAGTAAAATACATACACACAACAGTCACACACATAGAGTGAGAGAGTGAGAGAGTGAGAGAGCGAGAGAGCGAGAGAGCGAGAGAGCGAGAGAGCGAGAGAGCGAGAGAGCGAGAGTGCGAGAGAGCGAGAGAGCGAGAGAGTGAGAGAGCGACAGAGCGAGATAGCGAGAGAGCGAGATAGCGAGAGAGCGAGATAGCGAGAGAGCGAGAGAGCGAGAGAGCGAGAGAGCGAGAGAGCGAGAGAGCGAGAGAGTGAGAGAGTGAGAGTGAATCAGTCAGTCCGTCAGTCCGTCAGTCCGTCAGTCCGTCAGTCCGTCAGTCCGTCAGTCAGTCAGTCAGTCAGTCAGTCAGTCCGTCCGTCCGTCCGTCCGTCCGTCCGTCCGTCCGTCCGTCCGTCCGTCCGTCCGTCCGTCCGTCCGTCCGTCCATCCGTCCGTTTGTTTGTTTCTTTGTTTGTTACCTTTTCACGACTAAACGGCTGACCGGATTGTGATAAAATTTGGCAAGGAGATAGATTATATCCTGTAGAAGGACATAGGCTATCTTTTTTCTGAAAACACAACTTTGAAAGGGGTCAAATAAGAGTTCAATATTTGTATGGGAAATCTATCATTCCTCAAGTTAGGGATCTGAAAATTCATATTAAGGCTTTTGGTAGGAAATAGAGAAATACGTGTTTCAACGTTTTTGAAAAATCATCCCTGAAAGGGGCAAAGTGAGGTTAAACTTATGAGGTATTCTTTAGATGCAATCTCAAGATTCAGGCACAACAACTGAGAGGCTGGACAATCGCTACAGGTGCCTCAGTGCAGAGACAACTCCATGGATTATATACTTCTGCTCCCGAAAATAACTTCCACGCGGGCGGAGCCGCGAGCAACAGCTAGTAGTTTTATATAAATAGAAACGTCTTTATTTATTTCTGACTAGCTTTACCCGCAGTTTCCCATCGTGATTAGGTTCATTTGTACTGTAGGTAGCTGAAATCCTACAGAAAATAGCACTTTCAGTTTCTTGAATTTTTCGCGCAGCTTTAATAGTTTTTCTCACCCTAGTAAACTTCATTGGATCTAATATAAACATTTAAAAAAATGCCAAATCGGTCTAGAAGTTTTCAAGTGATGCGTTTACCAACGATCAGTAATTGATTTTCGAAGTAAAAACTTCTTTAGGCACCTTGGGCACTTTTGGGATGGGAAAACTCAAAACAATTAACCATGACCACCGAGCTCAGATTATTTTTCTTTTGAGATAAGCATGCCCATGAAGTTCTATAATTATTGACAAGCAATCATAAATCAAAAAATCTTCATGGACGCATTTCAAAAAGAACACATCAATTCCAAAGTTTTAAGTTTTCACTTCTGCTGGTAGTCCACATAACTGCCTATGTTTTTTTTTATTCATATAGATGCTACAAACCTCATTACTGAACAAGGTCTGTGAACTGTCGTGGGACAGTGTTTAATACAATGCTGATATTAAATCGATTTTACTCATTTTAGTTTTTATTCGTTTTTTCATGCTTCGTTTTGAAAACTGGAATCCTAACTTAACCATTTTTAAATTCTCATAAACTACTTTCGAGAATAAAAGCAGTCGGCCACTTGAAACGCTTTACGGTAATGTTGATCATCTTCGACAACGAAAACAAGCACGTGTATCTTTGTTATCTGGATTAAGATAAAGTAATAATCAAATCCATAAAAATATAAAACGCCGAATAACACGCATCTGCACTCATTAGACACGGTAATGTTATCAAGATATTCTAATTCTAATCCACATAGTAAACATTCAGATTACGAGATATTATATACTTTTAATCTATACAAATTTCAAATAATAAAATTCAAATAATATGTCACTTGTTTCATCAATTGTGTAATTCAATAAATTTATTGTGAATTATATGAAAGAAAAAATTATGAGAAGAACAGCAAAAGGCACGGTAGTACCTAATACGGACTACGTACTCCGCGACGAACGTCTTGGGTTCGAAAGTAAGAGCATGAGCCACTGACATTTTTAAGTTGTGAGTTTATTCATAACTATCACCTTTTTAGCGGCAACAAACCAAAAAATTCTAAATAAGAATTTCGGAGGTATGTGAAGTCTATCAACCTACATTCGGCTAGGGTGGTGGACTAAAGCTCGATCCTTTTCATTACTAAAGAATGGCCATGCCCAACAATGTGACAGTGTATCAAACAGGGCAGTTATTATTAATTTCATTGCTGGTGGAAGGATATTCATATCCGTCCGGATAGCGACCACCGTATACAAGGTGTAAAACCCGCCATTGGGCACACGAAAATGTGTCCCGGGATCAGCCAGTGTACATCCGTTTTTGTCGGGGGTCTAGAGTTGCGTGCATGTGGATTGAGTGAGCACCTTCCAAAAATCGTTTTTTATGTATTAGGTATTTAGTAAAAGTTCTAAAACAATTGTAAAACCAATCCTGGAATTTGTAAAAAGATAAAACCGAAGATAAATCAGTTAATGTCTGCTCACTCAATCCTGATAAGCGGCAACCCAGATCTACAAATGTATCAAGTTTACATATAAAATTTGGGTTCTAGGATTTAGTAAAACCTTAGTGAAGTCACAGTATTTAATTTCAGATCACCTAGTGCCCTATTTAAAAAGTTACAAATTGTTATTGGTACTCACTCAATCCACATGCTTTGAAAGTCAAGATTTCTTACGAATTACCTATAAAATCAAGTTTAATTATATTTCTAGATTTAGTAAAAGTAGAATAGAAATTTGTAAAACACAAAACGAATCACTATCATGCTTCGTTTTTGAAAAAATAATTTTTGTAGGTGCTCACTCAATCCACACGTTTTTGAAAAGTTAAAATCTTTCATATCGTTAAATCTGTAAGCGCTACAAAAAATGTGAATACGTCAAGATTTAGTAAATTTTTTTACTAAATATTGGCTATTTCACATTTTCGATTTTTTGCTTACTTAAAGAGATATTACTTTTTTAATGTTTCCATACAAACTTACAATGTAGGGTCGCCACACGTGTCAAAATACAGGATATTCTACTAAATTAATTTGTGTTTGCCTATATGTAAATACCTTTTTTTTTAGTTCCTCGATAGGCAGACGAGCAGACGGGCCACCTGATGGTCAGTAGTCACCGCCGCCCATAGACTTTTGCAATACCAGGGCACAGCAAAGCCGCTGCCTACCGTTTAAATACCTAAGGGAAACACGCACGGGCCGGTAATAAGCTCAGCGAAACGTCGATACTAGTTACACCTCTACCTACCCCTTATTTTTTTATTTCAGTAAAAATATAAAAAAATATATTTTTACTGAAATAAAAAAAATTAAATGCTATACATTATTTAGATATAGTCAATCTTTTTTACTCTACCGCCAGTACGGAATGCAGTTTTACTAGAGAAGAACGGACGAGAAACTGTAGCGTTGCTCTTTTCGAACACCCGTTAACAATATTTGGTCACACAATTGATTAGATTAGAGCAGCTCAATGTATGTTAATTAGGTTGCCTTATATTGTGAAATAAAACTTATTACAAGGCCTATTGTTGCACATGACCGCCGTGAAATAGATAAAAATGTCGATTTCTTGAGCAGTTGGTCCTTACTGAAACAGTCTGAGTAGACCAGTCGACAAGAGCAGCACCCGTTCACAATTAATGACGCATGTGCCAGCCATCGACCTCCTCAACCATGTCACAGGGAAGTGACCGATTCCGCACATGACGCCGCAGCAAGCACAGACAGAATACAACTATTAAAATATTAGACACTAAAATCAAGTAAAGTCATTTAAGGCATACTGTTCACATAAGTTCGCAATGTTAAGGAAATGAAATATATTATATATAAGGTTCCTAATTAGCATTTAATGGCTACGTAATAGTAGCCATTAAATGCTTCTATGGAATATATTATGCTATTACTTAGCTTCTAAGTAATAGCATAATATATTCCGAAGCCTTTCGCTCATCTAAATATTCAGAAATGTTGTAATAGGCTAAATAGCATCATTAAAATATCTTTTATTTTGTTCTTTAAAATGATTGGGAACCTTATTGTAAAAGCGTATACAAAGCCCCTTGAAAGAAGAATTTTCCTCCCCAAGAACTTCTAGAACTTAGCGATAGATCTTATAGCTCGCTTTTGGAGAGTAAAATGATATTCTTGTCAGCAGCACCACCCCATAGTAGAGTCCCGTGACACATCAAACTATGGCAATATACAAAATATATAAAACCTAGCCATGTCAGCGTTAGTCAGTTGTCGTATTTTACTCTCAGCATAAGTTTCGGCACTTTGTTTTTTGGCTAATAATGATATTTGGTATAGCTGTCCTCGCGAACTTCGCGAACGCCTTAAAAATATGTTTGTCCCGGCCCGTCTATCCCACGAGATAACATTTTCAGGAATAAAAATTAGAATAAGAGTAGTCTATAGCACTCAGGGAACTCATTAAAATACCTTTGTAACAGTGAAAGATTTTTCAAAATCGGTTCCGTAGAACCGTAGATTACCCCGAACATTCAAACTTACAAATTTTACCTGTTTTATATATTAGTACAGACGCCTTTTATTTATACAATAACACCAAATGTCAATAGAATATTTTTAGTAACTACGCAGATTTATTTAAAGTAACAAAATTATTATAACTTTTATTTAGATATACTTAATAGTCACATTTGTATTTAAGCTTCGTGCCTAAATATTTAAATAACACGTTAAAAAGAATAAATTCAGATATCAGTATGTTTCAATTATTTTATATCATAAGTAGGAGTTCAGAATTCCCATATGAATTTAATTAGTAAATTGGTGCTAGGTGGTATTGATAATATTAATTTGGGTTCCTATAAATAGTTAAAAATAAATTAATGCAACCATGTGTCGCTGAGCTTATTACACTCCCATCATATTATTATCATTTATATCGTCGTGATTCATATAGGCATAACAAGAGGTAGGCAAATACAAATTATTTTAGTAGAATATCCTGTATTTTGACACGTGTGGCGACCCTACATTAAAACACTGCACACTCTAGTAAAACTGCATTCCGTACTGGCGGTAGAGTAAAAAAGATTGACTATATCTAAATAATGTATAGCATTTCAAGGATATATTTTTTTATATTTTTACTGAAATAAAAAAATAAGGGGTAGGCAGAGGTGTAACTAGTATCGACGTTTCGCTGAGCTTATTACCGGCCCGTGCTTGTTTCCCTTAGGTATTTAAACGGTAGGCAGCGGCTTTGCTGTGCCCTGGTATTGCAGAAGTCTATGGGCGGCGGTGACTACTGACCATCAGGTGGCCCGTCTGCTCGTCTGCCTATCGAGGCACTAAAAAAAAAGGTATTTACATATAGGCAAACACAAATTAATTTAGTAGAATATCCTGTATTTTGACACGTGTGGCGACCCTACATTGTAAGTTTGTATGGAAACATTAAAAAAGTAATATCTCTTTAAGTAAGCAAAAAATCGAAAATGTGAAATAGCCAATATTTAGTAAAAAAATTTACTAAATCTTGACGTATTCACATTTTTTGTAGCGCTTACAGATTTAACGATATGAAAGATTTTAACTTTTCAAAAACGTGTGGATTGAGTGAGCACCTATAAAAATTATTTTTTCAAAAACGAAGCATGATAGTGATTCGTTTTGTGTTTTACAAATTTCTATTCTACTTTTACTAAATCTAGAAATATAATTAAACTTGATTTTATAGGTAATTCGTGAGAAATCTTGACTTTTCAAAGCATGTGGATTGAGTGAGTACCAATAACAATTTGTAACTTTTTAAATAGGGCACTAGGTGATCTGAAATTAAATACTGTGACTTCACTAAGGTTTTACTAAATCCTAGAACCCAAATTTTATATGTAAACTTGATACATTTGTAGATCTGGGTTGCCGCTTATCAGGATTGAGTGAGCAGACATTAACTGATTTATCTTCGGTTTTATCTTTTTACAAATTCCAGGATTGGTTTTACAATTGTTTTAGAACTTTTACTAAATACCTAATACATAAAAAACGATTTTTGGAAGGTGCTCACTCAATCCACATGCACGCCTAGAGTTGGGGTACGACGATTGGCCGTTTTGCGGCCTTCTGTGTACTCTGACACTAGACCCTCGACCGCTTTTTCACCTTCTTGGCCCATGGCGTATTGTGAAGAAGCAAGACGGCATGATTGTGTTGAGTATCGGAGGATAGATTGTTTCTCGCTACTCAATACTCTAATTGAACGGCACTGCGCTTACCATCAGGTGCAGTGTGGTCACTTTGCTGTGCCAGGATAAAAAAAATACATCATATATTAGCTACAACGCTATATGCTGCGATTGTTCAACAATTATTTTACAATAAGAAGCTAGCTGAAATAAAGCTAAATTTTAAAATAAAATTCAGCCAGTTTTTCCTCTGGCGTCATTAAAATACGTGAAATTTTCCCAAACCGCTTTTTGTTTACGCCACATATTCTGCGTGGAGCACTGCGACAAGAATTTTGTTCGTTTATGTACATTACCCATCAGGTTTTTATATAAAAATATTTAAATATTCGTTATAATGCTACCCAAATTAATAATATTACCTACTTGGTGTGATTTGGGTTTGAGCTTTATTTAATTATCTTATCCAATTAATGTAACTGTAAATAGGTGAATATGCGGCCATCGGGGTGGATGTTGATAAATATGAGACAAAGCAAGCAATACGTTATCTGACGGGACCTATAAATAAAGAGCCATCTCCTCGCACACTGCGGGCGTTCCGATCGTACCTGGCCGTAGCGCCGTCGCCGTCTCCGTCGTACCATGCCTTCGCAGTTGAAGTAAACCGACGTCTCCAAATGCCACCGTTCAACTTCCCTAATCCGTTGGTTCATGTTGGTGGAGGTAAAGTGGTGAGTTGTACAAATTATTAAAAAGATTCCTAAACACTTTGGGTCTTTTAACATTTTTGAAACCAAATAAAATACCACTTGGGACTTAATTCTGTATCTAAACGTAGGTGAAACCCGCGTGATTTCACCGCAAGGTTTTGCTTCCCTGCTGAGGTAGATTCCAGGGCTCCAATTCACTATCATCTTTCATGCGATTCCTTTGTCACTTAAGTCTAACAATTTAATGTATCTATGGCGCGTAGGTGTGTATCATCTCATTGGTCCAGAAACCAGAAAAATCTTTGTTTCAAATCCATGGTGAGGGCAAGCCAACAATAAAATTACACATGACTTGCCTGAGATTGAAAATATTTGCTTGATATGGTGATAGGCTCGCGTATTTTAATATCATGGGAAATTAAAAAAAAATGCGAATTATAGGAGCCCTAGTGCTACCTCTGCATAGCCATTTGTGGATACAGGCTTAGGTACGTCTGTATAAAACATAAAAATATACTCTGAATATAAATGAATACAAACCAATTAAGTTATACAACAGCTTAGTAACAGAATTAAATGATTCCAACATACTTTTTAAGATGTTCGTGCATGGAAAACAAAGAATGCCATATCGTATTGTAGATTCAGCACAAGCATGTATCAAGACGTAGTTATGTAACGCGCGGTAATAAAATACGTGTGCGCCAGTAAAGCATGTCACAGCCTCAGAGTACAATCCATCTACGAAATGTTCTGTACCTATAATATAATTATATAGACTCATGTAAAGACACACCACACTAATCGAGACTCAACATTCCATAAACTTTTTATTTCATAAACATTTAGGTAAGGTTACTGCATATTTCTCCCTCTTCGTGGTAATAAATCTTCAAACAAAGAAAAGGTGTTTGATTAAACAACAGTCAATTTCATTAAACTATACGGGTTATCGAAACATTAAATTTAATAGTTGACTAATGTCACGATTTCTTCGATTACTCATTCTTTATTATTAGATTTATGTCACAGTGCAATAAAATACGTTAGTTTGCTATAAGTTTTAACTTTTGACATATTTCGATATCAGAAAACTAAATTATAAATTAACGCGCGTCACTTCTAAAATTTAGACATGTTACAGAGCGAACGAAAAATAAGATGGGATAAATGGAAACGGTGTGAGAAAAAAATAGGACTCACTCTTAAATGACATTCTTCTTTCTTACGGTTGTACTTAGTGTCAATTTCCTTGACTGAAGTGGCTGAAGTGAAGGTTACAATTGCCTGAGATGCAATGTTTATTTTTATTTTGTTAATATATTTTTTAGGCACATTCCAAACATAAGTTTCAAAATTATATTAAAAAATTGTATAATCTGCTGCTTTAAGATTTTTCTAGATTATTTGAGAACACTTATTATAGAAATTCGGTTGATACTAAAAAAGTAAGGAATACATATTTATTTTAACATGTACTCTTTATATAACGATTGATTCAGCAGACTTCTCAAGAATTTCTTGGTACTTGACGTCATTCTTACGATTTGCGCAACCTACAACCTTCACCCTTTGATTATAATTCCACGAAATCAAGCAACCGTATTTGTAACACCTATTAGCTTACAGTGAAGGATGTCTGTGCCAGATTCCAGTAGAAGCAGCTTGGCTGCATGATGCGGTGTGGGTATACGCGCGAGCGTTGGCCGCGGCATTGAGCACCGGGGAAGGTTCGCGTGACGGAAGGGCAATAGCTGCACGCATGAGAAATACAACTTACCGCAGCGTTATGGGGTACTTGTACTTAGCTTATGAAAATATTAAATCTACCTCAAATATATTATTCGACGCATAAAAGGCTTTAAAGTTCTGTTATTACTATTGAAAAACATTTCACTATAAATGTTTGTGAAACTAGGCCGGCAACGCATTTGCAAGCCCTCTGGTGTTGCAGATGTTCATGGGCGGCGGTGATCACTTTCCATCAGGTGAGCCTCCTGCCCGTTTGCCCCCTTTTAACATAAAAAAACTATTTGACATTCCAGATTTTTATTTTACTTTGCTCAAACGAATACAGATAAAAGAGACTGAACATCCAAGTCAAATTGTTTCTTGCTCACTAATGGCAACGAGGTAAAGCCTCTTTCACAAAGAGAATGACGCCAATTTTATATCGTAATAGTTATTGGGTGCACATGGATGAGAATGGCGACGGCGAGGGAAACTACACACTTCTGTCGATTGACTCGGAGCGACCTCCAGGACTATATCCTCTTGCTGTTCTACATAAATCTCCACCGGTAAGTAAAGCCATGTTAATATTTACTTCTGTTTCTTCGAAGATACAGGCTGAGATATGAGAGGCAGTGGTGGAAGTAGGAAATTAGACAATCATTTCTTTCTTTTTCAACTTCATACATCAATAAAGTTACGGTACGTATTTGTATCCGACTAGATAGTGACGAACATATTTTAGGTCCTTCAGGCGTAGTGTGAAGAAGCCGCACAACAGACCGGCATGATTGTATTGAGTAGCGAGGAATAGATTTTCTCTCGCTACTTGATACTGTAACTGGACGGCACTGCGTTGCCGTCAGGCGCAGTGTGGTCACTTTGCCGTGCCAGAATAAAAAATCCTTGTAAAAAGCCCGTCTATTTCTGTGGTTTTAGGGTTTTAAATTCAACTTTTTATATGAGCTGCGTGAGAATCTGATCAGCACATATGATAAGTTATAGCATGTTTATAGTAAAAACCTTAATTTTCAATAGACAGACAATTGAACTAACGCGTACATGCTGCAAATCTGATCGTGACAAGAATTACTGCATCTATGGCCGTTTAACCAGAGTATGTTACGTCACTTTTTGGCTTCGGAAATGCATAGCGGTGCCAAATGCCATATGCATTCATATTCAATTGTTATGGACCTTATGCTGGAATGTTTATCAATGAAATCATTTTGTAAGCTGATCACTATCGCAAGTTATACTGCCACTATAATTTTGTAATGGACTGGTACTCTTAAGATTGCTACAATGAAATTCAGTTATTTGAACAACGTATAGAGAAACAGATATAATAATAGGTATAGAATTAATATCCCATATAAGTTGATATAATACAAACTGGCGAATGCAAACTGTTTTTTTATTTATAGGCAGTCGAGTAGGAATCAAAATAGGTAATACTATCTTGTTAGTATAATCATGATAATTATTTGACGTTAATTAATTTTGTACTTAATATTTTTAGTTTCCTCTAACAAAAATAACTTCACGTGTTCATTTATTAAGATACTATATTTTTTTATAAAGGAGGTAAGATTCCTTCGAGAGTTGCAGTGGCCAGGTGGACAAGTACCGCTTTCGGAACCGCCATGTGGCTTTAGAGGAGAGAAATGTGTCAGTAAGTAAAATTATTTTGTCTTATAAAAATCTATCTACTAAGAACATTATGTATATTAATATGTATTAAGAAGGTAATTATGTATCTCCTATGCGTGGAGTTAAAGAACCAGCAAGTTAAGCCGACACGTGTCTATTATGAACAAGTGACGCGACACAATGGACACGGTAGGTAATTTTATTTACTGGAGACGAAAAAAAACTAATATGTACTGCCAGACCTCAAGCCGGTATTAAGTGCAAGGTTCGTAAGCGAATGTAAGTAGGGAGGGTCGTAAAAGCGTCGTAACGAGCCATAGTGACAAGCAATACGAAGCAGCAAGCCATCGGCCACACGCGACTCCCGCTGCGCCCGCAACCGCCGCGCCGACACGTCTCACTAATGCTCTCTCGTAGTTACCCACCCACTGAAAACAATGAAACCTACCCGCAGTCCCAACACGAAAATTCTTTTAGTACTACACAATTTAAACACATCTAGGTACATTTATTTCTTAATATCCCGCTGTCATATATTAACATAATTTACTCGCTTTATTAAATAGCATCATATGTGAACCAATTTACTATTCACGTTGCGTAGCTATGTGGGAAATACACTAAACGTCAAGTAAATTTGTTGCTTTTGTCTACATAGCTTGTTTACTGACGATAGTTCAGCTAAATTGCACGACAAAACATTTACAGAATATATAAATTTAAATATAAATTTCACAAAGAATATTCATTTGTATATATATTATATATGTAGATACATTAACTACATTGTAAAGATGTAAAAATGTTAATGACAATAAAAGACGAATAAAGTTTAAGATTTTACGATTCTAACTGTCATAGATAATAAAATAATACTGCTGCCTATTTCATATTTTATAACTTTGCACGGATTGATTACACGCGTAAATCAAAGATCAAAGTTAAACACAAGGTTAAATTTGTTTACTTGTTTATCTACCTTTATATACGGTCTATTCGTATGTTTATACGGAAATTTGAAATTATGCACGTGATTGTGAGTGATCCTTTGGAAAAAAACATACTTACCTATTAGATTGGGTTTATTACAAAGTCAGATTTTCTTTTCTTTCAAGCCAGAAACGCACCTGAGATTCTTCTGATATTAGATGTTCAGGAGTGGTGGAGACCACGTAACATTAACATTAACCACATGCTTGTTCAACAGCCAATAAATATTACATAATAATATTTATATTATTTCGGACCTAAAGTCCATATGGTGTTAGTAACAATTTGCTTAGAAACTAGTGTTAGTATACACGATTTACAAAACAGTATGAAGCTGCATCCATCTCCGCAGCATCGGAAACTCCCACTTATCTGCATATATAACCAGCACAGATTTATTTCATATATAAAGATCACTACGGTTCAGGTTTCACTCGTATGAATTTTCCAGTAGGATGGGAAGTTTTCTTTATGACCATTAGAAGTTAACCTCGATATTGTGGCGGGGCGTAGGTACTATAAACGAGAAATAAGCTTTAATCCACACTAACGCTTTAATTATTCAGGTTTTAATTACCTACATAGAAAGTGAAAGTGTCGTTAAAGTTCTATCAAAGGCAATTTATTATTGGCCCAGATCCACCTACATCCCTTTTGCTATGAGAACCAAAGAAAAGAGATGCGTGCTTTAACAAGCCTTACCGATAATGCACGCATAAAAACCTATTATGAATATACACCAGATCGATAAATATAAGATTAACTTATCCTAAAAACAAATGAAAGAAAGTATAGTAGAGTTGAATTTGAAGTCTATGTAATTTAAATTGACCGAAATATAAGCGAATGTTAGCTTAAAACCGTTATTACTTCAAGAACTATTAGGTACAGTTCATTTAACATCTTACTTTAACTGTCTTTTTTGGGTCATTGATTTACCATTATGTGGTATAATAAATATTAACTCTAATGGCGTACTTGTCATATGACTACCGTTTACACATAAGTAAACTATGTATTGCTCTTTTTAAGTGAACTATTTTCTCTTGGGGTAATAATGATCTTTAAACCGATCATATCGGTCTATCGCATATCTTATTCGCCCGCATAATTTCCTGTATTTTAAAATTAGCACATCACTTTTGCAATCCTTGCGACACGGCTCGCAAAAGATGGCGACCTGTTTTTAAATTGATTTGTCCTGGTTTTATTAACTTAAAAAAATAATCTTAACATCCTGGTATTTGAATTTCGGGGTTGGCAACCCTAAACTAAACCTACAAATCCTAATTTCCTTATTGTTTTTAAATATATGAAAACTCAGTTCATCGTCATGTAAATGTTGTGCTTGTACTGTAATCATAGATCAAACTTCATAATTGTTTTTCTTAGGCCATGTCGGTACTTGGGCACTAGGTGCATCTGGAGGGACCCTGGCTTTATTGGCATTGGCTGCTCTCGCTCTGTACCGGGGCTGGCGTTACGAACAGGAACTTGACTCACTCCTGTGGAAAATAGACTTCAGAGACTTGCATTTACCGGACGAAGAACAGCGAGGCAACAAACTGAGTAGGTAAACCGAACTTGTAAATGTTGTATGCATGCAAACAGGACACTCCTGCCGCTTAATTTAGTACATATCATTGTCTTAGAGAGCAAAGCTTGGGAATGCATTTTTTTATATTTTTTTGTATTATGTTTTTGGAAAGAAGACCCCACGACGCACTCATTTGTTTTACATTAGCAAACGCAAACTATAAACACATGTTGAGAATTGTATAAAAACTCGCAAGTGTCCTGTATTAGTCTAGCGAATATCTAGGGAGTACTTGTCGGTATTGGCTTAAAGTAATAGAAAAAATTGCTTATAATATTTATTTTACTGTTTTTTGTTAGACCATTAATTAATGAATAGGGTAAATAAAATTTTATAGTGCGCAGTTTTCTCCTACTGTTAAACACTTTCGTATATTTGAGATTTCTACTCTGACACGATATGCTTTTGCTCTAATTTATTTATTAATTATTTTTTAAAGAAAACCGTTTCTTCCAAAAATAATAATCTTACAAAAAACAATATCACATCTTTCTATATTTTGCTACCCCGTTTAGTAACCGTGCTGTTTTCAGGGATAAACAGTAGCCTTTGTGCTATTCCAGGCTATTGTCTATCTCTGTGTCAAATTTCAACCAGATCCGTTAAGCCGTTCTGGCGTAATTGAGTAACAAACATCCATCCATGCATCCATCCAAACATTAGTTTTATAATAATAATAAGTTATAGATCAGAAGAAAGATTAGTAAGATGCTAGGGATATCCCTTTAGGGATGATTTTGCAAAAACATGTCAACACGTCAAGACGTCAACACACCAACACGCCACCAAGCCACGCCAAGACGCCAAAAGATATGGAAACATCATTCTATATCATGCTATCCCATAGGAACCATGTATTTTCCGGAGAAAGAGTAGCCTATGTCATCCCAAGACCCCTCAACTAACAGCTCTTTGTAAAACACGTATCCATGATGATGAAAAAGATTCAAATGCGATGAAAACATAACACTAATAAATAAACAAATGTCTACTTTTGGAATAAGAATTCCATGTTTTTTTAAATAAAATTAATTTGAAATTAGAATACTTAGCCAAACAAAAATTATTTTGATTTGAAATGGCCAGTACTGCAGAACGGCAATTTCATAGATAAATATCTATTTTAAAGAAGATAATAATTCAGTTTCATTTTGTCTTCGAATATGCCTTGTATTTACTCTATATTGAATATGCTATTATATTTTTATATCAGCCTCCGTGGCGAGTAGGCGAGTAGGCGGCTATGAACCGAGAGGCCGTGGGTTCGATTCCCACACCGGGACAAATGTTGTTTGACAGACAGATATTTGTGTCGGGTCTGGGTGTTGTGAGACTGAAATTCTGTCGTAGTTCCTGATACCCTCGACACAAGACTGTGTGGGATCAGGGCTATGTGTGTGACTGTTGGGTGTTATTTTTCATATCCTATTGCTACGAGAGTACCCCGGTGTATTCTCGTACAAGAAACGTATTATTTAGTAACACACATATCTCTCCAGTAAGTAATTATATAGCTCCTTGATAACATTTTCTATGATATATACATATATATGTGACATACAATTATCAGATATCTGCTTTAATATTAAGCAAGTTTGTCAGAGCTGAATTCTTCCAGCTAGATAGCAGTGCCGGCGCAAACATCAACTCCTCAAACAACGCGGTCGGTAACGAAAAGAACGGAGGGGGAAGCACAGGCGGGGTTCGATCTAGTCAGGTAAATATAGGAGTAAATAATAAGTTCGTTTAGATAAATATTTTTTTGAAACTCAACATTTCTGTTATATTCGTTTACTTAGCTCTTGCTGAAAAGATTGAACCTTTATGTACTTAGGTGGGTATCATTAGGTACTTATATAATGACTTTATTATCCGTCTAGCGTCCCTAAGTTAAGTCCCTTATTAAAAACGACTTAAAGTAGAAATTAAAATGGTATACTACATTCAGACTGCTGTAAAATTTCAATTTAATTATTACATTAACAATACAAATATTCCAGTCTGCATTGGCTACTCAATACGGCTTAATACATGTTTTTTTATTTTACGTACACACAGGTGTCACTAAGCTCTAATCTGGACCTGGACTTCCGATACTCGGCAATTTTCACTGAAGTTGCGTTCTATCGTGGCAGACTGCTCGCTGTAAAACGTGTCCGAAGACACCATATAGATATTTCTAGAGAAATCAAGAAAGAACTTAAAATTGTAAGTACATCAAAGACTTACATCGAATTAGCTTTGGTTGTTTTACCCAGAGTGAGGTGCTTGTGTGATTTTTTTCTGTGCTCACGCTCATAATCTCTGAAGGGGTTAATATTTGTCGATGAAAATAATTAGGCACTAAATTTTAAATTAGATATATTTTATTACTAGCTTTTGCCCGCGACTTCGTCCGCGTGGAATAATGACTTCCGGAAAAAAACTATTTATCCCCCTTTTCTCCCCGTTGGGAGGGAATTTCCAATAATCCTCTCTTAGTGGTAACCTACTCCTCCCAACAAACACACACGCCAAATTTCAGCTCTCTACTGCCAGTAGTTTCGGCTGTGCGTTGTCTGTCAGTCACTCAGTAACGGAAGAGTTTTATATATATAGATATAGATAGCTGTGCCCGCAACTCCGTCAGTGTGTAATTCCTTGTTTGTTATTATGTTAATGTATTGGTAATATTGTTTAGATCACGTTCACATGAGGCTTAAGTACCTATACAACGAAAATACTTCAGCGCAAAGCTTCCGGGTAAACTATGTTGAAAGTCGACCCGTCCGGCACGTGAACATAAAGATTTCTAGAACTGCTAACCCGGGAAAGACCGACGTACAACTAATATTTTATATAATAATATTTTTTATATAATTTTAAGGAGAACATTTCCGTCATACATGATTTCTGTGTAGCTTTAACTATTAAGGCTGCACACGCGACGGAAGCTTAAAAAATGGAGTAAGTTCTCCTGTTTTCCCAACATTTCCCTTCACTGCTCTGCTCCTGTTGATCGTAGCGTGATGAAAAGTATACTATAACCTGCCCAGGAGTATGAAGAACAATTGTACCAAGTTTTGTTGAAATCCGTCGAGTGGTTTTTGTTTCTATAACGAACATACATACAGACAGACAGACAGACAGACAGACAGACAAAAATTTTACTGATTGCATTTTTGGCGTCAGTATCGATCACTAATCACCCGCTGATAGTTATTTTGGAAATATATTTCATGTACAGAATTGACCTCTCTACAGATTTATTATAAGTATAGATATAGATAATACCTCGAAGGTAAATTAATCATCCAAGGTTAATAAATACATGCATACATATACACTCACGCCTGTAATCCCCGAAAGAGTAGGCAGAGATGCAACCAGTACACCCGCTTTTCGACAAATTTATTACGGTCCCATAATGTGATAGGGGACGAGCCTATCGCCATTATGGTCACAATTCCAGACTCCGGGCTGATACTGAGTATTTCTAAATAGTAAAACTTAATATCACTTTACCCGACCCGGGATCGAATCGGAGGCCTTAGCACAGCAGTCGTAACCCGCCACTGAGACAGCATTTAATTTATTTTAAAATTGTAAGTAATAACTATTTAACAATACAAAACATTACTAATAATCTGGAATAACAAAAGGTAAATGATTGGAAGAAGAAAAAACAGCAAACATAACATAGTATAAGTAACTATGGTATATAACTCTGATCGTACATCATTCATCCGATTATTTTGAATTGTGTGCGTGATACCGAAAGTTCTGGACAACTTATCTTTTTTTCATAGCGGACGCTCTTTAACTATAATATAAAAAAGCCACATACCTCGTAAATAATATCTAAAGTAATTAAAAACGCCCAACAGTGACACACATAGTTATGACCCCGCACTAGGTAAAACCTGTATCGTGGGTATCAGCAACTACGGCCCCACAACACCCGGACCCGAAACAAATATAAATATCTGTCACACAAACATTTATCTTATCGGGAATCGAATCCACGGCCTCTCGTTTCACAGCCGGCTTATTAGCGGCTGCGCAATTTTATTTAAACAAATTCCGAACCAATTCCGTACTACTTTCCTAGAAATATGTATATACAAATATGTTAACGGTCCATTATAAATATATGGTTCTGAAATAGTCATTTTATTAAATAAACTCCGTAAAATTCAATAATTTACGATAGTTTTATTTATAAATGACTAAATATTTTTAATATATACCAGATGCGGAACACATGAAGTTACTATAAGCGATCACAATATTCTTGAAACTAAATATACATTTGGCCTAATTTAAAACAATGAGTTTGTAATAATAGTACGTTCTGTTAAATTTTGCTTTGTTTCTATTATTATTCTGTGCTAATGAGGTTATAATAAAGAATTCCAATGTGTGATGCTTCCAACTTGTTTACATTATCTTCGTTTACGTTAACTGTTTTTATCAAGGAATATACTCTAGTACAACACATTTGTATGGATATACGGTAAATCAGTACATCTGTGTATGAAAGTGTTGCTTTGAGCGATGAGCCAGAAGAGAGAAAAACATTGTTTTTCCCAACTATTTTCCACATACCCAATCTATGGTTGAAGAACTGACACTCACTCTATTCGTTCCACTAACAGGTACACGACATAAACATATTAACTCTAATAATTCATCCACGTTTCATTCTTCTAATTGGCTACATACTTTTATATACCTACGTACCATTATATATTGTGTTAAAATACCTATATGGACCTACTCATAAACAATAAATTAACCATACATTATTATGTATTTAAACAAACTCTAAATGGAGAGTTAACATACAAAATATACGACTTATGGACGGAGGGCGTTACAGAAATTATATTTAAATGCAGGAGTAGGTAAGTCGGTTGTACCAAACTAAAATATAAAAAGCATTTTTCATGTACAGAGGACGATCAAAAGCAAACGTAAAGATCATATTGAATGGGAGTTTATTATTTATTTTCTTAAAAACAGCTTAAGTATACAAGCACTTCACATCGTATCAAATTAAACTTATACCGATCTGGCAAATCTTACAAATCAGCCTAAAGAACATAACTTTGTAAAATAATGTACACCCAACCTGTTAAAACATTATTAACCATACTTTATTGATACGAAATCCCTGTTACACTCAGTGTTCCCATTGAATAAATAAAATATTTCCAACAGATGCGGGATTTGCAACATGACAATGTAAACGGGTTCGTGGGAGCGTGTATTGAGCCACCAAATGTATGTGCATTATCAGAATACTGTACAAGAGGTAGTCTCAAGGTAAATAAGCTTAAACGTAAAAAATATGTGTTTATATGTGTATATTAGTTGGGTGAAAATAACTCTCTAAAAATTTCAGGATATTCTTGAAAATGATGACATCAAACTTGATAACATGTTTATTGCGTCTTTGGTTGGAGATATTATAAGGGTGAGTTATTTAATTACCAAATGTACATGTATTGAAATAAAACTAATTATACGGATTCTATCGCGGTTTATTTTACATATTTCCTCATGTTTCGAAACTTTACAGCCTTCATGGGACGGATCATCTTTTTTTTAAATGCTGACTATTACCTATATTTTTAACTGTGCTAAATTTATTTTCTTTCATAAGCTATCTTTTTATGCTATTTTTACAAAATAATTTCAATGTTTCACATCTGCAAGACGTCCCGCGACGGCTAAATTCTTATTGTACCTAATGCTATTCGTCTCGTTCACAGGGAATGATATTTATTCATGAGTCACCACTACAGTACCACGGGTCGCTACGACCCTCTAATTGCTTAGTGGACGCCCGATGGGTGGTGAAGTTAGCAGATTTCGGATTAAATGAATTTAGGCGAGGAGAACTACCGCCATCCGATCCAAATGGTTTACGATCTCACATTGATAGTAAGTTCAATTTCGTACTCATAATACCTATTCATATACTATATACATATCATATCTTCTGTATAAAGTCAATTTATGCATACTTTACGTAACTAGATTAGAGACATACATAAATATAAATAACTAGCTGTTGCTCGCGGCTCCGCCCCCGTTTAGGTTATTTTCGGGAGCAGAAGTATCAATGCAAGGAGTTGTCTTCTGACACCTATAGCGATCGTCCTGAATCTCAGGTGTTGTGACTGTCTAGATGGCTAGACAGGCACAACTCCTAACTTAAACTTCTAGCACTCCTTATAATACCCCGGGATCACTCCGTAAGTGTCGAAGAAGGCCACCGCGCGGTTTTAGCTGGTAGTGTCCGGTTGGGTGTACATAAGTAGTAGGTACTCGGCCCAGCGGCAGCCCGGATAGCCATCATCCGGGCAAGGGGGTGCTGGGTCGTAAGACCGGCTAGTCCAGCATAACCGTTTTATTCTCATTCCGCTTCCCCCCGAAGCGGACGGCAGTAATAAAATGCTTTCCCCGCGACAAAAAAAAAGTGTTTTGCCTGAAGCTTGAGATTACATTTAAAGAATACCTCATAAGTTAACTCCTCACTTCGCCCTTTAAGGGATGATTTGGTAAAAACGTTGAAACACGTATTTCTTTATTTTTTACCAAAAACCTAAATATGAATTTTCAGATCCCTAAGTTGAAGTATTACGGATTGCCCATACAAACTTTTAACCTTTTATTTCACCCCTTTCAAGATATTTTTTTGAGACAAAAGATACCCTATGTCCTTCCCTAGGATATAATCTATCCCTCTACTGAATTTCATTAGGATTCGTTCACCCGTTTAGTCGTACAAACAACAATATTAATTTTGCTGCGGAGATATTTTAAAACTGTAATATCTCCTAAGATATTCATTGAAATCAAATGACGTAAAGGGCAACTTTGTTGAAAATTAAATACTTGTGATGAATAAAGTATTTATTTGGATAAGGATTAATACCATGTTTATAAAAACCCCTTTCCAAATAATGCATTGTTTCAGAACAAATTCGATAACCATTAAAAAGGTTATAGTGAGCCAACCGAAATAGATAGACATATGCTGTCGCGGACTTTTTTTAGAACTTTTTAAGAGAAACAATTTCGTCATACATGATGGTTATGTAACTTTAACCGTTACCGCAGCGCACGCAACGGAAGCTCTCAAAAGGAATCAATTTTCCACGTTGCTGCTCCGCTCCTATTGGTCATAGCGTGATGTTATATAGCCTATAGCGCTCCTCGATAAATGGGCTATCCAACACTAAAAGATTTTTTCAATTCGAACCAGTAGTTGCTGAGATTAGCCCGTTCAAATAAACAAACAAACAAAGCAAACAAACAAACTCTTCAGCTTTATATAATAGTATAGATATAAAATACCAGCCATGTATTATACATTGCTGGGCACGGGTCTCCTCTACTAATGAGAGGTTTTGTACTTAGTCCACCAGGCAGGCCTAATGCGGGTTGGCACTTGGCAGACTTGACTAGAGCTTGGCAAAATTCTCAGGCATGTAGGTTACCTGACGATGGTTTCCTTCACCGATTAAGCAGGTGATAATTGACAATGAATACACGCATCATTTTGACAAGTCAGAGATGTACGTCATTTGAGCTGGTTTCGAACCCACGACTTACATCTCGGTAGCCCACTTCCGACTAAGCTATCGTTACTTATAAATAACCGCGAATATAGTACCGTAATCCTAGTCAACAGCAAGTAAGCGACGGCGGCGAACGGCTTAGTTAAATTTTACGACGTTGAACATACCCATCCAATGCGTTATCTAAGCAGTTAAACTCTTCAACATAGCCATAAAATGAAATAATATAATAATAGACGCCATTTAAATCTGGTGGAAGGGGTAATTGTCAAATGACAGGTAAAAAGTAAAACAGTAAAAGGATGAATGATGTGTACCTAGGTGTCACGGTTCTCAGAATCCCCATTACTGTGCCGTTGTGCGAGGGAGATAGCAATATGTTCCCAATACGCAACCATTTTCGATCATGCCTGTGAGTATTTGCTCATACCAATATCTAAACAAATATTGTGACCCCATTTTTCAAGCAATTTTGATTATGTTTTCGCAAAAGAGTCTTAGGCGTGTCATATTCGCTTGCATATAATAATGTACAAAATTAAATACAGGAAACTACCCTATTGCAGGTCTTGTGTATTTATCGCCGGAGCTACTGCGCTCTGCGGGTTGGGGTAAGGACGGGTTGGTAGTATCAGACGATTCGCGTCACGGCTCTGCCGCGTCCGACGTGTACGCGTTCGCTCTAGTGTTGTACGAGATGCACTCGCGGCGCGGTCCGTTCGGCGCGGACGCTCCTCCAACGCCGACGCTGCTGCGGCGACTCGCTATACCGGACCCGGCGCCTTACAGGTAGGTATGTGTCATCTGCAACACCTACTACAGCCGTATTACTAACCAGACGCTGTATACTAACATTTATGATGCCTTGGTGATGCAGATTTGGAAACCATTTTATTCATAGAATCTTCTTTATTTTTCTGTAATTGATTCAATGAATTTACTGATTGTCAAGTCAGGAGTATAGTGTTTAAAGTTTAAGTTTAAGATTTCTCTGACTTGGCAATAAGATTTATGTTGTTTTAGCTCTGACGAGCTAAATATTGGGGATATAGATGCAGGGGTTTAAAGGGTTTCTATATATTATCAGCCTGACCAATTCATACCTGAATCATGATTTGGGATTTTCAACGCATATGGGCGCCCAATTATTTTTCGTTTGCGAATCTCAAGTGTCAAAGTCACTGCGATCCGCTTCTTACTCTCTTGCGTGACCATGTGATGTCACTCAAATCCGGAAAAAACGGGCATGAAAACTGTAAAAGCTACAGAGAACCTACCTCATTGATTTATAACTAAAAATATAAACATTTAGAACATTTTCCTCAGGCCTCCATTGGATACTCTGGCGGGTCGTTTCGACTGTGTGAGAGAATGTTGTTGCGAGTGTTGGACGGAAGATCCTGCCGCTAGACCGGATTTCAAGGCCATACGTACGCGATTACGGCCTTTACGTAAAGGCATGTGAGTAGTTTAGTTGATTACTTTATGTGAGTACTTTTAAATTAGATTAAGTCCTCTTTATTTCTACTACTACAGGCAAAAATTATCTGATAAGAACCAATTACCTAATCATTGTTCCATACGCATCTCTTCGCTACACTTCTTCCGTAGAATATACAACATGTAACGTGATTAATGCACACTCTGAAAGTAGTTTGTTCAGAATAAGCGACTGAATCAACAAGTTTTTAATAGACGATTTTTTTCCCAAAAATACTTAACACTCAGGTAAATAATAGTTTAATTTAACTTTCAAGACAAACGAAACTGAGACATACCTCGATGCGATAAAGTCTTTTCTAAATGCAATAATAAACGAACACTTTAAAAAATCAAATAATTAAAATTACGAACTAAAGTCGAAAATTAGTACAACTAATTTCATAAAAAACAATATTTATATTCATCGCAGTCTAATTTCAATACATGAATTATGATTGTAATAGAATTTTTAAATTGGGGTGTCGGAGGATGTGCGTCATTCCCGTTACACGTAGTATAGGATAGGATGTTGGAGAGGTGTTTGTTTTGTTTAAATTAACAGGCTTAGTAAAAAAACACGGAACTACGTTCCAAAACTCATATCGCAGACGTAGGGATAAAAGCCGCCACACTGAAATGTAATTGGGCGGGACATGTGATTCGAATGCATCCAGACCGCTGGGCAAACATAGTTACGAATTGGATTTCGGCGGACGGTCATTAGGAAACGTGGACGGGCAAAAAAGAGATGGGGAGATGAGCTGGATGCATTCGAGAGAGAGTGGCGGAAGATAACGGAAGACCGAATCAAGTGGAAGAATAATAGAGGGGGTCTTTGCCCAGCAGTGGAATATAAAACAGGCTTGCTAAAAAAATATATATCACAGCATAAAATGTTCCTAGTTGGATTAGAAAGGAACGATCTGTTTCTTTCCCATAAAGCGTCAGCATGGAATTTGTAATAAAGTGTCGTACTTATAAATGAAGCCTTACTTATAATTTACTTATAATTTATAAGTATATAGCGCGCTCTGTCTAGCAATACATTGAAATGCTTCTATATTTCTAATTTTAAACACATTATCATTTTGTTTTCGATGATTAGCATTTATGATCAGCTCTATAAAACAAATCCTATGCATCAAAGCCTACTCATTATTTTACCATGTTGTAGGAAACCAAATATATTCGACAATATGATAGCTATGATGGAAAAATATGCCAACAATTTAGAAGCTCTAGTTGATGAAAGAACAGATCAACTACAGGAGGAGAAAAAAAAGACTGGTATGATTTTCTATTCAATCACATAAACATAACTTGATCACACTTAAAAATAAATAATAATATAAATACCAAACAGTCAAAATCAGTCAGGCAAATACACACTAGGTACTAATTAATAATGAAAATAAATATAGCTAATCAAAAATTTTACTTCATTTATAAATGCTCTATATCATCTCTTTATACACAAACACAACAAAAAATAAGTTAAGTCTTTAACAAAAATACTAACGTACTTAATACCTAGTGAGAGAGTTGCCATATCAGGCACAAATATAAAACTATAGTTTAAAAAAAAACCAAAACACGCTTTAATAGCTAACTGAACTAAACAGTAGATAATAAATCGATAAATTTTCAAGTAAATCGGACGTCTGGAAGGTGGTGAAATTTACGTTGAAACATTCTGTTGTTTACATATACATACATACATAGGTAATATATACAAGTGAAGCTAATATAAAGCGTGTAAAAAATTGTTTAGTTTATACACCAACTGGACAGCTATACTGATTTTTCCAGAGGCTTTGTTAGAGGAAATGCTGCCAGCACCAGTGGCCGAACAGTTGAAGCGAGGGCGACGAGTGTTGCCGGAGAACTACGACTCTGTTACCATATATTTCAGTGACATTGTAGGATTCACGGCCATGTCCGCAGAAAGCACACCACTCCAAGTAAGTTAATGAAAATCGTTTAAAGAGTTTATCAAAAATATTTCAGTTTTATATGTTCTTTTTGGTGTTTACACGACGTCTATACCTAGATATCATTTTATTTTTTCCAGGTAGTGGATTTTTTAAACGACCTCTACACGTGTTTTGATTCCATACTAGAAAATTTTGATGTATATAAAGTCGAAACAATTGGCGACGCATATATGGTCGTAAGTACACGTATGCCTAATACCTAATATTGAAACAAAATACTATTTTTCATCACAGTGCTGAGGACATCATATGATTTATTTTTATTACTACAATATTATTGTTTTTAAACAGAGACTCACGTTTTGCTAATGTTGCCTACAACATGAACGAAGCAGCGCCACATCAGCAAAGCCAATACCTGTGAACTACACAATGACAAAAGCTGTTAAAACTTAAGAAGTGCATTCACTACACAATATTTTTTTTTTAGTGCCTCGATAGGCAGACGAGCTGACGGGCCATCTGATGGTAAGTAGTCACCGCCGCCCATAGACTTCTGCAATACCAGGGCACAGCATTTACGTTAGGGTGTTTTCAACTAGTTCAGGCGTTTAAGTTACACACATGCCAAGCGTGAGCCAGCGCACAGACACTTCTCTGTACTAGGTACTGATATATAAATGGGTTATACGTACAATGCACATGGGCCAAACTAATATTTTCGCGATTTTAATCTTTTTGTTGGAAAATACTTCTATTGAACCTGATTAATGTTGTTGATTTCAAAAAACAAGAAAAAAGATTTATATAATATACAACTCCAGATGTGATTTCATTTGCATATTGTATAGCGTAATGTTGTTGATGTAATAGGGTAGTAGACACGATTTTTTTTATTAATTTAATCAACAAGTTACATTACATAAAAAAAAATATGTTTTTTTTATAAAACCGAACAAAAACAAGTAAATTAGGCGCGATACTAATCTGCTGGAAGGGGTAATTGCCAAATGACAGTAAAAGGATGCATGATATGTCTCGTGACGTCACAGTTCTCAGAATAGCCATTACTGTGCCGTTGTGCGAGGGAGATAGCAATATATTCCCAATACGCAACCATTTTCGCTCACGCCTTTTGATGCTCTTTTGCGTGTTGTATTCGGTTGCATATCCAATGTACAAAATGAAACACAGGAAACTACCCTATTGGTATTAGAGGTGGGTCGTTGCCGGTTTTTGCGTTAACGAAATGAAACCGTTTCCTATAAACGGTCAACTAGTTGAAAAACCAGTTGACGTTTTTGACTGGTTTGCAGAAACGTCCACAGATCTATACGTAAATTTCCCGTTTTGTTAGCGTCTGTCGTTGTTTCAACGACGTTAAATGAAACAGGTTGATAAATTCAACTTGGTAAAGAGAAAACGGTTGACTCGTTAACAGTAGAAATACAGTTTAAAAAAAGGGTTCGTTGATTCAACGCCCGATCCTAATTGGTATGTGATGTACAGGTGTCGGGGCTGCCCATCCGCAACGGCATCACGCACGCGGGCGAGGTAGCGTCGATGGCGCTGGCGCTGCTCGCCGCCACGCGCGCCTTCCGCGTGCGCCACCGCCCCGAACAACGACTCTTATTACGCGTCGGCCTACATTCCGGTATGACTGACTTGCCTACAATGACGAAAGAAACTTTTACATTTCTTTCGTATTGTTTCGCATTTGTAGTTGTTTTAAAAAAATTCAAACATATCAATGTTATTTGCAGTTCTTAAAGTAACTATACTTCTAGGTCCTGTGTGCGCCGGTGTAGTCGGTCTCAAAATGCCTCGTTATTGCCTCTTTGGAGATACTGTCAACACGGCCAGTCGCTTCGAATCAACGGGAGCGCGTAAATATTCTTAATTTTTATATTTAAACTTTTTTATATTCACGAGAATGTCTTTTTAGACTGTTTTGGTGGCGCAGTTGTAATGCGTTACAACTGCTGTTCTGAGGTCTCGGGTTCGATCCCCGGGTCGGCTAAAGTGATATTGGGTTTTCCTATCTGGAAATCCTCAGTATTAGCCTTGAGTCTGTGACCGGTATGGCGATAGGCTCACCCCCTATCACATTATGGGACCGAAAATCGGCGAAGAGTAGGTGTACCGGCTACACCTCCGTCTACCCCTTTGGGGACTACAGGCATGAGTGTATATGTATGTATTTATATATATTCTTTTATTATTTTCACGAAAATATCAAATTTTTTTTTTCAGCACTTAAAATCCATTGCAGCGGCGCCTGTAAGGCACTTCTTGACCATTTAGGGGGATATATATTAGAGGAGCGAGGCATAGTGTCCATGAAGGGCAAGCGCGATCAGTTGACATATTGGTTGCGAGGAGAGGAGGCGAGCGCGGCGGCGGCGAGGGCGCGGCGGAGGGCGCAGCGCGAGGAGGCCGCGCCGGCCAACACGGACAAGAGAGGACAACGCAGCTCCCTCAAGAATAGGAACTGGAAAAATCAAGTTGGAGGATTACATAGGTAATAATAATAATACATCCTAGTCAAACTAAACAACGAGTAGGTGATTTACAACTGGTAGATATATGGAGCGGCATAGTTTATTTCCGACCAAGCTTCATGATCATCTATAGTTCGCGACAGGTCGACATGGCAATGGCAGGGTATGAGGTGAGGCGCGGGGGAGGGGTCACCCCGCACACCCGCACATCGCCCGTGCCATCTTAGTTCGCGTTTATCGATATCGATCTCGCTCGCATTGTTCTTTGTTGTTGTGTATTAAAATGACTTGGGTCGCTTCCTCGTCACGTGTTAAAACAATAATTAATTATTAAGCACGAGAACTAATCTAAAAAGTATTAGAAAATTGTGACTTTAAACGAAAAGAAAATTATTACAATTACCCTTTCAATCAGACATTGGATATGGATGCTACATCGGCTTCTAATAACTTTGCCCAGAATACAATCCGAATCGAAATTAGCAGGACCCAATAAACAATTAAAGTCGTCCATAATTGATATTGTGATGAATAAAATATTATTATAAAATATTTTACTTATATATACTCAGCCTGTTGCCGTCCACTGTTGGACGTAGGCCTCCCCAAGTGAACGCCAACCATCCCGGTCTTGGGTAGCCCGCATCCACCCGCTACCCGCCACCTTCTTCAAGTCGTCGGTCCATCGTGCAGCAGGGCGTCCCACACTACGTTTGCCTAAACGCGGTCTCCACTCCAACACATGTCTGCTCCATCGGCCATCTGTCCGTCTGCAGACGTGACCAGCCCACTTCCACTTTAGCGTGCTAATTTTGCGAGCAATATCTATGACTTTGGTTCTCTGGCGGATGACTTCATTTCGAACTCTATCC
Organism: Laothoe populi; assembly: GCA_905220505.1. NCBI lineage: Eukaryota > Metazoa > Arthropoda > Insecta > Lepidoptera > Sphingidae > Laothoe > Laothoe populi. The sequence goes on from HG992152.1 coordinate 10,179,081, forward strand.
ACCAGAGAAAGCCCAAGCATTGCCCGCTCCATAGCACGCTGAGCGACTTTAAATTTATGGACCAGTCCATTTGTGAGTGTCCACGTTTCAGCCCCGTAGGTCATTACGGGTAGGACGCACTGGTTAAAAACTCTTGTTTTTAAGCATTGAGGGATCGACGACTCAAACAGGTTACGTAGTTTACCGAATGCCGCCCAGCCCAAACGAATTCTTCTATCTGCCTCTTTCTCGAAGTTGTGCTTGCCTAGTTGGATTATCTGGCCCAAGTATACGTACTCTTGCACAACCTCGAGAATGGCATCACTCACGGCGTCGGGTCTCGAGAGGACGTGACCGTTAAACATGACTTTCGTCTTGTCAAGGTTCATCCCGAGACCTATCCGTTTTGAAGAACAGTTAAGGCTGTTCAGCATGTCTTCCAAATCCTGCAGAGTTTTTTACTTATAATAAACCTTATTTAATTAATTTTAATCTTATTTTCTTGCATTACAATAAAATAAATATCGATATAAACTACCTACATTTTGCCTCATCACTTGCCATGTCGAGCTGTCGTGTACTATAACTGCCCTTATCCCACTCTTAGTGGGGTCGGCACAAATCGTTTCAACTCTCCTCGCAGCCCTATCATGTGTCAAATCTGCATTCACTCCTTTCATGCGCATGTCCTCATTCACGCAATCCATCCACCTCTTTTTCGGTCACGACTCTTTCGTCCATCCACATTCATATTCATATTCACAAACAGTCTTGTCCCATGCCTTTCATCCCTCCTCATCATATGCCCATACCAATTTAACCTAGCACTCCTCGATTACCACATTTTCGACCAAGCTTATTAATGTAAAAATTAAAAAAAATAAAACTCATTGTACTACATTAGGTGTTAACTACAGGTTACTGTATAGTGGGTATTTAAGAACTACGAAAAACTACTGTTCCACAATACCCAGACTCGAAACAATATATTTGTGAATCACAAACATTGTCTCACTGCTAGGATCGAACCTGTGACTTTTCGTTTCACAGCCGGCTACTCCTACTCCGCCACGGAGGTTGGCAAATGTAATGACAATTCTATCCCCGGCCCCAGGGCATGCACGTCTGGTTTTTTGAAATTACTTGTTCTTTGTTAATTATTAAAGCATTCTCTTTAACAATAAAGGAAGACACCATCATGATGAAACCTATATTCTTAGGCAATCTTTACAAGAACCCCTTACTTACTTATCCCTTATTAGTAGAGCAGGCCCGTACAGCCGATTAGTATATGATACCATAATCTACATTTTCAGATGTTGCAGTTTAGAATCTCCTAAGAAGTTACGGTTTGCATCTGGGAACCACCTGGAGTCACATCCCGATAATGTTTTACACCATCGCAGTGATGAATATCTAATGGAGGTACTTAATTATGATTACGTTTCGAGACTTAATAAAATAGTAGCTGCTGTTCTAGAAATGCCTAAAAATGACGTATCTTTAGGTGGTCGGTGAGGGACGTTTGATACCAGCACAGCGTGGCGATCTACTAGAAGCACCCAATCTTCGTCAAGAGTACACCAGCGTCTCCTGTCCTATTATAGAACATACAGAGGGTCCGCCCGCGCCTCCGGACCCGGCCGCGTGCGAGCCTCTCCTCGCACAGACACAGGATACCAACACATGTGACATAAAGCTGGTCATCAACGGGTGTTCCTTCACAGAGAGGGACGGCGCCGGTATACCTCTTCTCGCGGACGCATAATATCTCATTTCGCGCACACATCGCAAACTTAATACACCGGTCCGGTATGGTGTCTTGGAAGTGCTCCGACCAGGGACCGGCTCCGCCTGCAACCACGCGTCTTCTGCGCGGGTGCCACACAGTGATCTACGTCAGTATTATTAAGAGACCGATTCGATAGAAATTATTTAATAACATTAAACTCTTATTTCACAATTGACGGTAACATCGTTTTACTTACACATATTATTTACAACAGCGTTTCAATATACACATAACATAATCTCTAATATACATCGCGCAAGGTCGCGATCAGACCGCCGACTCGCGATCCAGCAGATGAGGCGTGCGCCGCAGCGAGGCGCTGCTGCCGCGGGTGCCGCCGCCGAAGATCCCCAGCAACCACGACGGGATCGCCAGCCGCGGTGGCTTGCGCTCGCCCTTGCTGTCGGCCACGTTCTCGAGCGAGCGGCACCGCTTGTAGAACTCTATGTAGCTGGAGTCGTGCACCTTGCGTCGCGGCCGATCGAGCCGGTTGTACAGACTGCACTTGCGCAGCAGTGGGCTCTCTTCGGCACGCGGCTCGTCGTCCGTCACGATGCCGACGATGGCGCCGTTGAACACAGGGTCGCCGGACACCGTCGCCACGTCGAGGGAGCGTGTAGTGTGTTGACGTCGCAAGCGTGCATCGCGGGCAGCCGGCAGCGCCGCCAGCGTGTCGAGCGAGCGAGCGCCTCGTAGTGGCGCACCCTCCGCCTCCGAACACGCGCCGCACGATGCGCCGCACGACGCGCCGCACGAAGCCCGGACGCCGCATGATCCGATACCGGAGCATGCCGTGGACGATGCAATAGAGCTGAGCGCGTTTCTGCCGATAAAATAATATTATATATTATTATATATATTATATATACTATTTAACCGGTGGCAAGAACGGGTTAATACGAGCATAATATTTCTTTTTAGCATATATATTTTTTTATTCTGGCTCGGCAAAGTGACCACACTGCACCTGATGGTAAGCGCAGTGCCGTCCAATTAAAGTATCAAGTTGCGAGAGACAATCTATCCCCCACTACGCAATACAATCATGCCAGCCTGTTTCTTCACACTACGCCATGGGCAAGAAGGTGAAGAAGCGGTCGAGGGTCTAGTGTCAGAGTACTCAGAAGGCAGCAAAACGGCCAAATATCGTACCCCAACTCTAGACCCCCGACAAAAATCGGATGTACACTGGCTAATCCCCGAACGCGATACACTTGCGTGATCCGCTATGGCGGGTTTTACACCCTGTGTACGGTGGTCGCTATCCGGGCGGATATGAATATCCTACCACCACCATATGATATGAAGGATCGGTAAGTCACCTGGCTGCGGTCGCGGACGCTGGTGCGGAGGTGATCGCGGGCGCGTGTAGTGGGAGGGGGAGGGAGCAGCGCGAGCCGCGTGCGCCGCCCTCGTCGCCGGCCCGCGCGCCGCTCGACACGCGCTGTCGCACCGTGGTGCCCGCGCCGCACCCACCTGCGGGGTTGTTTCACTATTAATATCCACATTACTATACTGAGAAGTTTCTCATACATATGGTAGCTTAACATAAACACTTGAGAAATGCTCAGCTGGTTTTAAAATGTTCTTAATATTACAAATAAAGTTTTAAGAAAAAGAAATGCTGTAAACGTTGCCTGGAGCCATGGGAAATTCTAGAAAAATGTAATATGTATCCGAAGCTACTGACAAAAGCTAAAAATTTACAATCTAAAAATTAGAAGCAAGCTCTTCAAACTGTTTTAAAAACTAGACGTACTACATTTATTATTCCTATTATAATATTAAAAGAGTAATTTAATGACGAGAAGCACTCAAAAAGTATTTACAACACTTGGCGTTGACGTCTATCTATGGTAATAAGCAAAATAATGGTATCTTGTATAAATAATGCGGTAAGTTGTCGATTGCCCACGAGAGAGAATATGGGCGCTCGAACGAAGTGAGTGCGCTCATTCGCTTGAGTGGGCATCGACCACACCGCATGAGTTGCAGATACTATTTTTATTACAAATGCGGCGATAAATTCGGATTAATCTTGTAATATAGTTCAATTTTAGTCTATGAGGTCAACCTCACTTGTTTAGTATTGATATATCGATTGTGTTTTTGTTGTTTCTCACTTTTCGTTCTTTTTTCAATTTTAGCAGTTTTGATCGTCATTTACGTTCAAATCCAACAAGAAAGTTTTCCCAAATTATGCGTAATTGAACATTACCGCATGCAAATGAGTAATTAATCAGCTATTTATCGAACTTAAAAACGTAAGATAAGATAGTACTTATCCCGCATGAGTGATAATAATGAAATTACGTGCACTTATAAAATTTCCATATACTTATTACATAATTAATTGCCATATCTCTATAGCAAAATAAATTCCCTGTTTTAGTCGACGTATATATTTTCACATTTGTAAGTATGACATTTATATCTACTTCTGAAACGTCCACACCATAATAAGTTAGAGAGAGATACATATACCTGTACCTGACAATGATGGGTGTCTCGAATCGGCCAGTCTGGGACTTCTCCGAGGTCGACGGAAAAGTGGCCTCTCCTCTCCGTCCACTAGTCGTTTTTGAATAGCTTTATCGGTGGCACCGACGAGCCAATAAGTCTGCAGCTAAAAAATAGGCAATACGCTAATACAGAACACAATCATAGCAGACTTCAATTACAAATTCTAAAAGTCAGTCAAAGTGATTTCAAACTAGTTTTCTTCTATATTCGTTTCATCTTACTGATTTTTAACCTACTTCAAAAAAGAAGGAGGTTCTCAATTCTACGGAATCTTTTTTTATGTATGTTCCCCGATTACTCGAAGACGCCTGGACCGATAAGAGATAATCTTTTTTGTTAAAAAAGGGTATATTTCTCAGGTGGTCCCATTGGCACCAAGTCAGGATCTGATGATGGGATCTCCGAAAATTCGAGGGCAACCTTTAAATTGTATAGGGACCCATAATTTGTTTTATATTGAAGTCGGTGTACTTTTTATGAAATAAAAAACTTTTTATTTATCACAATAACAACTTACCTGTCCCTTCCCTTTGATCGGTATAGTTCCTCTGGGTTCGACAATGTACCCGCCAAGTTTGTCAAGTGCTTGCTTGCAGTTGGGCGATATGTGGATACGCAACGGTTCTCCGTTCGACTCCATTCGAGAGGCAGTATTCACTGTGTCGCCAAACAAACAGTAGCGGGGCATTGTGAGACCCACCACACCTGCTACCACTGCGCCTGTAATTAAGTAAAAAAAACACTTTGGTGGTGTAGGTAAAAGTTGCACGCACCTAACTAACCCACTTGTGCATAACATGCAATAGTTTGGGATGAGGCATCTATACGAACATTTATTTTTATTCTCTATGTTTCTTTTATACCGAGATGGTGGCAAACAAGCTTACGGCCCGCCTGATGGTAAGCGGTTACCGTACTCCGTAGCCTATGGACGCTTGCAACACCAGGAGCATGACAAGTGCGTTGCCGACCCTTCATCACCTTACTGTCATTAAGCATGCCACTTACGGTTGGGTCTTACGTAAGACACTAGTTCGACTATGAGGATTAAACGAGATCGACTATTTTCTAGAATAACCGTATGATTCCATATAAATAAATGTAATACATTGTATACCGAAGACTCTGGACGAGGTACATCGACAAACAAGATAAAGTCACCAACCAAGCGAAACTAGCTACTAGACACTCGCTCCTCAATACTAGTCATCGGTAAAACAAACGCGTAAAGAGAGATTGTATGCGTGGAAGGCGACTGAAGTATCTAATTTCGGTCCCACCATAAAGGTCACCGAGACCTCTTAATATGAATACAAATAAAAGTATTTATATGAGATTTAAATGGTTATACGATGTATAGCCATCACAAACACACGAAAATTAGCAACTTTCGCCCGTGACACAAATTTATAGGTCACAAAAGGCCTTTCTGTGTGGGTAATAAATAATTCGTCATTATAACTTTTATGGGCCGTAATATAGTAACACTATTATATATAGCAATTTGGTCAAATAGCAACATAAGAAAATATTAGGTTTATATTTTGAAACTAGATGTTGCTCGCGGCTCCGCCCGCGTGGAGGTTATATTTGGAAGGAAAGGTATACAATCCATGGAGGCATCTTAAGCTATTACACCTTTCTATATTTTAACATCTCTTAGGATGCGTGCATTATTCCGGGATAAAAAGTGGCATATGTCATTTTCTGATCCCTAAACTACCACTATGCAAAAAATCATGTCGATCCCTTGCTCTGTGAAAAACTAAACTATCCCACGGGAACTGTACCTTTTTCCGGGATAAAAGTAACCTATGTGCTATTCCAGACTATAATCTATCTCTGTGCCAAATTTCAACCAGATCCATCCAGCCGTTGTAGCGTGATTGAGTAACAAACATCCATCCATCCAAACTTTCGCATTTATAATATTAGTGATAGATTAGTGATAGATTAATGCGTCAATGAATAATTGAACTAGCTTTGGGGACAGGTCTAGTTTGTTTAAAGAAAATCTTTTCAACTAAATCACCATGAACTTATTAAAAATAAAATAATAATTTTATGCTGTTTAATATCAATGCTATCTATAAATTACTGTTCAACCTTTTATAGTTTTTCACATTTTGAGAGTTATAATAAAATTTTTACTGGAGGAAATATTTTTAAATTTTGTAAAAACCTAAGTTTTTACGACAAAATATTACTTGATGATTATACGAATAAAACTTCAACCCGCCAAAAATCTCTAAGATCAAAACTTACCAGTGTGAATACCAATTCTTAATTTTAAAGTTTCATTTGGTCTATGCGCTATTTTGTGACTTCTCGCCGCGCCCAGCAGCTCGAGCGCCATGGACGCGATCTCGCCGACGTGCCGGTCGTTGTTTCGAATCGGTAAACCAGACACCTGAAAATAAAAACTATGTTAATAGACTGTCTTACCTTCGTATATAGGAAGGGCGTAATGTGAAGAAGCTAAACAGCAGGCCGGCATAATTGTGTTGAGTAGCGAGGGATAGACTGTCTCTCGCTACTTGATACTCTATCTGGACGGCACTGCGCTTACCATCAGGTGCAGTGTGATCACTTTGCCGCGCCAGAATAAAAAAACTCTCACCGTGATAATCATATTGTTTGCAAATACTTGTACAGAAAGTATCCCTAGTTGTTTAATCACTTTTATATCAAGTAGTTTGAATTTAGAATGATAAATATAAAATATTTAAATGCTTTCAATAAGCTCTCGTAAATTAAGACAATGTGATTTTTTTTTGAAGTTATTATTAAGTAAATAAAAAAACGCAGTTATACATTCCATTGTTTCAATTTACTACTTGCAATAATTTCCTGTGTTCAATTTTGTACTTTATTTAATATGCAACCAAACATATTACGAAAAGAAACTCTTTTGTAAAAACGGAATTAAAAATCTGGCTGCAATTATTATTTTAAATATTATTATATTATATGGGACGGTAAAATGCTAGGCGAAATGTGAGTGTATTGGTTACATCTCTGTCTCTGTCCTTCGGGGATTTACAGGCGTGAGTGCGTACATACGTCAATGTTACTAGTATTAACATCGACTCCAGACAATCTAGAAACATCGCTGAACTTTCGATGACATAAGTATTTCTAGTACTTACAACCATGTAAGCGTCGCCTATCGTCTCCACTTTGTACACGTCGTATCCTCTTATGATTCGATCGAACACTGTGTATAGGTCGTTGAGGAAGTTCACCACTTGCAAGGGAGTGCTCTCGGCCGACATGGCGGTGAAGCCGACGATGTCGCTAAAGTAAATAGTGACAGAGTCGAATGACTCCGGCTCCACGCCTTCTCCCGTCGTGAGCCTTCGCGCTACAGACCTGAAACAATCGTCATAAATATTTTTCTATTTTCTAGTCTTGTTCATAGTTCTACTTTAACACTACATGACACAACTTGAGAATCACGTAAACACTAAATTTCTCATCAATAATTTTAAGAGTATGTACATAGAATATGCATCAACAAAACAGACTTTATATTACTCTTCCACAATCTACATTAAACTACAAAATCTACATTTAATATCATGCCAGCATTCCTCTAGAACTACTTGTCTACATACACAGGGTTGAACAGTTAAGTAGGTCCAGTTATTATTGTGTTATTTTAAATTATTATGAACCTTTTACATAATATTCCATTGAGTAGGTACTAGGATATAAGAAACTAACACGATATGTATTTGAAAAATCTAGTCTTCACGCTTAATATTTTTAACATAGGCAAATAATATGCATCATAAATCAATATACTAAAGATTTCAATATAAAGCCTTCGTTGTAGGAAACGTTAATGGGTTTAAAACAGAGTGTTAATTTCTATATTTCTTCAAATTTTCAATTAGTAATTGCATATTAATAAATCGAACCAAAAACAAGCCCGTAGATCGTGGTTCACTAGATTCTCCTAGGACTGGATCCAGTGGTAAACTAAGCTGTATTTGTTTCGCTAAGACTTAGACAGTGGCGCGTTTAGATTCGTGGTCAGTTTTAAAACACGCTAAATTACGCTAAAATATATTTTATGAACTTCAATTTGCATTAAAATTATTATGTAATCGGGCGAGAACAATTTATTTCAATGAATAGAATATTAATATATTTCAATACTACTAATATTATAAATGCGAAAGTTTGGATGGATGGATGGATGGATGTTACTCAATCATGCTGCAACGGCTGGACGGATCTGGTTGAAATTTGGCACAGAGATAGATTATAGTCTGGAATAGCACATAGGCTACTTTTTATCCCGAAAAAATGTACAGTTCCCGTGGGATAGTTTAGTAGCAAGGAATCCAAGGACCCAGAGCAAGGAATCGACATGATTTTTACTAGTAGTAGTAGTTTTACTGGTAGTTTAGGGATCAGAAAACGGCATATGCCACTTTTAATCCCGGAAAAATTCACGCATCCTATGGGATAGCAAAATATAGAAAGGTGTAATAGTTTAAGATGCCTCCATGGATTGTATACCTTTCCTTCCAAAAATAACCTCCACGCGAGCGGAGCCGCGAGCAACATCTAGTAATTAATATATTGTTGAATATTTAAACATAAACTAAATAGTAAAATGATCACTACGCTATCTTGTGGACATACAATACACGTTTTTTTACTTTCAATACTCCAGACCAGAGGAATAACCTCAAACCATGTATTATTTCCTCCCATACCCATGTACTTCAATACATTGGCTCAACTCTAAAGGTGAAGTTTGCTATAGTAGATTAGACGAATGTACCAATTCAAAAATGGTTTTGGCGTTTCGCTCAATCTTATACTTATAACGAAAATAATCTACTGGGCAAATTTATCTGTTCCATCCTGTAAACTTAAAATAAAAAACATTACCAAATATTACAAAACATAATATAAAGTGTATGATATACAGTTTCAATAGAATTCAAATAAAATCTCGATGTACATAATACAGAATTATAATTTAATATACATACGTGTAATGAATACACCATGCTGCAGCATTTCAATACATCGTAACCGAGGATCTACTTGCACACAAATAATGTGTATAAACATTTCAATAGTGCATTTTAATAATTAAGTTACAATATAAACTTATACAAGAAAAAACTTATCTACTTTGGAAAACGCCATCACCGAAGAGCCACGCGAATCCACCCAACCCACGCCGTTCCCAAGCAAGCTCTAAAACTACTCAAACTTATTGTTAATGGAAAGTGACACACAGTGATCATTGTTCATGAGTTACAATGATGTTTGTAAACCAGCACCTGTGGTACAAGGCAAACCAAATTAATCTACAATCACCAATAGAGAGTTAATTACCTCAAAACATTTTCACGACATTTCTATAATGGATTCAACCTCCAAATCTGGAAAAGAACACAAGTACAACAAAGTGAATACATTATCATTTTTTTGCTTTTTCTAGAAAATGTACCACTGCTTTACATCAAGTCCATGTTGACAATATCGAACACACTGCCTTTGATACCAAACAAACTCCGGCAAGCAAACGACTATTCGTTTTAAGAGTGGTCGTTGAACCAACGAACCGTTTTTTTAAACTGTTTTTTTTTCTGTTAACGAGTCAACCGTTTTCTCTTTACCGCAAAACTATTATGTTGAATTTATCAACCTGTTTCATTCAACGTCGTTGAATCAACGACAGACGCGAACGAAACGGGCGCACAGATAAACTAGTTGAATTTATCAACCTGTTTCATCCAACGTCGTTGAATCAACGACAGACGCGAACAAAACGGGTGTACATATAAACTAGTTGATTTTATCCACCTGTTTCATTCAACGTCATTGAATCAACGACAGACGCTAACAAAACGGGAAATTAACGTATAGATCTGAGGACGTTTCTGCAAACCAATTAATAACGTCAACTGGTTTTACAACTAGTTGACCGTTTATAGGAAACGGTTTCATTAACGCAAAAACCGTCAACGACGCACCTCTAATTCGTTTGCTATCATACACAATATTTATGATGTAAATTTTGAGCATCTGCTACACTCGACCACGAATGGTGTTACTTGTGCCGTACCTGTCTGATAGTGATAGTAATTTAGTGAAACAATATTACGGCGCGTTATATTATGGCAAAACTTTTCTAAAACTTACCAATGGAGTAGAAAAAGGTATTGTAGTATTGGTATTTTGGTATAGATATGCATACAGTACTGTTTGTTATAGACTTGGACTAAATGTAAACCAGTGTGCACACTGACCGCGACAACCAAGTGCAGCTTGTTGTATTTGCGTCTTCTGTGCTCACATTTACACTCGTTACACCGAAATCACGAACCATCGATTAGTAATAAACAGTAAACAGTAAACATACATTCAGCTTAAACTATACAATGAAATGTACACAGGTTATTAATAACATGTACATGCAGATATATACTGACCAAATATGACTTTACTTGCCTCCACGCCTACGTCTCTAACCATTCGTAAAATAACCTCTTGACTCCTCATAATCACGATTCTAGTCATTTCAAGTAGGTATGTAATAATATATATGGTGTTTAAAATCGACGAAATGCATGATGTGTTGATATTTAATTAAATTATAAATAACCAACAGACAGAAATATATCAATATGCCTACTACACTTACTTTGGTAGCATTCTGTGCAATAAGTCTTCGGTTTTTTGCTTCTCTTCTATAAGCAGCCTGGTTCTTTCGTTGACTAGTTCTTCCAAATTATTCGCGTATTTCTCCATCATGTCCATCATTTGGTCCATTATGTTTCTCGACCTGCGCAATAAACAAATGCTTTATAAACTTACTAGATGTTGCTCGCGGCTCTGTCCGCGTAGAAGTTATTTTTGGAAGAAAAGGTATACAATCCACGAAGGCACGTTAAGCTATTATACCTTTCTATATTTTGCTATACTCAATCACACTACGACGGCTGTTCAGCCGTTCAGTCGTTCAGCCGATGATTAACAAACATTCATCCATCCAACCCTCCAAACATTCTCATTTATAATATTAGTAGGACCATAAACAGAATTGGTTTAAGTGACATGTATGTCATAATTATCGCACATACTGAATCACTTTCAGTTTTAAAATAGCTATATTTTTCCTAAAACTAATTTGAACAATTAAATAACAGTCCCCCTCATAAAACAGCTAGAACAAACCATAATATGTAAGTAAATCGATGAGCGATACTCACTTTCCCGACTTCATTTTCTTGAGCCTGCTCCTGATGGTGGGGAAGTCCGGTCTGATGGTCGGGTCCTCGGCCCAGCAGTCCTTCATGCAGGAGATGACGTAGTCATCCGTGGTGCCCTCTATCATGTTAGTGTCCGGACGGAACACCTCCTCGCCGTCCAGTTTAGGTCTTTTCAAACGTTCAATAATGTCTGAAATAAAACCATACGTTAACTAATGGTTTCTTATGTTATGTTATGAATATTATATATTGAAATGAAACAAATTTTACGGATTCTATCGCGGTTTATTAAACTTTTTTAATCACGACGATTCGAAAGCTTTACAGCTTTCACTGTCATGGGGCGGATTGTCTAAGCCACAGTCCGCCCCGTAACCATGAAAGTTAAATAAACCGCGATAGAATTCGTAAAACTAGTTTAATTTGAAACCATACATTAACTTTTATTTATATTAACGATAATATTTATTTATTTCCAAATTTTAGTAAATTCGATATTACAATGAGTGAGAAACACGAATACAACTATTTCTTTATTTATTAGAAAATAAAAATAGTCCGGAGTCTGGAATTTGTGCCCAGTATGGCGATAGGGTCGCCCCCTATCACATTATGGGACCGAAATTCGGCGAAAAGTGGGTGTACTGGTTACGCCTCTGCCTACCACTTCGGGGATTAGTGGCGTGAGTGTATGTGTGTGTGTGTAGAAAATAAAAATGGAACATTACTATTTTAATACTTGCCTTTCGGTTCGGTGGTAGTAAGACCGAAAGGCCCACGCCTGGCTATAATCTCGTACAGTATAATGCCGAACGCATACACGTCGCCCTTCTGGTTACCGCACACGATAGCGTTTGGATTGTCCATCTGTCGAAGTAGTTCGGGAGACTTCCACAATAGACCTGCACGACAAATAAAGTATCATAAACATTTATCCAACAAAGAGTCCACTCTCGAATCACAAAGACACCGCAGTTCGAAAAGGTAATAAGTAGAATCTGTCCAAAATCAATTTTATTTCCACAATTTTAAAGGTAAAAATAGCATGTACGATCGGCAAGTGTTGCCAGTAATTTTGGTATGCCATTGATACGTGACTGGTTAAATATTTGATTTGTAATAGAAACATCATGTTACCTCTGTAGTATTGGTGCTCGCCAATAAATTCATTTTCCGCGCAATATCTTAACTCGTGGAGTCCAAAGTCGGCAACCTACGATAAAATTATATTTATTACACCAGACCTGTATTTAACACCGTCCCACTGTCCCACTGTCCCACTGTCCCACTGCTAGCCACGGGTTTCCTCTACTAGTGAGAGGAGTGAAAACTTAGGTCCGCCACGCTGGCCTTATGCGGGTAGGCAGACTTCATACACCTTCGACATTCTTATGTAGAATTCTCATACATTAAAGAAAGCGATAAGCGAGAATATGCACGTAACTTTAAATAAATCAGTGGTATATGCCATTTCTTCCATTTCATAATGCCATTTCATTGCCTACGACTTTTGTCTCGGCAGTTCGTATCACTCCCAACTAAGCTATCACTGATATTATTTACTTATTTTTAATATCCACCTACATGAACAACTAGAACTAAATATGTTAGTTCTTCCTATCAAACATATAAATAATATCATAAACTAATACTAGACCAAAATACAGAATAAGGTTTTAAGTAAAATTTTATATTATTTACTAAATATTATAAGTAAAGTATACAAACTTGTAGCATCCATCTGGACGTAACAACACAGTTTGACGACTTCAGGTTTCCGTGGAAGATTAATGGAGAGGTGTGTATGAATATCATTCCCTGTAACGAAACATTTTACATTAATATATTATTGTTTATAAAACAATAAACAAATAGTTGCAAACAGTACCTTTATGAGATCATGGATCAACGAAGAAATGAACATTTTGTCTAATTTTATATCTTCATTTTCTATTATATCCTGAAATAAAAAGCATGTTAACATTACTACATGCTTCATCTTGTTCACCCTTCATCATGCTTCATTCTTGTTTGATTTGCCGAATTGTCATATAGGTGAAAATGTAAGTATCTTATAAATCCTTTATATTTTAGACCCGGTAAGTGGCGCTGAAATAGGGTTCGTAAATTTTCTGTTCAGGGCAATGTCTCCAGGGCCCGCTAGTATTACATAATATTTAAAATCATAGAGTTTTAATGGATCAACTATACAGAAAGCTATAAGTCTTATAGACTAGATCTGTTTTATAGGAAAAGATGAGTGTCAAAGTGAAGTGGAGAAGACCACTGGATTGTTTAACTTTACAGATTGGATTCACAGAACGTGTAATAACATGTCTGTTTCATTGTTTGGAAACTTTATTGGTCCAAAGTTTAGTTATATGTATCTATAATCTTACTTCTTACTACTACTATAAATGCGAATGTTTGGATGGATGGATGTTTGTTACTCAATCACGCTGCAACGGCTGGACGGATCTGGTTGAATTTTGGCACAAAGATAGATATAATGTACAGCTCCCGTGTGATAGTTTAGTTTTTCATAGAGCAAGGGATTAACATGATTTTTGCATAGTGGCAGTTTAGGGATCAGAAAATGACATAGGCTACTTTTATCCCGAAAAAATGTATGGTTCCTATGGGATAGCATAATATAGAATTACGTTCAAGCACAAAGATTAAGATGTTTCCAACCAAAAGCTAGTTATTAATATACTGAATACTGTTTGTTTCCTGTACTAAGATCAATAAATAAATAAATGTCATAGTGGGTGGCTATTTGTCGTTGGCGCTTTTTAGCGTTTCTTTGGCTTTGTGGTTAACTGGTAAGAATAAGATAATCAGCTCACATATAAACTCCCTTTGGCACAGTAGTCAGTCAGGATGAGCACCCGCATGGGCTCCACCACGGCGCCGATGAACGAGTTCAAATTATCGTGACGCAACTCACGAAGCAGGCGCATCTCTTTCATTATATCTCGAGGGATATCCTGTACAATACATACATACACACATACACAATCAAGACAAATGAAATAATAATAGAAACTTTAAATTAACTAAATTATAGTAATAGTTTATTAAGTATATATTCTATTTTTGAAGTTAAAACTTCTTTAGACACGTTGGGCACTTTTATGAAATGGGCAAGAAGGTAAAGGTGAAAAAGAAGTCGAAGGTCTAGTGTCAGAGTACTGAGAAGGCCGCAACACGGCCAAACATCGTACCCCAACTCTAAGCCCCTTATTAATAATATCTAACTAGTGGTAAGTATTTTTGTATGTACTTCATCACTACATCGGCGGGACGAGAACTAGCCGACAACCATTCAAACGTACAAAACCGTCACAATATCTGTGCACCTCTCTGGAATGCGACGCCCCTCCCGCTTCTCGTGTCACCCCCCCCCCCCCCCCCCCCCCAAACCCGCGCACGCCATATCGTGTCAGTACGGTTTGCATCTTCGTTGCCGATACGTATTTCGATATTTCGTTATTTTCGTCTCACTATTGTTTTGTTTTTAAAATATATTGCTACGTTTGTTTTATTCTCATAAAATAAAATAGAATGCTTTATATATTACGCAGGCGAACAAAGTTGCCCTTGTGACACGACAAAATAAATCATGAGAACTAATTCATCTCATCTAAATTGTTTCTTCTCATGTCTCCTCACCGTAAAAGCCAGCAATAATTAATATAATATAAGCAAATATAATATAAATATAAGCAATAATTAATATGTATAACAAGATAATTGGGGTTCTCGAATAATACGCACCTTTTTCTTTGAGAATTTTAACTCCTTAATTCTAACCACATTACCCTTAAACTGAGCTGTTGTTGTAAATATTTGGGTACAGCATCTGCTCTCACACGATATGCCACTTGCCAAACTTAGCTGAAAAATAAGAGAATAAATTAAATAAGTCAGATTATGTCATTTTACAGGAGGAAAAAGAAAATATAAAACATTATTAAATTGCGTGATACATTTTATGTAACAGATATATTAACACAAGTATTATTTTTCATTATGGAACTATGATATAAACCATTGTCGTCTCGTGATCAATGACATAGGATAGGACTATTAACTACATACATATACACTCACTATAATCCTGTAATCCTCAAAAGGGTAGGCAGAGGTAGTATACCCACTTTTAGCCGAATTTATTAACGTCCCATAACGTGAATAGAGGCGAGCCTATCGCCTTACCGGGCACAATTCCAAACTCCGGGCTGATACAGAGTATTTCTAAATATAAAAAGCCAATATCGACGATCCGGGGATCAAACGCTTGACGTCAGCAGAACAATCGTAATGCATGCGCAATTACAATTGCACCACCGAGGCAGTCCTACTAAACTAATATACTTTGACGCAGAAGAGATTTTTTTTAGTGCCTCGATAGGCAGACGAGCAATCGGGCCACCTGATGGCAAATAGTCACCGCCGCCCATAGACTTCTGCAATGCCATGCCGCTGCGTACCGTTAAACTGAATGAACATAGCAACAAGCACTTTACTTTCAAAAGGCACGCCGCTATGAATCTTAGTATGACATGTGCCATCTGTGCGCTTAGTCTTTCTAAGGGCTGTACCAAGTCCTTTTGCTAGATCTATATATACAATGAAATTCACCTTGCTGGGAGACCACACGAGCCCGCTGCCGAGGTATCCTACGATTTCGTGTAGATCTATTTTCCACAGCAACCCTTCTATCTCCTGCTCAATTTTCCATTTGCGATATATGCTGACGGTGACCACCAGGGCACAGAACAAGGTGACGGCCAGCGTGCCCGCCACTACGAGTGAAGTTATCTGCGAGTCGTCGCGCGGACACTTCTCGTTGTTGAAGCCGCATGAAGGCTCATCTTCGGGTTTCACTTTGTCGGGCCAGTCGATCGGTAAACGGGGTTTATATTCCTGAAAACATTATTTTAGTTCGTTTATGAAGTTAGCTTTAGAGGGAAAATTATTTTTGGCAATTATATATCTGGGGGTTATTGTCACTCGCGTCCGTAGGCTTTACTCTAGTTCCCCTACACGTGACCCCTGGGTAGTGCTAAATGAGTGACACATCTTACTGGTGGTAGGCTTCGGCCGTGGCTAGTGACCACCGGAAAAAGCCGTGCCGCCAAACGGCTTGTCGTGTTCCGGCGCGATGTTCGGTGATGCCATTTAGGGAGACGGGTCGGAATAGTTGCTGAATGCGGTTGGGCTAATCTGACGCAATTTGATAACGCCGCATTGGGAGACTAGTCGTGGAGGGTAGCGGGATCCGAGGCACGGTGCACCGCTGGCCGACCGCAGGTAGTTGGGGGCCCAAGTAGTGTGCTAGCCACACACGAAAGGCTGCCCCGCCAACTGACGAAAAATCCCGGGATGCGCCATCGTGCCGGTCGGCGACCGGATGAGAGGGCCCGATGGACATCCCGGGGGGGCTCGGGCGTCCCCGCAGTCTCCAGACTAGTCCCCCTTCTGTGTGGTATTTCATCTTGTGTCTGAAGGTTAACAGCATTAAGTCTCGTTCCACTACCGTCTTCCTACCTTCATTCGCTCTTCCAAAAAAACATGAAAACTACTAAGAATAATAGAATGTTTCCACAGCGGCAGCACTCCCTCTCACTAAAAGTGCACCTTACCAACATCCGAGGATTGCACTCAAATCTCGTCGCGGTCCATCACCACCTGGAGACTGAAAGACCCGCTCTCTTATTCCTCTCAGAGACGCAGATAAGATGTCCGTCTGACGTGGCGTACCTTTCTTACCCAGGGTTTACTCTGGAGCACAATTTTAAGCCACATGCGGGTGTGTGCTTGTACGCCCGTGATGACATCTGTTGTCGGCGTCTCTGTAATCTTGAAGATCCCAGATTCTCTGTTATTTGGGTACTGGTGGATACAGGAATTGAGAAAATTCTTTATTCCTGTGTATACCGGTCGCACAGCGGAGATCAGGAGACGACTAGGCTCACAGAATACCTTAGTGAGGCGGCGGATGCGGCACAAAGGCGGTACCCTTGTGCACAACTAGTGCTACTGGGGGATTTTAATGCCCAGCACCAAGAGTGGCTTTTCCCATACTAGTGCACCGACCATGCTGGGAGAGAAACGCGGAAGCTAGCGCTGACGCAAAATCTCACTCAGTTAGTCCAGGTGGCAACAAGGGTCCCGGATGTTGACATACACACAGCCAATTGCTTGGACCTTCTGTTGACAACTGATCCAGACCACTACTCAGTGTCGGTTTCATCACCCTTGGGTAGCTCCGACCATTGTCTGGTGAAATCTGTATCTGTCTACTCACCGCCCGATTCCAGCCCTAGAGGCACCCGGCGGGTGTGGCGATACAAGTCAGCAGATTGGGATGAGATGCGAGCTTTCTTTGCATCTTGTCCTTGGCGCCCCACTTGCTTCTCTTCTGAAGACCCTTCAGCTTGCGCGGATGCTGTGACGGATGTGCTGCGTCAGGGTATGGAGTACTACATTCCATTCTCTGACGTAGCAACGTCAGGCGGGACTCGCCCATGGTTCGGGGCTGAGTGCGGACGCGCTGAAGCGCGGAAGCATGCGGCATACCTGGCATGGGTTGATGCTCGAAACCGCAAAGCAAAGGACTTGCGCTTAAAGAAGAGAGCATTTAACAAGGCTGCCAAATCCTGCAAGAAGACTCTACGGCAAGCTCGATTTGACCACATAAGCCAAATTGGGAAGAAACTAGCTTCATACCCAGCGGGCAGTAAAGCGTTTTGGTCCCTGGCAAAATCAGTTGAATCGAACTTCCGTCGCCCCTCACTTCCTCCACTGCTGAGACCCGACGGGTCTTTGGCTCACTCTGCTGAAGAGAAAGCAAACTTGTTTGCTTCTCTTTTTGCTGAATCTTCGCGTTTAGACACTGCTGGCGAAGTCCCTCCTAGTCTACCAGTTTGCGAGACACATATGTCGGAAATTCGCATTCGTCAGACTGAGGTAAGATGAACGCTGCGTAATCTGGACGTGAATAAAGCTAATGGCCCAGATGGGATTCCAGCAATTGTACTGAAAACTTGTGCGCCTGAGCTCTCTCCTATTCTGACTCGCCTGTTTCGTCTCTCTCTGGTCACTGGGCAAGTGCCTAAAGCCTGGAAGCAAGCTAACGTGCAACCCGTGCCCAAAAAAGGTAGTCGTGCTGAGCCTGCCAACTATAGGCCCATCTCGGTTACGTCCATACTTTGCAAAAGTATGGAACGTGTACTGAATGGCAGACTCATGGCATACCTAGAAGCGAATGACCTCCTAAGTGACCGACAATACGGATTTCGCTGAAACCGGTCAACTGGAGACCTTCTAGCGTATGCCACTCACATCTGGAGCGAGGCTGTCGAGAGGCATGGGGAAGCGCTTGCCGTTTCACTCGACATCTCGAAGGCCTTCGACAGAGTGTGGCCTCTTAAGCAAGCTTCCTTCATATGGCTTGCCCACTGGATTGTGTGCATGGATATCGGACTTCTTGAGGGAACGATTGATTCGAGTGGTCATTGATGGCTGCTCCTCCGATCTATTGGCTATCAATGCCGGGGTACCTCAGGGGTCGGTACTTTCTGCGACTCTATTCCTGCTGCATATCAATGATCTGCTTAAGCCCGGTACTTTTGGGTACGCAGACGACAGCACAGTGGTAGAAAGTTACATATCTAATGCACGAACCAGTGGAGTCCAAGTCCAGTCCCTCAGGGAGGCCTTGGTAGAACGCTTGAATTTGTCCTTAAAGGCAGTCTCCGATTGGGGCGATGCCAACCTGGTCAAGTTTAATGCCACTAAGACCCAGGCTTGTCTATTCTCTGCTAAACGGAGTCCCTTCCAACTGACTCCTACTTTCAGAGATGTGTCCGTACCGATAACTGACCACCTAGAGATTCTGGGCGTAACTTTGTCTCCAACTCTCAGTTTTGGCTCCTACATTGAGCATAAAGCTCAATTGGCTGCCAAGAAGCTGGCTATCCTTGCGAAGGTGAGACGGTACTTCACGCCGGGACAGCTGCTCGATCTGTATCAAGCCCAAGTCCGGTCGTGCATGGAGTACTGCTCTCATCTTTGGGATGGATCGGCCAAGTACCAGCTTGAGGCGTTGGAGGCCATCGAAAGACGCGCCAAGAGGCTCATAGGCAACGATTCCATAGTCGAGGCAAGGCTGCAAAGCCTTGAACACAGACGAAAAGTTGCTAGTTTATCGGTTTTCTACCGGATACATTTCGGCGAGTGTGCCTTGGAATTACACAATTTAATTCCCCCAACCCCTTTCTATCATCGGACGACAAGAGACTCGGCGAAGCGTCATCGATACATGGTTGATATTCCACCAGCGCGCACGAAGCGTTTTGCGAGTACATTTATCATGCGCACCGCTAGAGAGTGGAACTCTTTGCCGGGGTCTATATTTCCCGAAAATTATAATCTGGGTATCTTTAAGTCAAGAGTGAATAGGTATCTTCTAGGCAAGCGTGCTCCACCGTAGACCACATCATCACTTACCATCAGGCGAGATAGTGGTCAAACGCAAGCCTATATAGGTAAAAAAAAAAAAATATACATATACACTCACGCCTGTAATCCCGAAGGGGTAGGCAAAGGTGCAACCGGTACACCCACTTTCGCCGTTTTTTTTTATTTTTGAGTATTGTTTACGTTATGTATATTATCTACCGTTGAGTAAGAGGTACTTATTTATCTTGTAAAAAATGTTGACTTACAAAGTTTGAGAGTTCATTGAACCTTTAATATAGTATAAGTACTGAAATGTTATTTATTCAATAATGTTAATTGATACATACAGGAAATGTCTTGACGCTCTGCTGGAAGAGTCCGACGGGGATCATGCTGTGGGTGCAGTTTATATTCACATCTTCGAATTTATTTGGCTTGAATGCGAGTACGGAAAAGTTGCCCTCAGAATCTGCGCGTTCGTCCAGACGTATTGACATGCCGGAAACACCTGCAATTAAACTTTTTCATGTTTTAAATGACAAACACCATCAGTAATTAATTTCAACGCATAACCGAGTTTGGAGTTAGCTTTCGATATAGTTGATTCATCTTCTCTCCCTTCTCTCTCTTCATCTAAATATCAATACCCATCAATCATACTCATTACTCACTTTTATACGGCGAGCTGTCAATCATTTTGGTAACAATACGAGAGCCGTTCGTTGCAATTTTCATCAAGCCAATAGACGTTAGGGATTCATTCTTAGTATCTTCTTTGATGATTTCATCCAAGGCTTTCGCATACAGTTTCACCGAATCGTACAAATAGGCAGCGTATATGGACACAAACTGAAATATACAAAATTACCAAAACGTTAACATCATCTGCCTCGGTTGCGCAGTTGTAATTGCGCATGCGTTACGACTGCTGTGCTTAGGTCTCGGGTTTGATCCCCGAGTCGGGTAAAGTAATATTGGAATTTTCTATTTAGAAATTGTCAGTATTAGCCTCGAGTCTGAAACCTGTGCCCGGTATGACGATAGGCGCGCCCCGTATCAGATACTCGTTACAACTCTGTCTACTCCTTCGGGGATTACAGGCGTGAGTGCATATATCAATATTATCTTGTTAAATACATCACACACTAGGAACTTGGTTTTATTCGTCTGGATGAATAAGGACACGGTATTATTATCTATTTATACTAACATATAAAGAGGTAAAGTTTGTGAGTTTGGATGTTCGGGCCTCGGGGTAATCTCCGGTACTACTGATCTCATTTTGTAAATTCTTTCTTTCTTTAGAGGTATACTATCTCTGAGTGCTATAGACTACTTTTTATTTTAGTAAGTATATGTTTGGTATTGAAAATTTGAAATTTATTTATTTTGTCGTAACAACATTGTAAACACCAACTTATTCATATGTATACTAGAAATGTCTGCCTCATGCCAAGTGTTACAACAATTATAGTTACAAACATCCATGCAATTTAAACAGCCATCTAACTAACTATAATTTGGACATATCAACATCTTCTTCTTCAGCCTTTGGACGTCCACTGCTCAACATAGGCCTCCCCTAAAGGTTTCCATCATTAACGTCATTTGAATAAAAATAATTAATTATTATCATAATATATGCATTGAATTTCATTTTACAAATTAAAGATTAAAAATTAAATAGTAAGTAAGAAATATCTTGTCTAAATATATTGTTTGAGAAAGAATGAAAGAGAACTTGTGAGCAGACATACAAGAACCTACAACTGACATAGGTCCCGAGTATTAACAATGTATTGACTTGAGATGTAGTTTGAATTTTTGGAAGCTGTTCGAGAAAACATCAATTGGTTGTTGCTCTCTCAAGGCACCGACACCATCATTAAGATCCCGAGTCATGTTAACATCATGAATGTCATTGTAGCATCGTGTCATTCTATTTAGTGAGGAATACTGACGTAAGTTAGAAATAACGTATTACCTTATTAAATTGATCAAAGACATCAGGGAAGTTGAAGGGCTTGAGTGTATTGTATTCGCGCACTTTCTCTATGAACCCGCGGTAGTCGCTGGAGGGCTCCGACGAGACCACCACCAGCAGCGACTGTCCGCGCTTCTTGAACTCCGCCGTGTTCGGACACGTCGGCTTCGCAGAGCCGCGCTCCTCCGTCTCTGTAACAACCACACACCATCACACTATCACACTACACCCATCATTCATCTTTTTTTTTTATTCTGGCACGGCAAAGTGAATCAACAATAAGCACTCTAATTATCTCTATACAGGGTTTCATCATCATCATCATGTCAGCCGAAGGACGTCCACTGCTGGACATAGGCCTCCCCCAAAGAGTGCCACAATGACCGGTTCTGCGCCACCCGCATCCAGTGGACTCCCGCGACCTTTACCAGGTCATCAGTCCACCTTGTGGGGGGTCTACCCACGCTGCGCCTTCCGGTACGTGGTCGCCATTCCAGAACCATTCCGCCCCAACGGCCATCAGTTCTACGCGCAATGTGCCCCGCCCACTGCCACTTAGTTTAGCGATTCGGAGGGCTATATCGGCTACTTTGGTTCTGCTGCGGATGGCCTCATTTCTGATGCGATCACGCAGAGAGACTCCCAGCATAGCCATTCATCTCCATTGCCCTTTGGGTGACTTTGAGCCTTCTTATGAGGCCCACAGGGTGTCCAGTAATAAATTTCAGAAAAAAATACGAAATAAAATATATCGTAAGTAGTCCCTGATATGTATTTTTAAAAAAGTCGTTTTGTTTGTCTTATTTTACTTCCTTGTTTTTGGTTTTTTGTTGTTTTATTTTTGTCAACTTTATTTTATTTTATTTTTGTAACTATGCTAATAGATAGATAGTCAATTGTATGACTAGACATAGCAGTTTTTTTTTTTAAAAAAAAAAGCAAAATTATATTAGCATTTTTTTAAACAAGGTTTAAAAACCTCTTGGGTATAAAAAAATATACGAATGCAAGAGCGACCAATATTTTTAAAATAATGTTGGTTTTGAATAGATTTTATAATGGTACAATTCAAAATCTACTATAAATAGCGATTTATTGCTATCGATGTAAGAAAGGAGCTAATTTGGCTAAATAACAAGAAATGTAATATGGTATTATTTTTTATAAATATTCTATAATTGATGGCATGTGAATAAAAACACTTACTAATAAGATATTTGAGAGAGTCCTTGGAGGAATATGGCATCATGTCAACGAATATGACCATGTACTCGCCCTTCGAGAACAGTTCGAGCGACTCCATGGCCGTCATCATCTCTATCAGACCCGTTGTCGTGCCAAGAAACACGTAGACTGAAAACAAATTACAACAATGCAACGCTCTTAATCCATAATATAACATCTGCACTAGGTCTTGCATTACCGGTTTCCCGGTTTCGGTTTTTACCGGTAAACCGCCCCTTTTATCAGAAAATAAATTACCAGTAAAAAAAATTCAAACCGGTAATTTACCGATTTGCAAAAATTTTATCGAATTGGTGAAATAAACACAAAAATATGATTATTAACCTATCGGGGCCGGACCAAAACAGGCGAAAGTCGCCCTTATTAACATGCATTAAAGGCTTATTTAAGGCGATGGGCGTCGACGGTTTGTATTCTTTACTAATTGTGGGTTACCCAATCACTTTATTTATATCTACTTTAAAAAAATCGCATTACCGGTTTAACCGGTAAAACAAAATCTACGGTAATTGCAAGGCCTAATCTGCACCTTGCGTCTCTAGCTTAAGACATTTTTACAATAAGAAATATCTTTCGAATACAGTTTTCGAAACGAAACGTTTTTGTCCTTTAAACATAATGTATCGAACATAATGAACGAAACTCTTATAGATTTTGCTGGAAGATTTTCTCTTCAAGCTGTAATAAGTGGTGAACAGTAAGTTCAATAATCAGTGTTCATCAGGTGTCTGCGGAGAGTAGCCGACTGTGAAACGATGGTAGGATTCCTATGTTTATGTGATCCACACATTTTCAGGACTATATGTGCGACTGTTTATTTACTATTATTATTTTTATTCATTTATGAGTGTTTGAATCATCTTTAGCAATCTAATGTATAAACCAACTTCCAATGTATCTGCAGTAATCAGTTTAGTCTCTATTTTTACATCGAAAGTTATATCATCAAATCTTCAATAAGACGCAATGAACCGAAGTATACTACACACACACACATACACTCACGCCTGTAATCCCCGAAGGGGTAGGCAGAGGTGTAACTAGTACACCCACTTTTTCGCCGAATTTCGGTCCCATAATGTGATAGGGGGCGAGCCTATCGCCATACCGGGCACATTTTCCAGACTCCGGGCTAATACTGAGGCATTTCTAGATAGAAAAACCCAATATCACTTTACCCGACCCGGGGATCGAACCCGAGACCTCAGCACAGCAGTCGTAACGCATGTGCAATTACAACTGCGTCACCGAGGTAGTCTAGTCACCGAAGTATACTAATTATATCAAATACTAACTGAATATGAAAAAGTGAGTAGAAAAGTGGGTGTACTGGTTACACATCTGCCTACGCCTTCGGGGGTACAAGCGTGAGTGTATATGTATGTAATTAAATACATAAATAAATACATAAAAAACGTTTTATATTTGCTGGAGATATCACATAATTTACATGGATAAAATATCGGTTAAGTGTGAGCCAGATTCGAATTGAAGAGTTACTATTCCGTTACTCATGAAAATTTACAAGTTCAGGACATTTCTAATAAGTGTTGTAACATTATATTCTATTTAGTTATACAGTGCTCTATGTTGCTTTCTCTAACGTAAAATGACACTGGAGGTGACGGGGCCGTGACAAGCCAATACAAAAAAATACAGACTTTATTAGTCAGGTCTCTAGAATTTTTGTTTGGGTTTTCCTGTCAAGGTGAGTCAGCTCTTAGATTACCTATTATTTATTTATTAGGCTCAGTTTTTGACGGAGGTAACACTTGATCTTCGTAGTAGAGGTGCAATTACTACACCCACGATTCGCCGAACATAGTTCCGCCGCATAAGATGATATGATGTGATGGCAAGCATATCGCATAAGGCACAAATTCCAATCTTGGGCAATTCAGATCTTTTCAAATTGAAAAGTCAAACACGCAAATCACATACGAAAAAAAAGAATTGAATTTTAGAAACCTTCTTTTCTGAATTAGGTTAAAATATTGATTATTAGCTTTTGCCCGCGGCTTCGCCCGCGTAGCAGTTATTTTTGTAAGAAGAGGTATAAAATCCATGCAGACATCTTTAGTTATTACATCTTTTTGTATTTTGCTATCCCATAGGAACCGTGCATTTTCCAGGATAAAAAAGTCTATGTTATTCTCAGACCCCTCAACTAACACTTACTAACAAACAGAGTTACTTTCACACTTTTAGTATTAGTATGAATAAGAATGGCTATAACTTTAGGGATGATTTAGCAAATTTAGGAATTATGGATTTCTCATACAAATTTTGAATTCCTATTTCACCTCTATCAAAAATATTTTTTGAAAAAAAAAAGAAGCCTATGTCCTTATTTAGGATATAAACTATCTATTAGCCAAATTTCATCACAATCCGGTTAGCCGTTTAGTCGTGAAAAGGTTACAAACAAACAAACATACAAACAAATAGAGTTACTTTCGCATTAATAGTATTGGTATGGATAGTATGGAAGTATGGATTAGGGTGGCTATAACTTTAGGGATGATTTTGCAAAAAAAATTAAACACGTGTTTCTTTATTTCCCACTAAAAGCCTAAATATGAATTTTCAGAGCCCTAACTTGAGGAATGACAGATTTCCCACACAAATTTTGAACTCCTATTAGACCTCTTTCAAGATTATTTTTTGAGAAAAAAGACAGCCTATGTTCTTCTCCAGTATATAATCTATCTCCTTGCCAAAGTTCATCACAATCCGGTCAGCCGTTTAGTCGTGAAACGTTAAAAAACAAACAGGGCTACTTTCGCATTTATAGTATTGGTATGGATAGTATGGAGTAGGGTGGCTATAACTTTAGGGATGATTTTGCAAAATAAATTAAACACGTATTTCTTTATTTCCTACCAAAAGCCTAAATATGAATTTTCTGATCCCGAACTTGAGGATTGATGGATTTCCCATACAAATTTTGAACTTCTATTTGACCCCTTTAAAGATTGTTTTTTGAAAAAAAAAGATAGCCTATGTCCTTCTCCAGGATATAATCTATCTCCATGCCAAATTTTTTCACAATCCGGTCAGCCGTTTAGTTGTGAAAATGTAACAAACAAACAGAGTTACCTTCGCATTTATAGTATTGGTATGGATACAATCAAGTCAAACTATTTAAACATTAAAACTGACCACACTGCACCTGATGGTAAGCGCAGTGCCATCCAGTTAGATTATCAACTAGAGAGAAACAATCTATCCCTCGCTACTCAACACAATCATGCCGACCTTCTGTGTAGCTTCTTCACTCATCGCCATGGGTAAACATCACATACGCTCCTTCCATAATGATAGGCTTTCGTTTCTCGACAATAGCTAGGCATTCATTCGATCTAATGTTTAGTCACTGTTGAAAACGACACATATTTTCACAGGAAAATTTATTTAAAATTCGTGACGACGTTGACCTGAATAGTGACGCGCCTGAATATTAATCATTTTGTTGCGTATTCAGTACATATTCAATAAACAACACCAACATTGTTTTGTGTTTATCTGTTTGGTTAAAAAATATATTATGTCCATTTAGATCTTCATGAAGCAAATATATGATTTATGCTAGATGGACTCAGTCCGATCACATGTTCATATTAGATGTATAACGGACTCGCACACTACGACCTGCATAATAAATAACTATATATACTTACTTCTGGTCTTATTCTTAGTTTCTTGTATGAACTGGTACCAGAAGCCAGGCGCACAACACGCCATCTTTGCTTCGCAGCATTTGAAAGCGTTGATGACTGGCCTCTGATGGTTCACTGTCATATTGTTAAATTTTGCATGGTTCTCTAGAGTCAAGGCTACCGTCTCCCAAGACTCCTCGTATAGTATTGAGAACTTGTTCCATCTGTAGTACCGCAATAGCGATATAACAGATTTTGTAGCCTAAAAATAAACACGGGTGATATTAAAGTGTTCACGGAAATATAAACATGATGAATGTTTAGCATTAACAGCAGAGTACTTCGATAAATCAATACAGTATGCTAGATATCAGTGAGTTATATTATGTAACACATCTGAAACTACGAGTATTTGCAGAATGTCTATGCAAATAGATATTTTTAACACTCAATAGATTATGTTATGGCATAGTTACAAATTCAGATTAATTATATTCGTATAAGATCTCTCGATATGAATATTTTTTTAATGTACAAGACCATAACTCAATTATTATTTTATCATTTTGGTTGATGACAAAATACGTACCTGAGCACCGGGCGGTTCAAGTCGTGCGAAATTAGTCAATTTTGAAGTCTGGTAATCTGAGCATCTCTGAAAATATACACGTATATGTGTTTGTTAAAACATTGATTACAGTATAATCTTTGCTTTCGACTAAGTCAAGTTATGTCAGTGTTATAAATAACGTAAAGTTAATTATAATACCTACTTCACTAAATACTTAAATATGAAATACAAGTGTAATGTATTTCTGACCTGCTTTGCCACATAATATATAACAATATAGTTTTACAGGAAAAACCATAAGGACTAAACAAATTAATTATACCTACACAGAAACAACCGCCACGGGTTAGCAGGACATGGGCCCAGACGAGGATGAAATGAGAGAGAAGGAGAAACATGGTGTGGAGGTAAAGGAAGAGACAAAGATATCAATAAGGACAAAGGGCAGGAAAGGGATGCTAAGAGAAAACCTACGAGAGCGATTTAAGAGAAAAAACGTAGTCTGCACTGGCGAGGACGAAACAAGTCCCTAAAATAACTTCTTAGCACTTTCACTAGCTAGCTAAGCTGTAACGTCCTGAAGAAGAAACACCGAAAGAAAATCCGAGTTTGTTCTTCAGTTGTCATACAGATTTTTTCCAAATTATATGTAATAGTACATATAAAAACATTGCTACTTATTATTTAGATTAATGAATCTATAGAACAGTTAGGAGTATTAACTGCAAAAATATAAAGACTTTTCCAATATAAATATAAAAGTTTATGTACCATCTACATTCTACATATACCACACATAAACCGGCACATAAACCGGCACATAAACCCACATTTTCTTCAAGTTGCCCATCTTGACTTGATAATTATAAACCCTTAATCTATTTATAAATAGAAACGCACAAAAATTAAAATATTATACACAGTCAGGTCATAAGTATTGTCACACAGTAAAAACTTTTATTTTAGAATGCTGGCCACAAAAAAGTTTATTGAATTCGAATTTCAAATTGTTCATGAAAATAAAAATGTATACTTTTTAGAATTTTACTCATTTTTAAATATGGAGTGGACGCTTAAGGAAGACCGTGTTGCAGTAATTGCGTTGCATCGTTGCGGTTACGCGCCAATTCAAATTTTTGACATACTGAAAAATTTGAATATAACCAAAAGATTCGTTTATCGTACCATCAAACGATACAATGAAGACTCTAGTGTAGATGACAGGTCAAGAAGTGGTCGCCCTCGGTCTGTTAGGACTCCAGCAGTGATAAAAGCTGTGAAGGCGCGAATTCAAAGAAATCCCAAACGTAAGCAGAAACTGTTGGCCCTTCAGATGGGGTTAAGCAGAACCACGGTGAAAAGGGTGTTAGATGAAGACTTAGGGCTTCGGGCATATCGAAGAAAAACAGGACATCGTTTGAATGCTCGTCTAATGGACCTGAGACTGAAGAGATGCCGCGCTTTGTTGAAGCGGTACGCGGAAAAAAATATCCGGAAATTCTTTTTTCAGATGAATAATTTTTTACCGTAGAAGAGAGCTACAACAAACAAAATGATAAGGTGTACGCACACAGTAGTGAAGAAGCGAGCAACCGTATTCCGCGTGTCCAACGAGGTCATTTTCCATCCTCGCTCATGGTATGGTTGGGAGTTTCTTATTGGGGCTTAACAGAGGTACATTTTTGTGAGAAAGGTGTAAAAACGAATGCAGTTGTGTATCAAAATACAGTCCTGACGAACCTTGTGGAACCTGTTTCTCATACCATGTTCAATAACAGGCACTGGGTATTCCAACAAGATTCGGCGCCAGCTCATAGAGCGAAGAGCACACAAGACTGGCTGGCGGCGCGTGAAATCGACTTCATCCGGCACGAAGACTGGCCCTCCTCCAGTCCAGATTTGAATCCGTTAGATTACAAGATATAGCAACACTTGGAGGAAAAGGCGTGCTCAAAGCCTCATCCCAATTTGGAGTCACTCAAGACATCCTTGATTAAGGCAGCCGCCGATATTGACATGGACCTCGTTCGTGCTCCGATAGACAACTGGCCGCGCAGATTGAAGGCCTGTATTCAAAATCACGGAGGTCATTTTGAATAAACTCTAGTGTCATAAGAATCTATGTTTTGTTAAGTTCATTTTGGTATATAAATGGTTACATAATGAATAAACTTGTTTCAATTATTTTATATTAAACATGAGACAGAATTTATGACCCGACTAGGTATAAGTCTGCTGCAAAACGTTTAACTACGTATAATTATTTTTATAACTTGTAAGTTTACGCGACACATTTTTAACACTTAATACATAGCCTAGTTGTGCTTTAGAAAAGGTATTATAAGTATAACACAAAGTCCTGAAACCTAAACTGATACTAAAGTGTAATCTTTATTGTAGATATGAGAATAGGAACAACACAAGTCTATTAGTCTCACGAAGTCCGGACTTAGTATGGTATATAGCAGTACTTAGGTATAAAAATAAACTTACGTAAGAGATCATTGGTAAGTTCTGAGATTGTGCAATGATGGCCTCGGTCTGGCACCGACCCTCTGGCCCGAAAAAGGCGACGACGCCCGCACAGCTCATGTCCGTAATGTGACGCGTAGCCGTAATTGTGTCGAACTTGGTGTCGTGCCACTCCAGGTGTATCTCAACGTCGGACAGTACAGATGTATCATTGTTAAGCTGAAATAGGATATTAAAATTATACCAATAAACAACTTGCCACCTGCATTAACTACCCTGAATATCAGGGGGGCCAAGCGCGAGCCCCATGCGGCTCTTTGAAGGATTATTTGTGTCTCTCGATAAATGTACCCATATTATCTGTACGATATGTGTGTTTCAAAATATATTTTAAATTACTGACAACAAATATGAAAGAATAAGTGCAACGTTGTAATTTTTAATATTTAAATTCAATACACATATTTTGTACTTTTATTTATGTTTTCAATAAAAGTAATATCTGAAAAAAAAATTGGTACCTTTTTTGCATACCTTTTAAATACGCATTTAATTACGGCTCACGAAAAATTTCAAATTTAAAAAAAATGGCTCGACTATCAAGGATCTTGGCCACCCCTGCTATATACCCTAATAAAATTGAGGAAACTGGACTAGACTGCAGACTAAGGGTAAGCGTACGCAATCTTATCACAGATATTACAAAGGTTATTTTTTATAGAACGTCCAACCGTTCTCAAGTGATCACTTGACAGCCCGCAATATCACAATATTGCGTAGACCGAAAAGCGCGATTGTTGACAGGGCAATCAGAGGATATGGTCACAAACCTACAAAATGCTGAGAGGTAATAGAATAGAAGGTATTCGGTCTGTACTGGCGGAATGACTTCGACATGGCACCCTATACAACATGTAACATGATTAATGCACACTCTGAAAGTAGTTTGTTCAGAATAAGCGACAGAATCGATATCACAATTTTTTAATAGACGATTTATTTTTTCCAAAAATAATTAACACTCAGGTAATTAATAGTCACCCTTTAATTTAACGTTCAAGACAAACGAAACTAAGACATAGGCTCGATGCGATAAAGTCTTTTCTAAACGCAAAATAAATAAACGAAATAAAATAAACGAACACTTTAAAAAATCAAATAATTAAAATTACGAACTTTATGTCGACAATTAGTACAACTAATTTCATAAAAAACAATATTTATATTCATCGCAGTCTAATTTCAATACATGAATTATGATTGTAATAATATTTTTAAATTGAGGTGTCTGAGGATGTGCGTTATTCTCGTTACACGTAGTAGATGCTAGAGCGACACGATTTTTCCGGAAGTAGCTGTGTCGCATTCGAGCCTCAGCTAGGAATATACAAATTGATTTTAACTACCTAGGCCAGTGTTTCCCAAACTATGGGTCACGACCCAATAGTGGGTCGCGTGCGAATATTGGTTGGGCCATAAAAATAGGATCATACTTCAATCGAACGGAATATAATTATTAAAACTGTTTTTTTTTTATTTCAACAGTCCATTCATATAGTTTTGCCTCTTTTTATTCATGAAAACCAAGAGGTGAGTCTCGAATTTGGAACTTTTTATTAGATGGGTCGCTGTTCAGGCAACTTTGGGAACCATTGGCCTAGGCGATTGCCTACAGTTACGGGCTATTATATCCAGTCTACAGGTGATTACATGCAGACGGGATATAAAAGTACGAGATGCAGGTGGTCCCTTTTGAAGAATAATAATTTATTTATTTATAGTCTGAATATTAATTCCATTTTGACTAAAAACATACTTCTAATACTCTATATTTTTTTAGTATTACCTATACTAAAAAAATGAAGTAAATAATATTATAGTTTCTGATTACCATGATACTTTTTTAGACTGGCTACATTAAATTATTATGTCTTCGGATCCATAGATAAAATTATTATAAAATAGATAATAATAATTTAACTTGAAATCGTTTATCTCCCATCACCCAACAGTAGAGAGGTACCTACCTAACGCAATTATATTCCGCAGCCATTAGTTTGTTACATTTCTACGTTCCGGTAAAGATAAGTACCATTTTTACGTCTGATTTATTATTAAGATTAATTAATTTATTTTAAACCATTTGTCAGCTCATTACAAAATATATTGGCCACCATATTCTTTATTTTTGTGTCACTCCCAAAACTAAGAATAATCCAAAAACACCTCACTTACAAAAACTATCGACCTGCCTAACCAATTTATGTTAACCCAGCGATCTATATGTACTACGTACTAGATGCGGCGACCAGAACAAACATTATGTTCCACCGAGTCGCGGTGTATACACTGCATCGACGTTAGTATGCTTCATGCCACCTAAGAATGCACACCACATTGCATCTTTCAGTGTCGAGTTAATTTTAGTATAAAAGGTAAATAACATAATTTCATAAAACGTAATATCAATAAGTAGATATTAATTAATTTCAATTCTGAATACGGGAAGTCTATATTTCACAATAAAATTCATTATATAGTTTGTCCCGTTTTGGCGCGCGGAAAATCCCGTTCGAGAGAAAGTGACGGGAGTTATAACTTCCAAATAGTTGTTAGTAAAATGAATAGATGGCATTAGTGGGCGGACAAGGTTTTTGGAACATCTTTTTTCTTCGACAGTTCGTGTCTATAGAATATAAGTCAATGTGTTAACCTAACAAAAAATCCTTTCATTGTGCAGATGGGTGAAACAATAATTAGCTATAGTTATCTACATTAAATTAAACTAACATTATGGTGATATTAACGATCGACCACAATACACAGGATATTTATATCTACACGAATTTAACCAAAGTAAATCTTGCCTGTTTGCACAACGTCTATAAATAACTACGGAAGTGTAGATATGATTTGTGTTAATAAAACAAACTGTCATTGAATGTATGTCATTGAATCACGTGTGATGTATAGTTTACACCAAATTCTTACTTGTCATATTTAGTACTTGCCCCAAGAGGTGCTCATGGGTGTAACGTTTGCTGGTGGTAGGATATTCATATCCGCCCGGATAGCGACCACCGTACACAGGGCGAAAAACCCGCCATAGTGGCACACGCAAGTGTGTCGCGTTCCGGGATCAGCCAGTGTACATCCGGTTTTTGTCGGGGGTCTAGAGTTGGGGTACGATGTTTGGACGTTTTGCGGCCTTCTGAGTACTCTACTCTGTCAGAGGACACTAGACCCTCGAACGCTTCTTCACCTACTTGCCCATGGCGTAGTTTGAAGAAGCTACACAGCAGCCCGGCATGATTGTATTGAGTAACGGGGGATAGATTGTCTCTCGCTACTCGATCCTCTAATTAGACAGCACTGTGCTTACCATCAGGTGCAGTGTGTACACTTTGCCGTGCCAGGATAAAAAACGTTATTACCAGATTTAACGTAAGTATTTAAATACTTATTAGAATTTATTGAATGAACCATTGCAAAATGTACCCTGAGTGATTTCTAGGCTATTTTTTATATAAAAGTGAGTTTTCAGTATAAAATGAACTTTCAAGCAGGCGAAACCGCGCGATAAATGCGTTTATAATATAATGGCATCAAGTGTGAATCCTCTCGATATGGAAAACCGCTGCCATCCTCTTAAAATATAGAGTTATGTATGTGTTCAATAATTGTGTTGTCAAGAATGTTATTATTATGTATTCTGTCTGATTATTATTATTATGTATGTTATATTGTAAACTTTGTTGGCAATCCTCAAATAACAAAAAAAAAAAAATAGAAATGTTTTTAGGTGAGGCGAATCATCAGTAACTTAGTTTATACTACGACTAAAAGGAGGCTGTAAGCCTCCCTAAAAAATTAACTGACTCCCTCAACTTGCCTCCAGACACCTTCTTCTCGATAAAAGAAAACTGACAAAACAATTTTCGTCCAACCCCAAGGTACCCTAATTAGAACCCTGACTGTTTCGTGGAGGGCCTACTAACTGCAATACAGAATACAATAAACGAATGCAGTTATTATGGTCAAATTATTACTTTTGTACATATTTGTATTACAAGTTTCGAAATAACGGTATTTTTTTTTAATCCCAAGATACTGTGTCAGCCAACACACAACCTCCCCCATTAGAATGATAGTAATAAACAAATAACATCCAAAAGTCACGCACTAGCAGTTATTTCAAAATCACAGACACATACATCCCAATTTATTTAAATAGATTACAATCCAGTAGATACTATATCAAAACACATTATTTGATATTTTCCTTTCGCACTCCTATTTGCGAACATATCCTTAAATGATGTCAGAATTTTAATGGTGATATTTGCGTCTGACTTGACCGCATTTGTACTGTAGTAATTATTTATAGCTACATTGCACACATAAATTATTATTAAATATCATATCATGTAAATCCCAGTGCATTGTTGTTGTTCAGAGGTTTATATCGAAATCAGTGGTAGCAACAATCTATTGACCCACCTTCCCCAGAAAGAACGTAATATTTTTGTGACAGTGCGTACACTTCGTACAGTGACTACGCACATAGGTAGTAACTTAAAAGTTTCACGTACATGGCTAAAAATCGTTCAGGTCAGTATCGGTTTTAGAACTACCAACGCCCTGGGCGAGCTTGCTGTGCTGTGCCCTAATCTATATACGTGCATGCAAAAAAAACGATAAGAAAGAAAACATAAATAATGAATTTAATTATAAAATGCAGTATACTTTAGTGTTCGCGATCTAGTTTTGTGACTTTAGAGTATGTGAAAAACTGCCAAGTATGGAGTAGCGGAAGAAATAATGGAGCTATCTCCAACGCGGTGACCCTTCATTTCTGGCGCTCTTACATTTCTAGCGCGTGGGTTGTCTCCCAACAGCGTCCTCCGCAGCCGCCAGCGTTAATTTGGGGAATCGGGGGAGATCGCTAATGCATCTAAATGAGCCACCCATGAGCTATTGCTGGTAGTCTAATATAAGTTATATAGTAGGGACTTGGCCTAATCAATGGTTATCCGAATATTTCATCGCCCCCATTTGTTTATCTTGAAAGATGTTCTGATATTCGAGGCAATATCTTTTGTCATACGTAGTAAAAAAATTACTAGTGAGTAGGCCGATTAGCATGCCGGGCAATATTTGTTGATATTTGCTATCTCCATACCACACAATTCAACACAACAAAGGAATTATTGGACTCGACACGCATTGGATGGAGATTCCTCAATCTCGACTTATATATACCCTGTGGTTTGGCTAGGTGTGTCCATCGGTAAACAAGCATAATCAGTCTAGTATAGTACGCTATACATATGTTCCATACTTACCCAATTTTTACCTCCAGGAAACTTATAGACATAAGAAAATACTTATAGACCTAATCAGACATACTATAAAACACACAGCGCTAATATGGTAATATTTATATGAAAATTCGCTGTTGAACAAACCTCATCAAGGGCCAAAGAGAGCGCGCCGGAAATAGTAAGACCCTGTCGTTCACGTAAGTCCCCAGTGAGGCAGGGCAAGTATCCGACGGTGATGTTAAACTTCTTTTTCGCGAGCGAAGGTCCGGCCAGGAGGCCCAGCGCCGCGAGCACCAACACCCGCGCGCCGCGCCACATGCCGTTGCCTTCACCGCAACTCATTCACCTACAACAAAAATATTTCTATCTTTATATCAGTATTTACAATGTACATACATTAGTAAAAAAAGCTGACCAGTGATTATTAATTACATAGTTAAAGTCAAGACAATTTCAGACTAAAATTCAGATTCCAATATTTTATTAATTAAACAGGCTAATGGGTGCTTTTATACGCCAACTCTATGTACTCTATTGATGCTTCGAAAATGTCTAGTATTTTAAAAATAAGAACCAAGGAACTCAGTCGTCCCGTCGTCGATCCATTCACGTTCAACATTGAACGTCGCGTCGTCTCTGTTGGACTAATCCAGAGAAATTATATAAATTCGTCAACAAAAATGAATATTATGAACTTAAAGCTTTTATTACAGAGCAAAGCAAGTTCTCTTATGTGCAGAAAATATTATTGAAAGGTCTCGTTTGGTTTCATCTTCCCATTAGCAAGTTTTTTATTAGCACTTTATATCTTTTTTTTAAATTTTTGCTTAATTTCTCATTTATCGCACAAATAGTTTCGCGTTACCGGTGAGAACTCTTTTCGAATAAATTAATTTTTCAGACTGCCTCGGTGGCGCAGTTGGAATTGAGCACGCGTTAGGACTGAGATCTCGTGTTCGATCCCCGGGTCGGGTAAAGTTATATTGGGTTTTTCTATTTAGAAATACTCAGTATTAGCCCGGAGTCTGGAATTGTGCCCCATATGGTGACGGGCTCGCCCCCTATCACATTATGGGACCGTAATAAATTCGTCGAAACGCGGGGGCACTGGTTACAACTCTGCCTACCCCTTACACGGATTACAGGCGTGAGTGTATATGTAATTTTTCAGTAGTATGGAACCAAAGCAGCAATAACTTCAAAATATGTTACATAAAATCCCTTAGTAGTATGTTAAGTAATAGGCTAGTTGACTGTTTTTGGGAAACCGTTTTATTTTATTCTTCATGGTCTATATTATTAAAATATTATCATTAATAAACATAAAACACAAGTTTCAAGATTTAATTTCCATTTTTATAAACCAACTTTATTTTTCCCACCAAAACGCTACCAACTGTCATAACCTGTGAGTGACGTGACCTTCCGCAAAACTAATAGACGTTTGGCTCAGCGTTTCAGATGTTTCGAACGGTGACGTCATGCATGACTGATGGGTGTTCCATGTAATATGACAAAACGCTTTATTTTTACATATTTGTTTCTTGAACATATTAATTAATCATATATAAATTAACAAATTGGTTTAATTTTCGATGTTTTAGACTAAAATCTATTATAAAAACAAAATTCTATCAGGTTTTCACTTACCGTCAACTACCCTAGTCTCTGGTAGATGCTGTCATAGATTTTTGGAGATCATTAAAATAGATTAATGTGGGTGGTTTTATCTTGGTATTCGTGGGATAAGATTTGGTTTTTTTATGGTATTTCATAATTTTAAAGTAAGTCTGCTTGTCGTATTCGTTAATTATTATTTAATATTTATGAAATCTCAATAATTGTTATCGTCGTATCCGGAACGCAATCTGTACAACTTAGTTTGACATTCTTGATTATAACACATTACGTTTTAAATTACGAAACCATACGCATACCCCCAATTTAAAGAATGTGCGTATTGTCATTTTTAAATCACTTGTGTTTCAGTATCCCGTACGATAAAAATATGAATAAATGCGTTTAAATAATTTTATTGTCTAATCGAACATACTCGTACAACATAAACGTAAAACCAATAACCCACTTAACATAACTATTGCTACATAACATAAACTAGCGTAATCCTAATAGCAGCGATAGCCTAGTTGGTTGCGGTACGGACTGTCAAGATGAAAGTCGTATGTTCGAAAACCAAGTGGCATACACCTCTGACTTCACTAAAGTTATGTGTGTATTAAATGTTAATTATCGCGGTGAAGGAAAACATCGTGAAGAAACCTGCATACCTGAGAATTCTTATAAGAATTTCGAAGGTATGTGAAGTCTACCAACCCGCATTAGGCCAGCGTGGTGGATTAAGGCCTAACCCCTCTCATTAGTAGCGGAGGCCCGTGCCCAGCAGTGGGACAATGTTTAATACAGAGCTAGTATTATTATATTATTATTATGTTTGTCACACCATAATCACGGGACTACAGAGTCCCAGACATTTGGAAGGCGTGCGTGGGGCCGAAGCCAACACTTAGACGTTAGACAATTTTAATTTATTTTTGTAATGTGTCACCAGCCGATGGTTATCCCTGTATACACTATACAAGTGCACCCAAGGACAAACCCCGGTTGGTGTAGGACTATTGTGTGAATGAATAAAAAGTTATGCTGGTTTTTTGAGGTGAGGTGTTAGTGGATTAGGTAATTGGGTCTATGGAAAGGACTATGGCACCTGCCTGACCAATGTTAATAACACGGATAAAATAGGCAGGTGGTGACTCGCCAACTCAGGGCTCCTCAAAATAGTCGTTAGAAAAAGCGACAAAGCGACATTTGAGCGGCTAAAAGGTGGAGAGGTGTCACTGGACTTTATACAACGATCATTTGCTCCCTTAGGGTCCCATCACGTTGCCCACTCGCCACTTACGTTTCACATCCACCCTCCGAGCGTAAAGCTGTCGCGACTCCACTCTGACCGGCCGGTGAAGGCAAGCCAGAGGTGGGGGATCTGTTCCTCGTCATTATTCACTCCAGCCAGCCAGTAAAGCAAGAGATGAAGAACAGGGCCTTCCCCCGGGAGCACTCAGGTACGTGGGATCACTAATTCCCATAATGGAACTCGAGTTATTATATTATTATCATCACTCCGCGTATTCGTATAAATTCGTATACGTATACGTATTAATATAAATTCTTCTTTTACATTGGTTAATTACCTACTTACTATCTATAAACCTACGGAGTACCCATACCAATGCTTTCCTAAGTCATTGTCCTCTCCTTACAATGGATTATCAATTGATAAGTATCCACACAAAGTAGGCTTTGAGCGTCCATACTACGGCCGCAGTGTACATAAATAAATAACATTTGTATAACTGACAAACCAACTGGTGAGATCTAATATATAAAGATGAATATTTGTGTGTTTTTGTCTTCTATTCGTTCTTACTTCTTATATCATTAATCCGACTCTGATAAAATGTTACATTCACACATGAAGAATTCGTGTGGCGCACTGCGAAGACTACAAACAAAAAGCGCGTGACTGTACGCATTTACTGTGTAGGGCAAATTATATATATGTATATATTTTTTTTCCTGGCACGGCAAAGTGACCGCACTGTACCTGATGGTAAGCGCAGTGCGGTCCAAATAGAGTACTGAGTAGCGAGAGACGATCTATCCCCGCTACTCAACACACTCATGCCGGCCTGCTTCTTCACACTACGCCATGAGCAAGAAGGTGAAGAAGGGGTCGAGGGTCTAGTGTCAGAGTACTAAGAAAGCCGCAAAATGGTCATTGTACCCCAACTCCAGACCCCCGACAAAAACCGGATGTACACTGGCTGATCCCGGAACGCGACACACTTGCGTGTGCCACTATGGCGGGTTTTTCGCCCTGTGTACGGTGGTCGCTATCCGGGCGGATATGAATATCCTACCACCAGCAATAATAATATAATTCATCAAATTGATCGCACCCTAAAAATGACACTGATCTTAAATGACAATAATAACGAAAATACGAGCATGAAGAATGAACAGCATAGGAAACTTGTTAAATTTTTCAAAGTTGGTACACAATTACGACTACCAGCGCGTCTATTTTTGTAACAAAATAAAGGGAAGTCTTCCTGCTGCGCGCTTTCCGTCCTCAAATGTAGGAATTGCTTCCATGCTATCAAGTAAGTAATTGCCTCACAGCCGGAGGCCGATTAGACAATTGACGTGCCACTGTTTTGACAACACGCTACTGACTAAGGTATATTTCTATCTATATATACTGAGTAATGTGTATATATCTGTCTGTTACTAATTTAAATGTTATATTTAGTGTCTCTAGAAACAGTGTCCAGCGGAAAACCAGAAGTAGTACAGCCCTACAACTATCTGAACACTCCATATGGTGATCATGTTATTGTTTGTATTTCAAGTCATCATGGTTATCATTCTATGGTATATCTTATGGTTAAGTTTGATAAGAAATAGTTCTTATCAAGCTTCGACTCGCGTCATTATTTTGGTTAAACTCTGGATTGCAGGGTGGACTGCGCCTGCTCAGTGCTTTGGCTTTTCGATTTCTTTTTGGGGTCAGAAGCCAACATCCGTGTCTCGTCAATATGTGGGTGTCGGCGCCTGTCCAGTCTTTGACTAAATACAGGAAGCGTTGCCGCGATAGTTCTCAAGCCTGCAGTCGGGCTATCAAGCTTGGTTAGCCACTCTTTCATGACAACACCTCACAAAAATATTTGTAGAATTGGGATCAGTGAGTCATAAGATAAATATTTCACGCAAAATCGGGTGAATTACTCAAATTTACAGACAGACGCTACATATTTATATATTAGTATAGACATATACATTACAGATTATATTATATAGGATATAAAACGAACGTCATAATAAATATTTAAAGTTCTTGACCATGTTTAGTCTCGTGAGAATGTCCCAATAAGTTTCAACATACCCTTTACTTATAGTATGCGCCTGCCCATTAATGTTACAAAACAATGTAGCTTAATAGGCCATAATATAACAAAATACCCATGTGTCCATTAAACAACGTTAAATTTTATTTATGGTTAATAGCTTACATTTAAAGATAATAGAAACCTCATATTATTAATGTACAATATCTAGATGATGGAGTCAATAACCGCATATGTCCCTGTAGCGTCGACAGTTCTGCTAGCACTTTGAGACGAACTTTCTGCACTCTGCACACTAGTCTAACCGCAGTCCACTGGCGCTGTATAAGCTAGTACGTCCCGGCCCGGCCGCGGAAGCCGCGGCACGGCATGGCACCACGACGGACGCCCAGTGTCACGGGCCGGGGGCACCACGACCACACAGCTACAGCAACAGACGACACGGTGTGACATGATTTCGCCTTGAGATAACGTTAGCGATAACACTCTCAATATTTATTTTTAGAACTTACTAACTTTTGCCCGCGACTTCGTCCGCGTTGAATGAGTTTAAATATTGATTTTTATAAACGGGTCGTTGTTTATATAAAACGCTAAATATAAATTCTGAATACTAAGTCACTACCAAACTTCACAGAAACACCCACCGGGCTAATCTGAAGATTGCCTAAAATTTCATCAAAATGGCTCCAGTTCTTTTGAAGTCCATAAGGAACATACATACATTATATATCGATGTTTATATATATACAGATGGATAAAAGGGGTAATACGGTTATTTATGTAATACATTATCAACACCTCAATTTACGTTGTATATTCAAATTGAAGTTAACGTCCATTAGTAACCATATTCTATGAAATCGTCAGTTTTACCCATTATCATTTGCACACATCCCCAATTACTCGGCCATACGTATTTTTTTGGTGATAATTCCTCATTTTGCATACAAAGATGATTGACTTCAGCCCAACGCCTTAGCATATATTTGTTTAACCTACCAATGATCATGACATCGTGACGTTTTAAAGAAGAATAAAATGTTAGGTATTTGGTGTGGACAACAAACTAAGTGTTGAATTTGTTCAAATTTATGTGAGCAAATGTTTGAACAGATAAGTATTGAGATCCTTTCATGCTAACCGTTAAACTTGATTCCAAGATTAGATATGGTTATGCTAAAAAATCATGCGATTTGTGCAATTTTTTTAAACGCTTTTATATTAATTAAGCCCACTACTTAACATATTTTAAACTTTTTAAATTATCTGAAGTCAATATAAGTTTTACATGACATCACAGATTTCAAATAAAAAATTACGTTTTCCTACAAACTAAAGTATTTATTTTAATCACCAATGCTGAAATGGCGTTTGTTTTTGGTATGACTGACTTTTGAATTGATTTTGAACTGAGTTCCTAGTGTATCTGTGAAAGGCTCCAACAATAGTCCAAAGGTAGTATTATTAGTAATAGGCCAATAGTCCCTCACTACTCAACACAATTAAGCCGGCCTGCAGTGTAGCCTCTTCACACTTACGCCTAAAGGACCCAGGATCACAGGAAAGAAAGAACACGGAAGCTGGCAAACTGTTCCACAGCTTGATGGTACGGCAAAAATACAAATTTGCGAACCTCTTGGTTCGGGCCGGGGTATTACGACACCAGGAAGCTGTGGCTCTCCAAGCCAGTACGCGTGTTTCTGATGTAGATAGGAGAGGATGGGATAAGATCAAACAATTCTTCAGAGCAATCGCCATGATACAGACAGTAGAACAAGCCAAGCGCGGTAATATCCTTTCGCAGCTGTAGCAGCTCCAGGCTGTTGGTCACGTCTGCATCATTCACAATGCGGATGGCCCGCCGCTGCAACCCGTCCAAGGCATCGAGTAGGTACTTTTCTATCTATTTATTATTTATCTATTTTGGGTTCCTCGCTTTCCAAGTCTTCCTGTCTTGTAACATAATGTGTCAATAGATGACCACCCCGATAACATTTAAGATTAGCCCGTGATAAAGTAGGTAGTACATTGTAAAATCAGCTTATATACTTTGGGGGACTCCTGACCCAATCCGAGGCAATTTATTATTTTTCCGGTTAGTGTAAAAGATCTATTATAACAGACTACATAAGTGTCCGACCGATCCAACCCTTTAACTATAAGTGAAATATGTATTCTAGCGCGCTTTCTATAGCCTAAAATTCACATAGATCTTTCTTAAAGATTTGATATACCCAAATAAATCTCAAATAATAGTTAGATTAAGAGAAACGAAGTAAA
Source organism: Laothoe populi (assembly GCA_905220505.1). NCBI lineage: Eukaryota > Metazoa > Arthropoda > Insecta > Lepidoptera > Sphingidae > Laothoe > Laothoe populi. The sequence continues at coordinate 10,221,554 of HG992152.1, forward strand.
AACTTGTTTTCTATTGTTTGAAAAGTACCGTATAGTCGGTTTCGCTATCGATCTCTTGGAGTCGATGTTTGGCCTGCCACTCCCGGGCGCACCCACCCTAACATAATAAAAATCGACCACCTCGCGTCTCCGTCGCGGTCGCTGCCGTTACCGACTTACTACACTTTGTAATAATCAATTGCATTCGCCTACACGACGTGATACAGAAAAGCCTTACTTGAACTTTTACTATACATGCATAGATACTCACAAATATTACTATAACATACTAAAACCAAACATACCATTGCAGGCGAAAGAGTTATTCTGTAGATAGAAGATTCACTCGCGTCCAAAGGCGAAAAAAATCTAGTACATACAAAAATAAAATTAAACTTAAATATAGATAAAAAAATTAACACTAAGATTTATAAATGAACCTAATTCCTTACATGAATTGCAAGTATATGTCTTAGCGGAGTGAGAGTAAGCGCATCAAAAGTTAAATTGCCCATAGTCCAAAAAGATCTGTACCTACTCTAATACAGTTGGTGTAAGGAATTACAATTTGAGAATTTAATATTAATGAATAAAATTTAATATTAATAAACAATATTAATTTTTGAAGTCGATTTTTAAGTTTAACCCAGCTATCTATATGTACTATGTACTAGATGCGGCGACCGGAACAAACATTATGTTTCACCGAGTCGCGGTGTATACACTGCACCGACGTTAGTTTGCTTCATGCCACCTAAGAAGGCACACCACATTGCATCTTTCAGTGTCGAGTTAATTTTAGTTATTTGTAGCGACATTCCCGAACAAATCTGCTTGAAATTGATTTACAGTGAAACTGTTAATAGTATATAAGGTAAATAACGTAATTTCATAACGTTTAGAACGTAATATCAATAAATATTAATTAATTTCAATTCTGAATACGGGAAATCTATATTACACAACAAAATTCATTATATAGTTTGTCCCGTTTTGGCGCGCGGAAAGTCCCGTTCGAGAGAAAGTGACGGGAGTTATAACTTCCAAATAGTTCTTAGTAAAATGAATAGATGGCATTAGTGGGCGGACAAGGTTTTTGGAACATCTTGTTTCTTCGACAGTTCGTGTCTATAGAATATAAGTCAATGGTTTAACCTAACTTATTTTTATTTTACAATTGTTAGTATGTAACAGCTAGTGGATGTTTTTAACCCAATAACCCAATCGCCACACGTGTACTGTTAATTATTGAGATGTGTAATTTTTTACTCTACTCAACAAACTTACGGGAATATCATTTGCTTTCACAATAAGTATGTCCCAGGTATAAACATTTTCGCTAGTAGGTATCGGCATCAGGAAGGAGTGCTTTTCTCATGGTCTCATGTATCTAGAGTAGATGTCCAGAAATCAACATATTTTGCTACCAAACAATAATAAATCTTTAAACATTGTATGATGTGGAAAATAATTATATGAGTCGTATAGAACCAAAGTCCACAAAGTAGGGCCGACTTATATTTTGGCAATTAAAAAAGAACTGATAACTATTGTTTAAGTCGAAAGAAAATCTTGCTGAATATTTTATTTTAATCTTAGAAGATATGTATTTCATTTCATCGATGACAACAACAATGGAAAAAAAATCGGTGCAAAACTTATTAAATTTCGTAATTTTCCGCGCAACTTTCTTAATTTTTTACATAATAACCTTCCCCTAACAATAAAAAACACAACAAAAAAAGAATTAACGAAATCGGTCCAGCCGTTCACGTGTGATGCCGTGACCAAGGAAAATAGGGATTCATTTTTATATACATATATAGAAGACTAAAGACCCGGGCGGAGCGGACAGTTCTAGCATATGAAAAAAAAGTTAACAAAAATGTCGTGGGTCGGCATCGGGAACTTCCGTTGCCGTTTATATTTTCATTTAAAGCCTTTTAACCATTTGCAAATCTAATTTATTAATAATTAAATAATGTGTAATTAATACATAGAAATGTTGAAAAATAACACAAATTGTACACAAACGAATGTAAAATAGATGTTTTATTTTAATAAGCTTGGTGACTTGTGTGTGGTAGTATTTGGATAGTTATACATATGCAACCTCCACTTTCAGAAAGGCAGAAAGGTGTTATAGATAAAAATACGTCGTAAAGAGGGGGTGTTTAGACTTATTAGTAAAATTGGTTAAAATTGGGATTAGATATTTGTACGGAACCATTCGTTAGTTTTTACATGAATGTAAAACTTTGTGTCTCTTTTCAATTTTTCTTTATAGTGAAAGATGTTGTGGTTATAAGAATATTATATTAATGTAGTGTGAGTAGATATAATAAATCTGTTGTTTTTAATCACAACAATGATCCCTAAAGCCAATAAGCATTTAGCTAACGCATTATTTTTCCAGTGTCTAAGTATATTTAATTTAGATAATCGGTTGATACTTTATCAAAGGTTTTAAAAGTAAAAATACAATTTTAAGATCGCACTGCAAAATCGCCAATTAATTTTCAAATTCCAATTTTCGCTTTTTAAGTTTACTAATAGGTTACTATAGCGTAATCTAAATGTGCAACTTTCGTTAGTACCACCTTTGTGCATGGTATAAGTGGGAGTTGACGTCATCAATCATTTTTTTTCTGCACTGCACCTGATGGCAAACGCAGTGATGTCAAATTAGAGTATCGAGTAGCGAGAGACAATCTATCCCCGGCTACTCAACACAATTATGCCGGCCTACTTCTTCACACCACGCCATGGGCAAGAAGGTGAAGAAGCGGTCGAGGTTCCAGTGTCAGAGTACTCAGAAGGCCGCAAAACGGCCAAACATCGTAACCCCAACTCTAAAACCCCGACAAAAACCAAATGTACACTGGGTGATCGCGGAACGCGACACACTTGCGTGTGCCACTATGGCGAGTTTACAGCCTGTGTACGGTGGTTGCTATCCCACCGGATATCGTACCACTCCTATATTGAAGTTTAATCCCATGGCCACTTACTAGACATGAGAAGGAGAAGTGTTACTTGTGGAGCCAAATGCTGGCCTTTGAGAAAAAATGCCACTCAACTGAGAAACATGTATTAATAAATTTTATCAAAACTTTAAAAGTAATTTCAAATGTATTTGCTGTATTGTATAGGTGTAGATACTCCATCATCACATTTTAAACAATGTCATATATTTTTTTCTTGATGTGGCCCATATTTCATGAAAGTGGGACATAAAAAAACATTAATAAAACTCCTATTTAGTCAATTTTGTTGTTTTATGGGTTGCCTAATCAAGCATAAGTTTGGAGAATCTATTTCTCCATGAAGGTTTGTACAAGTGGAAAGTTAGACTCCATGAACATATAGAAGATGTTATTATGATAAAAAGATAAAATATACTTGTTTGCCTACTCCATCATATAGATGAATATAATATTATTTGATATGCATTTTTTATTTATGAATTGAATTTCCAACACCAATAAATACATCGAAGAAATAGATTAATTACAGGTTAAGAAAAAATGCCGAGTGGCTGTAATTGGGTACTAAGAAATAGCTGATTTTATTTTCAAGTGATTTAAGTTATATCATTTATCCCTTGAAACTGAATATAATTTCGAAAATAATCTGTATATATAAAAGAAGAAACTGACTGACTGACTGACTGACTGACTGATCGATCAACGTACAGCCAAAACGGCTGGGGTTAGAGACTTGAAATTTTGACAGCAGGTACCTTTTATCACGTAGGCATCCACTAAGGAAGGGTTTTTAGAAATACCACCCCTAAGGGGGTAAAATAGGGGATGAAAGTTTGTATGAAAATCCGTCATTTTTGAAGTTAAGTTTATGAAAATACGTATTTGGCCTTTTAGTCAAAAATAAAAAATATATATTTCAGGATTTTTGGAAATTCCACCCTGAAGGGGGTTACCCTATTGGTAAGAAAGTTTGTATGAAAATCCTTCATTTTTGAAGTTAAATTCATGAAAATTGGTATTAATAATTAATTATTTTGTAGTGTATACTTTTTGTCTCAAACATGACCTCCACGCGGGCGGAGCCGCGAGCAACAGCTATAATGTTATAAAAAAATTAAAAGAAACATATATTTTACTATATGTGGTATCACACAATTATGTATAAGGATAATTTATACAGTAATCTATAGTGTGTTTAAAATTGCGTTGTTTAAGTATATGAAGAAAATTTTTCACTTATAATCATAAAAACATATCAAATGGTAGGATTATATCTTATCATTTTTAGAATAGGCATCATCTAAATTACACAAATAAAAATTAAATGATGTATGTTGGTAAGTACTTATCTTGAAAATGTCTAAACCATTGACTATATTATTTTAAATGTTTGTAATAGTCCGAACAAGTTTATTCGGGATAGATACATTGAAAAAAGGCCCGGAAAATCTTTTTTCTGTGATATTTGAGTCTTATAGTACCAGCTAACTTTGGTGGAGGCTCCGCCCGCGTAAAACTTTTAGACAGAGGATTTTTGCTGAGCCATTACCTCAAAACACCATGGCAGTCACTTTTTCAGTATTAATACGGCATCTATTCTTTGTATCTGCAGGCCGCCGCGCCCCAGGGATCGATTTGAGTGGCAACGCGACGTTTACTAATGACAACGCGGCCTCCACCCGGGGACCACCAGCCGACAACGAGTGGACGCCGAGCGACGAGGCGGTACGGGTTGGGTGACTCTAATGAGGCCTTTATACTGCCTCGGTGGCGCAGTTGTAATTGCGCATGCGTTACGGCTGCTGTGTTGAGGTCTCGGGTTCGACCCGGGTCGGGCAAAGGGATATTGGGTTTTTCTGTTTAGAAATACCCAGCAACAGCTCGGAGTCTGGAATTGTGCCCGGTATGGCGATAGGCTCGCCCCCTGTCACATTATGGGACCGTTATAAATTTGGCGAAAAGTGGGTGTACTGGTTACACCTCTACTTGCCCCTTCAGGGATTACAGGCGTGAGCGTATATGTATGTATGTGTGAAGTTGATAAAAAATAAGATTGTCATGTCGATCTTCACAGTTCATAATATCTTTATACTGAATTTTATCAAAATCAGTTCAGTGACCTAAGAGTTTGATTAAATAATAATCCCAAATGGCATTCTGAATTTCGCGGTCTTTTTAATTCCTATGCAAACTTTCATCCGCTTTTTTTTATTCTGGCACAGCAACGTGGCCACACTGCACCTGATGGTAAACGCAGTGCAGTCTAATTAGAGTATCAAGTAGCGAGAGACAATGTCAGAGTACTCAGAAGGCCGCAAAACGGTCTAGCATGTAGCACAAACTGTGTAGCTTCTTCACACTAGGTGGGGGGGAGTATCAGAGTAGTCAGAAGGCCGCTACAAGCACCGGACGGAACCGACCCCGTACTCACCGGGGGTATGACGCCCGTACCCATATTTCAGCCCTTTGAAGGACGATTTAAAAAAAATAACCAATTCAGTGGTTTAGCCGTGAAAACGTAACAGACAAAAACTTTCAAACCGTTATTCGCGTACTTAGTTGCTATATACCTATATATGGTTGCTATATCCGATATACGTGCACAATTAGTTCTAACCAGAAGCAGCTATGTCAAATTTGCTGATTCTTACTTTGAAAATGACGGAATTCCATACAACCGTTATTTTACCCCCTGTGAGGTTTTGGCTGCAAATGCGACGATGAATTCAGTCAGTCAGGACAAGTAATTATATGTGTATAGATAACCGTAATCACGCAGGCGAAGTCGCGGACAAAAGCTAGTCTATAATAAACATGTATCATAACAAGTAATAGAAAAGTTTAGTTTTGCATATCAGTAATTTTTTCCTTTATTGTAACTGCTTTGTATTGCTTATTCATGAAAACATGACATTTAGGGTCCAGTTGAACTCAACGCCAAGAAACCCCAGGTGTGCGGGTTCTCGTGCAAGAAATCCTCGTAGCAATCAAGACAGAATGACCTTAGTCTCTTAGGTATGGACATTATCTTAATGCATGGAGTCACAACGGGAGTGATTTAATCTTATTCCACTACTCAATCCACCACTTAACACAGGATCGGAAACCTAAACAGGGTGCAGCGGTTTTATGCCTTACCTTATGGTCAGCTTTACCAATTATATAAGCGCAGGTACGGCCAGGAAGTGAATACTGCTCGCACCTCTGGAACGGTTCCACTAAATGGGTTTTCGTACCATAGTCTGTCGTAGTTCTTGATACCCACTATACAGTTTCTTTTGCGTATTATATTCGGTTGCATATAGACTAATGTACAAAATTAAACACAGGAAACTACCCTATTATGGCTAAATACGCAAACCCAGAAATGGCAACAGGTCACCTACAGATGGGATTAAATGGAATAAGCAACACCTAAATGATATAGGCAAACACATACATGTCTGTACAAGTAACATGAGCCTTGAAAAAAGGAAATTGACCATCTGTACATCTAGGCAACAGCACTTTACCCCACGCTAATAATGAGACAAAATATCTTGGCCTATACCTGGGTTTAAGGCTGACATGGAAAAACCATATGATGGCTAAAAGAAAAGAGCTATGTATAAAATTTAAATTATTTTTTTTACTTTTATTTAATTTAATTTACTAGGATTTAATAGCAAACTCTCTGTGGACAATAAGCTAGTGATTTACAAAGCTGTACTAAAGCCAGTTTGGATGTACAGTATAGAGCTATGGCTAAGCTCCAGGGACTCAAATTTTGCAATAATACAGAGAATTCAAAACATTATTTTGCGAACAATTTCGAAAGTCATCTGGTTTGTCACAAATAGTATAATCCATAAGCACTTGTAAATTAACACTGTACAAGAATAAATAAGTTCATACTCAAAATACTATATGCCACTTGATACACAACCTGAGCTATTGGCATCCCAAGTAAACCTGAAACTATCTAGATTGCCAGAAAAGGCATAGATTTTGAAGCATATTTATGCTTCTTATTCATTCTATCTATCTTCATTTGAGGGAATAGCATTGTTTTAATAAGGGTAGTGCATGGAGTAGTGGAGCGCACACTCCACATGACAATCACCCGAAACATATCCATTTGTAGTTAATAGACTGGTGGTGGGTTATATTAAAGCACAAAAAAAGCAGTAGCATTGGTCCCCAAGTATTAGTGAAAGCATTGGAAATGCTCAAGAATATACCTAAGACATTTGTGATCCAAATTACTTTCAGTGTTCCTAATGCATAAAGTGGTATCAATGGTAGACTTAACAATGGTAAAACTGAATTGTTTTTCATGTCATTTTAGACCACCAGGTATTACCTATATCCCTAACCTTAATCCCATAAAATGATCTAGATGATAATACAGTATACTATCTAAATTAAGCTCCAACCTCTACTTTCTATTAATTTTATTGATAAAAAAAACAAATATTTATTGAATCCATAAAATGTTATACATCATTTAGAGTAAATTTTTTCACTCTACCGCCAGTTCGGATTGCAGTCTCGCTACGAATAGTGACACATGTGTCAGCCATCGGCCACCTCAACCATATTACAGGGAGGAGACCGACCTGGCACATGGTGATAGGATAGATAAACTGATTGCACTTCACGTTTTAGGGTATAAGCAGATTTTTTAACCTAGCTAGCTATTCAAATTTTAAAATATTAAAAATATTTAAATTAATTATAAGTGACTTATATTTTGGACCTTAGACATTTGAGGAAAAAAAATTACAAAAACAGATTTATGCAAATAAATTATGTATATAAATGTACAAATAAAGAATGTGATAAAATATGAAATAAATAAATAAAGTTTTTTTAGGTAAACATTAAATGACTTACCATTAATGCCAAATATCCTTTAAGACAGGTGTAATTATCCACTTCATAAAATCATAATTCACCAGTGCAGAGTTATTCAGTAGTAAAATCACTTTTTGTATGACATTTCACTTGAACATAAACTGAATATAAACTTCAAAAATGTTTACAAAGGAATCAAGCAATAGCATAGTAGGTTGAGTTCTAAAAATACACCAATGTGATAAAGCTGTGTGAATATGTAAAACATACTTATAGCAACACACTACTGACTACTCAGTGATCACAACAACTTGTAATGGATTCAGAATCCGGATTAACCGCTAGCGTGATGAGTTGTGTAAGTAAGTAGTGATACGACGGAACAAATTACCTTTACAGATAACGAATTATATACCTAATTACAAATAAAAAATACTATTTGCATTTACAATATCCCACGCCTAAGTAATAAGTACGTATAAATATGTGTATTGGCTAGTGCCTCGTGCAAATTGTGTACGAATGTAGTGAAAAGTAATGTCTTTGATATTTATAATTAAGTAAGTATATTTTTTACATTGAATTTGTAGAAAGTCGTAAGTACTCATTAGTTGACCTGTATTTCGAAATATTACGAAGTAGTGACTATATTTGATGTAACAACACAAAACGCACCAAGTTTTTATACTCAAATTCAACCAGAAACGCGATAACTTGGTCCTTCATAAAGTACACAAATATATAATCTCATTTCGTCCACCATCACTTGGTCACTTTTATACTCTTGACTCCACACAGTACACACTAATAATGTCAGTTGTCATTTGTCAAGCATAACAGAGAAGAAATATATAGATAACATAGAAAAACCATTCGAAATGTCAAACGGGCCTTATGCCACAAAAACGTGTAAACATTGATTTATTTAATAAAATTCATATTTGAAACATATTTGTATAACTAGAAATTATATAAGCAAATAAGTCCTTATCCCCTTCTATAAATCAATGGTTAGAAATTACAAAGGAATCTGACGTACTCTTATACAGAGTGATACTAAAAATATAAAATTTCATTTCAGATTTGAAAAAATAACGACAGACAAGAATGCATGGTGGAGAACCTTTGCCTTCTTTTGAGAATAGAACAATTAAACGTAAGAGTAGGCAGTATGGTCGATTGACTATAGCCTGTCCTTTGGACGAATAAAAAAAAAGAATTAACAAAAAATATATTCAATTAGGGATGTGACATTGAGTGAACAAATATTGATTATTTAGAAGTAGATTTTTCTCTTTTGAATAATAATCGATTTTTGAAAAATCGATTTTGTATAAGAAAAGTGATCGATTTTATTGAAAAATCTATTATTCTATTAAAATTTTGCATAATATACTTTTCTCTGTAGTAGACTTAGAGATTAATATTAACAATTTAATAGGATTCTTCAATTTATTTTGTAAAATTTTTATTTTTTAGCTGGGGCCTAATCTTTTTTCTTGTGTATTTTTCACGATATTGCAGACAGTATTCAAGATATTAAGATTTTGCTTACGTAAAATCGAGAGGTTAATCATTGTATGATGAAATTTTTCAGTGCTACAGACTGCGCCCTAAGCATTCATTTTATTTTCTTCAGATTGACGATTAACACTATTGTTGACACACTTCACGGGTAAATAAACGAGGGAAAGCATGGCAACATCTTTTTTCTTCAGACGCTTCCAAAGGTTAAAAGAATTGTGTTTTACCCCAAACGTGACCTGTATTTTTAATGAAAAAAAGTGTATTATACAAAAAAACGAATTTTAAAAATCTTTTTAAAAAAATGATTTTTCTAGTGATAACTTCTTATGGGAGGGTAAACCGCTTCGTAACGTAACGCGTTACGGTGCTACTCTGTCTGGCTTCTTTATTAATTTCTATTTATGTCGTTCCATCTCTGTGCTATATTTTTTGAAGTGAAACTTCTTTAGAGTCGTTGTGATTTGATTTGAGTGGGATCGAGTGGGTAAAATATATTTTATAATCAATAAAACATTTTATTAATAAATAACCTTTCCTGACATTATGATATTATTTAAATAAAAAGGGTGTGGTCATATGGAGTGGAGCTGTGGGGCAATCTAATCAAATGTAGAAATCTTACAACGTTTCCAGTCAAAGATGTTGCGGATGATAACAAATGCACCATTGTTACCAACAATCAACTCCACCGCGACCTGAAGATGCCAATGGTGAAACAGGAGATAATAGAAAAGCTCAAATCCTATGCAAGAGAAACACCCAAACATTCTTGCCTGCAATTTGATGGATAAGACCATCAGCACTTTCCACAGAATTAAAAGAAAAGCCCCTCAGGACCTTATATAACTACCTGAGATAACAAAATGGACTGGTCAATGGGCAAGCTCCACTCATGACTAGTAGCAAAATCTTTAACCTCTAGTTAAAATCCGAATAGGCAGATTGAAAGAAGATAATAGTTTTAAAAATGTGTGCAATTCACACACGGCAGAAGTGCAATCTATGGAACCCAAACCGTGAGTAATGATATCTGTTTTATGCAATAGAGTATTCGAATAATCAATTAAACGTATTTAATTAAGCATTGAAACAATCAAGACAGTGTTTACTTAATTAATATTAGAGCTCCCACTCGATGCCACTTGATACCACTCGAATCCCCTTGAATATATATTCTGTCTCATTCTCTCGTAGGCTTAGTCCTATAGATTTATATGTTTGTCTCATTTTACTGTCGCTTTTTCGTTTTATCGTGTTTCAAGTCACAACGATTCTAAAGAAGTTACACTTCAAAAAAACGATTTTAATGAAAAATAATCGATTTATATAAAATTCGATTATTTTTTCACATCCCTATGGTCAATATGGTGCTATGCAACTGACTTGAATATTGTCAATTAAACGTAAGACTAGGCAGTATGGTCGATTGACTATAGCCTGTCCTTTGGACGAATAAAACGAAAAAAAAATGAATATTGTCAATTTCAAAGAGCATAATTTTCCATATATAGTTTATTACACTTTGATTATATTACTACTGAAGATAATATTATTTTGTGCGGTACCTACTTGGCAGTTGAGAATAACACGAGCAAAACTAGAAATCTCGTCTTAAACGACAAATAAAATACTCTGTCTCGAGAATATCTAATATACTCTTTCTCAAAATAATATTTTTGTGAAAAGTGTTGCGTCTTTATTTGACAAAATGGGTAAAGGTTTTAATAACTACATGTGCAAAAAGTTCTTTCATCCTGCCTCAAGAGACAACTTAAAAAGGGTATAACAATCTTTTATCCGACGTAGGTTTTTGATGTATATGATTAGCAATTTATTTATTATAAATAGTTATTCGTTTCAGGTATGGATGGCAGAACAAAAAACAGATGCTTACAAAAAAAAACAAGAAGAGTTACGTGTTCAGTACGAGAAGGAACAAGAGCTACATGAAAACAAGTAATGAAATTATTAATGTCTTAATGCGATAATAATTTTCAAGGTTATACAAATATTTAATGTGGTAAACACCAAACCAAATCAAATCATTATTTCGTAAATTAGGCCACTATGGGCATTTTTTATTTATCATAATAATGTTAAGGTCTACACCCCAAAGTCCAATCAAATTAACATTTTTGGAAGTAATATAAGTGTTTTTGTCAGCGATCTATATGTACTACGTACTAGATGCGGCGACCAGAACATACATTATGTTCCACCGAGTTGAGGTGTATACTCCACACCAACGTTAGTATGCTTCATGCCACCTACGAATGCACACCAGTTTAATTTGAGTTATTTCAAGAGACAGTGACGGGAGTTTTACTTCCAAATAGTTCTTAGTAAAATGATAGATGGCATTAGTGGGTGGACAAGGTTATCAGAACATCTTTTATGTTTGACAGTTCGTGTCTATAGAATATAAGTCAATGGTTTTTGTAGTGTATTGGATCTTACACAACAAAAACACTTTACTTACATTACTGAAACATTCATTTCATCTCAAAGTAACTTTGCCTGTCTTAGCCTTCACTTCAAATTAAAGGTCATGTTTGTAAATGTTTTTAAATTGTAGCCAGTGAAAAATATGTAAACCCCACAAACAGTGAAAAATTCCAATATTTTAAATCCACCAACCACTTTTCATTATACTTTATACAATAGACATAATTATTTTTCCATATGGTGAATTTCCATCTGTGTTTTGACATGTCATAAGTGCCTTTTATATGCCTATGTGATCAATAAAGATTTTTATTTTATTATATGAGTGAGATTTCTAGAGGCCTAAATCCCTATTAATTTCTGTAAGACCAGTGTGGGTGTTTATGGGTAGAGATAACTTTAATGTTTCACTTGCTTATTTACTGGCCTTTGCAATAAAAAAAAAGAATAATACAAGGCTTTATCACCCACATTGGATTTATTATTATGTCATTTGTTTAGTATGTTATTACTAAAAAGGTGGAGCATTACAAAATGTGAAGCATTATGATGCCATCTATCCATCTATAATGATGAGCTTGAAACTAATCTCACCTAGTGCTTTGCTGCACTTGTTTTGTTTTGGTACATTTTGCCATACAAGACTTTGCACTAGTTGTATGTTGTTAATTTATTAACACATATTTTCTTTCCAGAGCATTGCTAAGTAAAGAAAGTAAAGATAAATTGAGCTTAAATTTTATGTATGAGCCACCACCTGGTGTAAAGAAAGAGAGGGAACGTGAAGACAATGAGCCAGAATATAAATTTGAATGGCAGCGCAAATATAATGCACCCAGAGAAAGCTACTGCAAGGGAGATAATGAAATCAGGGACCAGCCTTTTGGAATTCTGGTTCGCAATGTACGATGCATTAAGTGTCATAAATGGGGACATATTAACACAGGTAGTGTTCATTCAGTCCTGTTAATTTATTGGCCTTGCATTTTGCACTATGGGTTAGGTGTTTACTATAATATAGTGTTTATTCAATAGAATAGTCTTTAAATGCATGGTATGGATGCTGTGGGCCTTATTAGTGCACAAGTAATTTCTTCACATATGCAATGTTTATCGAGACTAACAGTAAAGTAGCAATATATTGCAAAGCAAATATATATGATTACATATTCGGATATATTTATTTATATAGAGCTTAATAATATTATTTTTGTTTACCTTCTTCCTGTATATTTTTATACACCTACCTTGTTCATCTCTGCATCACCCTAAGGTTGACTGGGAGAGAATGCCTTTGGCATTAAGTCCGCCTATATACATTGTATATGAAGTGTATAAATAAATAAATAAAACATTCATAGTATAATTGATAACCATGGATAAAAGATTTCACATGTTTTAAACGGCAGAATTTTATGTAACTTACGGTTTTGTAATGTAAACATCATGCCCTTTTATTTTATACCCCACTTGGGTATATTTGAAAATATTAGATTGTTCATCCCCACTTCCACCCAATCATAACCCCTTGCATCGAGGATTAAAAATAGATAAAAGGATCTCTGAAGCGTATTGTATATTGTGTTAGAATTTGAGCTCAATCAATGCAGAACTTTTGGAGTTTTTTAAGCATGCACAAACCATTTTTATATGTATATATTTATAAAATATAGTTATAATATATAGTTTTTTTCCATTTTAACAGATAAAGAATGTTCAATGTATTCATTGTCCATGAGCGAGGCCAGAGCACTTCAAGCTTCTACATCAGCTCCAGAAGAGGAAGAAGAAAAACCAGATGTACCAACACTCATGCAGCAAATGAGAGATACTGGACTTGTGATGAAACCGGGTGCTTTGCCTCTCTCAGCAACAACCATGGAAGAAAATGATGCATCAACTCTTACTGAAATGGATTTAATTAATCAACTGACAAAGAAACAAAAGAAGAAGTTGTTAAAGTATGTGTTTTAAGTATTTTTCCTCCTTGGGTTCACATAATTAGTAGTTATGGTATGAAATTTCCATTTTATATTAACATGCAAACAATTATTTCTGGGAAAAAATACACTGCCGGATCTTAAAAGATCTTGCGGAATACTAAGGTATATCAATGTCACAATTTGTTCTTTTCTGTTGATATGTCCATATTGAAAAGTGTTGTTAAAATAACGCACAAAGTTATTTGTTAATCAAATAGCAATGACTTAAAAAATGCATCTTGCTAGACCTGGTTCCGTTTACTTGGGGTTCCAAACATTCTAGTGTGCATTTTCCATTTTGCATGTTTTGGGCTGTCTTTTTCTTGACAAATATTCTTTCTTGTTCTTTTTGACCGTTGTCTGCTAGGTGGTTTTTAGTAGTTCAAGCGAACATTTTCGCTGTTGGCAAGTCGGGCTTTACCACATGATCATAAACAATTCTCTTTCTTTTATCAACTACACGTGATGGTAAGCGCAGGGGTCCGAAAGCCCGAATTCCTGGCCAAAACCCCCAAAATGAAAGTATAGTCACTGTCCCGTGGTAAATGCTCGAAAGTGACCATTATCAGGACCCGCGCGGGACTGTGGTGTGTGCACGCTTTCGAGCGCTTAAGAAAAAAGTCTCTAATTTTTGCAATTTTCATCGAAATCGAGTTAACAAAAAATAATAAAAAATAAGGTTGATGTTATGCTCTGTTACTGTACCTGAAGGTTTCTCAGATGAGGTCACTAGGAGAGGATTGAATCCCTTTGCCAAGTCTATAAAAACTATATTACTATTTTGTAATATTTTATTCAGTTATTGCTTTTCTTAAATAAATTTGTTTGTTTTTAGGAAATTAGAGAAAATGGAAAAGAAGAAAGATAAGAAACATAAACATAAATCTACGCACCATAAATAACAGTGATCTACCAAGAAGTTTTTTTGACACGTATAAAGGATGAAAATTGGCTTTATTAATTAATTTCAATAGTAAATAAAAATAACTGATAAAAACAAAATAACTGCCTCGGTGGCGCAGTTGCAATGGCGCATGCATTAGGAATGCTGTGCTGAAGTCGCGGTTTCGATCCCCGAGTCGGGTAAAGTATTATTGGGTTTTGCTCTTTAGAAATGCTCAGTATCAGCCCGGAGTCTGGAATTGTGCCTGGTATGGCGATAGGCTCTCACCCTTTCATATGGGACCGTTCGGCGTAAAGCGCGTGTACTAGTTACCCCTTCGCCTTTACAGGCCTGAGTGTATATGTGTGTATGAAGTAAATAAAAATAAAATATACTTTATTTATCTCTATAAATTATTTCTCAAAGTTGATTTTTGTCCGAACGCCATAACTTACCTAATTCTTCATCAAATTTAATTATTCAAACACCATCTTAAAATTCATGTTTGCCGTTATTGACGAAAAATATACATATTATAATTATATGTTTTGCCTTAAAAAAAGATGAAAAATTAACAGATGGTTGACAGTATAATCAACTAATTTGTTGTATTGTTAATTGAGTCGTATAGAACCAAATTAAATTAAATAGAAATTAAAATACATAACTGATAACTTTTGTTTAAGTCAAAATACATTTTGCTGAATAGTTTATTCTAATCTGAGGAGATCTTTAATTTAATCAATGACAAAAATTAAGAAATTAAGCTTAACCTTGAAAAATCTTATTAAATTTTCTAGACTAAGGTACTAAGGTATCTCAACTAAGGTAAGAAGGCCGCCTTTGCTACTGTACTGCCAAGTTTGTCGTTTTTGAATAGCCAATTTTGTTTCTTCTGGCACGGCAAAGCGCCCACACTTAACCTGATGGTGAAGCGCAGTGCCGTCCAGTTAAGAGTATCAAGTGGCGAGAGACAATATACCTCGCTACTCGACACAATTATGCCGGTCTGCTGAGTATCTTCTTCACACTACAACTAAAGGACCTAGGATCGTACGAAGGAGGTAACACGGTAGCTAGAAAACTGTTCTACATCTAGATGCCAGATGGTGCGGCAAATATACAAATTTGCGAACCCCTTGGTTCGGGCCGGGGTAGTAGACACCCAGAAGCTGTGGCTCCGCAAGCCAGTACGCGCGGTTTTGGTGTGGAAGGGAGAGGATGGGATATAATTAACCAATTCTTCGGGGCATTCGCTATGATACAGACGGTAGAACACACTAAGCGAGCAAATATCCCTTCGCAGCGGTAGCGGCTCTAGGCTGTTACTCACGTCTGCTTCATTCACATTGTGGATGGCCGCCGCTGCAACCCTTCTGAGACATAGAGTAAGTATTTAGCGGAACCGTCTCAGCAGTGCGAGCAGTAGGTATTCAATTCCCTGCGGCATCTGCGCTTTGTACAAGCGATGGAGCTGACCGGGCGTGAAAAACCGCCGGACCCAGTTCAGGATTCTGATCATGAAGTGGTAGACTTTACACCGTCGATGTGACTCCTTGGATTAAGATCACAGCGTATATCCATACCTAAGATACCAAGGTCACCCCCATTGAGAGTTCTATCCTGAAGAATGGGGATCTCCTGCACGTCGCAACGTATATTATGATATAGGTATTTTTTGCATATGTGCAAAAAATAATTTTAGCTACCATTGAATAACTGCAGATACGAGATTTTACGAGACTTGAGGCTTAAGTGATTAGACTAATATTCTATAACTTTTGAAGGCTCATACAATAATTAACAAGAATAGGTCTAAAAATGGACCAAATTGCAACTAAAATAGGGTAGTATCTGCGTTTAAATATCAAAATGGCTCCTGAATAGATACAGACACCACTCACCAGATTTCTATAATGTTAGTTTCTCATATACCTATGTCAATTGAAATTCTAGAATTCATACATAGAATATTATGTTAATGAAATATAATGGGTAAGGGTTAATAATCTAAAAACAAATTACACACAAGCAGAGCTCTGAGCAAAAGCTTGTATTTTATAAAATATGTATAGAACCTACAATACCTACAATTTATGTTATTCAAAAGCCAAATGATTACCAAAATCCGATTAAATTAAATAGTTTAATAATATGTGACTGTGTACTTACTTACTATGATATCACAGAACCTTTAAAATGCAAGTAAATATGACATACACAATGCTTTATTGCCCTATGTCTATATTTATATAATAAAGGCAAAATTGCTACAATTTATTACAGGAACCGCAATGGTGTCGTATTGTTAACAACCATATATCATATGTGCAAGTATTTTAGAATAACAAAATTAAGAATAATTATTTTAACATCAATTAGCATACTATTATTTTATGTTATACGCTAACTATTATATTTGCTTTTATTTACAAAACTTTCTGTGTAATGCTTATATAAAGGATCGTTTACCAGCTCAAAAGCTATTAATGCTAACGTTACGCTACGACCTATAAGAACCGAGCAGTGACCATACATGTCAACAAATCAGCCAAAGTTTAAAAAGGGGCGACACTCGGCACTCCACGCATTGAATGCGCAATGACCGCACGTCCATAGCTGAAAATACTATGATGAAGAGCAGAACTGTAAATGCTCAGGTCAACGAGGTACCATATACCAGCAAACAATTTTAGTGGGTGTTTCAGTTAATTTAAATAGATGATTTTATGAGTTTAATTTAAATTTAATAGATTTAAAACATATTTCTTCGAAAGTTTTAGAATATGTTTTAAAATAATATAAGTAACTAGCGGACCGTGCAGACGTCGTCCTGCTCGTAAAAGCAGCGCCACACCGACTGCAGCGCCATCTGCCGGGCTGATTTGTCAATATAAACCATCCAGGGCGCCAACGAAACGCATACAAAAAAAATTATTCAAATCGGTCCAGGCGTTTAGGAGGAGTTCAGTGACTTACACACGTACAGTAGAATTATATATATAAAGATATTGTAATGCTGAAGAGATTATTTGTTTTAACACACTAATGTCTGGAACTACATACTAGTCAGGACATGAAAATATTGTATTGCTTTTTTTGCCTATTTATTATCGTAGGTTATATACAATACTTGAGACCATATTCTTTCCATCCCAAAAAACGGATCAAGCTACATTTTTATGAAATGTTCACATTATGGTTTTTACAAAAAATATTGCAAATAAACTTTTTAAAACACTGCACCTTGAAGGTTCTATGCTTCAGCCATGTGTTGTATGGGGTGATTACCACTAAAAAGAGGATGGGATGTATTTCCCATAAATGTAACTACTTTTGGTAATTAAAACCATGTACATATAATTTAAAAATAATAATTGAACAGAATATACATACACATTACTTCCTAATATACACCAAGTCAAATTTTAACATATGTTTTTTCATCAATCTCAATAATGTCTTGTCGATCATTTCTCTCTTTCCAATGCAAATACAATACACAACCTGTTATTATTACTATTATCGCAGTCAATACAAAAACACTTTTGAGAATAACCTTACTAGGTGTTACAAATAATCTAGCTTTCCAGTGAGAAGGATCATTAGGTGGCACTGGAATTACTACTATTTGAGAATTAGGAATGATTTGTGTCCAACTTTTAGAGTAACCTGACAAACCCACATTTAAGGAGTCAACAAAGTTTGGTGTACGGTCCAAACCAAATATTGAGTAAGGAAGTTGCAGAGCAAAATATGCTGACTGAGGTAACTGTGCACAAACTCCAGTTCTATATGTTCCTTCTTGAGACCAGGTGTTGTATCCAACTTTAGGGCCTGGCAGATTTGTTCCTAAAAAATTTAAAACACTAGATTATAAACTGGAAAATTATTAACAACTTAATATTATAATGTAGATGATAGTATACAAACCAAAAGTAACTTTTCTGTTATAGAAAGTTGTGTTAATCACAGGTATCCTTTCATTGGTCAATCCAGTAACAACAATCACTTTTATGAAGTTAGTGTCATACTCAAGTTCATTTCTAAATGAATGCATTGTGTGCTTATTAGTGGTGTAATTCTTTTTAACATAAATTATGTCTAAAACACCATCCATGTAGAAATCATAGAATGTTGCCATAACAATATTATTACCGAATGAATCAAATTTGTCCCATTCCACCTCAAATGTTCTGTAGAATTTACATCCAGGTAATGAGCAGGCAACATTGTGAAGAAGGAAAACTCTAGTCTCATTGCTGTTAGAAGGACTAAGAGTCATTAAAATATCAGGATAACCATCCATATTATAGTCTCCACTCCTCATTGTTATAGTATCTAAATATATACCATTTCCAGGTGGGGCAAATCTCCACAGTGTCCCTTTACCATCATTGAAATCTACATGTAAGTCATGCCATTGATAATTGTCATATATAAGTATAGAACTATTCACACACTCAATATCGTAGCAAGCAGGCACTACTAAAAAGAACTGCCCTGAGAGTGCCACATCAAGAAATAAAGCCTGCCCATAAATAGCTGAATGGCCAACAAGTAATCCAATGCTGTTGTTATATCTAAATCCTTGTGGTTCATCACTCAACCAAATTTCAACATTAGCTGTTGTTGTGACTAATAAGTCTGCAGCATCATCATTGTTTATATCTAAGAATGAATGTGAGTGTGGTAACTTTATTTCATTAAATATAGTGTCTAAACTCATAGGTTTTTCTTCAGGACTCCCCTCCCTAGACTTGTTAAATATCCAAAATACTCTTTCATTTTGAGCATTTAAGCCAAATAAGTCTAAAATCATATCTCGGTTGTAGTCCATAACTAAAGGTTGGCCCATTGTGGTAACTTTTATCAGGAGAGCATCAGAGCAATTTAGAGTAGGCATGCCACCCCATATAATTCTCACTTCGTGTAAATTGGTTGTCTCACTTTGTTCTTGGGTTGTCAACAATATGTCCATGTAAGCATCACCATCATAATCACCAGGGACAATACTAGTTACAAGAAAGTCACTAAAATTGCACGCGTATGCAGAAGGCCGTAAAAATGGTTCTTTGTCATACGCAAGATATACTTCGACATTTGATCCATTCTTGATAACAAAAGCATCAGTCAATTCATCAGAGTTAAAATCTCCGAAAGCAGCTATGATTCCTTCAGTATTTTTTCCAAAGGAAATCTCAGTCATGTCACTCACAGAAGAACCGATAGATGAAATTGCACTTAAAAGAATTGTAAATACGATTTTTTTGCGAAACATTTTAGCTAGGTAGAATTTACTGAAAAGTCATATTGACCTTAGAATTATATAGTTAAATATACAATCATATATAGTGCATATCATGTATAGCAAAGAGTAAAGTAATCTATTAGACACTATGAAGGGTATCAACTACAGAACACTTATATCCTTACGTATCAACAGTATAAATAGTGATCACTGATCATTATAAAAAATATTTTGTTGTACTGTTATCTGTTTTTTTTTTGTTTTATTCGTCCAACGGACAGGCTATAGTTCAATCGACCATACTGCCTAGTCTTACGTACTGTTATCTGACCAACAGACCAACACAACACTGTCATTTTGATTAGGAATGTTGATAAAATATCGAAATATCGATATTATTATTTTAAAATATCGATATTTATTACTAATATTTTTTTGGCGATATATCGATAATTCGATATTGAAATATAGATATCGCAGATCGATATTTTTTTAAATATTTTTACTTTTCATTATTTCTCGTAAATTATTGATACTACTGTTTATAATTTTTCTAGCAATTTGTCTGTTGTTAACACAGGGCTGACATTCCTTTTATAATTCCCAGAAAGAGCAGGATGCACTTATTACGAAAAAGCTAAGAGCAATAGGAACAGACATACTATTTGCTGTCACTATCTGAGTTTCACAACTTTTTGATTTGGCCTATTTTGTTGGCCAGATAGTCTGAATGTCAACGAAATATATATATATATCCGTGATTGTGGAAATATATAATTATAAATTGTGTTTGAAAATACATTTCGCGTCGTATTTAAGTGTTTAGAACGTGTTGAATATGGTACATTGCAGTGTTCTTGGCTGTAAAAGCCTAAGTAAGCGAAAATATAATGTTTTATTCGTAAGTAACAATTTAACGTTACTATTTATCAAGTTTCTTAAAAATAATTGTAAAATATTGATAGTCTACAATTTTCTAGGCATTCCTTGCTGCAGAAGTAAAATAAATATATTTAAAACCAATTTTAACATTTCTTGTATTATCTAGTCAAATTCGGAAGTTGTTTAAATGTCATTTGCCGCTGTTTAGATATTTATCTGTGCATGACAATTTTACGTAAATTTAACATGGCTGCATAATACACATTATGGGGATACCAACGTTCACGACATTTAATTACCTCTTATTTATGGTTAATGTATCAGCGTTTCCCAAGAATTTTAATTAAAAAATAATACAGTTTAACTAACAAAATAAAAGTGAATATAGATGTGAACAATTGGACTAATTAATATCAGAAAATTACATTATAAAATATTGAAATTGTTATTGTTGGCAATTTTCTATTACAAATAAAATCGGGTGCAGGTAAACATTATGTTATTTAAATATGTGTATGTAATGAATGAATTTTATATAAATAAGAATATGTATTTTCTTATGCCTCGGTACCGCAGTTGTAATTGCGTACGTGAAACAACTGCTGGGCTGAGGTCTCGGGTGCGATCCCCGGGTCGAGTCAAGTGATATTGGATTTTTCTATCACGAAATGCTCAGTATTAGCCCGGAGTCTGAAATTGTGCACAGTATGGCGATAGGCTACCCCCTATCACATCATGGGACGGTAATATGCTCGGCGAAATGTGGATGTACTAGTTACAACTGTGCCTACCCCTTAGGAGATTACAGGCGTGAGTAAATATGTATATGTGTTTATTATGCGTAGTAGTACACTTTAAATGGAATATTTAATACATCTTCAGTTTTGTCATAAGTTAGTGAATCTTTTTGCTTTCTTTGTCGTTTTATCCCTCGCGTTGTTGTTATTAAATTTAAAATTTATGGATAACTATCGAGAAAAAACATTCAACTGAATAAATAAATATAACACAGTATTGGGGTTATTTTTTATATCTTGTGATTATTTGGCAAGACTGTTATAAACATGCACTCTTATAAATTTGCCAAACCTTTGTGCAAATCTGGTGTTGGCAGATGGGCTTTATAGACTACTATAAACTCTATAATAATAATAATAATACTAGCCCTGTATTTAACATTGTCCCACTGCTGGGCACGGGCCTCCTCTACTGGTGAGAGGGGTTAGGCCTTAGTTCACCACGCTAGCCTAAAGCGGGTTGGTAGACTTCACATACCTTCGAAATTCGTATAAGAATTCTCAGATATTCAGGTTTCCTCACGATGTTTTCCTTCACCGTTAAAGCAAGCGATAATTAACATTTAATACACACATAACTTTAGAAAAGTCAGAGGTGTATGCCTCTAGAGACTTAAAATTTTGACAGTTGGTACCGTTTATGACGTAGGCACCCACTAAGGAAGGATTTTTGGAAATACCACCCCTAAGGGAGTAAAATAGGGGATGATAGTTTGTGTCAAAATCCGTCATTTTGAAGTTAAGTTTATGAAAGTATTTGGCCTTTTAGTTAAAAACAAAAAATATATATTTCAGGATTTTTGGAAATTCCACCCCTAAAGGGGTGAAATGAAATGTGTTTGTATGAAAATCCGTCATTTTTGAAGGTTTAACTTCAAAAATGACGGAATGTTGATGAAAATTGTTATTTTGTATTGTATATTTTTTTTCCCAAACATGACATCCACGCGGGCGGAGCCGCGATCAACAGCTAGTACCTCATATTTTTTAAATATCTTAATTTGAAAGAGGCACGCCTAAGATTTCAAGAACTGGGTAAACTAATGTTAGCTGGTAACCCCATAGAGTTCAGCTGTCCCTTTCGGGTGCACGCCTATGCCTCATCTACGGTTGTATATACTATATCTATGGTTGTTAACCACTCGCGCCCCAAAGGTTAAAAAAAGTAAAGTAGTACGGAGTAAATAGAAGAATCAGAAGCCAAAAACAATTTTATTTCCATAACATTAAAGATGAAAATAGCATATAAGAACGGCGAGTGTGCCAGTATTTTTGGCGCGCCGGCATACCATTTGAGAATTGACTGGTGTTGTTTAGAAAAAGAAACACCATAGCATTTTTGAACATTTAAATACATACGGTTTGCAGAACATCCCTCACAGATAAGGAAGAACTGGAACTGGAAGACTTATTACTACTTTTAAGAACTGGCACTTCATGTACTTACGTTTTTACAGTATAAAGGGAAAACTCCGTGTCGCAAAGATTGGTGGGAAATATAGATTTAGTGGTGATAGAAGAAGAGGACTTCCAATTTTAGCCCAGTTGGAAAAAATAACAACAGACAAGGCTGCATGGTGGAGAACCTTTGCCTTCTCTTTTATATAAAAAAGAGAGAATGAAACAAAAAAGCGAAAGAAACTCTTTGACTATGTAATATGTTCCGAGTATTTTATTGCTCTTTGCCATGTTTCTTGTTTGAGATTTTCCTATTTTGAACGAAAGAATCTTTAAATTAGTTTTTAATACATTTCAATTACTGTAACGCTATTTACATAAAAGTTAGAGCTAATGAAAATGGCTGACGGAGTACAGATATTAAGACGCAACCGAGCCGGCTCTAAAGCTAAGGTGTAAATTTATTTTATTGATATTGATTTTTATGAGCCAATTTTGACTTGTATACAGATGCTTATTTCATAATTCAAACAGGATTATTGCCGATGGCCAGATGAGCCATTTGAAGAAATGGATAGCACATTGGCTGTGCAGCAATTTATACAGCAGACTATTCGACGTGACCCTTCCAATCTCGAAGCAATATTAAAAATGCCCGAGGCTCAAGATGAAGGTGTTTGGAAATATGAACATTTGCGGTATAACATTACTTTTTTATAGTTTTTAATGTTCTATTTAAACCATCGAAAGGGCTCCAATGTTTGCAATAAATAAGTTTTGTGATAATTATCTGAACATTTCGGATATTTTAAATAGTAGAAATAAAAGTCTTCTGATTGCTCTAGTGGCAATATACAGGTTGTGGTCTGTGGTGAAGTTGAGTGGTTGATTTCACTGCAGGGAATCGAAATTTGTGACTTTTTCTAATAAATCGCTTCATGATATTAGCACTAACCATCTCATACAAATGGTAGCCTATGCTGAGGTGTAGGGTGCCCGACACCTAGCATTATTGAAAGTTATATTTGTACCTGTTAGCATTTTGAGATCAGGCTAAAATAGGTAGGAATATATTTATAACAAAAAAGACTACATATTAAATATAGGAACATTATGGGAAATATGTAATCAAAAATTGTAGTACAAATATATTTTTTTTTTATGCATTCATGTTTCAGGCAGTTTTGTATGGAACTGAATGGTTTAGCAGTTAGGTTACAAAGTGAATGTAAACCGGAGACTTGCACTCAGATGACAGCAACAGAACAGTGGATTTTTCTTTGCGCTGCACACAAAACACCCAAGGAGTGTCCTGCTATTGATTACACCAGGCACACACTAGACGGAGCTGCTTGTCTCTTAAACAGCAATAAATATTTCCCAAGCAGGTGTGTAACTAAATACATTAAAATGTTAATTTAACATTTAGTTTCACAAATAAAAAAACGATTGCTCTGATCTTACAACCCAGCGATGCCTCACCTGGATGATGGCCAATCGGATGGGCTGCCTCTGGGCCGATTCCCTACCCCCTGCTACCACGTAAAACACTGCAGTTCCCTTTGGTGCTGACAGAGTGGTCCTGGTGTATCCTAAGTTGGACTTGTATTGGTATTGCAACCGCCCCTGCGCAAATCTGCCTAGACGCCGGTCTCTTATGGGGTCTTATGTACGTGTATATTTAAATGTCTTGACTGACTAAGCAATGCAGAGACCAAACAACTGGGTCTAAAAAGCTAAGATTTACAGCATATTCATGTAATGAATTAAACTAGTGAGTGTTTTTTACACTTTAATGGGTGAAAAGTAAATTTGCACTTGAAATTAGGTATTTGTCCTCATCAACACAATAAATGAAGCATGTATTTCAGTGTTTTTCAAAATTCAACTCCTGATAACAAAAGAGGTTGAAATGTTTCTGGATATAGGAAATAATATATTTGGCATCACATAGGTAGAATACATAAAAGCTAGTATAGATATTCAAAAGTACAAATATGTTTTTACATTAACAAATATTTGCCTACAAGTAACTAGTGTTGAATTAGTTGGCTATGCTTTAATTTTATTTGTGTTGCACTAACAATTAATATTTATGTTTTCTAGGGTGAGTATCAAAGAATCATCTGTAGCAAAATTGGGATCTGTGTGCAGAAGAGTATATAGAATTTTCTCACATGCATATTTCCATCACCGGGCAATATTTGATGCGTTTGAAAAAGAAACCCACCTGTGCAAACGGTTCACAT
The DNA here is from genome assembly GCA_905220505.1 of Laothoe populi. NCBI lineage: Eukaryota > Metazoa > Arthropoda > Insecta > Lepidoptera > Sphingidae > Laothoe > Laothoe populi. The sequence continues at coordinate 10,246,770 of HG992152.1, forward strand.
TCTTTGTCACAAAATATGCAATTATATCGAAGGATATTCTGATTTTACCTAAACTTGACGATGAGCCGCCCATAACACCAGCTGTGGGTGAATCAGAAGCATGAGGTTACAAAAACATGTGCATCTATCTTGCACATTTATTATCAAATAATAAAAGGAAATATTCCAGTATTTTATTCACAACTACCCTATTTCGTTAAATGGAGTAGAAATCTGAAAGTTAATTATAAGGGTTTAAGATTGTATAAAAGTATGAATATAAAATGTTCCAGTTTATATTTGATGTTCTTTATAAGTGTACTGTCTGATTATTTATTATAACATGCATAATATATAATATGTATACCTTTTAAATCTTTTTCTTCTTATCTGGGTAGATGTTATTAGACTAGATGCCTATGAACATAATTATTGATAATTTGTTACACGACACAACGAATTATCAATAATTATCGAATGCAATAATCTAAACACACAATTGTAAATAAACACAGTTTTTAATAATTGAAAGGGTTTTTTATTTACGTACAAAATTTAACACTAAAACTAACTTAAATATTTACAATTTTAAATCAATTATTTTTGAAGTCTGTGCCGGTGTTGTTTTCTTCACACGCTAAATTTAAGTATTTAAATTAGCTGTAGTGTTAAATTTTGTATGTAAATAAAAAATCCTTTCAATTATTAAAAACAGTGTTTATTTATAATTGTGTGTTTAGATTATTGCAGACAGTTATGTAAATGTAACCAATTATTTTTTGCTTTGTAGTTTCTGGGTTTTTTTGACGGCAGTTTTATTTTTATTTAAAAAGTAATAATTTATTTTTGCTTTTTAGTGAGTGCAATTATAAAATAGGTACGTAGGATAGAGTAGGTGCTACATGATGGTGAGGCCTTCCATACGTGCATCTCGTATGAGAAAGCGTCGCGCACCAGTATGAAATGACTCATTTTTAGTGTTCAGTAGCATAAAATTAAGACTCACGAGATGCAGTCACCGAAATAATTTGAAAGAATATAACATAGCTGCGGAAATCTGGGTGTGTTACACCTCTGCCTACCCCTGAAAATGGAAAAAGGCGTGATGTTATATATAAGAAAAATGGACCGAACAAAACACAATTTAAAAACACCAATGAAAACACACCGACTGGCTCTATATTTCAAGTGCGTAGTAGGTACACCCAGCTGGTTTCCAGTAACGTCTCGTCTCCTAATTTTATCACACCTCCTCTATCCTCGCTTTTGTTTTAAAACTTCTGTTAACTCTGGCGGTATCCATCTTGCAACAAATCCCACGAAAGTTGAGCAACGAAAACGTTCGTAAGATTTGATGGAGATCGATAATGAACTACGAATAAAAACGAAAATAGTTGTATTTTGTATTAACCTCGCCTTGATGAAGTTTTCACTTCTGTCGTAAGGACTTAAGCACACACCATTTTTTTTATCCTGGCACGACAGTATAATTGCACCGCTCACTACTCGGCACAATCATGCCGGCCTGCTTAACATCAAGTTATTTGCCTTCTTAATTAATTAGTCAGCTCCCAAGGTCCATGAAAATTGAGCATAAATGCAAATGCTAGGTTCTTTGTATTTCAAGTAATGTATCAAGTGCTTCCCGCGGAAAGGAGGACGACGAGTATAAGGAAGGGAAGGAGAAGGGGAGGATGATAATAAACAAACGCCAAAAAACATTATTCAGGTGTAAACTCTGCCTACTTAATGAATACTTACACAAATAAGATAATCTGTATATATAAAAGAAGAAACTGACTGACTGACTGATCGATCAACGCACAGCCAAAAGGGCTGGGGTTAGAGACTTGAAATTTTGACAGTAGGTACCTTTTATGACGTAGGCATCCACTAAGGAAGGGTTTTTGGAAATACCACTCGTAAGGGGGTAAAATAGGGGATGAGTTTGTATGAAAATCGTCATTATTTAAGTTAAACGCATGAAAATTCGTATTTTGTATTACCTACATACTTTTTCTCTCAAACATGACCTCCACGCGGGCGGAGCCGCGAGCAACAGCTAGTCACTTATAATAATACTAGCCCTTTAATAAACATTGTCACACAGCTGGGCACGGGTCCTCATCTTCTGATGAAGAAATTATTCATCCAAAGTCCATCTCCATCTATCTCTATGAGAGGGGTTAACTTAGACCACCACGCTAGCCTAATGCGGGTCGGCAGACTTTACATACATTTGAAATTCGAATAAGAGTTTTCAGGTACATATTCCTCACAATGTTTTAATTCGTTTAAAGCAGGCGATAATTAATAATGAAATACACGTAACTTTAGAAAAGTCAAAGGTGTATGCAATTTGGGCTGGTTTCGATCATACTACTTCCGTCTCGACAGTCCGTAGACCGTACCACTACCAACTATGTACTAGGCTGTAGCTGCCATAATTCTTTTAATTAGTTTTATAATTGTTTACCTTCATATTTAACTGAGTACCTACTGTATCGAAAGAAAACACAATTTACAAAAATCTAAATACTCAAAAAGAGTACATTATGTCATAATTTTAGTAATAGCCTGTAGTCAATAAACCAAGTTGTAAATATGGTACAAGAAATCTTTGATGTCTCTGGATTTGTAATAAAGATGAAACTAACTTTAACACCGTAACAAATATACTTTTTAATCTAGAAACAATGAAAGCTTTTGTAAAAAGAGTAATTGCCAATTTGGATAAACAATCGTTAATGCAGCGTTTTTATTACGCACATTTATTTATAGCTGTAAAAAACCTTTTTCTAATGAAGACTTCGAAAAAACATATTTTTATTGTGTTTGTGTTGTAATAGCAAAATATGGTGATAGTATCTATCGTTAAATATTAGTTTATAACATTTTATGTGTGTAAAAATGTAATATCAATTGACAAACTCTGTGGCGCAGCAAGCGAGAAGCCGGTTGAAACGAGAAGCTGTGGGTTTGATTCCAGCACCGAGGCAAACATTTGTGTGGAAGATAGATATTTATTTCTGGTCTGGGTGTTGTGGGACCAAAAGTCTCTCGTAGTTCCTGATACCCCCGATACAGGTTTACCTAGTGTGGGGTTAGCACTATTGTGTGTGACTGTTAGTTGTAGGTACTATTATTATTATAAGAGTTTCACAACACTTTAAGGTACTAAAAAGATTTTTTTGAGTGTAGAATGTTGGTACCTACAAACTACTACATTGGTCACGTCATATACACAGTCAGGTCATAAGTATTTTCACACAGTAAAAACTTTTATTTTAGAATGCTGGCCACAAAAAAGTTTATTCAATTCGAATTTCAAATTGTTCATGAAAATAAAAATGTATACTTTTTAGAATTTTACTCATTTTTAAATATGGAGTGGACGCTTAAAGAAGACCGTGTTGCAGTAATTGCGTTGCATCGTTGCGGTTACGCGCCAATTCAAATTTTTGACATACTGAAAAATTTGAATATAACCAAAAGATTCGTTTATCGTACCATCAAACGATACAATGAAGACTCTAGTGTAGATGACAGGTCAAGAAGTGGTCGCCCTCGGTCTGTTAGGACTCCAGCAGTGATAAAAGCTGTGAAGGCGCGAATTAAAAGAAATCACAAACGTAAGCAGAAACTGTTGGCCCTTCAGATGGGGTTAAGCAGAACCACAGTGAAAAGGGTATTAAATGAAGACTTAGGGCTTCGGGCATATCGAAGAAAAACAGGACATCGTTTGAATGCTCGTCTAATGGACCTGAGACTGAAGAGATCCCGCGCTTTGTTGAAGCGGTACGCGGGAAAAAAATATCGGGAAATTCTTTTTTCAGATGAAAAAATTACCGTAGAAGAGGGCTACAACAAACAAAATGATAAGGTGTACGCACACAGTAGTGAAAAAGCGAGCAACCGTATTCCGCGTGTCCAACGAGGTCATTTTCCATCCTCGCTCATGGTATGGTTGGGAGTTTCTTATTGGGGCTTAACAGAGGTAGGTACATTTTTGTGAGAAAGGTGTAAAAACGAATGCAGTTGTGTAATTCAGTCCTGACGAACCTTGTGGAACCTGTTTCTCATACCATGTTCAATAACAGGCACTGGGTATTCCAACAAGATTCGGCGCCAGCTCATAGAGCGAAGAGCACACAAGACTGGCTGGCAGCGCGTGAAATCGACTTCATCCGGCACGAAGACTGGCCCTCCTCCAGTCCAGATTTGAATCCGTTAGATTACAAGATATGGCAACACTTCGAGGAAAAGGCGTGCTCAAAGCCTCATCCCAATTTGGAGTCACTCAAGACATCCTTGATTAAGGCAGCCGCCGATATTGACATGGACCTCGTTCGTGCTGCGATAGACAACTGGCCGCGCAGATTGAAGGCCTGTATTCAAAATCACGGAGGTCATTTTGAATAAACTTTAGTGTCATAAGAATCTATGTTTTGTTAAGTTCATTTTGGTATATAAATGGTTACATAATGAATAACCTTGTTTCAATTATTTTATATTAAACATGTGACAGAATTTATGACCTGACTAGGTACAGACGGAAATCCGATGAGTCTTGCACAAGAACCTGTACTTCGTCTCAGCACCCAAATAAGTACACTGGAATATCTATACACATCCAGGCTGCCTGTACAAATCATTTATTTTGCCAATCCGAATATTAAATAATATTATTTATTTACTTATTCATTTTTCTTATATTTTTGTTTCTTTGATTTATAAGACTGATGTTGTTTCCTGTCTTGTGTCTGTTCTTTTTGCCAAAATTTCTTTCCATTTAGTGTTTGATACCTGTTGAAATAAATAAATAATAGACTTATTCTATTTAGGCCCAGAAAATACTCAATTCACATTCTTGTAAGCAGTAACACTAGTCAACACTTAAACATAATTATGATAACAGTAAAGCATTTAAACTTACCCAGCTTGTTTGCTATCAGGTATCACGGTTACTGAAAGTAGTATGTGGATTAAAGGTATTTGTCGCTTGACAACCAGAGTTTCAAGACCATCTACTTTGGGCTCCCAATACTCTTCCACCCTAAAAACAGTAAGAATAAAGTTTAAAGTGCACCCATCTTTATATATATATATATATATAATTCTACTGTACGTGTGTATGTCACTGAACTCCTCCTAAATGGCTGGACAAATTAGGATGTTTTTTTTGTATGCGTTTGGGGGGCGGCATATGGCGCTTCAGTCGGTGTGGTGCTATTTTTACGGGCAGGACGACATCTGTCGGGCCCGCTAGTTTAATGTATATTTTCATAATGTAAATTTTTTTCAGGTGACATGAAGAAGCATGGTATTTATGCTAAGAAACTGGTGAGAGCCTGGGTCCAAATCCTAAGTTGTGCAATCACAAATTGTGTTTGAGTGTTCAGTCATAAAGTCCCTTAAAAAATATTTCTTAGCTTTCAGACCAAGCTTTAAATCATATTCATAATCATAATATAGTCACTTGAACATTATAAGTTTAAATATATGTTGTAGATATTAGGTACAATAATAACTCGTAAGTTCCTACACTCAAACTGCGCAAGCAGTTTTGTAGGCAAATTAATTAATTAATTTTTTCATCAGTATGTAAGAATTTTGTATTGGTAAAAAAAACAATGATAGGTACAGTAATATATTTTTTAACTCACTGAGAAGTGAAATAATACAACCAATCTCCCTATGCAGTTTGCATTATATCAAGTAGAAGAAACACACAGCATGTGTGGCAACCACATCCACTGTGAGCATTAACAAACACACTAGGCACATAAGGAAAGTGTCAATTTTGTTTTTGGCATCAGTAAAATCTCAAAACCATTTGTCCATAATAGTGTCAAGCAATAAATCCTACAATACAAATTATTAGGTTGTTGCAATAATTTTTAATCAATCTATCCCATATTAAATTCCAAGTATTATGCTCATTTTTGCCCTTTCTGTAAAATTTGTGTTCTGGCATTTGATGTTATATACATATAAGGTACAGATATGTATAAAATTAAACTCACTTTTTATAACACAATTTTGTAACTTGGTGCTCTATAGAAAATTGCCTTTTTAATATTTCAGCACACGAGATAGCCTTGGGAATAGCCACTCCAGCTCCGCTCCACACAACAGCTGATGCTGCTTTGTCTTTTATAATACCGGTGGCATGTGATAATAAATTTGTCATTTTACTTCCACCTTTTACCTACAAAAGTTTTAATTAGTAATAAATAGGTATTAATATTTGATAATTGGATGTGACTTTTAAAAGAATATTTTTTTGTCTGTGTATATGGTTTGATTCTGAAGATCTTAGATCGAATTAGAAAAATCGAATCCAGCGCTAAAAGTTGCTTATAAATATAATCCAACATCAGTAAGTTAAATAATATTTAAATAATTTCTTTTGAAAAATCCTATAGTAGTGTAAAAATAACATAAATCAAATGACGAACTTGCATCCATAAAAAATTCTCAGGCAAATCTTTTATAGGTATTTTATCACGTTCTAATTGTTCTTCTACGTTTTTCCCCTTAGAGTAATTTTCCATTTTTATTACTTTTTTCTATAATGCTCTTTACTTTTTTCTTTCTATTCAATTTCTAAAGCTCTGCCGTAAAAATTCGGCAATTTTGCTGATGTCAAATATGTATTTTTTTTTTCGTTTTATTCGTCCAAAGGACAGGCTATAGTCAATCGACCATACTGCCTAGTCTTACGTTTAAAGTCAAATATGTTATAATTTATTATCGGCCTGGGGGCCTAGACAAAAACCCTTTTCTGTTGGCGTTAACGCCTAAGGAAAGATCAAATTGTATGGAAATGACACTTGCTTGAGAAAAGTCACGTGACCACTGCAAAGCTTGGTAGACAAGTCGCCAATTCCGCACGCGGAAAGGAACACTGGCGTTAGCGTGGCGTCGAAACGCTCACTTTTCATACAAACGGTAGACAAGTGCCGGCTTTGACAGACGTTAATGCCAATTTAGCCTTAGAGCATCACGCAAAGAGTATTATACTATATACGGAAACGCTTCATTAGCGTGAGCTCGGAGGGTCACGCTAAGAGAATTTTTACTCACGCTTACTATAAAAGTAGTTCATTCGTGTTAGTGAATGTGTCAGTTTTTGTAAATAAAGCTTAAAAATGCATAGTTAAATACTATTTTGGGTAGCTAATAATAAAGCGACATTGGAAAGACATCATACAAGAATATATCGCCGTAGAATGGAAATAATTGAAGAAATATCGAAGTCTGAATTCATCAATCGTTTTCGATTGGAAAGAAACTTTTCCACTTTTTTGTTATGATCTACGAAGCTTCACATCATTAAAAAAGCACACAAGAAAAAGTTTGGAAGGGAAGGTACCGTAATACATAAGTTTTACTCGGACACATTACTTCTTTTGTTTGATTGCCACCACTCTTTACTTCAAACCATGTTTCAGGTTTTATGTACTCTTCATTTTTTGCTACTGGATCATATCAACGTCTTGTTGGCCTTACACAACATTTGACTCAAAGAACAACCAGTAGATGCATACATCAAGCCGTAGATGCATTACCACCCTGTTATTTTAAATAAATGGATTACCTTTCCAAAGACTTCAAGAACGAGCTCGACTAAGACATCAGTAAGTTTTTATAGTTACCTATGTAATTTATACCTATATTACATTGATACTTTTTAAAAGGAAGTTATATTTCCATAAAACTGCTTACATAAAATTTTCATCATAAGCTGTATATATATGAAAACATTTTTTTTACAAATTAAATTTTACAATAACATGTGATGCTTGAACATCATTTAAAGTCATGGGTGATGATATATAAATTTATTGATAAAATCATTGTAATGCTGAAATTGTGCCTGATGTTGGTAGTCAAAAAAGGAAGAGCGGCTTTAAATAATATTTTGTTAAGACTATAAATACTATTACATTAAATAAAATGTATACATAATGTCTGACAGTAAATTACAAGTATGCATACTGATAATAAGACCCAGGCCATAACATCAGCCTTCCATTATTAACAAGTGATGAATAGGTATGACAGTCAATAAATTACTTTGCATTACTTGAAAATATGCATTGATTAAAAGAATTTTATAGTCATTTACTTATGTACCTACATCAAATCTTCATTTACCATGTTAACTACATCTTTGTATATTTCGTTTTTGTCTGTGTGCACATAGCAGTTCATAAATCAGCCGCTTAAAATAGTTATCATATCTAGGAAATTGCTCCATTGAAAACAGCAGTGCCAAGTTGTTGGACACGATATATCAATGAATGGAACCTCAAAGAATTTAAAATCCATTTCAGAAGGGGCCGCTGCAGCGCCAGCGCGCCGCGTTTCCAGAATGGCAGTGTTGAAGGATTAAGATTAATAAGTTTGCTGAATTGAATATTCAAATGAAAATTAAAAAATGATGCCAATTATTGTAAATTTTTGTTAACTTCAGTGAGTTTGACATTGTTCTACATTAGTAGTAGATTTAAATAGAATAAACCATAATTTTTATATTGTGTTTTCTATTGAGATTATTAAACTCTCCCATTGTTATCACAAATATTAGTATTACACCATTACAAAAATAATTGCCACTAGGCACATGTAGTGTGTTAATAATAATAAATAATGCAAGCCCTGTATTAAACATTGTCCCACTGCTGGGCACAGGCCTCCTCTACTAATGAGAGGGGTTAGGCCTTAGTCCACCACGCTGGCCTAATGCGGGTTGGTAGACTTCACATACCTTCGAAATTCGTATAAGAATTCTCAGATATGCAGGTTTCCTCACGATGTTTTCCTTCACCATCAAGCAAGCGATAATCAACATTTAATACACACATAACTTTAGAAAAGTCAGAGGTGTATGCCACTTGGGTTTCGAACATTCGATTTTCGTCTTGGCAGTCCGTACCGCAACCAACTAGGCTATCGCTGCTTATAGTATGTTATTTTCATTATTGTCTGTGAAGGAATTATCCTTTACGGACATTAACTAAAAGTAATAGGAGTATTAGCTCCTAGTCATTAAGAGAATAATATTGGATGCAATGATTTTTTTGCATTTATAATTCTTTTACAGTAACTGGCTCTTCCATAACAATATGCTAGAAAATAAAACTAAATTTTGTTAATTATTTTTTATTTATGCTATACATTATTTTATTTATTTATTAACTTGTGGCGGCACACAAGCGCCTCACACCGACGAGATAGCAAAGACGCCAGGCTCGATCGCGGTAGTTAAAATTGCGCAGCACATTGGATATATACAAGCTCCAAATATCAAAGGTTGGAGGGGCCGCGGCCGGTCGGGCATAACACCTGCCTGACTGGAGATACCCCCCTTCGCTAGAGGAACACCATCACCCGTTCCTCTACAAACTCTTTATTGTACACTTAAGATTTAAAAATAAAGAAAGATTATATTTTTATATTATAGTACAAATGGCGGTCTTATCGCTCTAGGCAATTTTATTATTTAGGCATTATTTAGATTCTAATGGTAGGCAGCGGCTTTGCTGTGCCCTGGTATTGCAGAAGTCTATGGGCGGCGGTGACTACTTACCATCAGGTGGCCCGTGTGATCGTCTGTCTATCGAGGCACTAAAAAAAAAAGATTCAGACAATCTTTGTTATACTCTACGGCCAGTTCAGAATGCAGTTTCACTAGAGAAGAAACTAGAGTTGCTACAAAAGTGTAGTCATGATGATGAGAGAGAAAGTGGTGAGAAAAGATTAGCAGAAAAAGGAGTATAAAGTCCTACAGTGCCCACTAAAAGGCTGTGTATAACAAAATACTAATTGATTTTATTACGATCAGCAGTTTCCAAAAAGTTTTCAGTCTTTAACTGGTTTACGCTATTAAGTTGTTGTGTGACGCATTCCTTCCTTGCCTGCGTCTGCGTTGTCTCGCACGGTGGCAACGTGGAGTTGACAAGCAGGATATAGGAGATCTTGCTGCACAAAAATATTATCATTACTTTTTAAACTTATAATAGGTATTAAAAATTAATTCTAATAAATAAATACACATACATAACAGTCACACCATAGTTCTGAACATGCATAAGGTAAAACCTGTATCGTGTGTATCAAGGACTACAAGGCTATAGTCCGACAACACCCAGACCTGAAACAACTATCTGTCTATCAGACATAACTCGTGCGGGAATCGAACCCACGGCCTCGCGTTTTACAGCCAGCTGCTCGCCCGCTGCGCCACGGAGGGTAATGATCTGCATATTTATAAGAAAATTTTAAGGGTAAAAAATGTCGAGTGGATTTGTGTTCCTCGACCTTTCGACCCCGTAGCCACTTAAGCCAGCGCGGCGCGGCGGGAGAAACACTTATCCTTAACCATGCATCATTTAATAGCCAAAGTAAACTTTAGAAACAAAAAATATCAAGCATCACCAAAAATATGTTTAGGACATTTAAACAGATTTATGGAGTGCGTTTTAAAACAAGCATGAACATTTGTTCAATAAATAATAATGTAACGAATCGGTTCTTAAATTGTTTCAATAACAAATAACATATTTTAGTAATATTATGAATATATATTATTTTGATAAAAAAAGTGTTATTCCAAATTTCAATGTTTGTTTGTAAATAAAATTATAAAAATGAACCTATTTAGCTGCTTTCTATTACTAAAAAAGTTCAAGTTCAATTACTGGTGAAGGTATACTGTCTACCTGTGGCACTGACTGCATTGGCAACTAAAAGTAATGATGATTCATTAGCAGATATAACAGTATATCTGGGTTCCTAAGAGTACTTGAGTATTAATGTTAACAATTTAATATACTTAACACTACCTAATATACTAACACCGACTTCAAAACCTACTTACTGTGACGCTTGATGGCCTGTTATTGAATAGTTACAATAATGTTCTTTAATCTCTCTTCAAGAGTTAAAGTTTTTGTTTTAGAAGGCCCACCTCATGTACCATATTTGACTCGATTTATAGATTATGCCTTCTTTTTTGTTTTAGTTTTACAATCAGACCATGCCTGTTAAACAAAAATTATAGATGGTTATATGTATACAAGCAATAGGGTATTTAAAAATTATGAAACCTGTATGTATACGAGATATGTTCTACAAGTGAGTTATAAGAATATAATCTAAGAATAAGTAGGTGTTAAACAGGTTTTAGTGATTAAACATCACTGAATTGTTTTATACTCAACCATTTTACTTTCAAGACCATAGTACTAATCACTTAGAACTTAATACTGTCCTATATGTTAATATAATTCAAGTGCTATTACCCTCTTAGATGTTTCTAGTTTTGTTCACACCACTTCCACATATAAAGTTTAACAATTCAGCTATCTCTTTCCACATACATTTTGCTCTTCGTCTTTCTTGTTGTCCAGGTTGTGGCCTTAAATAATCACCATGTCTAGAAATAGTATGCATGTTATTAATGATTTAAAGAGTAGTGGATCTTGGCATTCTTAAACTAGGTATATTGATAAGGTACAGTATATTCAAAAGGTTGCCTGACATTATTCATCATGTTAATTTTGTTATGGCTGCATATTTATGTAGACCACACATAGCACAAGGAACATATTAGTACTTTCCATTTGGACTACATAATTTATTTATTTTTGCTACTAAAGTTGACACAAAACTTAACTTACTTATGTTTTGTTACAAGCTCTTCAATAAAAAGTTAATATTTATTATTGTAATTAATTGTAAGAATAATAATACCAATTATATAATGATTATTTTATAATATGCAACGCGGTTGTATCTATTATTTATATGATGCATTACATCGTCTTAAAATAACGTAACTGCGAGTTAAAAATCGAAATTACTTAGGGAAAATATGAAGAAATGAGAATAGACCTACCTTTCCATAAATTTAAATTATAAAATATATTGTTCAGGGCTCGCACGTAGTCTAGATTCCCTCTAAAATTGGAAAAGTATTTGTAATTTACCACTGTTGCTTTATATCACACACTGTTATTCATAAATTGATTCAAAATCAAGTATTTCATCGTAAATTTTATTATTACTGTTTTTCTTAAATATACTTAGAACAAAATATTTACACTGCTTGTATTTATAACACTTAAAAATTAAATTGAATTCGTTAACTCTTTCGAAATATGTATTTAAATTCAAGCGCACAAAACAACCAGCGGGAATAGAGGGCGATTGCATTTGACAATTGCCTCACGCTATTTCATTTCGTTTTCCTTTCGACGCTGCGGAATAGGCGTTTGGAGCTCATTAACGCTCAAGCGTTAGCGTGAACGGAAAACGAAACGCTTGGTTTTTGTCTAGGCCCCCTGATGTCAAATCCAGGGTTGCCAATGCATATAATTCCCTAAAAATCGAAACAAAATTCCCCAAATTTGGCCACAAAGTTCTGCTTAGTTTTTCACACACACACACACACGAATTCCCCTCTATATTATTTCAAGCAATGAAGCAAGTTTCAACTATTTAAAGAATATTGATTTTTTACGTTTTGTACCGTTACAATTTTTCCCACATACTTGTTGCAAGCATTTTGGTCGAAGAGTTAAACTTGCCACTGCCGCGGCCGTCCAAATTCTGGCCTCTCTTGTTGCCAATAAAGATATTACATTATCCATGGAAACTAGAGTATAAGGAGCACAATCTTGCATGGAGGACAAGTTAAAAATTGTCATGCTGTAAGCACTTAGAGTAGTGTTAAATACTCTAAGTGTAAGCAGCAAACTATAACTCACTATCCTAGTCTTACAACTTTTGGCTTTTTTTGGCAACTTTTACAACATGGGTCCATGGGAGCCATTCAGCCCTTGGGATGAATTTTGATAAAGGTATAAATAATTTAGATCTATCTATAGATATTTGTATATCCATAGATTTAGTATATACAGGGAGAATTTTTGATTTTTGAAAAATCTATATTTCTAGTCAGGAATCCAACACTTTTTTATTATGGATTCTTTTGTTTACGCGAATATTACAATATTTAGTTAGTTACAGTTAGAATCATAGATTTAGTATATACACGGTTAAAATTATTTAAGTCAATTCAATGAAGAAATTAATTTAATCAGAGACAAAAATAGTTCAATAAATATTTAACGTAGGTAGGTTTCAGGTACAACTCTTTACAATGTATTTGTAGTAGGTAAATACCATTGCTTTCGCAAGTACCACTTTGCGAGTAGTAATCGCAACGAAAAGTCAAAGTTCTCATCCTCATCGAATTTTATCCTCCGAGGATATAGGCTGTGTTCCGAAAAACACTGGAAGCACTGTACACTGCTCTTCAGTGTTGCCAACAACTAAACTAGTTCTCCCCAAATGCAACTACTTAACCATCAAAAAACCACTAACAAAAATTGTCATATAATACAGTACCATATACACATAACCACCAAAATTTCCACTAACAAAATATTGTTTTTTTTAACTAAGTATATACAATACATACGCCTGTAATCCCCGAACTGTAGGAACACGATATCGAATAGAAAGTATCGATACATTTCCTAGGGCTTAAGCAACTAGAAAGGAGGAGTCTGCCATGTCAAAATCTATCAATGGAGACATTTCTCGTGGTAGTAGCTGGCGTGGTGGTAGCTGCTATGGTCTATCGGGTCGGGAACAAACCGATTCCGCTCGCCACCAATCGAGGGGGCGCCGAGTTTGATGACTGGCTGGCGCCTCCCGCCCTTTTTACCCGACTGCCAAGGAAGGTTTATGTTTTTCGCGAGTATCTTGTATGTATGTTTGTAAATTTCTTTATAACCTCGTATCTTCTAAACGCCTGGATGCATTACGACAATTAAGATATCGTTATATTCTAGGGCTTGCAATTACCGTAGATTTTATTTACCGGTAAAAAAATACCGTATTAATTTATTTTACCGGTAATAGGTGCATTTTTCAATTTTCTTTAAAATTGGAGAAGATAATATTATTTAGTCGCCTTAAAGTAAATAGGAAGCGAAAGTATATAAAATAAACCTTAACTCATAAATTAAACAAAATCATACATTTGTTTCACTAAGACAGTAAAGGCCAACCAACAATTATGTTTGCCGGTGTTAGAATATTCATATCCGCCCGGATAGCAACCACCGTACAGGGTGTAAAACCCGCCATAGTGGCACACGCAAGTGCGTTGCGTTCCGGGATCAGCCAGTGTACATTCGGTTTTTTTTGTCGATGGTCTATAGTTAGGGTATGATGGTTGGCCGTTTTGCGGCCTTCTTTATTTTGGCGAAAGTTTGGGGAGAACTAATTCTGTGTCTAATTAATAAAAGAAATCTAAGATTTGTTCTTTGTGTCGTAATTGAAACGGCAGGCGTAAAACAATACAATGCTGCCAACAGTATTCTTTCGATAACATGCCCGCTGCAGCGCGTCGCGGTCGTGCCGCTGCCACACGCCAATGGCGAGTCAAACATCTCATCTCGTGTACCAATCAGAGGGAAGTGTTAGATAGTGGAATGTATGTAATTTTGAACAAAGTAAATAGATGAAAACTGTGTTTTATTTTTAGTAGATGTCAAATCAATACAAATAAATAATGTTGAAGCGTCTGTTTGTAATATCAAAATGACCACTTATTTAGAAATTTATATGAGAGCATAACTAATACCTATAGCAAAATATTTTTTGTCTGTCTGTTCCAAATAATCTCCCAAACGGCTGGATCGATTTTGATGGAACTTTCACTAGTATGAAATGAATGTGGAATGAGCTCCCTGCCGAGATGTACAAGGGGACTACAGTCCTTCAAGAAGGGAGTAAATAGGTTTTTGAAGGGTCGGGAATGCGCATGACGCATGTGATGCTCCTAGTGTTGCAAGTCGTCCATAGGCTACCCGCCTGATGGTAACCACTTACCATCAGGCGGGCCGCCAGCTCGTTTGCCATCATCGTGATATAAAACAAAAAAGTGGATTACTGGAAGTAAAATAGGCTTTTTTTTATTCCGATATTCCTGTGGTAACATTGAGATAAAAAGGAAAAATATCGTGGGGAAAAAATTCGGAAATATATCTTTTTAGGGAAAATTTAAACCTGAAATGGGGAAATTTCATATACATAACCTGGAGAAACTGTTTCTGAACGCTATTGATCACGTGACCAAAGCACTGAGAGCGCCTTACCTCGAAAACGCCAGTGCTCCCAGTGGCTTTCAGTACAAAAATGGCGCCGATTTATAACGTCATTTCATACAGCGGCAGTATGAGAGCACTGAACAGTGGCGCAGTGTATACCGGAACACGGCCATAATTCGTTTTCTATATTTGACGAGGATTTTTCGGTACTCGCAGATGTTCCCGCGCTTCCTTAGTCATGTGTTCTCTAACAGTACAAAACGGTAAATCCAAAAGTCGATAACGGCAATCAAGCATAGATTTATTATATAACTATAGATGATGAAGCTGGTGGCAGCTATATATAGCTATCGGTATTTCTAATAATAGTAAATACCCTAATATTTTTGGAGTCAGTGCCGGTGTTATTTCTTCACTTTTAGATACACACACACACACACATACACTCACGCCTGTAATCCCCGAAGGGGTAGGCAGAGGTGTAACTAGTACACCCTCTTTTCGCCGAATTTCGGTCCCATAATGTGATAGGGGGCGAGCCTATCGCCATACCGGGCACATTTACCAGACTCCGGGCTAATAGGTACTGAGGAATTTCTAGATAGAAAAACCCAATATCACTTTACCCGACCCGGGAATCGAACCCGAGACCTCAGCACAGCAGTCGTATAACGCATGCGCAATTACAACTACGCCACCGAGGCAGTCCGAAATATGTTGTCCGAGTGGACAACATATTTTTTCAAGTTATTTAGGTTTTAAAACCAAACTACTCAACCGATTTTGATAAAAATTTTATGGGACCAATCTGGAAGCATATAAATGACGGAGTTCTGAGGTAACAATCATAAAAAAAATACACGTCGAATTGAGAACCTCCTCCTTTTCTTGAAGTCGGTTAAAAATGAAATATAAGAAGATTAAATTACTAGTCTGATTCGTAAAATTGTTTTACACTATATAGTCTATTACTTGAGGAAGGTTATAGGCTATCAACGTTACGTTCTAACCCAGTAAGTTTATTTTCTAAGGTGACCCAGATTTGAAATTACTGCACTTGGTTAATAACAATAGAGCTAGTTAAAAAAAATGAAAGGAACCCATCGTATCTTTTTACTTTCTAGCTTTCTACGCGTAAAAGGCACAGGTCTGCCTTTATTGGTTCCGTTATTGTATTTTACTAGCGACCCGGCCCAGTTTCACACGGGTGCAATAATTTGCAAAGGCAAAAAAGTGTGTTGTTGGGGGACCCAGGAACATGCCAGGAACGAAGTTTTTTTTTTTTTAGTTCCTCGATAGGCAGACGAGCAGACGGGCCACCTGATGGTAAATTTTGATTGGCACCTTGGTAAAAATATATTCCCCATTTATTAAACATAAAAAATACTTTTTGATTACATACTCGATGAACGTAGTAATCTTGCAGCCGGATCTTAGACTATAAGTTGGCTTGTGTATGCTTCAAAAACTCAAAAAGTTCTACCGGTTGAGCAACGACAATTTCAACACGATATAAACCTGCTTCAATTATTGTTTTTATTTATTTTTAACCCCCGACGCCAGGGGATATGGGGGGTGGAAGTGGGGATGAACAATCGAATTTCTGTATATATAAAAGAAGAAACTGACTGACTGATCGATCAACGCACAGCCAAAACGGCTGGGTTAGAGACTTGAAATTTTGACAGTAGGTACCTTTTATGACGTAGGCATCCAGTAAGGAAGGGTTTTTGGAAATACCACTCCTAAGGGGGTAAAATAGGGGATGAAAGTTTATATGAAAATCAGTCTTTTTTAAGTTAAACGCATGAAAATTCGTATTTTGTATTATATACTTTTTCTCCCAAACATGACTTCCACGCGGGCGGAGCCGCGGGCAACAGCTAGTTTTCAAATATACCCAAGTGGGGTGTCAAATAAAAGGGCATGACGTGTACATTACAAAGCTGTAAGTTCCATGAAAATCAGTTCAGTCGTTTAAAAGTTGTGAACTCTTTTATCGGGGGTTTATTAATCTTATTTTTCTTACTAATATTATAAATACGAGTGTTTGGATGTATGGATGTTTGTTAGGCAATCACGCCAAAACCGCTGAATGGATCTTGTTGTTACGGGTTCGACTCTCGCGGTAGGAAAATACTTTCATAGTGTTGGGTGTAATTATTTATTGTATAGAGCACACTCTCATGCGGTGCCGATAAACGTAAGAGCTAGTATTCTATAATATTTATAAGTATAAAGACGTGACGTGATCTAGACTCAGGGGTCAAAGTTAAAGGGAAAGAATAGTTATTGACGTTTTATTAACTTTACAGATTTAATCTTTAGGAAATAGTCTCAAAAATTAATATTGGTGATAGATCATCGAAGTATGGTAGCTACATATGTTTTGGGTAATTAAGTTTTTTTTTATCCTGGCACAGCAAAGTGACTACACTGCACCTGATAGTAAGCGCAGTGCGGTCCAATTAGAGTATCGAGTAGCGAGAGACGATCTATCCCCCGCTACTCAACACAATCATGCCGGCCTTTTTTTCTTGTTGTCGCGGGGAAAGCGTTTTATTACTGCCGCCCGCTCCGGGGGGAAGCGGAATAAGAATAAAACGGGTACCTATGGACTGGACTAGCCGGTCTTACCACCCAGCATCCCCCTCGCACGGATGATGGCTATCCGTGCTGCCGCTGGGACGAGTCCCTACCCCCTATGTACACCCCACCCGACACTACCAGCTAAACCCCTGCGGTGGCCTTCGTCGGCGCTTACGGAGCGATCCCGGGGTATTCTAAGGAGTGCTAGAATTGCAGCCGGAATAGCCCCTGCGCGGTGCTGCGTAGCAGCCCATCTCCATGGGGGGGCTAAGGAGCCCCCGCGCACCGAACAACGACAGCGAACGAGGCCTTACCACCCGCGCTGCCGTCCATCTCTGGGTCGCACGATGCTCCGAATTTCGGAGTGCATCGATACGGGCTGACAGCCCCCCGCTGCGCGCCCGTGACCCCCGATGGCCCCAATTAGTCGCCTCGTACGACAGGCGGGGGTTACCGTGGTGAAAGTCTCAATACGCCCCCATTCCACAGGGCGGGAGACGCCGGTCAGTCGTCAACCCGGCGCCTCCTACGTCTTCTCTGGCGGCGGGACGGATCATATCGTTCCCGATCCCTCTCGACACTCTCCTTCTGCGAGATGACGCTCTCGCAGAAGTGTGCCACCGCACGCCAGGACCTCCGGCTGGCGACCACGGAGGACACCACAGCCGGCAGCGAGAGGTCTCCTCCAACGACTACTCTGAGAGCGCTGCGCTCTTCGTCCCAGGCTGGGCACTCCTCCAACGTATATTGGGCCGTGTCCTCGCGGCAGTTGCCACAGTGGTGGCACACGGCGGACACCTCCTTTCCGATCCGACACAGGAACGAACCGAAACACCCATGGTCCGTTAATACCTGCGTCAGTCGGAACGTAGGTGCCCCGTGGCGCCTGTCTAGCCATCTCTACAATCATTTCGGCCTGCTTCTTAACACTACGCCATGGGCAAGAAGGAGAAAAGGTGGTCGAAGGTCCATTGTCAGAGTAGGTACTCAGAAGGCCGCAAAACGGCCAAAAATCGTGGTCGCTATCCGGGCGGATAGAATATCCTACCACCAGCAGAACATATGTAACTATTTAGACTTCAGTAGGTGCATACCTACGTAGGTAGTTAGTACCTAGGTAGTAAGTATTAATAAAATTAGTTATGTATGTACAGTGGTTATAATGGCCGGAATGTTAAATACAAAACGAGATCATTTATTTGCGTTACAACAAAAGACTAAAGGTTATCTGTTGCGCTGTTAAAATGAATAATAATAATATAATGATATTATAAGTAAGTCATGGCTGAATAGTACTGGGGACGTATCATAAGCGAGGGTATTGTAATTGGTTGTAGGATAAAAATATATTAAATTCTGTGGTAAAACAATAATGATTTTAATGAAACCGTTTTGGATATTTTGTTTTTTTATCGTAGCTGTTACAGCTAAAAGTAGACCTGCCTTTGTAATGAACAAACATTGGGTGTGCAAAGTAAAGACCTCGTGTTATGAATGTTTAAAATTGTCGCATTGTTCCTGGTGTGAGACGGAAAACCGATGTTTCTCTAATAAACTGTCGACGTATAGAGGATACTGCAAGAATAATACTATTGAATTCAACGATTATGGTTGTAAGTGTCAAACAAATCTATTTTAGGGTACCTATATTTTATATATCTAATATATAGGTATTCAAAATCAATCACATACTATTTACCCTACCTACTTCTTTAGAATCATTTCATTCACCTGCCTGCGCCATTATTCTTCTACTATGAAGAATATTGAAATCATTGTCAAAGCGTGTTTGAAAATGATTTCAATAACCATATAATAAATAATGGTAAACAAAGCAAATCATAAATATGACAACCTTAAAAATAGCCACTTATCCAACCGAAGGAAAGAAATGAGATCTATCGCATTCTACCAATACAAAGGATGAACTTGGATATTTTTCATTTGAATTTATTTGGCATGTTGTGAAAGCAAGGTAGCTACATAATCTTCTTCTTCTTCTTCTTTGTTTGATGGCGACGAGCTTAACTAAGAAGCTATTCCGGCAATGTCAAGTTAGTCAGTTTTTTGTTCGGGATTTTAGTTGTCAGTAGGAATTTCAACTTTGAAGTATTTACTTGATTCTGCTCGTCAATGCGCCAGGACACACACGTGCCCGACCAGAGGCTCACATATTAGAGGTTATCCTCCAATATGTGAACCTCCGACCGAACACGCGCGCACCCCAACATTGACGAGCAGAATCCTACATAATCTTACTAACTACTCTAACTTTTAAAAGTGTAAACTACATTTTATTGTTACTTACCTACTTTTTATAATTATCTGCTCTAAAAAAGGAGGTATGTACTCGACTCCATGTCGTGACGCAATATTCTCAAAACGATGTATAGAATTATTTTAATCTAATAAAATAGTATCTATACCACATATTTATGAATTATATGATAAATTAGATTAACATTCTTTTAAATAAACTTAAATGATTAAATATTCACATGTATTATGTCACCCACCACCACCACACCTACTTGCAGGTTATTCTTTAATTATTGAAGGGTATTTTTTCGATTTAGTTCTATTTGAACATGGTCATTCGAAATACCCCACAGAATTTCTCAAATGAACGTGTTGTGATTAAGATTATTGAATGGAAAACAAAATAATGTAGGTGGTTAAGTACCTACAAGTGGTAACAAATAATGCTCTTTGAAAATAACTCAATGATGAACAATAGGTACAAATATTATGATTGGGTCATTGTACTGAAGATAAAGAAAAAATAACACTAATTAACGCTTTTATTCGAAATTATTTGATAGTTTCTGACACTTTGACCGGTTTCGTCTTTCAATCTTGTTGGCAACATCTACAAAACTATCCAAGATGGATATTTTAAAAGGCATAAATACAACGATTAACTCTTTATTGATTGGTTTAATTATCACTGTTACACATCTCGGTGCTTAATATTAATGCATGTCAGGATTTACTAATGGCTTCTCTTTATAACTAATCTCTTAAGCGTACGGACACCATTACTCTCTAAGCTGAACTACGCGGCCAATTAAACTGATTACACTTCCTGCACCGCGAACGAACCACGAATATACTGTCTATCGACCCGACTGCTAGACCACAACACCGGAGCGCGGAAGGCAGTCCGTTTTTTGCTAAACATTTACTACTCCCCACGTAGGTTGTAATCATTAATGTACCTACAGTTACTTTCTAAAATACCTTCGATATACCTTCGGTATTTCTACTAAAAGGAAATACCCTAATAATCTAGGGGTCAGCTTAACGCTGCTTTATCATCCTACTAATCCTACTAATATTATAAATGCGAATGTTTGGATGGATGGATGCTTCTTACTCAATCACACTACAACGACTGGACGGATCTGTAGGCCTACTCTTGAAATCAATTCCAATCTCGAACTCGATACAGTTGCAATTCCAATCTAGAAGATATTGGAACTCTAACTCACTCAACTAAATTAAATAGAATATTTACGAACTAGCGAACGTAAATACTCTATTTCATTTAGTAACTAAAAATTCTGCCGTATTCAGTTAAATCGTGCGCAGGTGTTGCGTTCAAGAGTGCTAATTGTACAGTTTTCGAACCCAATCCCAATTTTAAATTGGAATCGAGTGTCAAGAGTAACCCTTCTGGTTGAAATTTGGCACCGAAATGGATTATAATCCAGAAAATTACATAGGCTTTTTTATGGGGTAGCAAAATATAGAAAGGTGTAATAGCTTAAGATGCCTCCATGGATTGTATAACTTTTCTTCCAAAAATAACCTCCACGCGGGCGGAGTCGCGAGAAACATTAGTATTATATATTTATATACCTCATAGGCATTTATTATTTATTAAATTTTTTGGCTCAAGATAATGAACAATATAAGTTTCATTTATGATTTTTTTTACATAAATAAAATAAATAGATTTCGTACACAAGTTTAACTAGACCCAAGCAAAATTAAGTATTTCTTCGTAAATAGGTTTATAGATAACTAAGTATAATTACGTAGAATACACATGTAGGTACATATCTAAAACACTTGGTTTTGGCACCGGCTTCTAAAATTATTAAATTATTTTGCGTATTTGTGAGGAAGCAATTAAGTATTACTTAGGTAGGTACTAATTTGTATGTAATCTACATTAAGAAAAATGTTTTAGTCAGTATAACCGAGAATGCCGAATGCTCGTGCGCCAAGGGAGAAACAGGACAAAAGTGTTTTCCACCAGGTGTAATAGATGGAAAAGAATGTTCCGGGCGGGGATACTGCGTGTGTGGCCAGTGTGTTTGCCTCACTGATAAAGATCATCCAAATAAGGTAAATAACAATTAAGTACTTGCAAAATGTTTTTGATGGTAAAAAACATGGAATAATAGACACTAATTTTCCCATACATCCGCTACTGCAACTCCTGTCAGATAAAGGCATACTTGACAGCTTTTGTGTTGCAGTGTGGTAGAGAATGTGGGTTTCCAGCTGTGAAACGAGAGGCCGCGAGTTCAATCCCCGCAACGATAGCCGCAACTGCTGGTGGTAGGATATTCATATCTATGACCACCGTATACGGCGTAAAACCCGCCATAGTGGTACACGCAAGTGTGTCACGTTCCGGAGTCAGCCAGTGTACATGTACATACTTAAACTGAACGGCTCGGCACTATGCTTACCATCAGGTGCAATGTGGTCACTTTGCTGTGCCAGGATAACAAAAAAAACGAGACAAATTAGATGGGTACTATTAATATTTTGATAGTATGTTATTGATTAATGGGATTGGATGAATCGTCACATAAGAAAAAAAAACTATTTATTATTTACTTTCATCCATATAGGAGAGAAAATGATTAAACCTGGTGTATGCAGAACCAGATCTCTTCAAGAACCGGTATTTTGGTGCCAATAACTTGTTGGAACCGGATAATCCTGATCACAGAGCGGAGATCCTAATACTGTATTGTTACTCTACAGTCTACAGTCTACACCGACAATACCAATAATAACTCCGCGGTGACCCTCTTAAGCCCAACTCAGGGTCGCATGTTTGCACTTTTAAAGTTATATACCGTATGTAATTTAATGTTAATATTTTCATTGTGTTCTGCAGGTGATATTGGGAGAATATTGCGAATTTGATAACTATGCGTGCGATGGACCCAAATGCAACGAAGGACCATATTATATTGGTAAAAAATACGAGAATGATGGATCTTCAAATGAATATGACGCAGAAAATAACACCGACGAAGGAATAATGTAGGATGATTCGTGCTCGTGTATATAATAATCCAAAACCAATCCAAACCAATCCAAAAAATAAACCAAAATCCAGTATTGTAATATTTATTTTCTGTTCAACAAGTTATCTGGTCTACAGCCTATCTAAATCCACCCTTGCCTAACTTGAATAAACTATATATTAATAATTTATTCTTTTTTATTTTTCAGTTTTTGGCTTTGTCCTTTTGGATAATTTTGCCAAAAACGAATGAGGCATATACACGTTTTACGTTAAAAATCTTCACTGGTGATACGCGAGAAGCCCGAATATTGCATTTGAAATATCTAAACCAACTAAAATAATACAGTATAAAACACAAGGCGATCAACAAGTTACAAAGTAAATAGGATATTAAAAACCAATATTATGAAATACATAATTATAATTTGTTAGCCTTTTGAAATTTTAAGAACCATTGGTCTCACATGTATGACTGGTTTAATGTTGCCATAATGTTTAGCTTTAACAGTTTTAGGTCCTTGCATTCATTACATTCCATTACTCAAAAAGCCTGGACTTAGCAGGGAGGCGCAGTTAATAATACAATTTATTGGTGGTTCAGTATTTTCTATTATATCGTAAATATACCAGGACTGTAAGGAAAAAGCATATTAAAAGAATGAACTTGACCGACGACAATGCGTCGTGTTGCGACTGTCGTCCTATTAGTTTCAGGTTCCATCCATTAGCTTGCGACCCATACCGAGACTGCTCTATCTATAAATCATAAGATATGAGTTTCTGTAGATAAACAAAATATGGTACTGATCCTTGTTATAGTACTGATCTACTTATCTACTACCTACAATTAGTAAGTCAAAATCAAAAATATTTATTGAATCCATGAAATGTTATACCTACATCATTTAAATTTAGTAAATTTTTTCACTCTACCGCCATTTCGGAATGCAGTTTCGCTAGAGAAGAACGGGCAAGAAACTCTAGCGTTGCTCTTTTCACACTGGTTAACAATATTTGATCATACAATTAAACATTAGATTAGAGCAGCTCAATGTATGTTAAGTTGCCTTATTGCACTATTGTGAAAAAAAAAATCATTACTAGACCTAGTGCCGCACATGATCATCGTAAGAGTCACTAATTATCATTTACAATTCAAATAAAAAAGCGTACTTTTAAATATGACTTGAGTTATTCCTTTTGCCTACACAACATCCTACATAAAAACAGAGGAACAATAGCAACCTAAAATGTATTAAGTAGGTTACGTTAGAAATTAAAAAGTCAATGCTTTGAAAGAGAGAGTGCTACACACATAACTGGGGAATAGTCGGGATAGATGTAGGCTACGAGGCGACGGAGGCAATGGGGTTTTCAGAAGAAGCGTTGGAGCGAAGAAGCCGCCTCAATTAAGAAATTGATATGAGCGGAGCGTCTGTCGCGGATGGCTCATCGGTCTTGAGTGCCTGCCCGTTATGGTTACGCGAAATTAGATTTCAACGAGTCTATTTTCTCTTCTACAACGAGTTCACCTTTTATTTCCTCGATATTTATTGAACGCTCTCTCCGAGGCGTTAGGGTTCAATATTATCAATTTATGACGCATTATTTTCTTTAGCGATATCTACTACCCATTCATTACTGCAGTCGACAGTCGGCTAGCCTAGACATTTAAAATGTTATAGTGGTTAAATTAATAATAATTAGGTAATGCTAACTAGGTACTTACTAATTAATAGTAGGTAAGTAAAGTCGAGGCTACTATAACTAGGGACTATTGGCAGCCTCCATGGCGCAGCGAGAAGCCGCAGAATGTGAAACCAGAGAGCCGTGACTTCGATTCCCACACCGACACAAATGTTTGTGTGACAGACAGATATTTGTATCGGGTCTGGGTGTTGTGAGACCGAAGTCTCTCGTAGATACCCACGACACAAGACTCGTATCTTAGTGTGGGATCGGGGCTATGTGTGTGACTGTTGAGTGTTATTATTGTTATTACTTTAAGTGGCCTTTTTTGTAATCGAAGCCCAAGAAAAAATCTAAATAATATCTTGGTCCTGATAATTTTAAAATATATTTGGCAATATCTAACTTTAATTCAAGTACCTAAGTAAGTAAACCAGAAAGGCAACTGTCAAACGCAGTTAAGCGATTAGGTATTTATCAAAAAATCGCAGCCTATTTGAAGCTTATTGCTAATAAGAAAAAATTAAAGGACCCTGAAAAGTTATGGCACAGGCTAATCACGATAAATGTGCTTTTTATTTAAACTTTATATTTTAAAATAATTATAAAATTATTAAGGTTTGTTTCCCAATTGTCTAATAGCTAAAGTAGCTAGCTATGCAAAGTGCAAACGAACTACATATTCATATAGTAATGAACACTGAAAATCAATCACATTATTTTGCGGAATGAACCAAAGACTTTAATTATGAGTTTTCTGTTTATGCGAGATTTTATGTAAGTTGGCCAATCAAAATTGATTTCTAGGTATATTTTGTGATTACGTTATCGAATGTAGAAATGGAATCGATAAATTAAATTACCACTTATTTAGGACTCCTTGCAATTCGTGCTAAGTGACCTTTGACGAATAAAATGAAAAACAGGTCGATGAAAGGTTTTTTGCATCGGACATTCATTATTATGTCGGCTTTAATAAAATTATTGTATTAATTAGGACTATCTCCGTAGCCCAGTTGTAATTGCCCACGTGTTACGACTGCTGTGCTGTCTCGGGTTTGATCCCCGGGTCGGGTAAAGTGATACTGGGTTTTCTATTTAGAAATACTTAGTATCAGCCCGGAGTCTGGAATTGTACCCGGTATGGCGATAGGCTCGCCCCCTATCACATTATGGGACCGTAATAAATTCGGTGAAAAGTGGGTGTACTGGTTGCACCTCTGCCTACCCCTCGGGGATTACAGGCGTGAGTGTATATGTATGTAGAAGTACATTCATTATTATTACCCATTCAAGACAAATAAATTATTATGGAATCTATTCTGATGTTCATGGGTAAGCGAAAATTATAAAATAAAAAATAAATGCCGGCAGTCTTATAAATAAAAACGTTTTACTACCATAAACGAGTTTGTGTTCAGTAATTGTGGAATACGGTGCTCGGTGACGCTCGTACCCAACAATTCGATTATGGAAGGAACGCCTAAATTGTTTTAAAGTCGATCAGCGTCCTGCGTTAGGATGTAGATGTAACAAGCACAAAATTATATTAGAAATACTTATTTTATAATATAATGTTGTGCTTAAATACTAATATTATTGGGAAAAAAGACTCACACATTATACTGAAGATAAATAAAATAAAATAAAAATCTTTATTGATCACGTAGGCATATGTAAGGCACTTATGACAGGTCAAAACACAGATGAAAATTAACCATACGGAAAAATAACTATGTTTAACGTCATGAGAACTTAGAAACCACCATCGAGGGCTGGTAGGCAAGGAAGGATACAACGAGGACGGGACTGGAAAGGGAGAAAA
This sequence comes from Laothoe populi, assembly GCA_905220505.1. NCBI lineage: Eukaryota > Metazoa > Arthropoda > Insecta > Lepidoptera > Sphingidae > Laothoe > Laothoe populi. The sequence goes on from HG992152.1 coordinate 10,273,261, forward strand.
GAGGGAGACAAGAAAAAGGAAGGAAGGTAATCGCGGTCTTCGGTAAAGGAAGTGACTGGAGATATTGATCGCGGGAAGGCGCAGGAATAGAAGGCACTCTTTTATTGTAAACCTTCACCATGCTCAGTCTATAACTTATCAATCTACCCGAACTTATTTTATAAGAGACCCCCGGTATTTCTAATAAACAGGGACTACAGACGGGAATTGGTTTTCAATAATTTCGTTTAAAAAACTTTTCTATTTAAAGACTAGTAATCTCCTAAAATATATTACGTATAATTGTAACTGGTACGATTATGCGGAACCAAATTTTTCTACACTTTACACTGTACAGCATGAATACGCTGCCTCATTAAAAACCGAAAAAATATCACAGAAATTCAATGTGAGGTATGAACATTTAACCCAACAGCTTTGTCTTGTGCAGTTGGTGTGGCCAGCTGTTGAAGGTCAAATCAAAACAGGTAATATGTCGGCGATACACTTATTGGCACTCATGAAAGCTATTTGTTAACCATTGAAATAGATCTCACATACAGGCCTAGAGCCATTGACATAATATATTCTATAGCAGGGTTTCCCAAACTATGGGTCGCGAGCGAATATTGAGTGGGCCCTGGCTGTAGTCCGGCACACCAACCGACCGACCGACAGTTCGATTTGATGAATTGGACTTGTAACCTATTTCAAGACCACCTACCAACTGGTATGTCAACAAAACAAGTGAAGAACTTATTGATTTATCAGAAGATTCGTTACTAATAAGTAAAAGTTTTTTATTCATAAAAAGTACACCGACTTCAATAAAAAACAAATTATCCGACACTATAAAATGTTAGGGTTTCCCTTGATTTTTCTGAGATACCATCATCAGATCCTGACATGGTGCCAATAGGACCACCTGGGAAGTATACCCTTTTAAACAAAAAAAGAATTTCTCGAATCGGTCCAGGCGTCTTCGAGTAATCAGGCAACATACATAAAAAAAAGATTCCGACGAATTGTTAACCTCCTCCTTTTTTGAAGTCGGTTAAAAAGTAGTTTCAATCGTAAGCAATTAACGAAATTCTAGCTCTCGGTTGCTGGTAACTATCCATGCCTGTTTAATGAAACCATGGAAGTCCTCCTCCCTTTTACTACTTCATACCTATGTGAGGCCGGATTTTCTAATATGGTGAACACCGAAATAAATTGGACTTATCAAACTCACTGCGATTAAAAGTAACTCGAGTTGAAATTGATGTCAAAACTGTAATGGCGAAACACAGAACACAATTTCATGCTTCATTCCATTTCATGATTGAAATAAATTTTTTGATGTAATTATTTAATTAAGTAATAATTTTTTTATTAAAACTTTGTTTGTTATTTGAAAAGTCCTTTATTGGTGACGGTAAAATTTCCTAGAGGTGGGTCCCGAGTTGGTAAACTTATATTAAATGGGTCGTAGCCCAGAAAACTTTGGGAACCACTGTGCTATAGTATTCTATAGAAGGTACATATAGATCGCTGCCTAGAGCATAAATTGTGTCATAGTCATCGGAAACTTATTGTGGTTTTGTAATTTCTGTCCAAAATAACAAGGTAATTGACAACTGTAAAATGTTAGTATAATATGCATTGTGAAATAAACTAACCACAAATAAGTAAGTAAAATATAATTATAATATTATATTTTACTTATTTATTTGTGGTTAGAGACTAAAATATGTTAGCTATATGAGGTCATTTATTATTTTAAACATATCATTGTCATGGATAAACACCAGACCTCAATAATAACTTTCTTCTGCAACCAATCCGTTATTTGCCTACTAAACCCTAATCGGTGAACTCCGTTATACAATAGCCTTAAAAAGTTAAATAACAGACAGAACTTCATATTGAATAATTCTTGTCCGAACGTGATCGGACTTTATAAAGTAAAATAAGATGTCGGTATAAGTCTAGGGATACTTGTAGGTAGGTATTGCACAATAAGGAGCCGAGATCACACATAATAATATGCCATTGGTATTCCGAAGTACGGAAGAATGCGCGTTCCGTGAAGGCGGGCGCCTGCCCCGCGTGCCGCGTCGCGTCGTTCCGTGGCGTCACAAGACTACGCGACTCACCAAACCTAGAGGCCGCACTCAGTATTTCAGTTCATACTTTTGATAATAAATACATTAATTTGTAGGCATTCGTAAAAAAAAAATATTTACTATTATACTTTGTGGTGCAATTTGGCTATAAATATATGTATATACATACAAGGTTAGAAAGAAAGTTTACTGAATATAGGGTATACTTCAGTATATTCTCTGGTGGTAGGATATTCGTGGTGGTGTAAAACCCGCCATAGTGGCACACGCAAGTAGGAGTATACATCCGGTTTTTGTCGGGGGTCTAGAGTTTGGGTGGGATGTTTGGCCGTTGGGGCCTTCTGAGTACTCTGACATTAGACCTTCGACCGCTTCTTTACCATCTAGCTCATGGCGTAGTGTGGAGTAAGCCGGCATGATTATGTAGAGTAGCGGGGGATAGATCGTTTCTCGCTTCTCCATACTCTAATTGGGCGGCAATGCGCTTACCATCAGATGCAGTGTGGTCTCTTTGCCGTGCCAGGATAAAAAAAATAATCCTAAAATAATAGAAACCTTTGAGAGTCAGGCATAGCACATATTTCCAGAGTGTGTGTGTAGTGTTCCTTAGGCAACAGCTAAATCCTCTGAAATTACACGGATGCAAATTTTTAAGCTGAGTCGAAGGAATTTCTTAATTCGGCGCATATTTTTTTTAGTCACTAAATATCACAAAACAAAATCAAAACGGTTATTAGAGTAAGTAGGCTCGGACGCTCGATATTGTATAAATATGCTGCTATTTGTAACGTGAGTCACGGAGCTCAGGAGTAAGCATGAGCCCAATATGAGAGAGGGTGCAGGCGATAGTGACATCGTATTCCGATCTCAACAAATGAGATCTGTTATTTATCATTTGGCGACATGTTTCAGGGGGCTCTGATTATAGCATTAGCTAATATAGACATCAACGTGGTTCGTGCTGCAATCAACAACTGGCCTGGCTGCGGATGTTGTTAGGATGTGGAGTGACTGCATGTAGATGTTGTAAAAATATTTAAACGTTCGCATTTACTATACGTGTACCATTTTCAAATGTTTTCAAAAATATCAATATTAATTCAAATACACGGTCTTCAAAAATTCATTGTCATAAAATTGGCACTTTACTGATAATAAAGGCTGTATCTTATTAAAATAAAAGAGTCTCTTCTGTCTTATAAACCTTATAAGACAGAAGAGGAAAGGAGTATCAATTTCTAAGGCGTAATTCTAAGGAATATTTCAGGCAAAATGATGGCCTGAAGAAGTCCACTGAATATTCATGTGCCACTGAAGAGCCTACAAGTAGGAACTTGTAGGCTCTTCAGTGGCACCAAAATGTCTTTCACGACTTTAGCGTAATTAAAATTATAAATTTTCGAATTTATATCTTTTTTTTTATTTAAATTCTAAATTATTAAATCATAAATATCCAAATTGGTCACGCCGATTTCAATTGTTTAGGTGCTTATCAATGTTAGTACGTATTTATTTGTTAATTGTATAAATTAGCTTATATAAATAAGTAGGTACTTATTTTAATATTATTATCCCTGACCAATAGTCGGGTTCAGATCTTACCGTATCTAAGTAGGGAATCGGACCTTCGCACCAAGACAAGATAACGCCAGACAAAACCAAAAGATGAGTACAAGCCTCCCCCGTCGGCCTAATGCAGATGGACGAAGACAGTTTGATATACCTTTGAGTTTTCTTCAGAGAACTCTGAAAGACTGCCTCATGTGTCTAATTTTGTACATTATTCGATATGCAACCGAATATAATCCGCAAAAGAAACCCTTTTACGAAAACAGAATCAAAATTGCTTGAAAATTTAGGTTTATTTTAATATGGGTATGAGCAAAAATATTTGCGTAGTGGGAACATATCACTCGCACGGACAACGGCACAGTAATGACCATTCTGAGAACCGTGACATCCAGGGATATATCATGCATCCTTTTACTGTCATTTGCCAATTACCACTTCCAGCAGATTTGAATATCGTCTAATTTACTTATGTTTGGATTCATAAAATTCTTTCGATAATAGGTTTTCGGTAATGTAACTTGTTATTTAAATTAATAAAATAAATCATATCGCGCATGCGTTTTATGCTGTGCTGAGGTCTCGGGTTCAATCACCGGGTCAGGTAAAATGATATTGGATTTGTTTCTATTTAAAAATACTCAGTAACAGTCCGGTTCGAGGATTACAGACGTGAGTGTATATATATGTATCTATGTAACTCTCAAAACTCTATACTTTTCTTCTCTATCAAAAAGGACAATGATTGAAAATGACACACATAGTTTAAAACTTCAATAGTCTTGGCCCTGGTGTTGACCATTTTGACCTTCTTCTCAGGAGTCTGTTCGAATACCTAAAGCTCATTATCTCATATTCAAACTTAATTGGTACAAGGAAGGAATATCATTTCCTTAGTCGTGCCGTTATTTGAATGAATAAACGCCATGTGGCGGTGAGCCTAGAATAATTGGAGAATATTGAGAATATCTACCTATAAAATCATTTAAGTTCTGTACAGTCCAGTAGTTATGGTGGTTTACGGTCCATCACGTTTAAATATTTGTAGTCATTATGTAGTAGACAGCAGCGATAGCTTTGTTGGTTGCGGTACGGGCTGTCGAGACGAAAGTCGTATGTTTGAAATTCAAATGGAATAACACCTCTAACTTTCTATAGATACGTGTGTATTAAAATGTTAATTATCGCTTGCTTTAACGGTGAAGGAAAACATCGTGAGGAAACCTACATACCTGAGAATTTTCATAAGAATTTCGAAGGTATGTGAAGTCTACCATGTTTACCAGTCAACCCGCATCCGGTCAGCGTGGTAGACTAAGGCCTGACCCCTCACATTAGTAGAGGACACCCGTGCCCAGCAGTGGGACAATTATTATTATTAGTCATTATGTTAAGCAAAGAAAAAATCATATTAACAGACGACTTACCTCTGTTAAATATGTATTGTTAATTAATTTTTCGCTCGAAAGATTATAAAGTGATGATTTTAATAAGTATTTGATATGGAAACAAAATCGTTGTTTATTATTTGCGCTATTAGCAATATTAGCACCAAGTCAAAACTTATAAAATAGAGACGACCTTTACATTTGTTAGATTAATCTTCAGAATAAACATACCTAAATCATACAGAAGAAAATGTTATCCCTGAAAATTATAAGTACTTTTCATAATACACTCATAAATTTTCCTAACTGTAGATCAGTTAGGAAAATTAAGCTCAACCATGAGTTTTATGTAAAAAAGTTACGATAGGTAAATGATGTCTCTGGCGTTGTTTTTATGTATGAAATGTTTGGTTCCTCCACTACAGATTTTAGTTTCTCACGTAGCCCTTAGAGGCGCTGTTCATTACGTTCAAATATTTTACGTTCTCGCTAGCGATTACGTGAGAAAAACTCGTGGTTGAGCTACTGATGTTCATACTTAATTCACGCGTGTATATTTCGTTTATGGCCTCTTGATTTTTTAATTCAGCTGGTCTGTTTGTAATTACCGCGTCCCAAGCGTTGTTTTACATTTTTTTTAAATTAAAATGATCTCTTTTAAAATACCCTTTTGTATACCTAATCATGTACCAAAAATGAATACAATATTTTATTATATAAAAATACTTTAATTTTATTTGTGATCTGTAAACGAATTCTTCTTAAGTACATCCGTCAAAATCTCATTAAAAATACCTAATATATTTTTCACTATAAAAAAATATATTAAAAATGTCAAACCAACCTCTGAAAATAAAGAGAAGTACTCTTACAATCTAAGTGTTACATGCCTTGAGTTGGGCTGGACTATGTGATTGGTATTCTGAATCGTGTAAAGTAAAAAGATATTATGTATCTATTTTCAGAATGTAGATATTTCTTTGTATAGATAATTTTGATCTTAGTTTCTAGTTAGAAACGTGTCATGTGTATGAATGGTTATAATGAGTAAGTGCGAGTGGTTTAACCTGAGACTGTATTTGTCGTATCCCTTGGACCCCCGATACAGGCATACCTAGTGGGGAACCACGGTCAAACATCTTAGATAAGCATCGGCCTTATGTACAACTTATTTTATTTTATTCTGTATGATCTCATATTTAGTAATATTGTTAAGAGTTGTATTTAAATATTTTTCATTTTCATTTCATTTTCAATATAATACAATGTATTTTTTTCAAACAATACTAAACATTTTCCTTGTTACCACTATAACATGCTACATTCATATTACCTGTTGAATAAAAGGCTGGTGTATAAATGATTTATCTCGCTTACTTCAAGGTGTTCAAGAGTAGGTGCTACATTATTCCAGATCAAAGCAAGGAGATTAAAAATACCGCACATAAATGTAATATTATACAGCAGATTTAAATAATCATGGCTATATGGCACTCAGAATATTCATAAAACATAATAATACAGATTAAAATTATATATTATACATATTATAGAATATATTGTCTTTTTTATTAACAGTACCTATTTCAATATTTAACTCCACGGATAAGTTAGTAAAATTAAACTGAATTTTAAAACACAGACTAGAATATTATTTCACATTGTTATCACTTATCCAAAGACGTTATACAAGTTATAATACGCGTCAAAATGAGAATATCCTTCTTTTTTGAAGTCGGTCTATGAGCAGACATTTAAATAAAAAAATTATGATATATAAGATAAGCGAAAAAAATCGAGAAGTCAAATACATACTTAGAACATTCAGCTGACACAATGAAGTGGCATCACGTGGATCGAGGGCGGGCGGCGAGCGCGCGGCGGGCGCGGAATATCATTGGTCGCGACCTTAGAGTAGGCAACCAGACGGACTCAGGCCGCGCGCTTTCTACGGGCGTTAGCGGGTACTGTGTGGTGTCACGCAAAAAAAAATTGCATTACAAATAATAACATCATACATACATATACACTCACGCCTGTAATCCCCAAAGGGGTAGGCAGAGGTGTAACCAGTATACCCACTTTTCGCAAAATATCGGTCCCATTATGTAATAGGGCGCGAGCCTGTCGCAATAATAATACAGTCATTCTATTGTTTTTTTGTATAGCAAATATTTCATGATTCGCCAGTTTTGATCGGAAGTTAGAACGGAACTCTACATAAGCTGACAACGCTTAAAATATATTGTAAGCTACTTGAGGGTTGCTGGAACTGTTGCCCGATTTATTCGGTTGCGGCAAGTTTGTAAACATTTCTAAATAAAAAGGCAAAGTTCTTTTGATAAAAGCAGGTTACAATAAAAAAAGTAAACAGTAACCATAAGTAACAGTGGGTAAACTAAGTAGGTAATGAAAAAATCAAATCATTTATTTCGTAAATTAGGTCACTATGGACACTTTTTACATGTCATAATAATGTTAAGGTCTACTGGTGTTTCGGAAATGCCCACACTATGTCTGAGAAGAAGCAGCAAGAAACTCAGCCGTAGGCCTTTTGGAATTTGTTATTACAATTTAGAATGTGAAATTACGCACAAATAGGTAACAATTAAAAATAAGTATAAAACAAAAATATGTGGGTTAATTACGTGTTAAAAAGTGTGTGCCTTTCAATGTTCTGACAATTTGAGAGTAACGTAAGGCAGTTGGAGGGTTACAAACTTGTAAAAAAACCGTCATCTCTACATTCTTGAGCCCAGTCTATTTTATTTTTATTTTGAAAGAAATAATACGAGGGTAACGGGGTAAATATAATCAGCCAATTTCAGCTTGTGAAACAAGCCATCACATAACCTATTTTTTTCTAACATCATATGTTCAAAATTCAATAGGTCCCCACGATGTTTGAGTATTTGCTAAATACCCATTTAGCATCGTGGGCCCCCTACTTCTATCAGACTTGAAAGGCATCAAATTAACAGTTATTAATTAAATCGCTTGTCGTTTGCATTTGGTCCATACATCAGCATGACTTCCATCGAAAGCATTCATGCTCGCATTCACCCCCCGCCCTTCGCTCGCCCTCTCAGCCGCAGGAGTGCTGGCTGTGGTCGTCGAGTCAGCCGGAAGCCGTCGTTGCGCTGACATCGCAGTCCGCCTGCACCCTCGCTTACATTATTTAAAAAAACTTCGCAACTAACACTGTAATAATGGACGTGGAGGAGTTCCGTGTACGAGGCAAAGAAATGGTGGACTACATTTGTACATACATGACCACCTTGCGCTCGCGAAGAGTTACACCGTCCGTGGAGCCGGGTTACTTGCGTACTGAAATACCGACTGAGCCGCCGTACCATCCAGAGTCATGGGAGGACGTGATGGACGATGTGGAAAAGAAGATCATGCCGGGGGTCACGCACTGGCAGCACCCACGTTTCCACGCTTACTTCCCCTCGGGAAACGCTTACCCGTCGATCCTTGGAGATATGCTGTCGTCCGGCATCGGATGTATTGGATTCTCTTGGGTAGGTAACGATTTATTGTGCATTAAGTAGAATCACGTCAAACATTTTTAAAAGTAGTGTAATAATAATAATCTATGTAGGCTGGTGTCACATCACAATATCAGATTAAAATTGTCTAACGGGTCTCTACGTGTTGGCTTCGGCCCCACGCACGCCTTCTAAAAGACCGGGACTCTATAGTCCCGGTTTTTATATATAACAAAACACAACTTAATACGATTTTATTATTCAGGTTTCTCTGTTATGTTAGATGAAATTCTAGGAAAGACATAGGCTATCAAATTACAATTTATCTAAAAGACTGTCACGGAAGCAGAACCACAAGAAAAGCAAGATTATTAATTTATGTTACTTTTTGATTGGTCTTAACGTACCGAGTACCAACACGATATGCTCCTTACAAATTAATTAAGTTATTTGAAGACAAAAAGCTTTCTATGTATTCTTTATTCATTCGTCTAGTGAGAGTCAACAAACGGGAAAGGTCCCAAGTTCGAATTCTATAGGCTATAATAAACTCGTTACGAGATTTCATTTGTTTATATAAATCTTAAATAACTACTGAACCTATGTAGTTTTTAATGATAAATTCGGATAATTCAGACTAACATAAACGTATTTTTTTACGTCAGTAGTCCGATAGTTTATCGTAGCAGAGAAAACATTTTTATAGAGGAATATGTTGGGTGTACGGTGTACTTGTTTATTGTGTAAGGCTCAGTCCCATAAGGCACTGATAAACCTAATCACACAAGCGGAACAGATTTCACTGTGTACACTATGTACCACAAACACTGTACCAATTTGGATGTGGTTTTATGTTAATAAATAACTGTTAAATCAAAAATAGTGAATCTGTATTATTACGTCCATTAAATGATTCTCCTTGACTAAACGACACTTTAACGCAACCAGAATTGAGAATAAAAGTTAGTAATGATATATCACAATAAATTCATTATTTAATAAATATACGTAGTGGTTGTAATACAGAATTCTTAGGCCTGATGTTGATATTATTACTGTTGCAAATATTAAACATACTCGTATAATGTACGAGTATATTATGATTTCCTAAAGCTCGGAATTTAATTCAGTTCTGAATTTTGATGATGATATTGCTTCTTATATTAATTTAAAAGTTACAAGTGTTATGTCAAATGGACACCGCCAAAAGTGATGTAACCCATGAGACATGTTTTGCAAAAAATGTGTCTACTTTTCTCAATACCTCAAAGATTAACTAAACCAAAAAACTAGTCTGCAAATTGGGCGACATTGTGGGCTACAGCAATATGCGGCATGTGAAACAATGAATTTGAGATCATGATAGCTCATTGTCCATCCTACTAATATTATAAATGCGAAAGTTTAGATGGATGGATGTTTGTTACTCAATCACACTTCAACGGCTGGACGGATCTGGTTGAAATTTGGCACAGAGATAGATTATAGTCTGGAATAGCACATAGGCTACTTTTTATTCCGGAAAAATTTACAGTTCCCGTGGGATAGTTTAGTTTTTCACAGAGCATGGGATCGACATGATTTTTTGCATAGTGGTAGTTTAGGGATCAGAAAATGACATATGCAACTTTTTATCCCGGAAAAATGCACGCATTCTACGGGATAGCAAAATATAGAAAGGTGTATATAAATAGCTTAAGATGCCTCCATGGATTGTATACCTTTCCTTCCAGAATTAACCTCCACGCGGGCGGAGCCGCGAGCAACATCTAGTTATATATAAATTCCCATTGTCTATGCAGTAATAATTTTGTGGATGGACATTTCCAGAAAAGAAGAAATGTCTTTTTTTAGATCAACATTTAGAATGGAGACTATATAGCTGTCCATGGTTTTTCAGCATAAAACATTCATGTTTTTTTCACAAATATCAGAATCACCATGATATAGCTTTGCAAAAATAAGAACAATTTTTAAGTCAATAAAGTAATTTTTTATAACTTAAGTTTATATTGTTATAAATATAAGTAGGTTATACATCTTTTGGCTCATTAACGAAACCAGAGTAAAATATAATGTATTAATATTCCTTATAGATTGCAAAACAGCTAGAGAAATTTTGATGAAATTTTCAGGCAATCATCAGATTAACCCAGCGGGTGATCTTGTGAAGTTTGATAGCGATCGGATCTACAGTTTTTTTGATGTTTGGTAATATTGTTTCATATTTTCGTTACGGGGCGGATCGCCAGTTACCTAAGCTATAAAAATTTAAAGCTTCCTAATGGCACGTTTCGCGCTAAGTAAACTTGCAAATCGATATTACGTAGTATAAATTTCTTACAATAAACTTAATAAAGTAGCTTATATGATTAACTTAAAATTTAATGACTATTTTTCTTATCGTAATAGGTAATATGATGTTATCTCAAATCTTATTATCAATGATTGGTTTACTGTTTTCAAGTAATGACTTCAACAGCTATTGTAACAAATAAATTAAAGTCACGTTCATTAATTTATTTTGTTAACTCCTTATAAAGATAAATTAAGTACCTAACTTATATTGAATGCAAGTATGACATACATTCCCTTCGCTATTTAATTAAATTGCTAAGTCAATGGCTTCAGCGAACACTTATATTTTCTTTCAATAAAGTCGCTATATATTTTCGTAGTTTTTGTGAAATGTAATCTTATAATAATTTGGGAAGTTCATTAACAGATGTTCGTAAGCATTTAAAAGTAAATCACATATTATAACAATTGGTTAACAGCACAATATATTTTGGATAGTGATTTGGATTAGTTAAGCGTAACTTTTCAGATAATATTTTATTATTTTTTTATTTATTTATTTAATTATTATTACCATTCGAATGCGTAACGCATAAAACTCAAGGAACTGCGTATGGATCCAGCACACATCTGTAAAAGCCATGTCTTACCTTAATCAGTTAAATATTTATTTGTCAAATGTTATTGGTATCCGTAGAATGCCCGAAAACAAATAATTTGTTATGCTTATAACCGATTATTTGTAATAGGTACTCAAGTATCTACTTATTGTAACTTTGTGCCCGGACATCAGACATCGATTGCAATGGTATTGATTGTGCTTAGTATCTAGCTACTAATTGTTCTATTAAATAACTAATGTGGTAGCGAGCTATAGGGCAAACCTGAACTTCATACAGTTCCCAATTGGTTTTCGCTATTAAAATTATTTAGGTTTATTAAAATGTATTTATTATTTTCATATACTATATGCATATGTCATATTTCGTATTTTATAATTCCATAATTTATTAACACCCTTCTGCATTCAATTACGAATATCATCCAGTAGGATAATATGAAACCTTGTACAGCATAGGTATGCATGTGAAGCATGGTACATTGTTGATGTCTTTTTCATTGGGTAACCTATTAAAACGATGACTCAGTGAAATCAACTTAAGGTAGACGTAAAGATCTTAGATCGTAGAATTTTAAATCTTACTTCGCACAACATTGAGTAATGCAACGATTCTTGGAGCACGGTAGTTTTGATTGAAACTAAGTAACGCTTAGTTTTGATGTAGTATGTAAAAAAAGCATAATTTTCATTAATATTGTTAGACAGGAAAGAAAGAACGAATAATAGGTTACCACGACATCATTTTATTGGATTAGGTAAATTATTACATATATAAGGTTAGGTACCTACCTATTTTTAAAAAGTTTTGGAAAATTAATTAGAAAATATTGTATGTGAAATAATAAACACGCTACTAATTTACTTTTGACCTAGATGCAAATTTAATTTTAATTACAATGATATCCTTTTAGGCGGCCAGCCCCGCTTGTACTGAACTGGAGATTATCATGCTGGATTGGATGGGTAAGGAACATTTTAACGAGTGAATACTTAATATTATTATTTAAAATTATATACTAACTTATGGTTGCATCTGTTGTAGGAAAAGCTATAGGGTTACCACCGGCATTTTTAGCACTTGAAGAAGGAAGCAAGGGCGGCGGTGTTATTGAAGTAAATTATAAATATCCTTTTGATGTTTTTTAGTAACGTTACCTTATAATTACATTGTTATAAATAATTGCAGGGTTCTGCAAGCGAATGCATTCTAGTATCAATGTTGGCCGCTAGAGCAAACGGCATTAAAAGATTAAAACACCAGTTTCCAAACGTCGATGAGGGCCTCTTGCTATCCAAATTGATTGCATATTGCTCTAAAGAAGCACATTCGTGTGTCGAAAAAGCAGCAATGATTAGTTTTGTTAAACTTCGTATTCTACAACCGGACGAACACGGGTGCTTGAGAGGGGATGTTTTAAAAGAGGTAAGCAAGATATTAAGCGCAGATCATTTATGTTCTTAAAGTAATTTTATAAGTATCATTGTGTTTATTTTTACTGAATTTGGGAGATGGTGTGAATTGTAAAACGGGGTGCAGATAATCGGGCGGTAATTGAAGAGGCTGAGCGGTCGGTACCGGTGCCGTGGAGGCGCTATCCCGGTTTTAATGAATCGCTTGTGGATTCCGGAAATACGTTGCGAGCCGAGCCGTAATGGAGCCGCATTGTGTGCCACTTTCTATGCCGCAAATATTGAAATTTCACGATACGATATGATCCCGTTATGAAAATATGCTTTAATTGCAAATGACTGAAACTCAGCTATAAAAAAATAAAATACAATGCTCTTTTATTTAAATTCATAACATAAAGTAAATAAGGTCCATTAAAATTGTAATTAAAGAATTCAAAACGAATGCCACTCACAATAAGTATTGACCGCTTTTAGTTTTAAAGGCTTTTGTGTTTCGGTGTTCTTATTTTTATTTTATAGTTTTGTTTCTGATTATGAAGTGTTATACGTTTAAATTCTAATTTACGTTTAATTAATGATTTTAATATTATAACCACCGGAGTAATGTCTCCATTATAAATATAATGTATGAAATACAGTTATGACTCTCAACCTATTCTGTTGGATTTTAAATCTCGCGTGTTTAGTTAATAATTATAATAAACCTTATGTCGCTATATAAAGAACTTCATATTTAAGAATTATTTTCTACATTTTTTTGTTTGATATAGCAGCGATAGGCTAGTTGGTTGCGGTACGGACTGTCAAGACGAAAGTCATATGTTCGAAACCCAAGTGGCATACACCTCTGACTTTTCTAAAGTTATGTGTGTATTAAATGTTGATTATCGCTTGCTTGAACGGTGAAGGAAAACATCGTGAGGAAACCTGCATATCTGAGAATTCTTATACGAATTTCGAAGGTATGTGAAGTCTACCAACCCGCATTAGGCCAGCGTGGTGGAGTAAGGCCTAACCCCTCTCATTAGTAGAGGAGGACCGTGCTCAGCAGTGGGACAATGTTTAATACAGGGCTTGTATTATTTTATTTTTTTGTTTGGTTAGTTCGGCTATTAAAACGTGTATTTTAAAAAATATATATATTTTTTTACTATTCTCTCCCCCCACCTCATATAACATGGTTTGCCATTTATAATCAACAGGCAATGGAGGAAGACGAAGAAGCCGGTCGCGTGCCATTTTTCGTGGCAACAACATTAGGCACTACATCTTGTTGTTCCTTCGACAATCTCCCTGAGATCGGACCGGTTGTACGTAAGTTCCCCTGCGTATGGCTCCACGTAGACGCTGCTTACGCCGGCAGCTCCTTCCTCTGTCCTGAGCACAAACATCATCTCGCTGGAGTTGAATATGCGGACTCTTTCAACACTAACCCTAATAAGCTCATGTTAACTGCATTTGACTGTTCGCTGTTGTGGGTCACCAACCGCTACTTACTGACGTCGGCGCTCGTCGTCGACCCACTTTATCTTCAACATTGCTACGACGACACTGCGATCGATTATCGTCATTGGGGTGTTCCATTGAGCCGAAGATTCAGATCACTAAAACTGTGGTTTATGCTGAGGAGTTACGGTATTAGTGGCCTACAGAAATATATTCGACGAAATTGCGAGTTAGCCAAATACTTCGAAAACATGGTTAAACGGGACGATAGATTTGAAGTATGCAATCAAGTGAAGGTATGATATGTTTTTTTGCGAACTGCTGATATTTGATCAATTAACATTTTGTCTTAAATTTTAGGAATTCATCTAAATTATTTAACTTTGTAGTTGGGTCTAGTGTGTTTCCGTCTCGTCGGCGGCCCTGACGAGACAACTGAGCAGGTCGATGAATTAAACAAGAAATTGTTGACAAACATTAATGCTTCTGGAAAACTTCACATGGTTCCAGCGTATGTTCGCGATCGTTTCGTTATCCGCTTTTGCGTTGTGGCTCGAAACACTACTCGTGAAGATATTGGTAATATAAATTTAATCTTTTCTTTCGGTATTAGTACATACATATCGAGTAGGTACATATGTGCTAATTTTGCTATACATTTTTTGATTCTGGGACGGCATTGCGATTATTCTGCACCTGTATGTAAATACTGCAGTCAATGGCCTATGTTAAATTTGTATCTTCTCACCAGCAATAATCACTAACGATGCTTAAAAATAATATAAACCAGATTTCCTAAATAAAATATGACAACTGTGGTTCTTTTGAAGTAATTTTGTTGATATAAGGGTGGGTGCGTGAGTAATACCTAATCGGATTTTCTGAGGTGCTTGTGTATTAAAAAACTTTATTTACTTGTCCAATGATAAACAGCAAGGTTATCTACATAGATACTTAATGCTATAAAAAGTATAACGATCATCGCATTAGTCTGGTGGCAGTACCTACTATAAAAAGAATTTACTGATGTGAGCGGAAATTAGCTAGGCAAATCATCGAAGGACTAGTTCTACTTCTCCGTATCCCTTAAGGGTTACAAAGGGTTTTATTTCTCGTATTTTGACGTGTAAGTGTTGTTTTGTTTCGCTGCATAGAGTTGTGTATGTAATGTGGGGTGTGCCCGACAAAGGATTAGGACCCTCGCTATTTGATACGTAGGTCCATCCTTTGCCGGTTATGTGTGCGTGTAGGGGGATCTTCTGCAGAGACAGGACTTTCACATAGCTGTGATAGCATGTTTCCGTCCGCCTCTCGTAAGCCCCCCTGAGTGGTGTTATCGGGATTGAGTGTGTGAGTTCAGTGTGGTGTGATGAGGAATACGGATACATTTTTATCTGCTTAAAATTACAATTACTGACTACTGTGCAGTTACTGTGCAGTAGTAACTGCACCGCCCAATAAAACAGAAGGGTTACAAAGGTGGCAGGTCGTCAGCCTATGTTTATGTCAATATGATACGTTGGTGTTTATATTTTAATTTATAATTACAGAAACAGCATGGGATATTATCACGGAGTTTGCCACGGAGTTGTTGGAGGGACCAGACAAAGAGAGAGTAAGCTTCCGTATTCCAATAACGAATTTAACCTATTTTTATATATAATATAACCATTCTTACTCTATAAAATTATATCGTTGTTTCTGAAAAAAAAGTGAAATATGAGTAGGTACTTAAGCACGATAAGGGTAACAAACCAGCAGTGCCTTCAAATAACTTTAAATTTCAATAGAAAAGATGGTTGGAATTGATGTTTTTCAAAATGTATACCTACATTTCATTATATAGAAACCCGAAAGGCCAACTGCCAGACCACAAGACACTGTTAGCTCCTACTGCGTAGGTCGGACTACAACAATAACAATCAACTATATATTATATACTTTGGTGACGGTAAATTTCTATTAGGCAAAAGTTGTGCATGTGTGTGTAAGCACTGTTGTGCTTCAGTTTGGTAGATGAAATTACTAGACATGAGATATATCTTACGTACGTAATGAAGTGCGAGGCAGTGCTTTGTAATTCAAAGTTCTGACACTGCACTGTGTTCGTTTACGGACAAGCGTTAGCTTATTTTTTATTTATTTTTTTACTTCCTGGATAGACAGACTAGCTGACGGGCCACCTGATGTTAAGTATACACCGTCGCCCATAGACGCTTGCAATGCCACGGCACAGCAAAGCCGCTGCCTACCGTGATCAGGCAAGTGACCTGCTATGAACTAATAAATTATAAACAGGATCTAAACGAGGAGCGTGCGCGTCGCAACCGCGCCGCACTGGCTCATAAGCGTTCGTTCTTCGTGCGTATGGTGAGCGACCCTAAGATCTACAATCCGGCCATCAACAAGACTCCGCCACCCGTGGCCACGTCTCCCGTGTCCCCCCCAGCCGCGGCGCCCGTCACGCCCGACACGCCGTCCGACTCCGGCTCCCTGCAACTGCAACCACCTACGCCGTAAGTATTATATTTTAATATTTGTATTATTACATTATACTATATTCTATTAACTGCCTCGGTGGTGCAGTTGTAATTGCGTATGCGTTATGACTGCTGTGCTGAGGTCTCGGGTTCGATCCCCGGGTCGGGTAAAGTGATATTGGGTTTTTCTATCTAAAAATTCCTCAGTATTAGCCCGGAGTTTGGAATCTGTGCCCGGTATGGCGATAGGCTCGCCCCCTATCACATTATGGGACCGAAGTTCGGCGAAAAGTGGGTGTACTAGTTACACCTTTGCCTACCCCTTCTGGGATTGCGGTCGTGAGTGTATATGTATGTTTTATTATTAAATTAAATTTAAAATTTGTAGATATATCATATATATTATAATAATATTTATCACAAAACTGTCGGAAACTAAAACTTGCAATAAAATTCATAGGAACCCGCTTGATGCTGGCCGCTTCTGACAGGTTTGTCTGGAAACCTTTACGGGAGGCCTGTGTACAGCAGTGGACGTCCAAAAGCTGAGAAAGAATAGGAAGAAAATCTGGAATTAAATATTAAGCCGGAAACAAAAGTCAAAATTAAATAGAATAGTTGATTGAACCTAACATGGGCCCTCTGACCACGAAAAAAACATTCATACTCAACCATAAGTTATCTGACCAACAAGTAGGTAGATATAATTACAACCAATCCGATTCAATACAATAGGCCCAGTGTCTCTACACCAAGTCTTCCACAGACACGATTGTCTCTTCATTCGTAAGCTTTTGGTGTATGCTTTATTTTATTTATGACAGCTACAGCTACATCTAAATCGATCGTAAAAAATATTATTTGCCACATTAAAGAAATACTGGCTCATAATAAAGGAACATATGTATAGACTCTACCAATCATTCAATAGAGTTTAAATAATATTTGCATCGTCATGCTTTTATAGTAAGTAGGTATATTTTCTATTATTCTGTGGCAAATAGGTTTAAATCGAGCTCTACAGTGGTGGTTCAATACATTAAAGGAATATTATTGTATAGTACACTCAGGTTTCTACAAACTCTACCAATTCTTCAGTGTTAAAACCCATGTCATACGAAAGTTTTTGTTGCAATTTTATTTAATTCCCTGGAAGTTAGTACCAAGTTGGCCGAGAAAATAGAATATTCTAATGAAAATGCTATATTAAGCAAGTAAGTGCCAGTATAACTTAGGAAACTTAGGGGGTGACCAGATTTAATCTCTTGCTTTAAGCATTATCAAGCAATAAAATCACAATTATAATATTAAATGTAATAATAGACTGCATTAAAACTGTTCCAAAACATCATTAAAAAACAGTGAAAATATTTAATTTGTGAAAGTTTTTGCAAGAACTACTGTTGCAACAATGTTTTTTCAGTAGTACAACCTAATTCTTGTTTCCGTCGTGGGATACGATTTGGGAAACAAATATTAACACAGTAATGCAAGTTATTACCAAATTACTAGTCCTCAAATATGTGTCTGATGATTTAGTAATGTAGAGAAACAAACTAAAATCAACCTCTAATTTTTCAGAAAACAATCGTCTTGGATCAGCTGGCCTCTAGGATTCTTCTTCCAAAGTGTCGATCAAGAAGCTAACGACTTGCCGTTGAGGTAAGAACTTGCCTCCTTTGATTAATTATTACTAGCTCTATCCTAGGATATACAAATGTAGCGAATGGAAGGAATGAAATGGGACCTAGACTTGTGATTGTTAACTTACAGATGTAAAGCTATTAATTACGATCTTTGCTGGTGGTAGAATATTCGTTTTATTTCAATGTATAATATTCGCGTAAATATAAGAAACCAGTATTGAAAGACTAATTTGACCCGAGATAGTAACAAAAAATGTTATGGAACTACAAATTATTATTTAAAAACCCAATGGAATACACATTAAAAGCAAATAAGTAATTATTACATTGTCAGCATTGACTGCTGTGCCCATAGCATGTGGTTCCACAGTAAACATAAATGCAATAAACAAGCAAGTGGATCACCAGATGGCAAAGGATTGAATTGTTACCCAAACAAGGAGGATATGACTTTCAGTGATAGCACAGCATCTGTGAAATTGCAAGCACTACTCAACTTGACGATATGTAGGCGTTTAGATACAATTGAGATTGATTTGGATTCAGCAGCTGGCTTAAAGCTTATCAGTAAATGGGGTTTTGATGGATCCTAGGGGCAAAGTAATTATAAGCAGAGCTCTGAAGTAGAAGTCGATGATTCCAGTGTGTTTTTGGCAAGTCTAGTTCCAATAAGACTACTACGGGATGATGTACCTAACAGTTTTATGGACAAATTATCGAACTTCATCTATATTTTATTGACGCCCTATTATGTTTACATTTACAAAATAAACTCAAATTACTGTAGCATCGGTATATCAGGAGTAGTCGAAGCACTCCAGCCATCTACATTCAAAAAAATGAAAATAGTCCATGAACTAATGATGAAAATGATTGACTGCAAAATAACTTCATATTTGTCTCAGACTTCAACAGCAGTTTGTGACATTTGCAAAGCAAAAGCGACGCAAATGAACAATTGAGAAAAAAAAATCATCATCATTTGGTCATCCTTCATCATCATCATCATCACATAAATTTCATTTACTTATTTAACTTTTTATTACGTGACATTGGCAAAATTGTGGAGTTGTTCCTCCGTAGAGGCCATTAAAGCAAGAAGAACAATTTAGAATAATAACTAACATAAAATAACTGCGAGAGAATAATGGCGAGTGCCTACTCCATATAGCTTACCGTTTGGATTTTAAGAAGTGGAACTGCAGGGGCGACGATAAAAAGAGAATTAAGAACATAAAGTCTGCCATACAACGAGCATTTAAACAAGAATGCGGTTTTTAAATTGATTGCCCGAAGATTTTCCCGAAATAAAGCCACCACAGCGCATCCACAGCGTGAGCAACTTATAGAGAATTTTTACGTAATTCTTCAAACCTTTACATCTGTAGAGCGTGTTGAGATTACAAAATTCTCTCTATGCTGCAATGAAATCGCAGAAATATATGTTAAATTATATGCCGTCCAGTGTACACAAATTATTGATGCATGGCTGATATAATTAAACATTATGGGGCCATAACCATTGGGAAGCTGTCAGAAGAAGCCGCAGAAGCACGCAACAAAGACTTCCGAAACTATAGAGGAAACCACTCCCGAAAAATAAATAGGATAGTGACAAATGAGGATATCTTACATAATCTTCTTTTGCCGTCTGATCCAAAGATCACAAGCCTTAGATCACGCAAGACAAAACAAAATGTAATGAATCTCTCTCCAAAAGCCAGAGCTTCTGAATTTGCCAACAAAACCAGAAGAGGTAGAATTTATTATTGTAGAGAGTAATTTAGAAAATTTACAAAATAGTAGTAGTGATAGTGAGTGGTTTTGGCATCAGCTTTTTTTAACTTTAAGATAATTGTAGGGAAATTTTGAAAAATATTGAATTTTATAATTTTTTCGACCCGTATAACTGGAGAAGTGGCAGGTCGATGCAGATGTTCGAAGTGCACAAGTATATTAGAATAGACAGACATTAAGAAAAAAAGGTATCGAAGCAAGACCTTTCAGAATTTCGCAGAAATTTCGGTTTTCATAGTGCATTCCATACATCAAAAACAAGAAATATTTTTTTTTGCCGAAACTATAAGGTTTATCAAAAAATGACTAAGAATGAATATTATTAGAGTTAATAATACCTAACGATCAGCGTCAATTTTTTTTAAAGAAAACGAAATTATTTCTTAAGCTACTAAAATTGCCTTATAGACCCACCGTGTGGCATGATTGTGTTGAGTAGCGTGAGACAATCTATCTCTTGCTACTTAAATTGGACGGCACTATGCTTACCATCAGGTGTAGTGTGGTCACTTTTCCGTGCCAGGATAAAAAAAACCTTTTCATAGACATGTTTTGAATCAATATCAGGTTCACACTGCTGTAAGCCCTTCGACAACTATTACCTTCAACCCTTAAATAATTATTTTACTATAGTGAGAATACTATATTCCAATGTAAATATATAAAAAAAATTGCATGTATACCACGAAGAAACAATTTATGTGACTATACCTACAATTACCTACTTATACCTATTCTAAGTGCCTACAAATAAATCTACCTCGTGCACTAATAGAAGACAAAATACTTAACAAGATTTAAGCGTAAGCACTCATAGTACACCCATGTGTACCGCTTTAAGGATGTCGACGAGCAGGTATATATGTAGATACATTAATGCAATTTTTTCATTCAATGTCACTCTTTGGCTACGTGTAAGTATGTGGCCTAACAAATATGGGATGTTCTGAACTTCTGAGCGCCGACAATAACCCAATAGGTGTGTGGGGGGCTCCATACTTGTATAAATTTTTTAAATACACTTGTGTGCCGTCGGCATACTTACGATGCGCACTTCAACACAGCAAGCGTATTGCGCTGCTGTTAACGTAAATAATAAATGTATCGAACAATGAATGGTAACTGTGTAAGGGTACTTTAGATTTTTATGGAAATATTGGGAAGTCACTTACGAAATATTTGTGGGTAGATTGGATAAGTTATAGACTCGGTGGGGAAAGATTTGTTATAAAAAGTAAAGCCTCAACGCGGATCATTCTATACGAAACTACGGGAGTGTAGCTCGGTTTTAATAAGTGGTCGTTCTCAGTGTAGTTTGTATTTAATCGATGATGGCTAATAACTGTATATCCTAATGTTCCAGATTCCGGCATTTAGATACAATGGTCCGCTTGAAGAGCCCCGGGACTCCAAGTCGCAGGGGGTCGTCGCCCTGCGCGTCTCCCGAACATCGTGACTGCTCTACCTCGCCTTCCAACCATTGATCAACTTGCACTCGATAGCCGGATACTCGATATTCTTACTAAATATTTATCGTAAACATATACTCCCTTCGGCATTTAAAAGCGTTTTTATGATTACTTCAGTGTTGAGATAGTAAAATTGTTTGATGTTTATTGAATAACCACATAAAGATTTTCATGGTGATCATTTTGTTTTCATTACGCCCAAACACAATTCATGGCCTAAATCACAAACACGTAGAGATATATTTGGATATTCGTGTCAGTATCCCAGATATTTGTCTTTAGCGACACTTACATTAAATAAAAATAAAGAGTCTAATAACTAATTAACCATTTAATAATTTTATATTTCAAATAAGAGTAGAGTAGAAGAATAACGAGCCAGTGGGTCACCTGATGTTAAGTGATCTCCACCGCCCATCGACAATACCGAAAGTATCACGTATGCGCTGTCGGCCTTAAAGGACAGGAATAGGGATTAGGGAAGGGAAGGGGGAATCTGGGCCTCCGGATATCTCACTTACCATACGAAACGCGACAGTAAACTGTCACTTTACGTTGGTTTTCTGTGAGATAGTGGTACTGTGATGGGTCGAGCCGGCCCATTCATTTCACTATAAAAATGTATGAGTCTTTAATAGTTATACAGTGTTTAGTCTTTCATTTGCGAGTCACACGAAGGCGTGGGGGGTGGTGGGCTGGTGATGTTTAAATAGGTACCTAAAATCCAAGTATCAGCGGTCAGCCCTACCTAAAGTCCAGATATCTTGCTGGAGAGACTACACAATGTTCTTGTTTATTCATGATAATAGTTAAACACTTACATGCAAAGGAAACAATAATTAAAAATATGTTCAATCATAAACAAAGAGGTCTAGATTATTGTATATTTATCAAAATAAGCAATAACTAATCCCATGATACAGTATGTGATATAATTTCCCCGTCCCATCCCAATGTGTGTAGTGTCTTATTATCCTTTATATCCCAGGCCACTCCTCTGACGAAGTTGTTATGTGCTTGTCTCTTTTGGTAAATAATTTCCGCTTTATCATCCTCACATACGTCGCAAACAGTAATTGTTTTATTATCACAACATACTGCTACTTTGCTCCATCTGTAAAACATAATTATTCTGAATATACGGCGCAAAACTACAGATAGTAATGCAATATATGAAGAACAATAATTGCACTTGGAGGGCATGGACGTCTATGAGGGGCTAAACAGTATTGCTGGTGTGCGAAACCAAGCGTGTTGGCTTATTGACACAAAATTCTAGAGGACACTTAAATATTATTATTCAAAAGCAAATAAATAATGCAAGGCTAAGGAATCAACAATACAATTCAGTTGGTTTTGAAGTGTAAAAAAATTTTACTCAAAAGTAATATGTAAATTAAAAATTAACACTAAAGTCACAAATAAGAATATTAATTTTAGGACTCTGTCCAGAGTAGGGACAGGTGCAAGTCAGTGGAAATTGTACTGACAAATATCTGTACTTTAGGCCTATAAAACTTGCCGCCGCATAAAGTAAAGAAAAGAAAACAATTTCTCTTATAACAGAAAGGTCATACGTACAAAAGAATTTAAAAACTATTTTACTATTTATATTTTTTTGCGAAACTGAAATTAGTTTGTATTTATTAATTAAGTTGGCTTTTTAAACGTTTTCAAGCAAACCAGTGTCTATTTTAATATTTTTCTTGCCAGAAATTAGTGTTCAAATATATGTTACGTCTAAAAACTTATGCGGACTATTATGAAAATAAAAATAATCGCTAAGCTTTGAAGTCATCAAGTCTTGGAATTACCAATCAAATTTGAATATTTTTGTATGTTATTAGTGTATTTATTGTGGATGGTTATTGGTTGCATCTCATAGCCACTCACGTGAACCAATGGCTGCCACAGGGGCAACATGACAATTAATAGTTATAATATAAAATATTTGGCATTTTTTTATTTTTCAAAACTTACTCAGGGTGAATAGCAATTTTGTGTATAGCAGCAGGAAATTCAGCTATTTTCAAATTGGTTTCAAGATTCCTGACATCCACTATACTTAAAATTCCAGCTTCATCACCAAAAAGTAACTTATTTTCATCTAGCCATTGTAAACATCTCACACCACAGTCACTTTGGTATAGATCTGAAATGTAAGGGATGCAAGTCATAAATTAATTTAAGGCTGGAACATAAACTTTGCCAATAATTTTACCACCTCTCCCACTGCTGGGTGAAATCCCGGTGGCTTGTACTTTCGATTGCATTAAATAAATGCATACACAAAAATAACCCTCAAGGTTTTGTATTAACTGCATTTATATAAACAGAACCAAAATTAATGACTTTCTCTTACAAAACACTGCTGAAATTAAATACTTCAGAATAAAATATATACAATTACCAAGGACTGGTTTGTCAACATTTTGATCCCATAGAGAAACATATTGATCCATGGAGCCAGTGGCAAAATCTGTGTTAGAATTTGGTCTCACTGACACTCCATATATTGGCTTGCTGTGAGCTGCATGGTAGTTCCTCACACATATCATTTTTTCTATGTCCCAGACCTGAAAATCTTTATTTGTTAGATTGCATTGTTCAATAAAAAAATGATTGGGGATGAAAACCATGAAACACCCTAGGATCAACGCTAGCTTGCCATTCATAATTAACAGCCTATGTGACACACAGGGCGAGTAGCCAGCTGTGAAACGAGAAGCCGCGGGTTCGATACCACACTGAGACCAATGCTTGTGTGATCTACATATATTTGTTTCCTTCCGTAGTTCCTCGTAGTTTTTGATAGCCGCAACATAGGTTTGACCGAGTGTGGGGTATGGACTATGTGTGTGACTATTGGGTGTATTTATTGTTGTTTATAATTTTTTTAAACTTTATAATTAAAAGCAAAATATATACTACCTCGACAATTTCACTTACACTTCTCGAAAAGAATGATGAGTATCAGTTGAGAGATGAATGGGAGGATTTTGTCCAGCAGTTATGAGAAGGACCAGTAGGTTGTATTTTCTATGTTTATATTATCCTATTTAAATGATTTTGCTATCTTTTCTATTTATTAGTCTATATAACATAATTCATTATCCTCCATGAGTGGCAGGGACACTGCTTTAAAACTTGTACTACCAAAAATAAGATATCTCACTAACTTTCAACATATTATTTGATTTTATTTTATTTTTTAATTATATGTATAATGTGAATACAATGTTTGTACTTAAATAATAATTAAATCTATCGGAACAGATAGTTTAATTAAATCTCACACATTAATACAAAATTTTATGGAATAATATTATTCATTATAATTCTTAATTTTTTTTAAATATCTGCACAGCAAAAATGATATCATTAATTATTATTGATCAAATGTATAATGTAACCAGCACAAACCTTGGAATTTCCATCAGCTCCCACAGTGACATATTCTGTGCTGGGACTGAGACAGTCTACTGCAAGTACAGCATCATCATGTTCAGCAGCCGACACCTCTTCTGTCCATTGGTGCCATACATTTTGTTGCTCTTCATCCGTTGTGCTCCATATGCTGACTGTGCCATTGTCTTCACATAATAATATCTGCAAATTACGACAAACAAAGTTGTTATTCTTATAGTTAATTAAAAATACTAATCAAACAAGCTTAAAATTAATAAGAATTCAAATATATGTCTATACTATGAATTTTTCTATGGGCATATGTGGATATTTAGAAGCCTAAAGATCCTCCTTAATAAATATTGTATACATATTACTAAATAAATAAAAAATTATCATTTCATGATGATTTAATTTAATTGTTTGAATTTGTTTATTTATCTAGAAGCAGTGTATTTAGGCTCAGAAACAGCTGAGGTCCCTAGTTCCAATCCAATCCATCAGATTGGTAAATATCAATATCATTAGTTTTCAAATAGCAAAAATCACACATAAATTTGGGGGAATAAAGCTACACATCCAATTAATTTAATTATATGGTACTGGCACAATGACATTAAGGTTTTAATCTATTGACAAGAACTGATATTTGTAGAGCCCATTAGGACATAAATGTACATAATTAGAATTAGAAATGTAGCTACCACTTGTTCTTAATACTGAAATCATACAAAAAAAAATGTTTGCTTTTTTTGCTACAGATGTCTACAAGTAAGACTTCCAGTTGTACTGAAATGCTTAGAATCCCATGAGAGGAAATAAAAAAATATAACACTTTCAGTGTAAACAAGACTATAAGCATTATAATTTTGAATTAAGTTTTAGCCCTGACCAATCTAAAGGCTGGTTGCAATACAAGCTGTTTAATACTAGCCCCGTATTAAATCAAATCAAATCAAATCATTTATTTTGTAAATTAGGCCACTAGGGGCACTTTTTACATGTCAGGTTTAAGTTTATCTACCGGTGCTTCGGAAATGCCCACTGGTCTGAGAAGAAGCACCAAGAAACTCAGCCGTAGGTCTTTTGTATTTTCATCATAACATTAAACATTGTCCCACTCCTGGGCATGGGCCTCCTCTACTAATGAGAGAGGTTAGGCCTTAGTCCACCATGCTGGCTTAATGCAGGTTCGTAGAATTCACATGCCTTCGAAATTCTTATGAGAATTCTCAGGTATGCAGGTTTCCTTACAATGTTTTCCTTCACCGTTAAAGCAAGCGATAATTAACATTCAATTTTCAATTCAGTTATTTGTGTATAACTTTAGAAGAGTCTGAGGTGTATGCCATTTGGGTTTCGAACATACGACTTTTGTCTTGACAGTCTGTCCCGAACTAACTAGCCTATCGCTTACATACATAAATTGCATACTTGTCAGTACATTATATAAAATATAACATCTTTGCCTTTGTTGAACAGTTCACAAAACATCCATCGGCAGTTCCACTTCTTAAGTTTATACTTTTCTTCCCTGATTTTAATGTTTGCTGTGCTTCATCAACACTCTTGTAAATATCAGCCGCCCCATTCCAGTACCTGCCTGTTAATTCTGAACATCCAACTAAAGCACTGCCATCTGTAAGAAAAAATAATGCTGGAATTATTTATTATGTTTTCTAAAAGCTCATATAACTGGAATAAATGAAATTTACCAATAAAAATAATGTGTCTAATAGATAATATTAAAAATAGTCCATCAGCAGTAAAACTATTTAAATTATTGTATGTATTTTAACTTTTTAGATCTTCTTATCTATACTTATAATAAATCTGTAGAGAGGTCAATTCTGTACATGAAATATATTTCCAAAATAACTATCAGCGGGTGATTAGTGATCGATACTGACGCCAAAAATGCAATCAGTAAAATTTTTGTCTGTCTGTCTGTCTGTCTGTATGTTCGTTATAGAAACAAAAACCACTTGACGGATTTCAACAAAACTTGGTATAATTGTTCTTCATACTCCTGGGCAGGTTATAGTATACTTTTCATCACGCTACGATCAATAGGAGCAGAGCAGTGAAGGGAAATGTTAGGAAAACAGGAGAACTTACTCCATTTTTTAAGCTTCCGTCGCGTGTGCAGCCTTAATAGTTAAAGCTACACAGAAATCATGTATGACGGAAATGTTCTCCTTAAAATTATATAAAAAATATTCCACGACAGCAAATGTTTATATTTTATGGTTGACTCACAATAACACGTGTAACTCCCGATAGCTTAGCAGTTCGGAGATTTCTGATTATATTTGTCTACTCTTACGTTTATAACACTCTCAATCATCCCTAATTAATAAATGTTAACATTATTACCTATTTAATTTAATAAAAAAATAATTATAGAAATAGCTACAGAATCACCAGGCTATTTTAATTGCAAGAAAAAATAACTACTTGGATTGTATACTTCTGCTCCCGAAAATAACCTCCACGCGGGTGGAGCCGCGAGCAACAGCTAGTACTAAATATAACTGTCAAAGGAAGCTATAGCCTAGCGAGGAGCGGAAAGGAATGCAGAAATGCAAGTTGTGGATTCAATTACAATCTCTAAGCTATAGACCTCTGACATCTCCAAATTATGTGCATGCTCTTTATTAAATATCAAATAAAAACACATGCAAGTTTTGAATTTAAAGTCAAGAACCAGCATTAGACCAGCTTGGAGAGCTATTAAAATAGATAAATATAAAATAACACCCAACAGCCACACACATAGCCTCAAACCCACACTAATATACGAGTCTTGTGTCGTAGGTATCAGGGACTACGAGAGACTTTCGGTCTTACAACACCCAGACCCGGGACACAAACATCTGTCTGTCACACAAACAATTGTTCCGGTGTGGGAATCGAACCCATGGCCTCTCGTTTCACAGTCGGCTAGTCGCCTACAGCGCCACGGAGGCTGTCCAAAACCTATCATTATCCTAAACCCTCTCTATCGTAGAAGAGACAGGTAAAGCAAGTAAACTAAAATAAATATTTACGAACCTTCGTGTAACTGTAAGTAATCTAAGTAAAACATGGTGCTTGTACCAGTTGTGTCCGTCCTGTAGACTTCAGCATTTAGATGCGGTGGAACTATTTTATTGCTATTCTCCATTATTTAATTGTAAAATACGGAAATCTTTTATATAATAAGTTATCGTGTAGGTAAGAACCAAATTCCTACATCCAAGTATCCAACAGTAACACCCAAATCCAACACTGAACACTCTGTGCTGAACATTTTTTTTTTTTAATATGCCTCTGTGCTGAACATTTTTTTTTTTTTAATATTATTTATTCATGGCCATGGATACATGTCCTTCAGCCGGATACATTGTAATAATTGTATTTCACACGAATCAAATCACTGTAAATAGTTCAATAGTCTTCAGTATAAAATTTTCACTCTTACTCTCACTTCAATCAAGTCATTTATTTATTCCTTTATCAAAAGAATTTATCATGAATTCTCCGGCCGAAGCCACGTCTCTTATTCCCGCCATTCTCCATTCCTTTCCCATAGGTTTCTTATGTTGTTCAAATAATGTCTTCAGTATAAAATCTTCACTCTTCAATAACTAGGCTTTAATTAAGCCATTTACTTATTCATTGTCGTCACATTTCACTGATTTTAAACTCGGTTTACATTTATAAACGACGGAAAGCGCGGGAACGTCTTTTCTCACTTAGACGTTCCCGCGCTCTCTCTGTGCTGAACACCAACACCAGGGTTACCAACTCCTAAAAAATAGCCCTAAAGTCAAGATGAAATATCCCTAAATGCAAAATTCTCGAAAAAGCCCCAAAAATGTAGTGTATACCTATAAAAGGGTATTGTTTCATGAATTTCCTGCATATAGTATAATACTCTTTGGATTCCTGTTTTAAATATATTACAACTGCGTTTTAATTTGATGTGTTGTGTGGATTACAGTGTGTATTTGGCATTATACTTTGTCTAAGAACTTGTATAATACCGTAGACTTCTGCCTTTTTTTGCTCTATTTGATCAGTCAAACAGTAATACATGAAAAAAATGTATGGCCCTAAGTTTTTTGGGCCCTGAAAAAAGCCCACTACACATATTTTCACCCTGGGGCTAAAAGCCCTAAGTTGGGAAGCCTGACCAACACTGATCAAATTTTCAGTTTGGTTTAGTGATGGACGATATACATCGATGTTTTAAAAACACTCGATATAAAGTATCGATACATTGAATCAATCCAATATATTCGTTCATTTGTGAACATCGAGTAAACAGCGATGATTCATCGAGTACAGAAACAATTCATTTCGCTTTATATCTTAATTGTTAAAAACAACAATCGATGTATGGAAAACATCGATATATTATTCGATATATCGATATAACTTCGATCGCACTATGCGATGCAGTACATCGATGTTTAATTTATTAATGTCCACAGTAGTTTGGTTATACATACTCTGAACAAACTCAAACTACTCTTGGTCTCTTTGCTCTTGGTAACCTCCAGTCTCCGCAGAATAAGTTAAACAACAAATTAACAATTGGTAGAGCAACTACCAATTGTTAATTTAATAATTATAATTTATTTAAAAAAATAATTCTTCACTATATATTTAGGTTTGGGTTCTAGGTTAGGGTTGGAAACACTGCGATGTCCAAAGAGTATAAAAATATACTGGAAAAAGAGAGCTCTCTCGCGACTTTCATTGCTAACAAGTTTCGTAGTACCATCTGTTATCTGAATCGGAAAGTTTTAAGGGTCTATATATGTATATATATACTACAGCAATAGATAATTGCTTTCATTTGTCATGAATTAGCGATTAAAATTTATTTAATCACATATTTACTAAAATATATAAACAGGATTTATATTTTTTATTTTGTAGTTAGCACTATTTGCTAAGGTACTTTATTTTTAAAGCCATACATTGTAACACGACTTACACCGGAATAAAAAACACTCATACTCATGCTATGAACAACAATTAACAATAAAGTATATTTTGTCAATAAAACATAAGTTTCAGATCAAGTTTTATTTTTATAACGTTATGCTTATTATAATATACAGCAGCACTTTTTTCTATCATCTTCACCTAATACATTATTTTTCCTGACAGAATACGATTAGTATTTGTACACCAACTATACAATATTATATTATCATTGTTGTGTTGACAAAATATTGGCGAAAACAATAAAAACTAAAACAAGTGTCTTTTTCACATCACGATATGAGCGCCCTGTAGCGAAGCAGTATCGAAGCACCTCAACACCAGAATGAAGTATCTCAACGCAAATGCGGGTCACTCAATGCTAATGACAGGAACACAGCACAAGTGAATTGTTGAAGATATACGAAGGCGGAACACAACTAGTGCACTGAACAACTGATAAAATCTACCCATGCGTTAGCGCCTTCGATCAACAATACAACTAGATAACGGGTCACATATAAACTCAAAGCTAAAATCTGTCCGCGTGAATACACACACACTATTACACACGCGCTATTACACAGCTAAATTTTTAACTAACGAACTGAGATAAAAGTTTTAAAACCGTTTTAAGTTTAAAGTAATCAAAAGGTACTATGGGTACCTAGTAATAAAGTTACAAATCTTTAAAATATTATCTTATACTTACGATAATTCATCGCAAAACAATAAATTACTTAGAAATGAAAAGACATAGGTTAAATAACATTTATTGTGAAATCAACCTAAGACGGCAATAAATAAAGTGCCCTTTTCTGTTATTGTCTTGCGAGTTACGTCGTTTTGTTTCGCATCTGTTTGCTTCTTCGAATTTTACGACAGGAGGTATGGAGCCGCATTGAACTCTAAAATAATATAAGTACATACTTAGTACGTCAAAGATTTATTAAGATTTTTTTGTTTATTGCATCTATGTTTGTTAATATACATTTTTTGGCTTGGTTGTTCTGAGGGACTTCAACACACACCATAAGTTGTTGTTGGGCTCCTCCAGAACTAACCATGCTAGTATAACTGCTCATGCATTCGCTTTGACTCATGGCTTGACAGAACTAGTGAACCAGCCTACCAGGATCCCAGATGTGGCGAGTCATGCGCCCTATTTGCTGGACCATTTGTTGACGAGTCCGGTCGGGTGTAAAGTAGCGGTTGGTGCTCCTCTGGGGACCTCCGATCACTGCCTGGTTGGGAAGTCGGTACCTCGTGCTTTGCTTCCACGTCCCGTGAAGGTCAAGCGAGGGTCTGGCACTACTCGTCGGTAAATTGGGATGGTATGTGGGATTATTTCGCATCCATTCCTTAGTGACGGCGCTGGTTTGAAAAAAAAAAGGATCTTTCTGTGACTGTGCCGACGCTGCTTTCGAGATAAGACTATAAATTAAAAAAACAGATTATGAATGTGCGAACCTGTAATTTGGGAACTGCTGTTTAAACCAATCGACGTCGGTTAGTATTTTCGGATATATCCAACTTATCAAAGTTATCCGAAACATGTAACCGAATTCTTGGCTGGCTTATATCTCTTCTTTCTCTGGCGACAATCATAAATGAATTGCTAGGAAAGCTAAACAGTAAATATCAAATTACTTTTTTTTATCCTGGCACGGCAAGGTGACCACACTGCACCTGATGGGAAGCGCAGTGCCGTACAATTAGAGTATCGAGTAGCCAAAGACAATCTATCCCGCGCTACTCAACACAATGATGCCGGCCTGCTCCTTCACACTACGCCATGGGCAAGAAGGTGAGGAAGCTGTCAAGGGTCTAGCGTCAAAGTAGTTAGAAGACCGCAACACGGCCAAACATCGTACCCCAACTCTAGACCCCCGACAAAAACTTGACGTACACTGGCTGATCCCCGAACGCGATATGCCACTATGGCGGGTTTTACATCCTGCGTACGGTGGTCGCTATCCGGGCGGATATGAATATCCTACCCCCAACCAGAGTCCGACAAACGACACAAATGTAACTTAATAAATTTTAAATGTTAATGCTAACAAGATATAAATAATATTACAATACAAATCTACTCCATGCATCTGCTGTTCTGTTAAACAAAGATTATGCGTGTATTGGCCAAAGTTGGCTAAACATTCTTAGGCAATGTTTTAAAATCGGTAATTTTATTCAAAATTTGATATTAGTTGTTAGTATGAAGCTTCAAATATAACTTATTCTAGATGTACTTACGGAAAGTAAGACACTCCGGCCGATAAATTGCTTTTTCGGGTATTATTTTCGCAACTTTTGAACTCACACTGCGGCGTTGTGAAACGTGTTCACATTGGCTTTGTTTGGAACGAACTAAACAACAATATGAGCTCACTTCGAAAGTGAGCTGTTATTTGCCGAGACGTTTTTGGTGCGCCGACCCGATATCTAGTTGTATTGTTGATCGAAGGTTAGCGCAGAATAGTTTCCATTTTATTGTCAAGATACTGATAAGCTAGCAAATAGCATTCACGATCTACCATATGTTGCCAGTTTCGAAACATTGAAAACTACCAACTTTATAAAATTAATCTTCTCATTAATAAACTGTGGTGCAGCTGTTTAAAAGTATTTTTTAGACTTGGTGTAGACTGCTTAATTTTTATGACTTTTAAACAGTAACTTACATAACTTCAGCAACTGATTTATCAATTTTAATATCTGGAAGTAAAATTAGGAGTCTGGTAATCCTTAATTTAGAGTGCAATGTGCGGAGAGCGCGGGAACGTCTAAGTGAGAAAAGACGTTCCCGCGCTTTCCGTCGTTTATAAATGTAAACCGAGTTTAAAATCAGTGAAATGTGACGACAATGAATAAGTAAATGGCTTAATTAAAGCCTAGTTATTGAAGAGTGAAGATTTTATACTGAAGACATTATTTGAACAACATAAGAAACCTATGGGAAAGGAATGGAGAATGGCGGGAATAAGAGACGTGGCTTCGGCCGGAGAATTCATGATAAATTCTTTTGATAAAGGAATAAATAAATGACTTGATTGAAGTGAGAGTAACAGTGAAAATTTTATACTGAAGACTATTGAACTATTTACAGTGATTTGATTCGTGTGAAATACAATTATTACAATGTATCCGGCTGAAGGACATGTATCCATTGCCATGAATAAATAATATTAAAAAAAAAAAAAAAGTGCAATGTGCTGACATCTGTTGACAGTATTGTGTATATACCTAGAAAACTTTTAGATTCGGATACAAGATGGCAGTTAATTGAAAGTTAGATCAGTTTTAAAGAAGTGTCACCCCCCTGCGTAGTCCTTTGATTCGTGAAATATCTACTTCTAGTAATTAGTTTTTAAATTACAATAAATTATTCCTTAATTTGATGTTAAAGTAAGTGAACGATCCTATTTGTAGTCTCTTGAGTTAAGATAGTCGTCAATTGCTTTTGTAACAGTATTTTAACTTTTATGTTTTAATATACATGACATTAGCCATGCTAATAAGAAAAAGTATTTTATTTGGAAATATGTTAACAATTTCTTTCGTTTTTCGTATTAATATTTTTTTAAATATTTAGATATAATTACAGTCATTGCATTTTCAAGTGTCGGTTTTTGTGCTGTTGTATTCGTAATTCTAATAAATAATTTGTATTTTAATCGATTAGTAACCAAGTGAACCCAGTGATAAGTGTAAACCTAAAAATTGGAGTGAAATAATTACCCAATAAACAATAAAATGGCTAACTTAGAGTTGACTCAAACCATATCTGCACACAAAGGCATTGCCTGGAACTTATCGTGGCATCCTTCTGGCACCACATTTGCCTCATGTGGTGAAGACAAGACTATTAAATTATGGAGTAAGGAAGGTGACAACTGGGCTGTGAAAGCAGTACTAATGGATGGCCATCAGCGTGCTATCAGACAAGTAGCATGGTCCCCATGTGGCAATTTACTTGCTTCTGCCAGTTTTGATGCCACCACAGCCATATGGGACAAAAAAAATGGTGTGTATCATTTAAAAAGGCACATTTAACAAATCAATATGTTGATATTATTATTTTTGATAACAGTATGCCAAATTTTTACTAGGTCAGTTTGAATGCAATGCTACACTTGAAGGTCATGAAAATGAAGTGAAAAGTGTAGCTTGGTCACCATCTGGAATGCTGCTAGCAACTTGTGGCCGTGACAAATCTGTTTGGATATGGGAAGTGGTTGGAGATGATGAGTATGAATGTGAAGCCGTTCTTAATGCACACAACCAAGATGTCAAAAAAGTTTGTATCTACAATAGAATTATTTTTGATGAACTTAAATCCAACAACTGTAACATAATAAAAGTTGTTCTGTTTGTAGGTAGTTTGGCATCCCTACTCAGAGATCTTAGCATCAGCGTCATATGACGATACAGTGAAGTTATATAAAGAGGAAATACATGAGAACGACTGGAATTGTATTGCAACTCTGCAGTCACATCAGTCAACAGTTTGGAGCTTAGCTTTTGATCCCACTGGAGAGAGACTGGCCACTTGCAGTGATGATAAGACTGTTAAAATCTGGAAACAATACAGGCCCTATAACCCTGAAGGTTTAGTTGTTGATAAAGATGCAGTATGGAAATGTGTTTGCACCTTGTCAGGTTACCATACAAGATGCATATATGATATAGCCTGGTGTCAGAAGACAGGTCTCATTGCAACAGCTTGTGGTGATGATGTCATCAGAATTTTTGAGGAGTCTAAGGATTCTGATCCAAATGCGCCAACATTTGAATTAATATGCACCAAGCTTGATGCCCACTCACAAGATGTTAACTGTGTTGTATGGAATCCTTTGGGAAATCAAGAATTGATTTCTTGCAGTGATGATGGTGAAATAAAAGTTTGGAAATTTGTGAACTTGGAAGATTAAATTATTTGTTAATCAACTTGAGTGGTGATCGAATTATGTGTATCAAGTATATTAATATATCAATTTTAAAAATTAAGTTTTAAGGTATTGGATATAAGTCTGTGGAACATTTGTTGGGTATATTAATATAATTTAGTCATTAGCATAAATGTAGTTTTATTTCAACAAGTTTAACACGTTGGTGAACAGTAACGCCTCCAGGTGTCAAGCAGAGCGAAATGTTATGACAGTATGCCTGTTGACGTCCAAGTTTGACACTGTAGGCAATATATGAAATTTAGTAGTGCCTCAGCACGCATTTCTACCAAGGTAGTACTGTCCACCAATGTGTTCAATATGTGAACTAATTTGAATTAGTTTTGTTCTTGTTCAATTTTCTAATGTACATTATATAAACATACTATTTAAGAAAAATGTAATATGTAACTTAATTAATTTTTAGCTAACATCAAATGTTTTTAAGTGTAGGAAGATATATACTTTCAAAAAAAGTTAATTTTACTAGATTATATTCATCTTACATCACGCCTAAAATGTCAACTGGAGAAAATACTGGAATTACACTAAATAAAGTCATAGATGCTCTTGAAGAGTTTGCACCCAAACAATTATCTGAAAGTTGGGACAATACAGGATTGTTGGTGGAACCATACACACCCAGGTAACAGATCTATTATAGCTTGCACCAAAAAGATGTGTATTAATTAGGGTGGCTCAAAAAAAAATCCATTTTTGTAAATTTTTTACAAATCTTGATTAAACCCAATTTTTTTAATCGAGTTTCACAGAGTATATGTATGCATATGCATTCTTATCTACCAAATTGCACATACCCCTGGTGGTGAACACTTGGGTGTGACCAATACTAGATTTAAGTACTTCATATTGATAATGTATTTATTTAACAAACATAGGAAACCGGCATACCTGAGTGTTTTATATGAAAATGTTGAAAGTATGTGAAGTCCACCAATCTACATTCGGCTAGAATGACGGTGTAAAAAGATTTTTTTAAATACCGAAAGTGGCTCCTCCATACATATGGACACTGGACCAAAGGCTTTATCCCTCCCTTGTTATGAGTTCGTATTTTGTACAGTCAGCAACAAAAGTTTCTTAACACAGACAAGATTAAACAAATATTAAACACTTTAAGCATCAAAAGTCACTGATCAGCTCTCGCAACATAAAGCACTTAATAGCTACAAATGTTGGTGAACGTCACAGAAACAAAATTAGCTGAACACATTCGTAATACAAAATTCAATTCGAATTTCTTGTTCATGAACTTTTGATAATTAGAAGTGTTCATGACAATTTGTTGCACTGCCCACAATATTAAATAACACCAACTGTTTTTTTTTGTTAGCCATAGTGTGTTCCTGTAGGGTGGTTCCATGAATGAGATTAAGATCTGATGACGGTATGAGCTTGTAAATGTAAACCTTGAAAGGATAATAGCAAACGCTAGCCATAAGAGAAACGGTGGTAGTGAGGGTGATAGTCAGTGAGTGTAAGAGTCATTGAGAGTGGGTGTAAGAGAGGAGTGGGATAGAGTCATAGTTTGAGTTGTTGTTTTTGTTTGATAAAAATAGAGAGAGATAGGAAGTGACTGGGAGTGAGAAGGAGTGTGTCAGATAAACTGTAAGATACCGAAATAGTAAGAGAATGAGAGTTTAAGATAATATGTCAGAGGTTGAGCGTATGTGTGAGAGAGTGGGGATGAGAGTGAGTAAGAATGTCAGAGATTGAGTGTGAGAGAGGTGAGTTTTCTCGGGGGTCTAGAGTCGGAGTACAATGTTTGGACATTTTGCGGCCTTCTGAGACTCTGACAATAGAGCCTCGACCGCTTCTTCACCTTCTTGCCCATGGCGTAGTGTGAAGAAGCAGGCCGGCATGATTGTGTTGAGTAGCGCGGCATAGATCGTCTCTCACTACTCGATACTCTAATTGGACCGCACTGCGCTTACCATCAGGTGCAGTGCGGTCACTTTGCCGTGCCAGGATAAAAAAAAAAGATAGAGTATGAGTGTCAGAGACATTGTGAGAGATAAAGAGAGGGAGAGAGTAAGAGATACACACACAGAGAGAGAGTGAAAGTAAGAGATACAGAGAGGGAGCGAGAGTAAGAGTGGGTGTGATGGGAATGGGAGTAAATTTTAGGTCAGGAACAATTATTGCTTGTATGCTCCAACACAATAACCTAATGCGTTTGCTGTTATCCGATGAAGTCTTCATATTTTACATCAGACTTCACCATCAGGTTTATATCGAATCACCCTATGGGAGCACTTTGTCGATTACCAAGAACAATATAAAAATCGGTTCAAATTTTGCGGAGTTATGTTCTACTGTAAACTTTTGGGCAATGCCACAAAATGTCATGAACACCAATACTTAAAAAAAGTTCATGAACAAGAAGTAGAAATTCACATTTTATGAAAGTTCACCGAATTTACAAAATTACGAGCGTATCCAGCAAATTTTGTTTCTATGACGTTCACAAAAATTTGTAACTATTATTTTTTTATAGGTGCTAACCGCCTTATGTTGCGAGACTTCATCAGCGACTTGCAGCGACTTTCGATGCTTAAATTGTTCATTTGTCGATTCTTGTTTGGGCTAAACAACTTTTGTCTTTGACTGTACCAAGCAGTGAGGTAGTATTTTCAATAATATTTTGTATTGTTTACGACTTTCTTAATTTCAGGAATGTGACAAAAATTCTATTAACAAATGATTTAACAGAAGATGTGGCAAGAGAGGCCAATAATGAAGGTTGTGAAATGATTGTTTCCTATCATCCTCCCATATTTGCTCCATTGAAATCAGTGGTCCAAAGGTAATTTAAATTTAAATAAAAAATAATTATTAGACTTTTATTTGTAGCTTTGGTTGTTAAAGTGCCCAGTGCAAACTGACTCGTTTGACTGAAGCTTTATAGTTTCAACTGTAGTCAAATACTTAGAATATATTTGAAAATATGACGTCATCGCCTTGTTTAGCAATTTTTCTATTCATTTTTCTAAAAATACATACACCATAGTTAACATTATTGAAAGTTTACTATATTTGATATTACAGGGCCCTGGGAGAGCATCTTCCTTTCTATATATTATATTGCATTTTAAATGTACAGTGTTATATGTGATACTTAAATTCTATAGCCACCAATGGCGTAGCTTGCCTTAGATGGGTCCTGTATCAAATTTTGATGGACCAAATGAAGGTTAAGGGTATAAGTGAGATTGTGGATAATATTTTACGAACTTTTGCTTACACACGTTCGAGCTCCGGTAGCCCGGGGGCCCCGTATCAGTGATACGGCTGATACCGCGGTAGCTACGCCTTTGTTAGCCACTTATGTACTATATAATTTACTTTGTACATTTCACAAAGACTCACGGATTTAGACTCACGTTCAGTTTATATT
The DNA here is from genome assembly GCA_905220505.1 of Laothoe populi. Classification (NCBI taxonomy): domain Eukaryota; kingdom Metazoa; phylum Arthropoda; class Insecta; order Lepidoptera; family Sphingidae; genus Laothoe; species Laothoe populi. The sequence continues at coordinate 10,311,719 of HG992152.1, forward strand.
TACATAGTACTAATACACTGCATCAGGAATAAGTGATAGCATGTAAGCAGAGTGGAAATCCGAATTCGGAAAGGATGTCTCCTCATGTAAAGCACAAACTATGTGTGACTTTTATATAATAATAATAATAATAATACTAGCCCTGTATTAAACACTGTCCCACTGCTGGGCACGGGCCTCCTCTACTAATGAGAGGGGTTAGGCCTTAGTCCACCACGCTGGCCTAATGCGGGTTGGCAGACTTCTCATACCTTCGAAAAACTCTCAGATATGCAGGTTTCCTCACGATGTTTTCCTTCACCGTTAAAGCAAGCGATAATTAACATTTTAATACACACATAACTTTAGAAAAGTCAGAGGTGTATGCCACTTGGGTTTCGAACCTACGACTTTCGTCTTGACAGTCCGTACCGCAACCAACTAGGCTATCGCTGCTTCTTTGCTACTTTTATAAAAATTAAAAAATAATAACCTTTTTCAGATCTTGGAAAGAGCGCATAGTATCATATTTACTGGAAAACCGTATTTCTTTATATTCCCCACACACAAGCTGGGATTGTGTGAAGGGAGGTGTCAATGATTGGTTGGGTTCAGCATTTCCTGTTGGTGAATCGAAACCACTCATCCCCGGCAGTGAACCTGATGTTGGAGCTGGCAGGTATTAACAAACATATTTTTAGTTATAATATTTTATTTTTTCTGGTCCTATTAGACATGACTGACTCGGTGGCGCAGTTGTAATTGCGCATGCGTTACGACTGCTGTGCTGAGGTCTCGGGTTCGATCCCCGGGTCGGGTAAAGTGATATTGGGTTTTTCTACCTAGAAATACTCAGTATTAACCCGGAGTCTGGAATGGTGCCCGGTGTGGCGATAGGCTCGCCCCCTATCACATTATGGGACCGAAATTCGGCGAAAAGTGGGTGTACTGGTTACACCTCTGCCTACCCCTTCGGGGATTACAGGCGTGAGTGTATATGTATGTATGTATGTTCAATAAAAAGTCGGTTATGTTATTATTAAAAACCCAAATGTAGGTCTAATTTGAATTCTAAATTCAAAGAACAAAATTAATTACTTTTTATTGAAGCCTGGCGATATATACCCGTGTATTCTGACTCACTGTTTATAAAACAGTAACGACTGATAGTAATTATATTATTTCCAGACTGTTACAACTGAGCGGTAAGATAACACTGTCTGACGCAGTCTCTAAAGTAAAACAGCTCACCCACCTTCAATATTTGCGTTTCGCTCTGGGGAAAGGCAAAGAGATGACCGACGACGTAAAGACAGTCGCGCTTTGTGCAGGTTCCGGCAGTTCTGTATTGAAAGGAGTTATAGCAGACCTTTACCTCACAGGTAACACTGTTGTAATCTATATTTGACTATATTTTATACTCATTGGCGTTAACCAAGTAATTTTGCACCTTTTGCAATCTCGTCATATTGCTCTCGTCTTTAAAATATGTTAACGGTAGGCAGCAGCTTTGCTGTGCCCTGGTATTGCAGAAGTCTATGGGCGGCAATGACTACCTACCATCAGGTGGCCCGTCTGCTCGTCTGCCTATCGAGGCACTAAAAAAATATGAGGTATATAGATGTAGAAAGTACAGTGCACACCGCGAAACTGTAAAGGATGGCTCTATCGTAAACTTGCCTCGTAAAATATTAAGATTTTTCTAGGTTCCCTAGGTTATTTAACCAACTAACTTTTACCCTTTTGGCTACTTTCCAGTCCCGTGATGTACAATATTAAATTTGACATGTCTTGGTGGTAGGATAATCATATCCGCTCGGATGGCGATCACTATACACAGGATGTAAAACCCGTCATAGTGGCACACGCAAGTGTGTCGTGTTCCGGGATCAGCCAGTGTACATCCGGTTTTTGATCGGGGTCTAGAGTTGGGGTACGATGTTTGGCCGTTTTGCGGCCTTCTGGGTACTCTGACTAGTTCCTGGACGGACGGCTTCTTCACCTTCTTGCCCATGGCGTAGTGTCAGGAAGCAGGCCGGCATGATTGTGTTGAGTAGCGGGAGATAGATCGTCTCTCGCTACTCGATACTCTAATTGAACGGCACTGCGCTTACCATCAGGTGTAGTGTGGTCACTTTGCCGTGCCAGTATAACAAAAATACAAAAAATATCAAGATATAATTCTTTTCGCCAGATATTTAAGCGTTTACAAATAGGAATATACAACAGGATATCCAGGAAGTCACCGTGGAAATATATGGGGCAACTATTAAACTAAAATGTTTATGTATGTTGTCATTGGATCTATATTTGCCACTACGTGGCCGCTCAGATATTGATTTTTAAGTTAATCGGTCTTTAAACAATGGAAAACTAAACGACATCCACATTTTAAATTTTAGTAGAAATTTCAATATGTTGCCCTTCGCAGAATTAATATATGATGAAGATTCTTTAATCTGTAAATGACACTATAGTAAATGTATGATAAGCCGTAAAATAAATTTAATGACAAAGAATATTTTATAAATAATAAAATATAATTGTGTTATTTGTTATACTTATAATTTATTTACTTCATTTTAGGAGAGATGCTACACCATGATGTCCTTGATGCGGCTCAGAAAGGAATAAGTGTCATCCTTACGAACCATTCCGATTCTGAAAGGGGATTTTTACGTGTATTTTCACACGACCTTCATGACAGATTAGATAAACAAGTTCAAGTGATTGTTAGCAGAATTGATAAAGATCCGCTCACAACGGTGTGAGCATATAATTCATTGTGCTATTCTGTTATATATAATTTTGTGTGTGAAAAATATTAATTTTATGTTAAGAAAAAATAAAGTGTACCAGTTAGTTTTGCTGATTTATTATTGCTGTTACATTATTTGTTAGAGAACTTAAATTATCATTGGTTACCAACCAATTATCAACAGATTGTGAGATCACCTTTTTCTTATTCTATTTTAGCCCATACTGCACTTCACGCAATCATGATACACATTCGCTACTCTGTAAAGACTAGTAACACTATCAGACTACAATAGTTGGCAAGATCTTTGTGAATGTATTTTTGTCTTCCATTTCTTATTTGCATAACCTGATCCATTCTGATTCTCCTGATGATCTGCAAGTTGCACTGAAATATTTCCATTGTTATATGTAGGTCAGTTATTTTTGCTTGTTTGTTAGATTTTTTTAATACATGCATGCACTCAGCTTACTTACGCAGGGCTATTTTGTTTATAGTTTTATGTCTTACAGTTTCTACAGGCGTTTCATCAATCATATCAGATGATAGTTTTTTCGTTCTAGTTCCACCAGGACCTGTTTTTATTTTGCACACTGACGAGACGGTTCCTTTTTTATCGTCATAGTTGATAACATATTCATTTCGTCGACTCGTCCTATGAGAACCAGATTTTGTATTAGTATTGACTTGTGGACTATGCTTGGCGTTGTTTTTTATTTGCGGGGAAGGAGACGGCGAGTTGTCGCCATCAGGTTTGTGTTGTTTTTGCTGTAATGGTTCGTTTGTAAGCTCTTTTTTTTCATTTATCTTTTTTCTATGGCGTATCATGTTTTCTACTTTTGGCGTTATGACCTTGTTGTCTATGCGGGAAATATGGCCATTATTTTTATTTGTAACCTCTCTATGTTTTGTTTTCTCCGTATTGCGTTGTGCCGACAAACTTCTATTCTCGTGTTTATTTTTGGTCATAGAATTTTCATCAGGCGTTTTATCATCCGTTGTTTTTTTAAAGTTTTGACTAGGAGTAAGACGTTTATCAGTTTCTCGTCTACAATCTCTTGAAAATCGATGTTTATCGTTTTTCGTTAATTTTTGTAAAACTTCTTTACTATTATTTGAGCAACGTGTCTTTTTAAAACTATTATTTTCACTATCGGACAATCGCTCTATTTCAGCATAATCATTTTCTTTTGAAATACGTCTTGAATGCTGCTTCGAATTATCTTGTGGATGGCATATTTTTTTTGGAAGGAATTTGTTCACTGAATCTCGAAGCGCAGTGCGATGACCTGATGATCTCTTTTCTAGTGCTTGATATATGGGTTCTACATCGTCTAAATTTTCATATATAGGAATAGATTCTTCTGAAATTTTCCTACTTTTTCCTGGGGATACTTTTGACTCACTTAACTTGTGAGATTGTTTATTTCCACTTTTATCTGCACACTTTTTTGAACTGCAATGTAACATAAAAAAATTAAGAAATAGCTACTCTATATCATAACTACAGAAATACTAGAATGGACATAGCGAAAAATAAATGGGCGCCATTTGCTCCGCCAACTCCGTATAATAGAGTTATTATATTACTATTGTCGCCTTTTCTCGATTTGAAATTGAAATTAGTGCACGTTTTTAAAACAGAAGGTGGTATTTTCTGTTATTTACAGAGAAATAATGCTATTTTGCACTAAAAGTACATGTACGATCACAGCAGTTAGGATACTAACAATATAAGAGCTCGCAAGGCGCAAAAAGATTTTTCGTGACGTGCACTCTATTACATACTTTTAAAACATTAATAAATATCAGGTACATTAATGCCTCATGCATGCCTAAAAAAATACTGTATTTGGAGCGCTTTTTGGATTTATCAAACAGGTATCAGCTCGAATATCACTATTGAAATGATTACTCATTACCATTTCCTATGAGCGACGGTTTTATTTTATTTTCTATTTGGTTTATTTATAGTTAAATTTGCTGAACGACATACTATAGATTCCCGAAATTTCCTAGGAATGAGAATACCCTGTCACAGACAATAACAATTTAAATGCAATTAACGATGAAAGAATATTAAAATTGCCATATTTAATAGAAAAAAGCTACTCAGTACCCACTGATGTTTGTTAGTACCCAATATTTTAATAATACATCAAAACTAGGTAATGTTTATTATCACTATTGCAAGAAATTCATGTTAAGAACGTACCGTGTGCATTGGTTGTGAGGAGGATGAGTTTTGTCCAGCGGATTGTAGTTGTATCCCTTTGGAGGTTCAGATAAACTCCGACTTGTATGGTGGATATGCTCTTCTTGTTTCCGAAGTCGAGGGCGCCGTGTAATAGGTACCGGTACGCTAATTTCAGTGCTTCCTTCTCTATCTTTATCAGCTATAGTTTTTATTTTCTGAGTGGGTTCTACTCTATTTGGCATAACTTTATGTTTTGAATGCAGTCTTGGTGTAGGAACTGGGGTATAAGTAGTATTTAGAGGAACATTCTGATATTGAGGCGTGTCTTCAGATTCTGCTTCGCTGCTACACACGCTATTAGAAATCTTTTTCACTAATTGTACGGAATGAAAAATATCTTCTACAACAGAATCGTCTGAAGATATTTTATTATCAGAATATCTTGAATGATCTATATTTTTTCTTCGCTGGTTACCAACGCCAAAGTACGATAGTTCACTTTGTCGTAACTGTCTAGTTTTCGATCTGTTTTGTTGTGGGGACGTTTGTAGAGCGTAAAACTTGTCTTTTATTAAATCTACGTGATTTACTTTAACTGAATCATCAATACTTTTTTCTGGCTTCATTATATTATGACGAGGAGCGTCTTGTATATCAAACTTGTCTTCTTTACTAGGACCTGTAAGAAATAATAAAAAATATTAAGTGAATAATGTAACAACAGGTATTTTAATGAAAATAATACAAAGATTTCTACTACCTTCATCGATTGTCCGAATAGCGCTAGTTTTTCTGGCACAACTCTCTGTGTGTTCCATTAAACTTGATTTTAATCCATCACTGTATCGTCTTTCTACTTGCAGTTGCTTATTTATCAACGAAACTGCAGTTCGAACAGAGGAATTTTCATTAAGTCCATGTTCGTCTGACATATTCGACGACCCAAATGCCATGTTCTCTCCTAAGAGATATGGTTTGGGTTTCGGAATTTTATTTTTGAGAATACTTTTTGTAGCTGCTGTATTCTCATCAGTTTCACCGAACTCACCACTGTTACGCTTTAGCATATCTCCAATTTGGATGGATTCGGATGAATCGTTAAATTTATCCCCAAACAGCGTGATAGACTTTTCAGGAACGTCTAACATTGGAACAAACGCACTTCGTCTTTTTCTGAAATCATTAGAAGGCGGTGGCTTATCGTCTGTTGATATAATGTTTACTTCACCAGTATCTACGGCAACATGAAGTTCAGTTTTACAGAATTCTACTTTTTTTACTTTTTTATGCTGATTATCATCCGTTTCAATAGTGACAGGTAGCGTTATTGATACCTTACCCGAAGATTGTATGGTGATATTATTATCTGTTTTGTTTTCTGACGGATGTTCCAGAACAGTATCATATTCTCTGAGTGATTTATATTTAGTACCCTTATAAAAACTATTTAGACGATTTTTAGAAAGCCATTCTTGAAATGATTCATCTTGTGCTTTACTTTTCTTTTCTTGTTGATCAAAGATTTTTGAATATGAACTATCGTCTGTATCATTCACAACTTCTGTCGATTTACAAATGCCACTATCAGTAGAAGATTCCATGGCTACTACATCGTTTTTAAATGGGCTAGCGTCACTCATAGGACTTGTGTCTTCAAAACTGTAACTTTTTCTTCTCGTATTCCACTCACTGCTGCTATTTAATAATGATTTGTATTTAAGAGTATTTAACGTTACGGGAGCATCAAGAAATGGAGAAGATCTTGCATTATTTTTTTTATTCCACTGAATATCACTGCTTTCTGAGTCGTATGAGTATTTTCTGTGCAAACCTTTACTTGTTCTTACGTCAAGATCAATAATACTAGCGTTGTCCGCCGAAGACGATTCCTCACTGGGCATTCTTATTGAATTGATTCCAGATGAACCTCTCCATTTGGAAGGTTCTGATATATCTAAATCGTCTGGTTCAGTGACTTTGTAATTTTCTGTTTCTGTGTGTGAATCTGGTGAAGAATCGAGGGAAGTAGATGATATCTCAAGTGGTTTACTGGGCACTGATGGAAGCGACGATTGATCCATGAAGTTGAAACCCGAAGTAATTACCTGAAATTAATATATAATTATTTAACATTTTTAAATATATCAACAACTTTTCGAATGTGCATAGGTTTGCACAGCCGTAAAAACCGCGAACAAAGTTGACCTTTAGTCCAAATGATTGGAGCAACTTGTTATGTGCAGCATTTTATGAATAATAATTCTTGTTTAAAATCAAATCATAATGAAGCAACTATTTATGAAGCTGTTGAATATTTATTAATATTCTAAACTAATATTTAATAGAGAATGCAATGATTAATTACAATGAACAGGAAAAAGTAACAAAGTTCGATAGGGAGATACATCAGCGGTATTGCGAAAAATCACTTATGCCTAATGTATGGTTTCTTCTTATTTAACTTGTTAGACTAAATTTAGAAATTTCAGGTGTAAATTTTTGTTTGGATAAATGGCTACAAAATATGCTTTGTTTAGCGATTAGCCCCATTTTTACAACGTCCGATATTTAAAGTCTTTCTGATATATTATTTGCATCTGTCATATTAATACATATACACACTCACGGCTGTAATCCCGGGAGGTGTAACCAGTACACCCAATTTTTGCCATGATGTGAAAGTGGACGAGCTTACCCTCATACTGGGTACAGATTCTAGATTCCGGGCTAATACTGAGAATTTCTAGATATTTAAACCCAATATCACAACCCAACCCGGGGATCGAACCCGAGACCTCAGCACAGCAGTCGTAACGTATGCGCTATTACAACTGCGCCACAGAGGCAGTCATATTATTCACCGAAAAAAAACGTATATCGCTATTAATGCGGATAGTAGTTATTTACCCTTCTTGAAGAGTGAAGCATATAGGAAGCGGCCGGCACTCCAGGCCCAGCCGAGGAGTGGTATGCAGCGCGCAGGACTCGTACCCGCGCCCCCGGCCCACTCGCGTGCAGGACTTCCATAGCGCGCGCGATGCGTCTCGTCACTCCACCCTCTGTTACCTGTAACGTACCATAGAACTTTAATTTAAATAGACAAATTATATTATTTCCGTAGGTTGCTATGTACACAAGCAGAAAGGAGACGCTATTTTCCCGATATTTTCACATGATAAAAGAGAAGAAGGTATTATTTATATATATTGGATTTTCAGTCAGTAGGGACAATGTTAAGTTTCGTAATTATAAGTCTCTCTATAATTAAATGAATACTAAATATTAACGCATCAATAATGGAGAACTCTGGACCTAATTCGTATGTTTTCTTTAAATATCTTAATAGTTCGAATAAGGGAAATTGGAAAAGTTGAGGGAAATGGACAGTGATTTTTTTCTATAAAAATTAATTAAATAAGATGAAACGATATATAATCTGTCACACAAATATTTGTACCGATGCGGGAATCGAACCGACTGCCTCTCGTTTTACAGCCGGCTACTCGCCCGCTGCGCCACGGAGGCTGTCAAATATATTATTTGTAGACATAAGACTGCCTTTGTGTGCTCAAGTCTTGATAAAACAATGACTTTAAATTTGAATCCAAATACCCGCTCGCTCAGTGAGTGGCCACTGGCTACATTCGCGTGGACAATAACGTGCAGTTATAATGGTCTAAAATTTTAATGCAGATAGTGTCGCACTGTCCGCGAACTTCTTACTTGTGACAAATGCGGTCAGGCAACTTTCGTGTCCCTCAGAATGACATGCATGCCTGACAGGCAAACAAGTAGATAATGACATAATCCTGCAGTTATATACATACTGATGTTCTTAGAAATAATAAAACAGTTTTTTTCTGTCTGATGTTTGCGCATCACGTAAAAAAGATGGACTGGTTCTCGAAGCAGATTTCACTATTGTTAATCAAACTCCAAAAAATATATTCTACAGATATTATAAATACCTACATAATAAATATAAAGTGAAGATGTTTGGATGCTTTTTAGCCGATCATGCATAAACGGTTGAATAAATATAGATGAAATTTGGTACACAGATATTAGATATACCATATCCTAGATTATACGCTATTTTTATCCCGGTTAAAATTTTATAACTTCGTGACGATTTTTTTAAATAGATAGCGTTGCCGTTGTATTAGATCCATCTTTTCATCTATTGGCTTCGGAAAATAATTTATTTGTATACCTATTACTAATATTCCATAAAATAATTATTTATATTTATTTAAATGGATCGCCAGTGGGTGGTACATATTGTAGTATAATTAAACAACATTTTTGGTCCATGCTACCCAGTTACCTACAGGCAACCACAGCTAACAATAACAATAAATAATAATAATAATTGCAGATATGTAGAATAATTTATTAGGCAAAATTAAGATACCGAAATTCATGGGCAAAAGCTAGTCCTACTATATTATATTATATTATAAATGCGAATGTTTGGATGGATGGATGCATGTTTGTTACTCAATTACGCTACAACGTCTGGACGGATCTGGTTGAAATTTGGCACAGAGATAGATTATAGTCTGGAATAGTACATAGGCCTTTTATCCCGGAATGTACAGTTCCCGTGGGATAGTTTAGTTTTTCACAGAGCAAGGGATCGACATCGACATGATTTTTTGCATAATGCCAGTTTAGGGATCAGAAAATTACATAGGCAACTTTTTATCCAGGAAAAATGCACGTTTCCTATGGGATAGCAAAATATAGAAAGGTGTAATAGCTTAAGATGCCTCCAAGGATTATACATTTTCTTCCAAAAATAACATCCTCGCGGGCGGAGCCGCGGGCAACATCTAATCTTTATACACAGTCAGGTCATAAGTATTGTCACACAGTAAAAACTTTTATTTTAGAATGCTGGCCACAAAAAAGTTTATTGAATTCGAATTTCAAATTATTCATGAAAATAAAAATGTATACTTTTTAGAATTTTACTCATTTTTAAATATGGAGTGGACGCTTAAAGAAGACCGTGTTGCAGTAATTGCGTTGCATCGTTGCGGTTACGCGCCAATTCAAATTTTTGACATACTGAAAAATTTGAATATAACCAAAAGATTCGTTTATCGTACCATCAAACGATACAATGAAGACTCTAGTGTAGATGACAGGTCAAGAAGTGGTCGCCCTCGGTCTGTCAGGACTCCAGCAGTGATAAAAGCTGTGAAGGCGCGAATTCAAAGAAATCCCAAACGTAAGCAGAAACTGTTGGCCCTTCAGATGGGGTTAAGCAGAACCACGGTGAAAAGGGTGTTAAATGAAGACTTAGGGCTTCGGGCATATCAAAGAAAAACAGGACATCGTTTGAATGCTCGTCTAATGGACCTGAGACTGAAGAGATGCCGCGCTTTGTTGAAGCGGTACGCGGGAAAAAAATATCGGGAAATTCTTTTTTCAGATGAAAAAAATTTTACCGTACAAGAGAGCTACAACAAACAGAATGATAAGGTGTACGCACACAGTAGTGAAGAAGCGAGCAACCGTATTCCGCGTGTCCAACGAGGTCATTTTCCATCCTCGCTCATGGTATGGTTGGGAGTTTCTTATTGGGGCTTAACAGAGGTACATTTTTGTGAGAAAGGTGTAAAAACGAATGCAGTTGTGTATCAAAATACAGTCCTGACGAACCTTGTGGAACCTGTTTCTCATACCATGTTCAATAACAGGCACTGGGTATTCCAACAAGATTCGGCGCCAGCTCATAGAGCGAAGAGCACACAAGACTGGCTGGCGGCGCGTGAAATCGACTTCATCCGGCACGAAGACTGGCCCTCCTCCAGTCCAGATTTGAATCCGTTAAATTACAAGATATGGCAACACTTGGAGGAAAAGGCGTGCTCAAAGCCTCATCCCAATTTGGAGTCACTCAAGACATCCTTGATTAAGGCAGCCGCCGATATTGACATGGACCTCGTTCGTGCTGCGATAGACAACTGGCCGCGCAGATTGAAGGCCTGTATTCAAAATCACGGAGGTCATTTTGAATAAACTTTAGTGTCATAAGAATCTATGTTTTGTTAAGTTCATTTTGGTATATAAATGGTTACATAATGAATAAACTTGTTTCAATTATTTTATATTAAACATGTGACAGAATTTATGACCTGACTAGGTATATATAATTCTACTGTACGTGTGTGTCACTGAACTCCTCCTAAACTGCTGGCCCGATTTGAATGAATTGTTTTTGTATGCGATTGGGTGGCGCCCTGGATGGTTTAGATTCACAAATCTGCCTGGCAGATGGCGCTGCAGTCGGTGTGGCGCTGCTTTTAAGGGCATGACGACGTATGCCGGGCCTACTAGTAGTATATAAAAACTATAACATGTCTCAGAAAAAGACTGTCACAAGGGGGAGATGCGACCAAAAGCTAGTGTATATAAAGCCTTAATAACAAGTGTAACAAGTCGATTATGATTCTGTACGTCGCGCATTCGTAAACGTTACGTCGAGTTCCATGAAATACCTGAGAAGTTTGCTGACCATTAGTTATTTAAAAGATAAAAGTTAAATATGGCAAGATTGCTAGACTTTTGTTTCAATAGAATTTTTAAATGTTTTTTATTTATTTTATTTTTATTTTTTGAGGAAAAACAAATAATTGTACATTACAAAATTACATCACAGTATAGTTACATAGTATGGGCTAATATACAATCCACAACATTTTCCACGGATTACAATAATAGTGTACCTATTATTTATGGGGCTTTAACATAAAGTTTACGTCATTTTTTATTATAATTTTTTTTTATTAACTTAGATATAATGCATTATAGCGCAAAATACTTATATAAGATACTTACTTATAAAATGTTCTCGAATATTTAAAAAATCTTAAACAGCAGATGATAGAAATTATCTTTAAAACTATTAATTCTATTTAAACGTGTCCTATTGTTTAAGAAGTAGTGTGGCATCCTAAAAAAACAGGTCTTGCTATATATTAAAAATATCAAAGAAAATCCATCAAAAAGCTGCATCATGTACCCTGTTAACCTCCGCATTAGTCGATTATTATATAGGGTGCGGCGGTTAGCGTTTAAATCTAATATGATATATTACCCCCGTAATAATCTGACATTGCATTTCATCTTTTTCATATAACTGGGTTGGCGTAAAATCCATACTAATACTATAAATGCGAAAGTAACTCTGTTTGTTTGTTTGTTTGTTACCTCTTCACGACTAAACGGCTTAACAGATTGTAATGAAATTTGGTAAGGGAATAGATTATATCCTGGAGAAGGACATAGGCTATCTTTTTTCTCAAAAAACAACCTTGAAAGGGGTCAAATAGGAGTTCAAAATTTGTATGGGAAATCCATAATTCCTCGACTTAGGGGTCTGTAAATTAATATTTAGGCTTTTGGTAGGAAATAAAGAAATACGTGTTTCAACGTTTTTGAAAAATCATCCCTAAGGCACAACACCTGAGAGGCTGGACAACTGGCGGCTGGCTACAGGTGCCTCAGTGCAGAAGACAACTCCTTGGATTGTATACTTCTGCTCCCGAATATAACCTCCACGCAGGCGGAGCCGCGAGCAACAGCTAGTTAATTAATAAGTCAGTGAAAACAATTATGTACACTTTTAACGTATCTCTGCCTACCTTTGTTATATAATTAATAATGAGTTGTGATGATTCATGAATAAACTCATAAGTAAATATTAATTTATTAGACACGCATACTGCTAACATAAACTGTTCATTTATTTTTGTGCCAATAAGAGTTTTGCATGTATCCTTTGGTTCTGCCCGCAACCTTACATCTCAAGGCACTATGTTTTATTTGCTACGATGACGTGATCAGTGTGGGGGCGAAAGGAAATTACGGAGTGTTGTGATTCCGATCTTTTCAATGAACGCCCAACAATAATTTTGGCTAATAGGTGGGTGTCAAACATACTGTCTACTGAGGATATGATGCGTAAATACACGATCTTCTTTACAAATTTACTTGCAATATCAATTGGGTGGGTATAGTGTACGATTAGCTCGACAATGTGTGTGAAAGTTCAGTCAGAGTTGTTACAAAACATATTGTATAAGACCTTGACTGTGACTGACTATACTAAAACAGCGTTCGCGGAATCAATAGTTAAGTGTTTTTGCTGTGAAATAAGTTAGTTAAATTTTAAGTAATGAACAAAAAGTAGTGCGTTGTATTATGTTAAGTGTCCTTAGTATCTCTAGGTACCTCTATCTATTTCTGACCTATAGAACGTGTATACCTACGTTCTTACGTAATTATTTATGACATTCATTGAGCCAATTAACGTGATAAATAATGCAATGCTTAATATTTAGCAAAGCACATAAAACTAATGTCATTGACACAACTAACTAAATACATGTTTAAGAACTCTTGAACCGTAAATATAATTATGTAAATTCAAGACAGACTATATTAAGACATGTCTGATTTTATCCTTAAATTTCAATTATATTTATTACTAGATGTGACCTGTGGCACCGCCCGCGTGCAATTTATCTTATCTTTATATATATAATTCTAATGTACGTGTGTATGTCACTGAACTCCTTCTAAACGGCTGGACCGATTTGAATGTTTTTTTTGTATGCGTTTGGGTGGCGCCCTGGATGGTTTAGATTCATAAATCAGCCCGGCAGATAGCGCTGCAGTCGGTTTGGCGCTGCTTTTACGGGCAGTACGTCGTCTGCCGGGCCCGCTAGTCTTTATATATATAATTCTACTGTACGTGTGTATGTCACTAAACTCCTCCTAAACGGCTGGACCGATTTTAAATATTTTTTTTTCATGCATTTGGGTGGCGCCCTGGATGGTTTAGATTCACAAATCAGCCCGGCAGATGGCGCTGCAGTCGGTGTGGCGCTGCTTTTACGGGCAGTACGACGTCTGCACGGTCCGCTAGTACTATATATAAAATCATTCATCTCTCACAACTACTCTTTGTATGATACAGATATTCGTTCAAACAGGTATAACTTTTGATTGAATACACCGATTATAAATGAAATAAAGACTAAATGTTACCTCGAGATACACTCTGTGTTTATTGTCGATTCTTTTGTCGTAATATAGTACTTTGGACGTGATGCCTTGACAGACAACAATTCCAAAAACAATTGTTTTGGGTTGTATATCGATAATGATAACACGTTACAATAAAAAAAAAATTCTCGTAAAAGTAAATATCAAATTATTTTTTTTGTCCTGGCACGGCAAAGTGACCACACTGCACCTGATGGTAAGCGCAGTGCCGTCCAGATAGAGCATCAAGTAGCGAGAGACAGTCTATCCCTCGCTACTCAACACAATCATGCCGGCCTGTTGTTTAGCTTCTTCACATTACGCCTAAAGAACCCAGGATCATAGGAAGGAGGGAACACGGTACCTGGCAAACTGTTCCACAGTTTGATGGTGCTGCAAAAATACGAATTTGCGAACCTCTTGGTTCGGGCTGGGGTAGTAGACACCACGAAGCTGTGCCTCCGCAAGCCAGCACGCGTGGTTCTGGTATGGAACGGAAAGGATGGGATAAGATCAAACAATTCTTCAGAGCATTCGCCATGATACAGATGGTAGAACACACTAAGCTAGGAAATATCCCTACGCAACTGTAGCGGCTCCAGGCTGTTGGTCACGTCTGCATCATTCACAATGCGGATGGCCCGCCGCTGCCCTGTTTAGGATTCCGACCCTTTTTTTTTTTTTGTTGTCGCGGGGAAAGCGTTTTATTACTACCGCCCGCTTCGGGGGGAAGCGGAATAAGAATAAAACGGTTATGCTGGACTAGCCGGTCTTACGACCCAGCATCCCCCTCGCCCGGATGATGGCTATCCGGGCAGCCGCTGGGCCGAGTCCCTAACCCCTATGTACACCCCACCCGACACTACCAGCTAAAACCCCGCGGTGGCCTTCTTCGGCGCTTACGGAGCGATCCCGGGGTATTCTAAGGAGTGCTAGAATTGCTGCCGGAACCGCCCCTGCGCGGTGCCCTGTACGGGCCCATCTCCATAGGAGGGCTTAGGAGCCCCCGCGCACCGAACAACGACAGCGAACGAGGCCTTACCACACGCGCTGCCGTCCATCTCGGGGTCGCACGATGCTCCGAAACTGGGAGTGCATCGATTCGGGCTGACAGCCCCCCGCTGCGAGCCCGCGACCCCCGATGGCCCCAATTAGTCGCCTCGTACTACAGGCAGGGGTTACCGTGGTGGAATTCAAACGCCCCCGTTCCACAGGGCGGGAGAAGCCGGTCAGTCGTCCACCCGGCGCCTCCTACGTCTTCTCTGGCGGCGGGAGGGATCATTTCGTTCCCGATCCCTCTCGGCACTCTCCTTCTGCGAGATGACGCTCTCGCAGAAGTGGGCCACCGCACGCCAGGACCTCCGGCTGGCGACCATGGACGACACCACGGCCGGCAGTGAGAGGTCTCCTCCGACGACTGCTCTGAGAGCGCTGCGCTCTTCGTCCCAGGCTGGGCACTCCTCCAACGTGTGTTGGGCCGTATCCTCGCGGCAGTTGCCACAATGGTGGCACACGGCAGACACCTCCTTTCCGATCCGACACAGGAACGAACCGAAACACCCGTGGTCCGTCAGTACCTGCGTCAGCCGGAAAGTTGGCGCACCGTGGCGCCTGTCTAGCCATCTCTTTAGGACAGGACGCACTGCCGCGACTGTCCTCAAGCCCGCACTTGGGGGATTCCGACCCTGCGGGAAGTGGCGGATATTACGATATTATATATTATATTGTCCTACACAGATTTGCAGCTTCTACTTGTTGATTCTCCGTGGGCTGTGCTTCTGTCGTCGGAATCGTTGCTTTCATTGCAATCACAGCACTTGCAGCTTCTGCAGGGTCTTCATAATCACTTGAATCTAGATCCTGACTTGTATCAGGTATCCATGTGGAATCATTGGGATCATCCGCAATACTAGACTCAGTACTGCTTGATTCAGTTAACTCTATACCTGTTTCTCCGTTGCAACTTTCATCAGTAATTACACTGTCCATTCTATTATTAATCATATCTATTTTACAATCAGTAGTGCGACTTTCCTGATTTATTTTACTTATTTTATAACACGCCCTCGATGTGACTCCTTGGATTAAGATCGCAGCGGATATCCATACCTAGGACACTAAGGTCATTCCGCATTACGAATGGAACACCCTGAAGAACGGGGATGGGAGAAAACGGAGACTTCTTGCACGAGAACGTGCGAGAACCCCTGGATTTTCTTGGCATTAAACTCAACCCGATTCCTTGTACACCATGATGAGATGAGATCCAAGGTCTGGTTGAGCTCATTGACAAGATCCTCGCGTCTCCTCTCGGTATCTGCCCGGCAACCAGGAGGCTTTTCACTATAACGCCCATGAACCGTGCTGTCATCTGCATAGCAATGAATGTTGCCAAGCGACAACATATCATTGATATGCAGAAGAAACAAGGTGGGCGAAATCACAGAACCTTGTGGTACTCCGGCATTTACTGACATGAGCTGCGAAGCGTGTCCATCAACGAGGACACGCATTCTACGCTCATGCAGAAAGCCGGAAATCCACTTGCACAGGTTGTCGGGCAGACCGTATGCCGGGAGCTTGGAGGCCACAATGCCAGACCCTATCAAACGCCTTGGCTATGTCGAGACTCACAGCCTGTGCCTCGCCATGCTTGTCAATCGCCTCCCCCCAGTGATGTAATACGAACGCTAGAAGATCACCCGTTGATCGGTTATGACGCAACCCGTATTATCTGTCATTGTTCAACGAGTGATCCTCTAGGTAGCGAACTAATTGTCTGTTTATCAGTCGCTCCATGACTTTACACATCACTGAGGTTATGGCGATTGGGAGATCATTTTGGGTCTGTACATTAAAAATTTTGCAAAAATATTTAATATACAGACACTGTGCCCCTTCAGCTTTATTATAGTATAGATTTATTCATAAATTGGACTCTATGAAAAAAGTTTAAGAACCCGCCTACATCTCAATTAAAAAATATTAATAAACCATACAATTCAGATCTATTTTATTGTGGCAGTAGATATGTTTTGTAAGTGCAGTTTACATTGTTACAGTAGATTAATGTTTTTCATTCGAACTTATAATGAAGTTAACTGGTTCATTGGTTTAGTGATGGAGTCAAATGTTGGATTTGAAAAATTTGTCTGAGACTAGAATTTGGCCAGGCCCGCCGAACCTTTACTTTTTGGGATGAAAATATACTTGGCGAACAATTTAAGCATGTTATAGGCTTCAGCGATATAGGCTTGTGTTCGTTAAATATAAACAACAATATAAAAATAAATGTTTCAAAAAAAAAACGCTGTGTGCACCGTTAGATCAGCAAATGGGCAAAAATGAAATATAAGTGCGTTGTCGACTTTAAAGGAAAGGAAGGGAGTGGGATTGGACTACTGGAAATCTCTATCAGCGTATGAACTGCAACAACAAGTTTGCTGGTGGTAGGATATTCGTATCCGCCCGGATAGCAACCACCGTACACAGGGCGAAAAACCCGCCATAGTGGCACACGCAAGTGTGTCGCGTTCCGGGATCAGCCAGTGTACATCCGGTTTTTGTCGGGGGTCTGGAGTTGGGGTACAATGGCCATTTTGCGGCCTTCTTAGTACTCTGACACTAGACCCTCGACCCCTTCTTCACCTTCTTGCTCATGGCGTAGTGTGAAGAAGCAGGCCGGCATGAGTGTGTTGAGTAGTGGGGGATAGATCGTCTCTCGCTACTCAGTACTCTATTTGGACCGCACTGTGCTTACCATCAGGTACAGTGCGGTCACTTTGCCGTGCCAGGATAAAAAAAAAAAAAAAAAAAAAAGCCGGTCAAGCCGTCTACAGTCATGCTGTAGACAAAATGGTGTACATCATGGCTCTACCACTTCAAATTGCCATTATCATTGCCATTGACATTCATCGTATTAGTTAAATAATATAATTATTAAAAATATACTATATGGGCGTAAAACATGTCTTAATTTTCTACGACTGGATGAACAAAAGACATGAGGAGAGTAGATAAAATTACATTTTATCATAATATGAGTAATTTCTATAATTGGCATACAGGCCTACAAATTGATAGCCTCGATGTAAGTCAAGTTCATATAGGTTGTCCTACCTAAAATTATACGCTTCATTTCGCATACCATTCAATTTTCTGTAGGTACAGTAGATAAAAAAACTGACTGGCGGGGCATATTATTCTATACTAGCTGTTGCTCGCGGCTCCACCCGCGTGGAGGTCATGTGTAATTTTTCTTGCAATTAAAATAGCTTGTATTAATCAGTGATAATGTAGCATTCAGATGGTGAAAGAATTTTTAAATTCGGTCCAGTACTTTTTGAGCCAATTCGTTACAAACATACATACAAATCTTTCCTCTTTATAATATTAGTATAGATAAAACTATATCTACTAAAATAATGCAAACTTTATAATACATATAATTTCACCTTGCTTGTTTGCTCGCACAGGAAACGCTAAGTTCGCCATCGACTAATTTTAGTCACATAACGGTAATAGCTAGTTCAATAGCCTTGGTTGCCTTCCGTCATACTTCTATATTTCACAATTTAAGAGTTTGTAGGTTCCTCATTCACTACGCTTATTGTGTTTATGATTAATGCTGCACCGAAGTACACAACCTATTTCGATAAAACCGGAGCTCGGAGAGTTGATGGATATTTGCCTACTTTGTCTATATCTATGTTAAGTTATTCGGTGCGTATGTCTCATAATTTCTTAGTGCCTAACGGCAAAGCCAGTACGTCACTGCCATAACTGCTACGTGTAAATTAAATTGGATGGATTTGAACAAGATCAATGTAGCGTCCTTTTGTTTGCTTCGCGTTCGTCTGCTCTCGCTTAGGCCTAACTGTAGTGTGTGCTGGTGGTAGGATATTCATATCCGCTCGGATAGCGACCACTGTAAAGGGTGTAAAACCCGCCATAGTGGCAAACGCAAGTGTGTTGCGTTCCGGGATCAGCCAGTGTACATCCGGTTTTTGTCGAGGGTCTATAGTTGGCGTACGATGTTTGGCCGTTTTTCGGCCTTCTGAGTACTCTGACACTAAACCTTCGACCGCTTCTTTACCTTCTTGCCCATGGCGTCATGTAAAGAAGCAGGCCGGCATGATTGTGTTGAGTAGCGAGGGATAGATTGTCTCTCGCTACTCGATACTCTAATTGGACGGCACTGCAGTTACCATCAGGTGTAGTGTAGACACTTTGCCATGCCAGGATTAAAACAAAAGGAAGCTGTTTAATATACACAGCTTCCTTCTAAAAACGTCTCAAGAAAAACCCTAAACAACTTTCAATAAATGAATCATACAAGTGGTAAATAAAACAGAGAACTCATCGACTTACACAGAAACACATTAACCGGTATCGATGATTATTCTAATTAATTCAAATTTTCTTAGTTTACGTGTCTTCGTACATATACATAGGTAGGTATAGGTATTTTCCAATGACGTGACTGGATTTATTATGACGCTGCCTATACTAGACAAAATATTATTGTGTTACATATGTTAATTGAATGTAAATAAATAATAATTGGTATTTCTCCCTAATATTATTGACGAATAAAAACACTCTGTAAATGATGTATGTGTTATTGGA
Organism: Laothoe populi; assembly: GCA_905220505.1. NCBI lineage: Eukaryota > Metazoa > Arthropoda > Insecta > Lepidoptera > Sphingidae > Laothoe > Laothoe populi. The sequence goes on from HG992152.1 coordinate 10,331,341, forward strand.
GGAAATTGTATTTTATTATGATACACATCCAGCGTAATCAAAGTTACGTAGCCTATGAATTTTAATTACACCTAAGTAGGTTAAAGTAATCTACATTGACAAATACGTATTGACGAAGCAGTATCTAAATTATAACTTTGGTTGCTTAAATAACTCAAGTTGGTGGTGTACGATCGCAGCCTCGTAGGTTGGCGGCCTTTGTGCAGGATTTCCGGCAGCTCAACACGAACCCTAATAACGAAACGCAGGTAACAACCTGCTATTTTAAAGCAGTGATATAATTTTGATCACTATTCAAACAAAATAATTTGTACATAATGTATAATGATATAAATCAAGGACTAGACAGACACTTCATTGTGAATTATTACGCTCAGTTAATAATTTCAAGAAAAGACATCAACGCAGTGCTTTCTTGTGCACCTTGGCACATTACAATAAACTTACTATTATTGTCCTTGTGCTTGAATGATTATAAATTAAATGTAATTATTATTATCAATGTATAGTATACTTCTAAAGTATTTTGGTTTTTAACATTTCCTTCCGAATAATCAAAATATAGGTACGCTGCGCCATGTACATTTCTGTAGTTAAGTATTTATCATTAGAAGACAATTTAAGTTATTTATTTTCAAGGGAATTACCTATACGAAGATTGGATTGTACCTATGTCTTGGTCAGCGGTTTCTTTGCTTTATGTTGCCACTTTCACTATTCAATATCACATAAGAATTGTTGTTGTCCATGCGACATAGTTACATTACATATAATAAACAAATATGATCACCAAAACCTCTTTTTTTTCTTGTAAACTAACAAGAGGTTATTCGAATCAAGGTTTTGAATAATAATAAAGTTCTTTTATTAGGTTATTATAATATAAAATATAATGAGACTTTGATTCGAATATAGGAATATAACAGTAGTTATTGTTAAATAGAATTATTAAGGTAACAAGCCTGATTTTAATTTTGCATCGCTTATACTTGGTCCATTTCTATAATAACAATTTAAAGAAATACATAAAAAAGAACATGATGAACAGGCTTAGACTGGTTTGTGCGAGTTTATCTTTTGACTTTAAACCTTAAGTTTAACACTTAAGTTTCATTTTTTAAAACTTACAAATTTTACAGCTCAAGCAGACTCGCCGTTTTAAGTTTTAAAGCCGTATTAGGAAATGACCAGTTTAGCCTTTTGGCAATGACCGTTTATAAATTGAAATGCCAGGAAAACATGTCCTTGTACCTAAGTTTGCATTATTTGTAAGTGATCCACTTTTTCTCTCTAATAATGAACAGTAATTGCAAAAGCTGCTATAATTATAAGCCTACTTTTATGTTTACATAATGAAAAAATTACAAAACTAGTTTACAGTTCTTGGTATTAAAACAAACGTGTACACTAAAATCATATTGGATTTAAATACTTTTATAAAAATGCGAAAAATACTTATATTGATTACGTCACTTTAAGAGCTTTTAAAAGCTTCTTTAAAAAGAGTGGTAGTCCTTAATAGCTTACCTTCCCGTATTCGGCTTTGCCAGTCCACTCTCGCCTCCATTGATCTGCTACTTCCATATCTACGAGTTAGTAAGTTTCGTTTGGTCGGTGCAGCTACACTCGGGAGCACAGGGGCTCGTTCGATTCTGACGCGCATTGACGTACGTTATGCGCGCCGCCTCGAGGCGTACTGCGGCCTTTAGCTCCGTCACTAGCTCGCACCGTCACCGTCAGCGGTATAAGGTGCACAGCCTCACATCAACCCACAAAATATATTTACATATCATCAATTTGTCTTTGCCTTCCGTTGGCAAAAACCTTACCTACTTGATGTCAACGCCCACTCCGGATAGGTACCCAGCCTGCCATCCAGACGTAGGTCGCGTCCCACGCGCACTCGGTATGAGGTAGGTATTGCGACAGATGTAGTATGCATTTTAACTCAATATATTTATATACTGTATTCAAGGTTGGTTTACCTTATAATTTGACGAAATTTCAACCGTTTGAATGCTCAAAGGGATTTGGTTATGCACATAGCAAGTAACTGCTCATTAAACATTTGCATGCCGAAATTGTTTATGTCGTCTAGACATATCTTCAAACATTTTTGTCATATATTTTTAATGTATATCTATAAAAAATTTATATAGGATATTTTTGTAAATATAATCGTTTTTTTATTTTTTAGTTGATCCTTAATATCCAACCCAAAACTAAAGTAAATATAGTCAATAATTTGATGCCAATTATCAAAATGAGTGAGCGCGCGAGCAAATATAATAAGACTGAAGAGGCGTGACATCGAAGTAGTTTCAGGATGGATCGGAAGACTGCCATAAGTTTGCTACCATGCGACGAGATCAACGACCGTGGAGGTGGAGTTAGTACCTATTAATTAGTTCCGTTTAAACGCAATCGGTAACACACGTGTGACGGAATTTTTGCTAAGTCTTCCAAACCATATATATCAACCAAACTATGCATATCATTTGACAGCCTCGGTGGCGCAGCAGGCGAGTAGCCGGTTGTGAAACAGGAGGCCGTGGGTTCGATTCCCGCACCAAGACAAATGTTTGTTTTGGGTGTTGCGGGACTGTAGTCCCTTGTAGTTTTTGATATATACGATACAGGTTTCATGTAGCGTGGGGTCAGAACTATGTGTGACTGTTGGATGGGTGTATTTATCAAAATTTTCTACAAAAAATTTAAAAAATATTTACCTCTACTATTGCTACCAAGTGATATCATATTAATATGCCAAAAATAATTATTAAAATAAAAAATGTTTATATGTTATATCCATTTATTTAAAAGCAATAAAATTATCTGTACAATTTGCAATAATAATTTCTATAGTATAAATATAAATAATTTATGATTGTTTTCTAAGACTTTCTATGTAGAGGTCCATAGATTCATTGTCACATTTTTTTAGCTCTAAGATGTCAAGTAAAGCTTCATTCTTAAATTTGCTTCTTATATTAGCACATCGTTTAAACTTTGCTGCTAAAACTAAACTGCTTTGGTTACTGGCACAAAAATTATAAAACAATTTTTGTTCAAATGGTGCAGTTTTAACCATACCATTTTTAAAATATCTGTAAAACAATTGTTGTTGATATCCACATAAATCTTCAACTTTTTTCCATGCTTCCCGAGATAAACCAAACAGCAATCCAACTGCTAATCCTTTCACAACACATGTTATGTGCCCAGATCGATCTGTAATTCTTAATGTAGCCACAGAAGATACTTTGTCCTTTTTATAATGGTTTATTTTCACTGACTCTACAAAATATTCAGTTAATAAGCCCCATCCTTCATTGTGCAATTTAAACTTTCTTCCTTCAGTCAACTTTATAGGAGATGTGGTTTTGTAAAATAACTTGCTATCTTTGTTATGCATAAATATTATGTTCGTAAATCGGCTACAACCACCTGATACAATGATTCTAATAAATTCAATAAACGGTAAACTTCAACAATATATGCATAGTCAATATTTTATGTTTTACAAGTAGTCCTTCGACAACTACTATGTAATTACTTTTCTATTTCCAGTATTTTACGAAAATATACTAGGCTAACATCAATTGTTTTATTTGTAACAGAAAATATTAAACTCAAAATTTTATATTGGTTAGCTCTTGCCTGGTGTTATTCCAGTTTGGAGCCAGAGTTCATCTTTTTGCTTCGAGGCTTCCATTCCATCTACATACTAATTACAATTATAAACAATTCGCATCATTGAATTTTGGAATACCATGATTTATCCATTATGGTACTACTATATGAATATTCTAAGTAAACAAATAATGTCTTTATCTTCTCTTTTTTCCTGTTCTTGGCTCTGTCCTTTGCTCTTTTAGACAATTTTGCCAACAAAACGTGAGGCTTTTACACGTTTTACATTAAAAGGACTAATGATAGCGAGAAGTACGGACATTACAGTTACAATAACTAAACCAACTTCAACAAAGTTTATAACTTTATACCAGAGACCAGACACCAGTCTTCTTTTCTCTTGTGTTTATGGTCTTTGTGGAGGAACGATTCTTCGATTTTGCTAATGTTCTGTCTAATAAAAATTCTAGGACCGAGGTAAAATTAATCAAAGTAAGGGAACTAAGAAGTAAAGATAATAAAATAGGTACCTAGTTTTAAAATACGAATGTTGTTTCATTTTTTTATAAATAATAAGGCAAAAGTTCACCACCATGCGGCCTTGTCTGTCGTTTTATCTTTGAAACTGAAAAGTTTTGTTTTTTTAAATTGTCAAAGTCAGAGAAGCCATATCAAACGAAAGAAACCTATACAAGGACTTGAATTGTTTAGCTATAGAATCACTAGTTATACAAATATATTATAATTCGATATTGTCTACATAAACATAGTGCCATCTCTATCAAGCCAATATAAATTTATAGGCGTAAAAAAGGATAGCTATATTTTTACTTTATAACGTCTTCCTTCTTTGAAAATACTTCGTTGCGGCAGTTATCATCCATTTTTTGTGCGCTGTTGTTTACATAGCAACTGTCAACACATTTTATTGTAATAATATAATTTATAACAGTAACTTAATTATATTACTTTAAAAATACGTGAATTGTGTTCGTGAAAACATGCCTAATTATAATATTATTGGTGGCGGCGTCAAAGAAATACAAATCGTCCAAACTTAATATTGCACCGGTTCGTACTATATTTTTTATAAACTAGCATGTTATGTTCAATTGAATTAAATTAATCATTTATTGTGAAATTTATCATTAATTTACTTTTTGTAACAAGTATTTTATTATATATCATGAAAAATTTTATATTTTTGATTTATGCATATGAGATAGTGATGTCCTGTTATGAATTGCTTATGACGATAGATATAACTACGTGACTTAGACTGGCTAAATAATTAATTTTTAACGTTACCTAAGAAGGCATTGAATAGGTAAAAATGGTTGGATACAATTGGAAGTGAAGTGATTGAAAAGATCGCTGTTCCACAAAAATATTTATTATATGTATTTATTTCAGACATGGCTCCGGCCTTTAGAATGAGAAAAATATCGGACATGGCTTCCCCTTTTGAATGGATGAAGACTGCAGACATGGCTTCGGCCTTTTGTATAAGTTAAAACCAGAGAAGAAGAAGACTTTAATTCTAGCCCAGATTTGGAAAAATAACGACAGATATGGCTGCATGGTGGAGAACCTTTGCGTTCTCTTTAAAGCAAAAGTTAGGTTTTTCATTTACTGATCAACACTATTTTTACTTGACGATAACGTGGCAACCCACCAAATGTCATTTTAGTCTATCTAATTAAAAATCAGAGTATGGTTTATTGTGAATGTTCAATATTTAAATGAAATATGAGAATAGGTTGGTTTCAGAAATTTCTAAATAAATGGCCCGGAAAAAAAACACTTGGAATGTATAGATTTTTACCAATGTTTTTTGTTTTGGGTGCTGGCCTAGAATTTTCAATGATAAATTGGAGAGTTGGAGAAGTTAATTTTTATACTACATTTAAAAGGCGACAAGCACACGAGGTGGTGGAAGAAAAAATTAAGAAATACGTCGCAGTATAAATAGTAACACAAAATGCCTGCAGGAGTTTCGTGGGGCCAGTACATCTCATTCTCCATTGCAGCCCTGCTGTCTATGCTTGCGGGATCACAAACGGTGCATCAATACTATAAGCCGCTGCAAGATTTGAACGATTATATCAACAGAGAACTCAAAAACTTGCCAGAACATGTTCAGGATAATATTAAGAAAGAGTTACAAGCAGAGGGTGTGTTGAAATAATCATGAGGTAAATGTAGTAGTTAACGTAGTATTTGTATAGTAGTTAACGTCAATAAATAGTTTTTTGTAAGTAAACATTCTCTTATTTTCACCTTAATGTGCTTCTGTAGAGAAGAAAAACCCATTTTTGTGTAGTTGATGAGCCCTAAAAACCTATTTATAGCCAAAGTCCATGACAGTATCTGCGCCTTGTGTAATTGTGGACTAGACAATGTTGCTTTAGATTAGAGTTCAACTGTCCTGTTCTCCTATTACATGTCCTGGTTTTTAGAGTGTCCTGGTAAGGTCTTGTATTTTAAAATTCACGCACCACTTTTGCAATGCCTATTTTAAAACAAAGATGCTTCCTGTTTTTAAACAGAATTGTGCTGGTTTTTCTAACTTCAAAGCCTAGCATTTGAATTCCGGAGATGGTAACCCTACCTTAGATCATATTGTTTTTGTTGTCTAGGTGCACCAGTAAATATCATTGACAACATTGTCACCAAATTTTCTGTTATTTCATAATATTAATGTAATTTCACTGGATTAAAATGTAAGTTGAAATATTTTTGAGTATATTTTTTTTTATTTATTTTATTTACCTTAACTTCTTTAAATTACATATCTATGTTACGACCAATGGTTTTTGTATGTCTGATCTAAAATATTTAGTCAGTTTGTAACCTATATTTTATGATTTTCATTTTATAAATGTAGATTATATCTACTGCATTTTTTCTTATTTTTATCTCATTAAATTCTTCCTCGACTGCTGCGTGATTCGACAAATGACTGCCTCTGCAGCGCAGTTGTAATTGCCTGTGCGTTACAACTGATGTGCTGAGGTCTTGGGTTCAATCCCCAGATTGGGTAAAGTGATATTGGGTTTTTCCATTTAGAAATACTTAGTTCACCTCAAAGTCTGGATTTGAGAGCGGTATGGCGATAGGCTCGCCCCCTATCACATTATGGAACCGTAATAAATTCAGAAAAAAGTGGGTGCTGGTTACACCTCGGCCTACCCCTATGGATTACAAGCGTGAGTGTATATGTATGTAATTCTAGTCCTGTATTACACATTGTCCTACTGCTGGGCACAGGCCTCCTCTTCTAAAGAAAGAGGTTAGGCCTTAGTCCACCATGCTGGCCTTAATGTGACAATTGACAGACTTCACATGCATCCAAAATTCTTTTCTCAGGTATGCGGGTCTTTTGGCGATGTTTTCCTTCATCATTTAAACAAGCAGTAATAAACAATAAATACACACATAACTTTTAAGGTGTATGCCTTTGGGGTTGGCATCTAACCAGCTTACTTACCTCCTGGCAGCCCCTACCACTACCAACTAGGCTAAAGCTGCTTTTTTTACATTTGTGTTTACCAAATATGTATAAAATAATGTGGCAGCACACATAATATTTTTTAAATAATGCAATGGAACATAATTGTTTTTTTTATTCTGGCACGGCAAAGTGGCCACACTGCACCTTTTTTTTTATTTTTTTACCTAAATAGACTTGCGTTTGACCACTATCTCGCCTGATAGTAAGTGATGATGTGATCTACGATAGAGCACGCTTGCCTAGAAGATAACTATTCACTCTTGACTTAAAGATACCCAGATTATAATACCTGATGGTAAGCGCAATGCCGTCCAATTATTGTATCGAGTAGCGAGAAGCAATCTTTCCCCCGCTACCCAACAGAATCATGACGGCCTGCTTCTTCACACTACACCACGGGCAAGAAGGTGAAGAAGAGGTCGAGGGTCTAGTGTCAGAATACTCAAAAGGCCGCAATACGGCCAAACATTGTATCTCAACTTCAACCCCCGACAAAAATTAGATATAATAAATATAAATATAATAAAAAAAAAACATAAATATAATATGAGACTGGTCTAGGACTAAAAATAAGAAATTTATATTCTTATAAAGAATATCTTGCGTAAAATACTAATCATTTTAATTTAAACTAGTTTATGGATACCTTACCAACACTGGGAAAGGCGGGATGATTATGCTGAACATGCTGCCGACTAATAGCATCTGTAGTATAATCTGCACTGCAGCAGGTGAGAAGCGAGCTGTGAAACGAGAGGCCGTGGGTTCGATTCCCGCACTGAGACAAATGTTTGAGGACAGACAGATATTTGTTTCGGGTTTGAGTGTTGTGTCACCATATTCCCATGTAGATCTTGATACCCACTTGATTTAACCTAGTGTGGGATTAGGACCAAGTGTGTGACTAAGTTCCCATAAACGCTATATTTTAAATTTATTAATTTTTTAGCTATTTCTGTCCATCAGTAATTTGATTCAAAGCCCACTAGGATCTTGATTTGGCATATTTGTTATATTGGTTGTTCGGAAAGTAATTTCGTTTTTTTTTCCAACTAAGGGCTATATTGAATTTTTCACGTCTAACTTCGCACTGAAGCTGCATAATCATTATATATTTCGACAGCTGATGCGAGAAGGCTTGCTTCTGAAAAACATCGGTTGATTCTATGCAGTAGTTTTTGGTTAGTACCCTTTAAAATAAGGGAAGGGAAAAAAAACATTTTCGGCATATTTCAGTTTTTTGCTATAGAAAGGGTAAAATTGCCGTTCAAGCAAGAAACAAATATCTGATGTGTATAGAGATGTATTGACATAACGCCAGGTCAAAACTGGTTTGCTAAATTATTATCCAGCAATTTTGATGTTAGATACACCACGTCTGGAAGGCCAGAGGCTGTTTAAGACACAACAAAGGCATTAATCAATGCAAACTGCAAATGCAAAATAAAAACATAAAATGGGAAAAGGTACTGAACAAGTGTAGACAACATATAAATTAACAAATATTTATTTAAATATAAAAAAATAGTCTTTCATTATTATAAATAAAAACGAAATGACTTTCCGAACAACCTAATATTATAATTACCAAGTATTTTTATTCTGTGTACTTATCATCAAACCTGTGTCTAATGTAGGCAGCATGGGTCTGCATATTCTTGATTACATATATTTACATATTTTACAGTATTCTTTTAGTGAATATTTTTATTACGTTATTAAGTGTCATCAGGGCAAAAAATATTGTATAATATTCAGTGATCTATATGTACTACGTACTAGATGCGGCGACCGGAACAAACAATATGTTCCACCGAGTTGAGGTGTATACTCCACACCGACGTTAGTATGCTTCATGCCACCTACGAATGCACATCAGTTAATTTTAGTTATTTGTAGCGACATTCCCGAACAAATCTGCCTTAAATTGATTTACAGTGAAACTGTTAATAGTATATAAGGTAAATAACATAATTTCATAACGTTTAGAACGTAATATCAATAAATATTAATTAATTTCAATTCTGAATACGGGAAGTCTATATTTCACGTGGAAAGTTCCGTTCGAGAGACAGTGACGGGAGTTATAACTTCCAAATAGTTCTTAGTATAATGATAGATGGCATTAGTGGGCGGACAAGGTTTTCGGAACATCTTTTCTGTTCGACAGTTCGTGTCTATAGAATATAAGTCAATGATAATATTAAAAAATATATATTGTCCTTAAACATTTGGTTCCCATTTATAACGATATTTACAGTCTAACACTATTTATATGGCTAACATTTTATTGTAATAATTTATCTTACTACTTAACCAACTCGTGTACACACATAGCATTTATCTCATAACGCACGAGAAATGTGATAAACTTATAATAACAATTGAACACGGAAGGTTTTTATACAGATAGTTCGTTTCATTTGTGCGAAAGATGCGTACCTAATGTTTTAAAAATCTTTTGGTTCGTGTCACTGTGTCGCGTTAGCCCACGTTAGCCTTCCTCTTAAATAATAACACGCATAAATACTCATCATGTCTATACAAATTACAAACGCTCCCGTATACATAAATATGAACCCATAGGAGCGCGCACCAATGAGTTAGACTATCTGTATTTACATAATTTTACGTGTACCTACATAATATAGTAACAGAAAAGTGAAAACATATTTGTAGTAACAATAAGTAATGTAGTAAGTAACATTTATGATTCCATTTTACTTATAATAATTTTATTATTACCTAACAATTCATTATTTCGTTTAGAAACATTAACATAAATAGGTACCTAGGTATATGACACTCATATTACTAAATTGAGTATTTAACAAGCAGCACTATTAAAATTATAATGCGATGACATAATATTATTGGATAAAGCTTAAAGTAATCTGAGTATCCACATAAAAAGGCTTTTTAGTAATTTAGGGTTCTAAAACAAGGCGTTGGCCGTACGTCTGGACACTGAATTTGCCTTATGAGTAGGGTAGATCTCCATTCATTTAATTGTTTTGAAAACAAGTATATACTTGGTATCTATAAGGACTGAAAACCCTAAGTATGTTGACTGTGAAACGGTGGCTAACATATATTAAATCTAAATGTTTAGTTAAAATTGTTAATAAAAAATTTACTTTTGGTATACGAAAACCGAGATTGAAATCCATCAAAAAATTAACACAGTCTTAACAAAAGTCTTATTATATACATAAGGTCACCTAGCTGAATCAGTTATTGTTCTGCGCACCCAGTCAACATGCGAAGTGACTGAATCGTAAATACGTGGTCTTCCCAATCCAATTTTTGTGCATGCTATACGCCATCCGCTGACACCAATCAGCGACCAACGTTTATTTTGGCTATCAAAGCACATCATGGAACTTCCTGCATATTCTTCTTCCTAATAAAAGAAGTAAATAACGTTAGTAAATGAATTAAAATAGTTATTTAACATTTATAGTAGGTATCCTTACTTAGTACTTACATCACAGTCGTCCTGGTCGTATAAAGGTTCAGCGCAAATTCCATTGGCATTTGCTATACTGACATTCTCACAAGTGTTCATAGGACTTGAAACCAAATGCACCCTTTGTAGTTGATCTCTGTTACGCGTCCATCCTAAAGTATTACAAATTGATTGTTTCTTGTCATTAGAAGTATTTTCCGGTAAGCAAATTGGTCGCACAAAGTCAGTCATTTCAAGGGGTTCCTCCAATCTAACTAAAGCTAGCATACTTCCCTCTACGGGAGATCGCACCATGCCTACTATACGGCGTTCTTGTTGCCAAGGTGTTGTGCTTTGTATTCGCACAGATCCAAACCGTGCTGTCCATTCGGCTTTTGGCTGACCCTTAAAAAATTTAAAGAAAAATTCATCACTTGTGACATACACATATAAAGTATATGTAATAAAACAACACTTAAACAGACTGAATAATAAAAAAAGTTAAATTAGTTCCTAAATCGTAAGTAGGTAACCTAATCGTAAGTGTAATGGTAAGTCTAACCAATTTTGAACCAGTGCTAAATGAACAGTTGTATTCGTCAATGATTGGTGTATAAATGTTGAAGATTCAATTTTGCATCCTCGTTTTACTTTAATATATGTAATCGAATTAAGAATAGTCAAAATTGAAAAAAGGAAAAATATGAGAGATCACTGCTCCTTAATGATGTTTATGAAGTCGCAAGCATAAGTTGTACTTAATACCTAACTATCTCGATTTAGGATTAGAAATAATTTGAAATGTTACCTGAAAACACGAAGCAGTGGTAATAAGCCAGGATGGATGGATGAGAGTGGCGTCGCAGGCGTGAACGTGAGACCTCAACAGGGCCGCGTGCCATGGCCAGTCCCCGGGCCGCGCCGATCTCGGTAATCCTTCTACACCACTGGAGGCGCTGGCACCTCTAGCTGAAGCTATACCACAATCTGTACGACATCGTATCATAATCAGTTCTTTGAATCGTGAAGCTTCGAGCAGAAGACATGAGCAAAGCTAAGTACAAAGTATGCGATTGCCAGTGAACTGCTCGAAAATTAAGTGAACGGTTTTAAGATATTTACAGCCACTTTGTATGTATGCGATGAAGAGTCCGAATATAAAATCCGAATATCCTTACGCGAATACTTTAACGATTGTTTGTATGTCTGTCACAATATTGTTTAAGCGTTGTCAAATGAAGGTAGTATATGGTATAAGTAAGTAAGCAAGCAAGCGAGTTGCTTATTGTCGAAAAACACTTTTTACATATTATTATATAAATACTACGGTCCCCGCACTAGGTGAACCTGTATCGCGGGAGACCGCATAGATTTTCAGTAAACAGTTTACAAATGTGCGAGTGGGCTATACACACTTGTTATTAACAAATAAAGTAAAAACTAATATAATTCTAAAGTAGTTATTAATATACGAAAAGAAGCATTTCCTTTTCATCTTACCTATACGGGAAACAATTGAGTCTAGTTGGTTGTCAAATTAAGAATATATTAAAATTATAATTATCAATAAAAAGTCAATGAAAATTTTAAATATATATATTTTCACCAGAAACAGTAATAAACCACTCCATGCGAGTTTGCCTCGCGCTTGATCATTATGGGGGTCCATACTTATATATATTTTGTTTCTTTATACTGGCACGGCAAAGTGACCACACTGCACCTGATGGTAAGCGCAGTGCGGTCCAATTAGAGTAGCGAGAGGCAATCTATCCCCCGCTACTCAACACAATAATGCCGGCCTGCTTCTTCACAATACGCCATGGGCAAGAAGGTGAAGAAGCGGTCGAGGGTTTATTGTCAAAGTACTCAGAAGGCCGCAAAAAGGCCAAACATCGTACCCCAACTCTAGACCCCCGACAAAAACCGGATGTACACTGGCTGATCCCGGAACGACACACACTTGCGTGTGTCACTAAGGCGGGTTTTACACCCTGTGTACGGTGGTCGCTATCCGGGCGGATACGAATATCCTACCACCAGCGAAAGACGGTGGTATAATAATGTGCGTACAGTTTCCTCTGGTGCATATTAAAATATAATCAACTTACCCATCTGATCGCAAATAACTCTAATCACTTTTCGATGTGGACATTCGCTTCTAAGAAATGATATTTCCGGTGCGAACGGGTCTACTATTTCAACGTATTCTGGTATTTGTTTTTTGCTCATAGAATTTTGAACTTCTATTCCTTCAATTTCTTCCCCGTCCGGTATTACTTCAGCGCTTAAAGCTGTTCTATAATAAAACAATATTTTTAGTTAAAACACCTAAATCTGTTATTTTATAAAAAAATTGGGTTCAAATAAGTGGTTTAGATTTTCTTACTTAAATGTTAAAGCCCTACAAAGCGACGTCGCTACACTCAAAAGCGCTCGCTTGTTGTTTTCGTAAGGTGTAGCACAGATTTTCCCATATTTTCCACGTTCTGCCCATAAGGCATATCCGGCGCGATTGCGTATTGATCCTAAAGTAGTTTCCGAATTTTCTCGCCGCCAAGAGGCTAGGGAACGCGATATCCACACTGGAATATAAAAATAAATAATTTATATTTTTGTGTATTTTATGTAAACTTATGAAGATCTATTGATTTTTCAATAATAAATCAAGACGTAGCTCGGGAAATTGAGTTGACAACATGTAAATAAAATTGGTGTTGGGGTAAAATTGTTTGAAACCATATTGTACTTACGACAACCCGCTTCATCGCTGCCGTCGGGACAATCTGGAGATCCGTCACAACGCATGTGTGCAGGCAGACACTTGGCCGCGAGAGCGCAACGTAGAGCGTTACCCCCAGCCGCACTGCAGTGTGCACATTCACGCTCATCCGCTGCATCGGCGCAGTCGGGAATGCCGTCACACGCGCGCCGGGACAGAGCGAGGCGCTGAAGTCCTGCATGACACTCTGGAAAGTACCAATTAAGTGGCTCTACATCTAAACATAACTATTAAAGTTGCTTTGCAGCAAGACATTGTAGTGTCTCGTAGACAGTTGTATTATTGAAGATCAATTTAAAGTATAAAGTAGATATTTTGTTGACTAAGTAGTCAGCTGGTCGTCGCGGTCAATGACCAGTAATAGTCTCAATATCGCGGTCCAGTGCTCGAAGTGATTCGCAACATAAAGGTTCGATTTTGTTGAGAGAATTCGACGGTTTGTTGAGTATATACATATACAATCACGCCTGTAATCCCAAAGGTGTAGGCTGAGGTATAACCAGTACACCCACTTTTCGCCGAATTTGTTACGGTCCCATAATGTGATGGGGGGCGAGCCTATCGCCATACCGGGCTCAATTACAGATTCCGGACTGATACCGAGTATTTCTAAATAGACGAACCCAATATCACTTTACCCGTGGATCGAACCCGAGACTTCAGCACAGCTAATGCATGCGCAATGACAACTGCGCCACCGAGGCAGTTTGTTGAGTATCTAAAATAGGTATAAATTTTATAGCCTGAGAATAGAGCAGCGAAAACTTAGCGGACAGTTCAAAGCACAGAATCGATCAACAGAGAATACATGTGTTCAAGGTCAAATATGTATTCATTGTTAATTGTTGCTCACATTCAAGTTTAAGCTATTTAAATTGATAGGAAGAAACGGTCATAGGTAAGTCACGAATAAAAGAAAAGAAACGATAGATCGTGAATATCTTAGAACTTGCCTCTATGTAATAATACGGCGACTTACTTTTTATACTGGGCATGAAAGGTATTCTAGTAATTAGGAAGAACATGTGTGTTTAGATAGCATTTGAAGCTCTTTAATATCTGCCTAACACGATGGGATGTAGGAGTGAGAGTTTATGTATGTATGTATGTAGGTATTTTGCCTTAGCTTGCAAACTCAGATTAAAGCAGAAATAACTATTATATTATTAGCTGAAATGCTTTTGTTACGTAAGTCAGGCGTAGACTAAAATTATGATAGCCTCAACAAGTACACAGACTTCAATAAAAAACACACTATGCGTTCCTATAAAATTTGAGGGTTGCCCTCGATTTTTCTGAGATCCCATCATCAGATCCTGATTTGGTGCCAATGGGACCACCTGGGAAGTATATCCTTTTAAACAAAAAAAGCATTTCTTGAATCAGTCCAGGCGTCTTCGAGTAATTGGGGAAAATACATAAAAAAAAATCCGACGAATTGAGCACCTCCTCCTTTTTTGAAGTCTGTTGAAAATACAAAATCAGCTTATTGTACCTGGTTCTGTGGCGCATGATCCGGTGCCGAAGAAGTCTGGAAAACGTGCGCAGTCAAAATGTGGCCGGAGCCTTTCTGGCAGCCTCGCGCCGCACCCAGCGTGGAAAGTACGACAGTACGCACGACACGGACGAATTAGACGGTTTCCATCACACCGAGGTTGTAGCATTTGACACACAAAGTCCTTAAATGTATATAAAACAAAATTATATTTTTTCTATCTTGGCCCTAATTCATTATTCATTTTTGTCTTTCTAATTATTTGTTCATAAACTACGTAGCTCTATGATTTTTCACCTTTACGCGAATAAAAATAGATAATTTTACGAGTAGCGAGAGACAATCTCTCCCCCGCTACTCAACACAATCATGCTGGCCTGCTTCTTCACACTACACCATGGGCAAGAAGGTGAAGAAACTATCGAGGGTCTAGTGTCAGAGTACTCAGAAGGCCGCAAAACGGCAAAACCTCGGATTCGCACAGGTATAAATGTATATAATATACATATAAAAGTATACCTATACTAACAATATAACAAACGGCGAAATATTACTAAAGCTAAGCATTTATCCAGATAGAATATATACTTCGCATAAGACATGCAATTGATCTCGATTGCTAAATCAATCGAACCAAGCCAGTCCGATCGTATCATATCTACTTCTTACATAAATATGACTGAAACTTATAATGTAATAAATATTGTTGCACCTGAGCGAGACGTGAACATTCTGCGTCCAGAAGTTCCCTGAAAGCCACTAGATCGCGGAGCAGAGCATCTTTTGTCGCATGGCCGACAAGGTTTGGGTAAGATGTACTATTGTACGGCAGATGGGAACATAGTGGTAAGGATACGGGCACGCATTCCCGTACCTCTTCTTCAATTTCTGTAAGTATAAGCTCTGTTGTAGGAGGCTCCACTGGTGTCGACTCGGCTTCTTTTAATTCTAGTGATGATATAACCGAGTTTTCCTGAAACAATATTTTAGACACCTATTCGAAACATTTTAATAAAAGTCGAGGCTCTAAATCCGATATGTGTTTTAATTTCGAGTCTTGCCAACAAACTTGACAAAGTTCACAAATCATTTCTGTGAAGAAAATAGATAATATTCAACGACTTCGTAGGTATCTATAGCATACTGTATATGTACAGTTGGTGCATATTAAAGAACTAGTTTCTCTTCTTCAGTTTCTCATATATAAAATTTAATGTGAATATATTATTTGAATCCGGCTAAATGTGAAAGTTGTGATATTTTATTTGTATTGTGTGACTAAAAGCCATTATGCCCCCGAGAACGGTGATTATATAAATTGTTATATTTCATTCAATATCTTATGACTGTTGTAGCAAGACTCGGAGAATATGTAACACTATTGACTACACAACAAATCATATAATATACTAGCTGTTGCTCGCGGCTCCGCCCGCGTGGAGGTCATGTTTGGGAAAAAAAGTATACCTTACAAAATACCAATTTTCATGCGTTTAACTTCAAAAATGACGGATTTTCATACAAACTTTCTTCCCCTATTTTACCCCGTTAGGGGTAGAATTTCCAAAAATCCTGAAACATATATTTTTTATTTTTAACTGCAAGACAAATTACCAATTTTTATGTCTTTAACTTCAGAAATGACGGATTTTCATACAAACTATCATCCCCTATTTTACCCCCTTAGGGGTGGTATTTCCAAAAACCCTTCCTTAGTGGATGCCTAAGTCATAAAAGGTACCTACTGTCAAAATTTCAAGTCTCTAACCCCAGCCGTTTTGGCTGTGCGTTGATCGATCAGTCAGTCAGTCAGTCAGCTTCTTCTTTTATATATACAGATGTAGATTAAATATATATATCTTCTCTAGCTAGTACAATTCGGCGTAGGTATTTAATATTGAATTCCAGATAAGATTCCAAAAAAATATCAGAAGCTTTCAAAGTACGTCATTTGGACGTATTCTATGTAATTTTAAGATTTATATCGTTGATAGATATTTTCAAGCCTGGTTATTGATTCGTTTCAGTCACGACATTGTTTGCTCGAGGACACAATTAATTAATGCAAGTATTCACACAATGATAATGTTTATTATTGAAATGCAGTTTTATTGTGTGTATATTTGCATTAATTAATTTGATTATAGGATCATAGTAACTTACCTCAATGTGTAATGTATCCGGATAGGCATTGTACTTGCCAAAAGAACCTTTCGATATGCCAAGCTCTCGGGCGAGCACGTCGATGACTTCTGTAGTGCTAACAGCGGTAAATATTGGCTCAAAAGAAAGTTCAAAGTGTACCCGAATGCCATTTTTCCATTCTTCTGCACTAAAATGATAAAATACATACTAACAAAATTTCCTGAGTGGGGTTTTATCTTATTCATATATTAGATAATATTAAAAGATTCGAAATGGTCTAATTTTTCATGCATTATGAAAACTCAATAAAAACTTAAGTGGTAAGCTCCTGTAAAATATTTTGTCGTAAATGATTTGTTAAGCCGAGTTAAAGACAATTTACAGGTAGGTGGTACTCATCAAATTAAAGCAAACACAACAAAATTTTACTAATATAAAACATTCTACATATTCACATAAACATTTTATATACCACAAGAAAATAGTTAATATGGCATATTGAATTGAACGGAAATTTAAAAATAATTCTGTCACTTGCATCAATTTAACGATCGCTTGCTTCGAACTCGTGGTATTGCTTAAAATAGTAAGAAGTCACTGACTCTAGCTAGAGCAATCACGTAAGAAGTAATAAAAAATGAAAACTAGAACATGTGAATTTAACAATTACGCTCTTATGCCCAATATTCTCTTTTTCCGTATGCGGTAGAAGAAAAAATTTCCTTAGTTAATACATATATGTTATTAACACAATGCTTTCTATCAGAGTTTCTTTTATTTAAATTTATATTCAATTCACAAAAACAAAGGGTCGTAATATCACAGAATGCTAAAGTGATCGACCAAGTACCATAAAGTTATCGGGAACACAACCTTTAAAGTGGATAACCTAGATAAAAGTACGCGTTCTGCATAGAAAGTACAAAGAATCGAAACAGAGTATGTATTACAAACTTTCTCATGTCCGAAATTAGATCTTTTACATTGAGCCGTATATCTACCAAATCAATATTGGTTCGAATCTTCTACCATCTTCAATATGAACATGCATTCCTAATCCGCCTTATTCACAGATATCTAGTGCATAAACGCGTATGCTTATGCAGTAGGAACCAGATTTGTCTTTAGCACGATCGTGAGTTTTCAAACAAGTATTTCATGTTTTGCAGGTAGATGCAGTAGCTTTAGTCTTGATTTTATAGAAAGTATTCCATTCTAAAATGTATAGCATAGGTTTTCCTAGCAGGTCCTTTCGCTTGCGGTATTAAGTGTATGACCTTGTGACTGTCGAAAACAAAAAATAATGATGTATTTACTGACATTTTTACAAAATAGTTTTCTCTTTAGGAGTATCGAACCTACAATCGGGATAAACAAGTATCTAACCCACAAGCTTTGGCCCCTAAGCCCCTTTCAAGTGGCATATACTATGGTATTTTCGTAAGCTCTGCAATTAGAACTGTAGCAATCACATAAAACCTTAGGAAATAATGTAAATTGGATGATTGGGTTGGAAACTGGATATACCTACGTGAAAATAATATACCTACTACCTTTTTTGAAGCGATAGAGCCACGATAGGGTTACCCCTGAGATGCATGCCGTGAAAGTTCACTTTCTCCGGCGATTGATATCAGCGTAGTGCAGTATTGAGCTACCTTGACAATTACTAACCGAAATGAAAGTGGATGCATCTCCACGTGCGGAAAATAAACTTTGGTAATTTTTTATAAACTTTTTCGAGTTATAGCAACAAGCTTTTTAGTCTTACGACCTTATACAATCAAATCAAAGAGCATTATAATACTCAAACAAATAAGTGTTAAAATTATGTCTTAATGTATCGAGCGTACCTACAAATAGTGATTTGTTTGATTCTTTGAGGAGTTTACCTGTCTAATGCGAGAATGTCGGCCGATACAAAACACGACCTTAGTTCAGAATTTCGATATAATTCGAATAGTACGTGTTGCAATTCGTTTTCTCGAGTGCGGTTGCCCTTTGCTTCATGCTGTTTGCTCTCTGCGTCCTGTACCGGCGTCCATGAGAGCACGAATGATCCGCGAAATGTTTGTTTGTTGAGCGGATCTCCAAACAGGTACATATCTACAAACAAAAAGTATATATTACCAATGTGGATTTCTTATACACATGATATGCATTATATATATGCATTATATATATATATATATATATATATATATATATATATATATATATATATATATATATCTCAAGTATTTTAATAATGAGCACTAACCAAAAATTTAATAATGTACCTAACATCATTCTATTTTTTGGTGTGAAACCTATGTAAATTGGTAATCACCCAATACGTACCTATTAGAGAGTAGATAGGCTGAGAATGTATGGGAATATTTATAACTTTCATACTCAGAAACATTTCAATTTATTATTCATGTTGATTTCTTCAGGAGAGTGTTAAATCAATAAAATTGTTCTTACTACTTTCTTAATACTATTTTCTTATATTGATTAAGCAAGCTGAATCTAGTTTTTGTTTATATAGTTCCAATCGCATACTGATATAAGTAGTGTCACTTTGCTCAGCATAACTAGGCACAGTCATGCTGAATTCGCGGAAGTAAAATATTTTTAACGCTTTGTTCTCTCGGAGCCGTGCTTCATGCTTGATTTTAAGGTGATCAACATTTGCGGGGCGATAGTAGCCGTATGTCGATAAAAAAGTTTCCTGTTCTAATATAGCATTATATTCGCAGTCTTTAATATTACTATCAATTTAAGAATTGTTATTAAATATTAAGTAAGAGTAATCATTATAGAGAAATATAATATTTCTATATTGCACTTATATAAGTAGATCATAAAGCAAGAAATAAATGTTTACTACTTTGTACACTTGTAGAGAATGCAGCAAGGTCGAAGTGCTTACTGACCTTTGCTTGGTGACAGGACAAAAGTCGCCCGTGAGTCCGCCCCTCGCGGTTTAATGACTATAATATCTACTTCTACAATAATCCAATAAGGGAATGTAATGGTTTATGAAAACGAAATTTTAGTTTTCTCTTTTCAGTTCAAATATTCGCCAGGAAATATATTGATGTTTACAATTTGGCGGAGAAATACAAAATATCAGCTACTTTTCAGTTTTAACAGCGGATCCAGTTTTAACCCCAAATTCACCCTCTTAGGGGTGTCATTTTGAAATACGACGATATAGGTATACATTTATTCCAAACCAGAAGCAGGCAGGTATATGAAATTTCGTGCTTCTTACTTTTAAAATGATGGAGCATACCATACAACAATTCATCACTTATTTTACCCATTTAGGGGTGAAAGGACAATGGCGAAATCGTAGTTACAAAAAAATATTGCGTTTAGGAATTTCATACTTTGTAATCTAAATATTATTATTTCGCATGATTTTTCAGCATACTAACAATAGCTGTGTAAGTATAGATAAGCTGTATAATTTATTAAAAATCTCAATTGATTTTTTGGTAACGTGTTATGGCCGTAAGATTTTTTTAATGAATGGCTTAAGGTCTTTTAGGCCAAAGAAAAATCTTTTTCATAAGAATTCTATAAGCCGTTAAAAAAAACTATAAAATCAATGCAAGTGTGTGTGTCCCTACAATTACAAATAACAAAAATAAATCAGCTTTACTTTTTACCAACTTAGTGAATGACTGGATCGTCTGTTATTTGGCTGTATAGTTACGACCATAGCTTATCTTATTTATGAAAAAAAAACACTACTTCCGTCATTTCATACTCACATATTGTGACATAGTTTAAATCTTCTATAAATCAATGGTTTAAATACACGAATACTTGAAAGATTTCACTTAGAAAATAATCTAGCAAACATGACTGTGGCCAGTGGCTACAAATGTGATCTGGAGATCGGCTAATTTCCAAAGCATAGCAGACCGATATAATATGCTATATTTGCCGTGAGAACGTACCAAATTCGACAAACACGTTCCTATTATGGTGAACATGTACGTTTCCACGGTAGTTCTTTAATTGAAGTGTGCAAAGAAACAATTAGTTCATCTTAATTTAATTTAAGAGGCAGTTCAGATACCTTATTGATAAGAGGTAAAATAAAATCGCACCATGTTTCAAATAAGCAGTATTATGTTTAATTACTGGTCCGACCAGGCTGGTCGAGCAGGCATTATAGAATACTATTGTAGTTGCTTGGTTGTGCGTCGTACAGTGGGCTGCTGCGCTCATACCATGATAGTAATCTGGTATTTGGGACGGGCCAGACATCAAGACATATCTGCCCCTGCAGCATTTTTAGATATATAAGATAGGATAATTATGAAGATGAATAAACATTAAAAAAAACCAGTGTTTTATTTTTATTTAGAACCCGTTTTTATTTTCTAATTTAATTTCTAAGTCCAGGATTTAGGGTCTGAAGATATTTTCTGCACAACTATTGACAAACTCTGTGTCTTCCATTCCAACTTAGTTTGTATTGAAATAAATTATATGTGGCTTATGTTACTTTTGGTATAAATCTAATGGTGAATTATTAAAAACGGTTCAGCAGTTTATAAGTTTAAAGGAAAAAATAAACAAATTATTCCTTAAGTATAATGTGTTCATATCTGAACATGTAAACGTAAACACGAATGTAAACACTTGTGTGTAAGTACCTACGGTGTGGCGGATCATCCTTCCCCACAATAGTTATAAGTCAAGTTCAGTAGGTAAATGTTTAATTCACGACCCTGCCTAAGGTGACAATAGCAGTAGTATTATAATGCTCTTTGGAAAATAGGCAAATAACATTTTTATCAGCTTCATAGATAAAAATATTTTATTCAGAAATGTCAAATAGATCATAACCTCAAAATTTTTAAATTGAAATATCTTTAGTATTAGACTTTTTCATCAGAAATCCCTAATACATTATTGTTTAGGAATTGCTGCTGATTTTTTTGATATTTTTTTCTCTTCTAAACGCTACATATTTATGTCAACTAATTTCATGTATGGGAACCTGCCATTGTCCTTTCTAAATATCCGTTCTTAATGAGCGTCTACATTGCGAAATGACTAATTAATTTAAAGTCAATCAAGTGTACGTATAGTTTTAGAGATATCGTGATGAGTCAGTCAGTAGTATTTTGATTATATATGTATAGATTCCATAATTCACTTAAAGCTGCTTTGTTATTTTATTAAGCTACAAACTTTGTTACCTGCAATTATAAATGTAGACTTAACCATAGCTGCAAACAGACATATTATTATGTAAGTTAATTACAATGTAATAAGGCCTATTGATTGCCTACTTGCTTTCAGTTTGTTCATTTATACGTTCCTAATACGTAAAGGTTACTAATATATTTTGCAAGAGCAATTTAGGTTCAGCCTGTCCGAGCGTAACATAGAAATAGCTTACCGATTGCAGTAAAACATAATTTATCCTAGGAATTTTGTTCCTTTCATAATTTAACATGTCCGTATGATCAGTATGTATAGTAGAGGCTTTTGCATAATATATAAACGTTACTAAGAGTAAACATTTCAAACATACTTATTTTATTTATTTATTTATTTATTTACACTTTATATACAGGGTATAAAGGCGGACTTAATGCCAAAGGCATTCTCTCCCAGTCAACCTTAAGGTGGTGCAGAGATAAGCAGTGTAGGTGCATAAAGATAATAATAAAAATAAAACATTTAGCAAATAAGCATGTACATACATAAATACTTGGATATATACTTAATAAATATAATAATTTTGACAATAAGATATATAAATGCATACACATATACATATAGGTACATAATATAAAATAAATATACTAAGAATTAATGAGATGATTCCGCAACTCTGTCGAGGAGTAAATTTCGAAGTCTCCACTTGAAAGCCAACTTGGTGGTGCACGACCTGATTTCAAGGGGGAGTGAATTCCAAAGAAGTATAGATTGAATGGCGAAAGAAGAGTGAGTGAAGTCAGAGCTGTGAGGGGGGCATTTAAGAAGAAGGTTGCTAGTTGAACGGAGGTTTCTATCGTGACTGTCACAAAGATAGATAAAGTGAGAAGATAAGTAAGAGGGAGGGGTAGGGGACGTAAGTAAAGTAAAGAGAGTAGTAAGAGCTCGCATAGATCGTCGCTGGCGAATAGGTAGCCATTTTAATTGCGAACGATAGGAAGAAACGTGGTCATATTTGCGAAGATTAAAAATAAATCGAATGCAGTTATTGAGAAGTCGGTCAAGTTTGTTGAGTTGATCTGCATTCAGATCAAAATAGCAGACATCACCATAGTCGATTATCGGGAGGATTAAGGCTTGCACAAGCATAGTCTTGGTTTTAGCTGGTAGGAAATTCTTTAGGCGATAAAGAGCACGAAGAGTACCGGTAACTCTCTGACTGACAGAGTTTACTTGGAACCGCCAGCTCAGGGTGGAATCGATGTGTAACCCAAGGTCCTTGACACTAGGGCTCCAAGGAATGACTGTGCCATCAAATATAATACCCGGAATCTCCGTGGCGCCCAGTCTAGTAATCAACCTGGAACTACCCAAAATTATTGCTTGACATTTCGTGGGATTCACCGACAGACCGAAACTGTCAGACCAACTTTTAATATATTCCAGATCTTTGTTCACCCTGTCCACGGCAGTGGCCACACAATCGACTCCAGCCCGAGAATAAATTTGCAAGTCATCGGCATACAAATGATACGCACACTGAAGATTTTGAGCAATGAGGTTAATAAATATAGAAAATAACAATGGAGAAAGTATGCCGCCTTGAGGGACTCCAGAGTCGATATCGCACCAATTCGACGAGGAATCGTCGAGACGCACCGACTGCTGGCGACCCTGAAGATAAGATGAGAACCATTCCAGAGCCGCCGGAGAAATCAAAAGATGGGAGAGGATTGACAGCAGGATATCGTGACTGACGGTATTGAAGGCATTCGAGAAATCAACCAAAGCCAGAACTGTAACTTTGGTTTCTTCCATGCCCTCTCTAATATCGCCAGTCACTTTGAGGAGCGCGGACACGGTGCTGTGGCCAGGTCTGAAGCCAGACTGCAGAGGGCATAACAAGTTGTTTAGGTATACAAACCTAGACAACTGCTTGTGTGCACAGGCCTCGAGCACCTTGGAAAGGAACGGTAGAATGGATATAGGACGGAGATGGTTCGTGAGTGATGGATTTGGGATTTTGGGAACAGGAATAACGAAGGCTTTGCGCCATAAAGAGGGAAAAATACCTGTGCCAAGGGAGACATTAATGATGTGAGTAATGGTAGGGAGAAGATGATCCAGGATAGGAATTATCATGCGCCGGCTGACTTTGTCGCATCCAGTCGCATTGGACTTAATGGAAAGGATTATCTTCTTGATCTCACCCGGCGGAACTGGAGAAAACTGAAAGGGGTCGATGTTAGGTCTGGGGAGACCAGCTATAAATTCCATGGTACGACATTTGGTTTGGGAGTCAATTTACTACAATATACAAGTCAAACTTATTTACTATATACACTTTTTTTTTCAAAAAAGCTCAACAAATTCTAATATAGATAAAATACATTTATTTAGTAACTTCACAGTATTTAGTTTTGATCCGTATCGTAAATAATAACTTAGTGATAATTGTAAGTCTATTAAGCCTTTTTTTTTTTTTTTTTTTTTTTTTTGTCGCGGGGAAAGCGTTTTATTACTGCCGCCCGCTCCGGGGGGAAGCGGAAAAAGAATAAAACGGTTATGCTGGACTAGCCGGTCTTACGACCCAGCATCCCCCTCGCACGGATGATGGCTATCCGTGCTGCCGCTGGGCCGAGTCTCTACCCCCCTATGTACACCCCACCCGACACTACCAGCTAAAACCCCGCGGTGGCCTTCTTCGGCGCTTACGGAGCGATCCCGGGGTATTCTAAGGAGTGCTAGAATTGCTGCCGGAACCGCCCCTGCGCGGTGCCTTGTACGGGCCCATCTCCATGTGGGGCTTAGGAGCCCCCGCGCACCGAACAACGACAGCTAACGAGGCCTTACCACCCGCGCTGCCGTCCATCTCGGGGTCGCACGATGCACCGAAACTGGAATGCATCGATATGGGCTAACAGCCCCCCGCTGCGCGCCCGCGACCCCCGATGGCCCCAATTAGTCGCCTCGTACGACAGGCAGGGGTTACCGTGGTGAAATTCTCAAACGCCCCCATTCCACAGGGCGGGAGACGCCGGTCAGTCGTCCACCCGGCGCCTCCTACGTCTTCTCTGGCGGCGGGAGGGATCATATCGTTCCCGATCCCTCTCGGCACTCTCCTTCTGCGAGATGACGCTCTCGCAGAAGTGGGCCACCGCACGCCAGGACCTCCGGCTTGCAACCATGGACGACACCACGGCCGGCAGCGATAGGTCTCCTCCGACGACTGCTCTGAGAGCGCTGCGCTCTTCGTCCCAGGCTGGGCACTCCTCCAACGTGTGTTGGGCCGTATCCTCACGGCAGTTGCCACAATGGTGGCACACGGCAGACACCTCCTTTCCGATCCGACACAGGAACGAACCGAAACACCCGTGGTCCGTCAGTACCTGCGTCAGCCGGAACGTAGGCGCCCCGTGGCGCCTGTCTAGCCATCTTTTTAGGACAGGACGCACTGCCGCGACGGTCCTCAAGCCCGCACTTGGGCTTTCCAGCCTGGTATGCCACTCCTCCACGGCGGTTCTGCGAAACCTGGCCGCAATCTCCCTCGGGGCCAGTCTCTCCTGACGGCCGCTGGACGCCTCCTCCCGCCAGAAGAACGCTGACGAAAGGAGTTTTGCGTCCAACTCCCAAGGGAGTGTGCCGGCCAATACGCAGGCCGCCTCGTGGGAGACCGTGCGGTAGCCCCTTACTATTCGCTGCGCCACCAAACGCTGCGGTTTGCGCAGCAAGGCAACGCAGCGGGCTTTCAGGGACTCAGCCCATACGGGACATCCGTACAGGGCCATTGACCGCACGACTCCAGCGTATAAACTTCGGCAAGGGCTATTAGGTCCCTCCAGGTTTGGCAGCAGGCGTCCGAGCGCGCCCGCTGCCCGTACCAATTTCGGCGACAACTCCTTGAAATGGGCACGGAAATCCCACCGGCTGTCCAGAATCAGACCCAAGTACTTCATTGTACAGCCGATGGGAATCCGCACCCCCTCCACATTGATGTGGGGCATTAAAGGTGGCCGAATCCGAGGACCGTGAAAGTAAAGGGCCTCGGTTTTGTTCAGGGCCACCTTAAGGCCCAGTCGCCGAATCCTGCCCACCACCTGTTCGGTTGCGAACGAGGCGAGCAGGGTGGCCTCCTGGAAAGACCTGGCTGTCGCTGTTACTAGCGTGTCGTCTGCATAACAGACGACAGCGACGCCTCGGGGGTTAGTACCACGGAGCACCCAATCGTAGCCGACGTTCCACAGGAGAGGGCCCAGGACTGAGCCCTGTGGAACACCGCAGGCCATCGCTCTTCGGTGCCACCTGTCGGCGCCTGGATACACTATGTACCTATCTGAGAGATACGAGCGCACCAGACGCCGGAGATACGGTGGCACCACATGGTACCGCAGTGCTTCCAGTATACAGGCCCAGGGCAATGTGTTGAACGCGTTGGCGATGTCTAGAGACACCGCCACCACCACTTCACCCCGAGCCACTGCCTCCTCCGCTTGTGCCTTGACCCGCAAAATCGCGTGTACTGTCGATCGGCCTTGCCGGAACCCGTACTGGCACTGTGCCAGGTCCGGCCCGACCCCTTCAAGATGCTCGACGAGGCGAGCGTGAATGATACGCTCGAAGAGCTTACAGACCTCGTCGAGCAACACGATGGGCCGGTAGGCCGATGGCGACTCTGCGGGCCGCCCCTCCTTCTTGAGCAGGACCAACTTCCCAGTTTTCCACTGAGACGGAAAACGGCCCTGCTCCAGGCACGCGGAGAACAGGCCACGGAGCCTAGTCCCCAGATGCTCGACGGCTAACACCCACGCACGTCCGGGGATACCGTCGAGACCCGGGGCTGTTTTCTTGCCCCGCAGCCGAAGCACCACCGCCCGAAATTCCTCGGGCGAAACCTCCGAAATAACCCTTCCCGAACTCAACGACGATGGCGTCGATGGATGTGACGCCATCGGTGGGGGAGTGACATCTTGAGTGGCAGGGAACAAAGCTGCGACGACCTCTCCGACTAGGTCATTCCGAAGACTCTGCGTCAGCGGGGGCGCCCACGGGCGATACCTCCTCATCGCCACGCGGTATGGACGCCCCCACGGGTCGTTATCTAGAGTTCCTCGGAACTCCTCCTGAGCCGCAGACTTTGCCCTAGCTATTGCCACGCGCAGCGCTCTCTTAGCCTCTCTGTGGAGACCGTGAAGCAGCCGCTCCAGGTCCTCGTCGCCGGGAAGACGGATCCGACGACGACGGTGTCTGGCGAGACGACGAAGGGCGGCCACGCAGAAGACACGTAACCGCGTGAGTTCCGCCGACCACCAGAACACCTGGCGCTTCTCGGGAAGGCGTCGAACTCGGGGCATGGCCGCGTCGCAGACGCGCGACATCGCTGCCCCGAACCACGCCGCCTCCTGCTCGACCTGCATCGGGCCCTCCGGTGCAGGAAGCCACGCCTGGGCCAGAGCGGCCTCCTTCAGGGCCTCAACGTTAAGGCGTTTTACTGACCAACGCGGGCCGTCCGACCGCGGGCCGGTCGATTCTCCACTAGACTGGGTGCTAGGGGACAAGGCGACGTCAAACCGAATGTATCGGTGATCCGACAACGTCTCCTCGTCCACCAGAACTCTCCAGTCACGGACACGGCGGGCAATAGCTGGGGTGGCGAACGTGACGTCCACCACTGATCCGCCATTATGCCGCACGCACGTGTTAACCGATCCGCGATTCACGACGGCCAGGTTGGCCGAGATCGCCCATTCCTCCAGGGCCTCGCCGCGCCCGCTGGTCACCGACGAACCCCAAGCCAGAGACTTGGCGTTAAAGTCGCCGGCAACGAGAACGGGGCGAGGCTGACTGCCTTGCACCACCAGGGCCCCCAGCCGAGTGAGAAAGTGCTCGAACTCGGCCAGGGATCTATTGGGGGAGAAATACACACCCACAATCCAGATCCCCCCCAACAGAACCGCCACACATCCCGACCCCTTCGCTACTTTTTCGAAGGGTGGGGAGCCGGCAGCGCCCCGGGTGATGACAGCCACCAAACCGTTAATGTCCCCTGCCCAGTCTTCCCTGGGGGGAACAAAATAAGGCTCAGCGACTACAGCCACTTGTATCGACCACTGCGCCATGCTCTGGACTAGTAGGTCCTGGGCTCTGGCACAGTGATTAATGTTCGCCTGGAGGAAACGTTGCGCCATATTAATGGGCGATCTCCATCTGCTCCTCTACGGGGAGCGCTGTCGGCTGGGTCACAACCCCCGTCCCCCGACCACGCTTTGCGTGGCGAGGGCGGGAAGAGGCGACGCATGCCTTGGCGCCCACCTGGTGCCCCGCGGGTTTACCAGCATCAGCGCACACTGCGCAACGCGGCTCCGCGGAGCACTCCTTGGCCTTGTGGCCCAGTTTACCGCAGCGGTAGCAGACGCCGCTGCGGTCACACTCTTCGGTGCACCGTGCCCGCACATGTCCCCTGTGCAGGCAGCGGTAGCACCTCATAGGCCTCGGCTCAAGGAGCTGGACACGCGCCGCCACCCAGCCGATCAGCACTCGGCCCGAACTTAAAATTTTGTCGGCGACCTTGGCGGGGCAGCGCACCCACGCCGCACCAAGGCCCGACCGGTCGGGGCGGATCTCCCCGACCTTAAAATCTTCCATCGTGTTGTTACACCCCGCTTTTGCAAGGGCCGTAGCGACCATTTCCGGGTCAGCAGACGCGTCCAACCCGGATACTCGTAGTTCCGCGGTCTTGAACGGGCGGGAAACACGGACATCGTCCGCCAGTTCCGTCCCGCGGAACACCTCCCTCACTTTGTTGGCGAGGGAGTCGGCCCTCGCTTCAGACTCCGGGCCGGGCACCTCGTACAGGTACCCGCCTGTCGCCATTAGGCGAGCTCGCATGTCGGCAATACCGAGGCCGGCGAGGTCAACGGATCGCTGGACCTGACGCAGCACATGGGCGTACGTAATGCCCCGCGCCAACCCCTCAGGTGTCACTGTCAACGTGACGGCTGCCTTGCGGGGCAAGTGAATCCGTGGCCTTGGCCGGCCCGGCTGCGGCTTCGGTGCGGATGCAGCAGCACTAGGCAAGGGCAGGGGAAGTCTATTAAGCCTGCAATTTTAATAAGAGAATTAGTAATTATATATTATATATGTCTATAACACAGAGCAATTGTAACTAAAAAAACTATCCCTATTAAAAGTAAATTACCTTTTATAATAGCAAGAATACTATAATACGTGCTAGTTGATACTGACTCAGTAGATAGTTAAAATAAAAAAATAATGATATCTATAAATTGCAAGAAACGCTATCAAGTGTGGAAAGCTCACCAGCGAATACATGTTACCATTACTGCTGAGTTAGTTTATATTTTACCTACATTATGATATTAAGTAAACCTGGTAGTTGTAAGATAATTATCAAGGCGATGTACTTATCAGGGGATATTTTATGCTTGTTCTTATTGCTGGATGCATCGTCTAATAAACAAATGAACCATCTTTATTATTTAGATTTTACCATTTTGTTGATGTTTTAAGATTATATAAGAAGTATGTGTTTAAATATTTTTAATACATATAGGTACATATGATAAAACAAAATAGAAACCAATTGTGTTCCCCATATTAGTATGTAATATCAAAATATTTTTGGGCCTGAATTAATTCAGTCTTCAGAGTTAGAACGTAATTAAACCTCTTATGAAAATAAAGTGGGAGCTCTTTATTTTTATTACTGGAATTGATTTACTTTAATTTTAGATTCTACATCAATTTAATCTACATATATGATAAGATTCCGTATCGGAATCTAAAATCCGAATAATGGTTAGTCAAAAAATTACAAATACCTAAATTTTGATATAGGTATATATTAACAACTAAAAGGGGGCCACGGTATACCTAAAGAAATCACATCCACTTATGAAAACCCACAGGTCACAACTCCAACATAAACGTTGGTGTGTTGCCGAACATTGACTGTTGTTTGTGGCCTTTGATATTCTCAACGAAACGAAAAGCAAAATTCGGTGTTTTATTCTTCAGTGGTACGACCCTTAGTGTAGACTAAGTATTTCAAATGTTCCATGTCTGACTATTTCAGGGTCTTATTCTTATCAAATTATATAAATTCGGTTGCACTGAGCCGAAGGCAGAAATAATTGAGTCTCGTGCATCGTAAATACAACTGCTGACAGTTTTTTCACAGAGCACTTGATTTTTTTGTATCTTTGTTTGCACAGTAATCCCGATACTATCGCTGTTTTGTGTTCTTGTTCGACAGTGAAAAAGTAAATAAACATCATCAACTGATATACGTCTAAAACACCATAAACGTTTTTAATCAAAATATCATGATATTAGTAACCAATTGCTGTTTAAGAGGTCCAACTAGAAGTCTTTCAAACGTAATGTTTACTTTGATCA
Organism: Laothoe populi; assembly: GCA_905220505.1. Classification (NCBI taxonomy): domain Eukaryota; kingdom Metazoa; phylum Arthropoda; class Insecta; order Lepidoptera; family Sphingidae; genus Laothoe; species Laothoe populi. Next base: position 10,361,945 of record HG992152.1, read on the forward strand.
AAATTCGAAAAAAACTTTGAGGAGGCCAAAAGAAAAATAGGACGGAACTGCATTAACTTAACTTCATTGGATCTTTTCGTCCTACCAAACATGACATAAAAGCTTACAGACAAACGGATGTAGACACTCACAGTTCGACTTCTATACAAATTCAAAGTCACTCAGCGTGCTATATGCTAAGACTACTCTCTTTGAATCAATCAAATTATAAATGTGGCGATTCAACTGAAAATCTTCGTTCTCGACATAGCTTATAAGAATTGAAAAATGACGTGGCACTGGTTTTCGTCATATTAGGCGTAGAACCAACAACTGCTTTATGTAGTAGATACATTTATTTATGCAACTAAAACAGCCTTCGGTGATGACGTAGGTACGCAACGAGACTAGTAAGCATTTGAATGAGAACAGCCGAGGATCTGGTTCAGTGGCGTGCTTTCGAATATCATCTAGCAGTGAACAGAACTAATAAAACTATGTAGATAATCTAAGACCAGTGTATTTATATAGATAAATGCTCATATACATTCACTTATATAATTATATACCGTGTAAATGTAATATAATAATTCTTTATAAATAAACATAAATGAAAGTGATTAGTGAATATCATTTAAATCAATTATTTCGTCACTATGCTCCTACTATATCGCCACTTTCTAAGATGTAGTTTTAGCTCTGAAATACTGACGTAAATAGTCACAATACTTACGGCCTAGATAGACAGCAACGGCTGCCAGCAGCAACAAAACTAGAAGAACAGCAAGAGCAGCGCAGCAGCCTCGACATGGCCGGCTCATTTTCTTTCTTGTGAACCTGATGTCGCTGCTCACTGACATGGTGGACTCCGGTGGCCGGTGCCGCACACATCGCTGTTGCCCGCTGCGTGTCCATCCGTAACCAAGCTAAATTAATAATACCAATATTAATATTTTTCTCGCTTAAGCATATTTTTTTTTATTTAACAAAGTCATAAATATTAACTAAAATAATTTTCTTAAGTAATTTTTTATTACAATTTTAAAAATGTTCGTACTTTTAGAGAGGCGAGGGATAGCAAACGATCAAGGAGATATCAGTGATCTTCGTGATCCACAATATCAAGAAGAGTCGTGACTCGTGAGCGCGTCAGTAGGGGCGTAGAGCATCAGACGCCTAACGCTAGTATCATACTACGTTACACACTGTCATCATCCAAAACCTGAAGGCTCTAGTGACTACGTACGTTTGAGCCTCTATTATCAAACGGTCTCCTATAGATTTACGTAGTACACGTTACAAACACGCAGTTCCAGCGTTTGTGATTCTCGTGACGAGGCCATATGAACTGAATCTTGAGAACAGGTATGGGGATTGGAGGGGAGTAATCCGTGAAGTTTCCAGTAATCGCACTATCCATAGTTATTTATTTATTATGGACCTTCAACGTATATTACCTATATTAACCTTATAGCTAAACATTTGTAGTGCATTTAACTTATTGCATCCTTAAAAACAGATGGTCTCAGCATGACTAAAAAAAGAAACACAGAAATAGAAAAAATAACCCTTAACATAAGAATAATTTAATTTCAATGAAATACAACAACATTCGGGTTGTAGAAAAAGCTAAATATAACACGTCTCTACCATTTAGGTACTGGGGACACCGGGTACAGAATACAATTATAGTATTCTAGTACCTATCTATGTCTCATCAGACGTAGCAAGAATGAGCACCAATAGTATAATACTCTTTGATGAGCACTAATTATACTTGACAACTACATAACAATTTGGTTTAACTGCGATCATTATTTTAAAAATAGAAGCAAATATGTTTGCCGAACAACTTGAAACCTGCCCTCATTTGACAGAATGATTGAACGTCACGCTCCATCTCCTATTGTAACCTATACAATGTAGGTAGGTACACAAGTAACTGAAGTAATTCTTTTGAAAGAAATTACATAAGTAAACAATTTAAAGATCATGATGCTGACTTAAAAGTCTTCGTGAACCATGTGCAACGAAACAAAGTATAAGCTGTAGTTCAATAAGTAAAAATAGCGTAGGTATCTACCTACCTACATATTTTTTGCACATCTCGACTCTTGAGACAAGGAAAAGTCTGTGTTGTGTCATTTACGGAGTTTGCTCTGAGTAGAAATAACAGTTTACGTTTTATGTAAGTTCCTATTTTTCAAATAAAACAAACAATTACTAACTACCGCAACAATATAATAATTTGTGTTACAATACTTAGATTATAGTTATGCGATTCGGCAATCTTAGTTTATTTCTTTTTTGTTAGTGCCTCAATAGGCAGACGAGCAGACGGGCCACCTGATGGTAAGTAGTCACCGCCGCCCATTATACGTACACCATATACTTAAATAAATTAGAAATATCCCCATTTATGTTTATTTCGATATAAAATTAAAAGTTAGATATAAGAATAATCATAATTTAGTGGGATACGTTACGCAAATCGTAAAAATTAAGTTGAGTTCCAAGAAATTCTGAGGAATCTGCCGACCCGAACGGTGTATAAACAAATATGTTAATATGTGCATTTTTATAAAATTTTGGATGAAAATAGAATTTCTGTGTTTACATAAAATGCAGAAAAAATATTTAAAAACCTGGTGATACTTGTTTTTAAGCAATTTATATTTATAACTTCTACCCAGCTTTACTTTTAAAGACATTCCTTCCATTGACTGCTTTCGTGGCACAACGTGCGAGTAGCCGGCTGTGAAACGAGAGGCCGCGGGTTCGATCACGCACCAAGACCAATGTTTCTGCTGTATTTATTACTAGCTGTTGCTCGCGGCTCCGCCCGCGTGGAGGTCATGTTTGGGAGAAAAAGTATACAATACAAAATACCAATATTCATGCGTTTAACTTAAAAATGACGGATTTTCATACAAACTTTCATCCCCTATTTTACCCCCTTAGGGGTGGTATTTCCAAAAACCCTTCCTTAGTGGATGCCTACGTGATAAAAGGTACCTACTGTCAAAATTTCAAGTCTCTAACCCTAGCCGTTTAGGCTGTGCGTTGATCGATCAGTCAGTCAGTCAGTCAGTCAGTCAGTCAGTCAGTCAGTCAGTCAGTCAGTCAGTCAGTCAGTCAGTCAGTCAGTCAGTCAGTCAGTTATATATACAGATTATTTTTTTAAAGGAGGTAATTACCTCCCGTAAATGTAGAGTTAATATTGTACCCATTTAAATGGAATACATGCTATTTATTCTACCTTACCATCAGATGACCACAATTACTCGATTACAGACCATTGCTAAAATAATCAGACAAACAATATGAAAACGTTTTGTTAAATAGTGACAATGTCCATCGGCATTAAAAACACAGTTATTGACAAAAGCTTGGTGAATGTATCGAGTGATGTTGTCGAAACCGTTTGTCTACCTCGTATCAATACGAAATCAAATGTCAAGAAAACAATCACATTGCATCAAATAATCGCGAAGTATTTATGGCCATACTGAATAACCTTACCTGTAGATATTAAAAGTCGTTTATTATTTATACGTATAAAAATATATATGTGAGAAGTGTTAGTTTATTTTCATTCGATTATAATACTTTTTGCTTCTACATTTAATTGACATTAGGAAATATAAGAATTCTCAGACACACATTAATAGGTTTCTTTCGTCATTGGATATAAATAAGGATAATTAAAAAAAGACGAAAAGATTTTAGATACAGCTTTTTATTTTGCATTTTCGCATATATTGTATTGTAAATGTAATGATATGAGAATCTTTATTATTACTTATTATTATTTATATTATTACTTATTATTATTTATATTATTACTTATTATACGAGAGTCTTATGTATCATTTTACCTGAACTAAAATATTAATGTCTGCGTAGTAAGCTTTATATATTCGCCATTAATTTCTGAACGTACTGCAATACATAATTTTCCCTACAAAGAGATTTGGGAAAATAAAACTGGAGGTACTTAACGTTTTAGATTTTTTAGAAAAGTAAAGACAGAAGTCACAACACAACGGGTTGTGTCGCAATTAGCAGTGACAAAAAATAACAGTATGAGTTATACTCGTGTTTTGTACTCTTAGATTAGCAATATTACTTGTAGTACCACATAGGCACTGCCATAATGCACTGACTTGAGAGATAACTTCTTTTTTTTTTTTTTTTAATTGTCGTTCTGTCCCTTTCTGTCATCATTCACATTTCAGTGCTCCGCCATTTCGCACGTATTTTTATTTCTGTTCCATATTATTTTTTAAAATATAGTAAAACGTCCGTATTATTTGAACTATTATTACAAGTGTATAGAAAATTGTGAAGTGAAGAAGTGAAAGTGAAGAAATTAAATCGGATGTTAAGGCGCCCCCGACAATAACATCGGACTTCTTCTTCACCATCATCGGAGTCAACAGTACTGGATTCAAAGAGCTCGGTTCGGCTTCATCCCGACCAAGATTATATATATGTACGCGGGCCCTCGTTGGCCGCGCCGATATGCATTCAAGGTTAGAGAAACTACCCACAAGTGTTTGTTAAAAAATAATATTGCGGATATCCATTAGGGTTATCACTTTATTTATTAGACAAACAATAATTTGTTATATGCACGCGGGCCCTCATTGCCCGCGCCGATATGCATTCAAGGTTAGAGAAACTACCCACAAGTGTTTGTTAAAAAATAATATTGCGGGTATCCATTGGGGTTATCACTTTATTTATTAGACAAACAATAATTTGTTATATGCACGCGGGCCCTCATTGCCCGCGCCGATATGCATTCAAGGTTAGAGAAACTACCCACAAGTGTTTGTTAAAAAATAATATTGCGGATATCCATTGGGGTTATCACTTTATTTATTATACAAACAATAATTTGTGATGCGGGCAATCGTTTGGGTTGTCACTTCACAATATTAAAGATATTTATTATAAACGAGTGTACCAGCTTAGGAACAATGATTTTTTGTGTTGCGGGCAATCGTTGGGATTGTCACTTCACAACATATATAGCAATTAATTTGCGAGTATAGCAATGCGGGTATCTTTTGGGGATATCACTTTGCGCTACTCTTATAATGCTATAATCCTATATAATGGTACATACGTAAAAAATGGAATTATGATATTGCAGACGTGCTAATTCAGACAAACTGTACCCTTGCCGTCAGCCAAGCACCTGTCGTCAACTAGCAGCTAAATTACGAGCTTCTACGAAATACCAAAATATATTGCTATTCGGCTTCAGCATATACTTCCGGGTTAATTAAGGAAATTACCTTACAAATGAGTTCTGAATCAACAAGAAATACACAACTGGTACATTTACTAATGAATAGTAGTAAGTTACGCTGTTGTCACAGGATCACTTGGATGTCTCCAGTACTAAGAATCCCTAACATGCAGAAACTTTGTGCTCTTTAACCTCAAGAGAGAGCTAAAAGATCAGGTTCAAGCTACTAAAGTTGATAAAATGCTCTTGAATTAAGTTTTACTCTCTTAAAGGAGCAAGAGCAATATCTAAATCTGAAGTGGATATGAGGATATTATCAACAAAAAACCTACAAAAATGATTCCAAAAATCACAGACAAATTTAAACTGGTAAGTTCCTTCCCTAAGTCAATCTAGGCAGAAGGTGAATCAGGGGACCACGGATCCTGCCTACCGGAATCGACACGAGACCGGTTCATCACGTCCAGTGCCATCGCTCGCAGCCTCCGCGCCACCCCGCCGCCCCGCAGCCACACCACCCCGCAGCCGCGCCACGCACCGCTAGCCAGGGTAAAATATGCAGGCAGATTATATTTTTACTTTAGTATTTAATGATCTCTTGTAATACACGATAAAAACATATTATCGTGGATTGAGGGTTACAAGATCCCATCTTCACGACAGGTGACACAATCCTTGCACCTTGTGAAAACATTTATACCTCTTCTGAAAATGAATTTAAAAAATCTATTTAAAATCTTGTAACGATAAGAACTATAATATAATAGTTGTCTGTAAAAATCTGTTTCTTTCCTCTATTGGTATGGTGCCAACGCCGAATGGAAGATCAAGACTTGTATTCAATAACTGAATACATTTATAAACACAAATTACGTTAAAGCTCGAAGATTTTGCCTACGAGCTTAAAACGTATTTCCAAGGACTGTTTTATGAGTATGAGTGTTTTTTAATACGCTTAAACGTTTATACTAAAAAGTTTCTTAACTTTTAATTTGCCAAAAAGCTATATAAATTAAATGTTACCTTTTGGCTTAAACAGGGCATCCTTTATTTTTGAAAAAAAAATTGTATAAGCTGTAATCAGTTTGCTAAAGTCTTGTGAATCCTTATCAACGGTATATGTCGATGATGCTTTTTACTTATTTCGGACTCATCTAAGTCATGTTTAAATAATTTATCTGATACAATTCGACTTTCAGAATCCTTAGGTTTCATCGCAAACCGAACACCGGTTATAAATTTCTAGGATTTATGATTAATATGGAGACATATATGAATTAATAAATTAAAGCTGAAGTTAACTAATTCCGCAATGTAAGTAGTTGTAAAGTTGGGAAAGTCGCTAGCTCAGCAGGCTTACTTACCTCTGCTTGTCCAGCCGTGTAGTATGGCTGGCTTTGCACTAAAGAACCGGAGCGATCCAAGTACTTGAACTTATTAAACAATGTTAATTATGACAAGTATATGAGCGTATCCTCATAGGTTGTACCCGATCTCAAATGGTGGGCTAACGCAACTAATATTCTACATCTATAATTAAACTCAAAGGTTTTAAATTTCAATCAATAAATATATAATTATGCCTCAACTATGAGATGGGTTTGCTGCCAGTGGCGAGGAACGAGCAAGTGGCCTATGGACGGACGATGAACGTCTGCGTCATATATTTAATTAGAAATTCTGGTTGCCTTTTTTGGCTTACAGATTTTTGCTAATACTTGTCACAAGTAACAAGTACTAGTTCACAGCCTCCGTGGCGCATTAGGCGAAAAGCCGGCTGTGAAACGAAAGGCCGTGGGTTCGATTCCCACGCCGGGACAAATATTTGTGTGTTAGACAGATATTTGTGTCCGGTGTCTGGGTGTTGTGAGACCGTGCGTCTCTCGTAGTCCCTGATACCTACAACACAAGAGTCGTATCTTAGTGTGGGGTCGGGGCTATATGTATGACTGTTGGGTGTTATTTATTATTTATTACTACAGATGTACACCACAGCTATGTCACATACAGATCATTAAATATTTCGGGGTTCCTAGTAGGATTGACAAGAAATGTAGCAAGTACATTTCCTGTCACAGAAACCCCGACCCATATGTCATTGACGCATTTACGGTTTCATGGTCTGTTTTTTACTTTTATAGCTTTTCACCTTTTGATGTAATTTTCAAAGGGTTAAGAAAAATTATTAATGACAATACTCAAGGGATCATAGTAGTACCATTATGGCTTACACAACCATGGTACCCATTATTTATGAGTCTCTTAATATCCGATCCTATTTTCTATCAGCCTTCTAAGAGTCTGATTATCTCTTATTCCAGCAATCGAGACACACATCAGAAAATTACTCTGGTTGCTGGATTATTATCAGGAAATCCTTCCTAAAAAGAAATGTTCCTCTATCTTCGATACCTGTAAGCTTCACTTACTGACAGTTTACTGAAACAGTATACTGGTCTTAAAATATGGTTTTTATTCCGCAGGAGTAATAATTTCGAATTGTATGAAGCTTTTGTATTATAACCTTTTAACTCAACTGTATAAGTCAGGCGCTCAGTACGACACCTTATATAGATGTCGATCAGCCTTGTTATTAATTCTTAGCATAGGTAACGATAAATGTATAACGTGTTTTTTAAAAGGCATCTTCAGACTTCGTCCTACGTTGCACAAATACAGTTATACTTGAGATACATATAACGTATTAAACTCTTGTTTTCCCAATGAAAGTCGAAACATAGAAAAAATGTTTAAGAATTAAGTTACTTTGTTGGCCCTGTCAACAACTCACAGGGTTCAAACATGTTCCAGGGTAAACGTTAATAACATAGAGCTATTTTCCATCGAAATTAGTACCAAAATTTCCGATGTTACAAAGACGTCCGACAAAATCATTACAAATCAATAATAATATTGTTATAAGTTTAAAAAAAAAAAAAAAAACAAGCCCTATAGGTCAATCACACCACCGTCTAGGCCGGTGTATAAAATCCATTTTAGCTGATTGTGGTATTGATGTGTCTATGTTCACTGCACATAGTACTAGGCACGTTTCTACGTCTAAAGCACATACTCTTAGAGTAAACATGGTAAACAAAAAAAAAAAATATACAGTGTAAACTCTATATAGCGACACTGAAGGGACTGTGCATTTTATGGCGTTATAGAGAGTTGTCGTTAAATGGAGAGAAGAAACATCAGAATTAGAAAAATAAAAAGTTTATTTCTGACTATTGTTAGTAGTTATGTGCATAAAAAAGAATGTTATTTGAACGCTATTGAGTATAGTCTGTTATTTTTGTCTGACGTCTTTTGCTGCACCAGTAATTTTGTTGTATTTTTTTAGTTATTTTATTAATATCTAGCAATACTGAGGCATCTTGGTTATAAAGGAAATATTTTTCCAATAATTTTGCTGCTTCCAGAGCTTCTTTAATGCTCGGCGGAAGCTCAGGCTCATCCGTCTCATCTTCTTCATCACCTTGTTCTTGATCCTCAGTTTTTCTCACTGAATCCAAAATTTCTTCGTCTGTGAGTGAAGTCGTTGTAAGCAGGCGGTCGTCCACTTCAATGTAGGTTTGAAGATTTACCGTATTTCCTGCCATGTTGAATTGCACATTTCACACACAGTCACATTTGTATCAACACTTCGTGCTTCCCCACTTATTTTACCATAGTTGATATGATGACGCTGCTTGAATTTTCCGAGCCATCCTTCTGATGCTTTGAAAGAAGTTAAACCAAGTTCAGCAGCAAAATTCTCCGCCTTAGCTTTCACGAGCGGCCCCGAGATAGGCATATTATTCTGGCGCTGTCGATGAAACCATGATAGTACAGCTTTATCCAAATCTTCGTATATAGGTTTCTTTAATTTTTTGGAAGATTTTCCCTCGCCCGCAGCGTGGAGGATTTTTTCTTTATTTTTCCATATTGTGGACACGGTAGAGCGACTAAATCCAAAGCGTTTGCCAACATCACTTATCTTCTCTCCCGTTTCTATTGCGCGTATCAGTAAAACTTTTTCGTCAATACACAGTGATTTTCTTTTAGTAGCCATGTTTACAGTTTGCAAGTTTGTGAGCAACTAAGAATATGATAAGGTATAGATAATCCATGACTCCTAGTTATGAATCATGGTCAATAACAGTCTACACGTGCAAGCAATCCCAATTTGTAAACAAAAGAATGAATTTCTTAGAAAGTTCGGTATGCATGATGCCGACAGTCGAGTTTATTGCGGGCTAGGATAATAAAGCGACAATAGATCGTACACAGCTGCGCAGTTTTTACTAATTTTAGCAACTTAATTGTTGTCGTTATTGAGAGTGGGTGTAATGCTATATAGAGTGAAACATTGTATGAAAAACAAGCTAAACCAACCAAAGCCAATTGATTTCGACGCTTAAGAGAGTTTGTCGTTAAATAGAGTGACGTTACATGGAGTTTACACTGTATATATATATATTTTTTTTTTTGTTTTTATATATATATATATATATATATATATATATATAAGAAACAGTTGGCTGGACTAATTATAAAACATATGAAAATTCAATAGAATTATAATATATGTATTACTGATTATCAGGGTGATTCATTTGCTAGATGCATTTTGCATAATGATTAGTTATATAATTAATAACCATGCAATAGAAAGTTTTGATTTATTTCCATACCATTGTTGAAAGGGGATATTTTTACTAGATAGATTCTCTCAACATCTACAAGTAATATTGCTAATCTAAGAGTACAAAACACGAGTATAATTAGTGATTAAACGAACTTACCTTAAGTGAAGTTCTATCATAATTATACGAGGGTTTTGTACGAATTAGATTAGCAACCCACCCTCCCCAGATTCCTTACACCCTTAGTAAAAATATCAACGTGTCAGAGTTCCTGCAGCTCTAAACTAAATGATGACAGAAAGGGACAGAACGACAATTAAAAAAAAAAAAAAAGAAGTTATCTCTCAAGTCAGTGCATTATGGCAGTGCCTATGTGGTACTACAAGTAATATTGCTAATCTAATTCGTACAAAACCCTCGTATAATTATGATAGAACTTCACTTAAGGTAAGTTCGTTTAATCACTAATTATATTACATTTTAACGTATCTAATGGTAGAGCCATCTAATTTTTAAAAGAAGGAGACGAACGTTTTAAATAATAAACATAATAAAAAACAAAATCTCTGCCGTGACGCAGTTTGCTCGCACGAATCATTTACTTTAGTCATATTTGTACTGGGTGTCAGCGATTAATTCGAGGTGCGATGTATTCCTGAATAAAATATCTGCATATATAAAAGAAACTGACTGACATATCAACGCACAACCTAAACGGCTGGGAAACTTGAAGTTTGGATAGTAGGTACCTTTTATGACGTAGGCATCCACTAAGGAATGGTTATTGGGAATTCCACCCCTAAGAGGGTGAAATAGGGGATGAAAGTTTGTATGAAAATCCGTCATCTTTGAAGTTAAAAGCATTAAAATTAGTATTTTGCATTGTATACTTTTTCTCCCAAATATAGCCTCCACGCGGGCGGAGCCGCGAGCAACAGCTAGTACTCCATAAGTCAACATTGTCCCTCTGCTTGGCGCAGGCCACAATCAGAGGGTTAGGCCTTAGTCAACCACGCTGGCCCAATGTGAGTTGATAGACTTCACATTACCCGGAAATTCGTATGGAGTAATCTCAGGTATACACTTTTCTCTCAATGTTTTTGTTGTTTCCTGTATCGTTTAAGCAAGACATCATTAACAATGATTACAAACGTAAACTTTCGAGCAGTCAGAGGTATATGCCATCCCAGTGAACACATGACCTTGATATGATATAACAGATAAGTCATGTTTAGATAATGTCACGTTTATGTAATTTTCACGTATAAGTAACATCCTTTATTGGTATTATTTATGATATAATTCTGACATCATAACGATATAATTCTGACATCATAATGATATAATTCTGACATCATAATGATATATTTCTTACATCATAATGATATAATATTAATATCCTTTTTCTACGTACATTTGACATAGCAATATTGTTAATTTTCTCACGCAAAACTAATGTTTTAAGACATAATTATTCTAAACTTAATATGTTTTTAGGTAACGTCAGTCAAACATTATTTTGGAATTACGACCTAAGTTACTAACTGCCCGATAATAATTATACCTAAATGGTTCTATTATTATTCCACATTTATTCGTGCATTATTAAACTTTATCTCTGATCATCTGCTGAATCCTCCGCTTAGACAAATTATTTAGCATAAGGTTGGGCATGCTGATATTTTTAATTAACCCCGAAAAAAAAATTAAAACCTTAATTTAAAAAATATATATTGTTTTTAACAGTTTGTTTGTTGCAGAACTTTTTTAAAAGAAGCTACGAAGCCGTTCGATAAACGTGATCTTTATTTATAAATATAACTAATAAATTGTCGGCTCGAAAATAACTTATTAAAATTACAAGAATTAAATCTTAAAGTGAAGTCATATTTTCAGTAATAATGAAAATATTATGATATAATGACTTGGATTTATTAATAAAAGTAATAATATGCACGGGAAAATATTGACATAAGACGTTATAAATGAATTTATAGCATTAAAGAAATAGTTTCATACTTACTTTAATAAAGTAATGTTAATTTTACAACAATTTTAAATAAAACGAAGACTGGGCTTAGGCTTTACTGCAAATAATTCCATGTTAAATATACTACGATTGATGAGGCTGTATGATTTGAACCCTTTGGCTTCAAATTTGGCGCGCACGCCGCTTAATGATGGCGCCATTTTCACTGAACATAGACGAGCGAGTGTCTTGGTTAATAACTTCAAATGATTTTTTACATCGCTTAATAAGTTTTTAACATAACGACAAATTTTACTTTATTATTGGCTATTTGTAATATCACCTGGGAATAAGTATATCCTTATTATTTTTAATTTAAAATTGTGACTGTTAATAATAATATATTTAGACGTGTCTGTTTTAGTTAATGAGAAATTAATAGTATAATCATTTTCAGATCAAACTTATACTGCAAATCGGCGAGTCTAACGGAAAAGAGTATATGGACAGAATATTTAAGAAAATATTTTCACCGTTTGCCAAATGGCAGAACAGGATGGGAGAATCCCAAAATATCCTGTTAAAGATTTGACTCTGATAAATATAAATTAAGGTACAGACACTATTCCATTTTTTTAAATTTATTATTAAAATTAAAATGAAGCTAACAATTTTTCCATTCCAGAAACTATATTGACGAAATTTCCTTTTTGGGGTTCTGCCGAATTTGGAAAAAATCGCTGGTAACCAACTTGGCTTTCGACTTGGTAACCGACGCGCAGTGGAACAACTCGGTCAACAAAAAAAAGCTAAACTGTAGCAAACAACAGTCAAAGTGAGGAGTCAATAATTTTATTCTAATATATTATTTGGTTGGTTATTATCCAGAAATTGTAACAGATTTCTTATGTTATGTATAAATACTTGTGAAATAAAAAATTAGAAATAATTTGTTGTTTTAATTAGTTAAAAATCAATATTTTAATAAAAATAAAAAGCGACATCAATATAATTTCTAAATAAATGAAGCGTCATTATTCCGTCAGTAGTACGTAAAACTGAGTATATCAGGATGTCAGGTTGTCATCATCATTATGTCACGTGACTTACGTCACTATCTGACGTCACTAAGTGCGAAATAATGAGTCATTTATGAGTCAGTCCTTAGTCTTATGTTATGTAAAGCATGATATTGAACGACATCATACTGATGTCATATTTACATAAACGTGTTCACTGGGAACCCATTATACAAACGGTAGAACACACACAAGGAGGCTATGTCTCTCCTTAGACTTAGAGGCTCGATACCGTTTGTGAGTTTGGGATCGTCAACGATTCTCACAGCTCTTCTTTGAACCGAGTCAAAAGGACCAAGCTGGTATTGAGGTGCTCCCGCCCAGAGATGACAGCAGTACTCCATATGGGGCCGGACTTGCGATTTGTATAATAGCAGTCTTTGCCCCGGAGTGAAGTACCTCTTCGCTCTGTTTAGCACACCGAGTTTTTTAGACGCCAGCTTGACCTTGTCTTCTAAGTGACTTCGGAACTGAACGTCGCTAGAGATGTTGACGCCAAGGATCCCAATACTCTTCGAGACGTTAATGGGTGTGTCCTGGAATTGTGGGGCCACAGTGAATGGGGTTTTCTTAGCGGTGAACGCGCAAACTTGTGTCTTAGAGGGGTTGAATTTTACTATATTATCCCGACCCCAATCGGAGGCTTTGGATAAAGTGCTCTCGATTTCCGACACAAGTTGTTCGCGACTTTCTTCCACAACGGTACGAGGGATGTTTGCACGGCCCGTGTAAAGTGCATCTCCGGTGCTGTCGTCCGCATAGCAATGAATGCTGTCAATATAGACAGCACCCAGTGAACACATGACCTTGATATGATATAACAGGTAAGTCATAGTTAGATAATGTCACGTTTATGTAATTTTCACGTATAAGTAACATCCTTTATTGGTATTATTTATGATATAATTCTGACATCATAATGATATAATATTAATATCCTTTTCTACGTACATTTGACGTAGCAATGATGTTAATTTTCTCACGCAAAACTAATGTTTTAAGACATAATTATTCTAAACTTAATATGTTTTTAGGTAACGTCAGTCAAACATTATTTCGGAATTACGACCTATGTTACTAACTGCACGATAATAATTATACCTAAATGTTTCAATTATTATTCCACATTTATTCGTGCATTATTAAACTTTATCTCTGATCATCTGCTGACAAATTATTTAGCATAAGGTTGGGCATGCTGATATTTTTAATTAACCCCGAAAAAAAATTAAAACCTTAATATATTTTGTTTTTAACAGTTTGTTGCAGAACTTTTTTAAAAGAAGCTATTAAGCCGTTCGATAAACGTGATCTTTATTTATAAATATAACTAATAAATTGTCGGCTCGAAAATAACTTATTAAAATTACAAGAATTAAATCTCAAAGTGAAATCATATTTTCATTAAAGATTAAAATATTATGATGTAATGACTTGGATTTATTAATAAAAGTAATAATATGCACGGGAAAATATTGACATAAGACGTTATAAATGAATTTCTAGCATTAAAGAAATAGTTTAATACTTACTTTAATAAAATAATGTTAATTTTACAACAATTTTAAATAAAACGAAGACTGGGCTTAGGCTTTACTGCAAATAATTCCATGTTAAATATACTACGATTGATGAGGCTGTATGAATTTAACCCTTTGCCTTCAAATTTGGCGCGCACGCCGCTCAATGATGGTGCCTTTTTCACTGAACATAGACGAGCGAGTGTCTTGCTTAATAATTGCAAATGATTTTTTACATCGCATAATAAGTTTTTAACATAACGACAAATTTTATTTTATTATTGGCTATTTGTAATATCACCTGGGAATAAGTATATCCTTATATTTTTAATTTAAAATTGTGACTGCAGGATAATGAGAAATTTATAGTATAATCATTTTCAGATCAAACTTATAATGCAAATCGGTGAGTCTAACGGAAAAGAGTATATGGACAGAATATTTAAGAAAATATTTTCACCGTTTGTCAAATGGGAGAACGGGATGGGAGAATCTCAAAATATCCTGTTAAAGATTTGACTCTGATATAAATATAAATCAAGGTACAGACACTATTCCATTTTTTTTCAAATTTATTATTAAAATTAAAATGAAGCTAATAATTTTTCTATTCCAGAAACTATATTGACGAAATTTCCTTCTTGGGGTTTTGCCGAATTTGGAAAAAATCGCTGGTAACCAACTTGGCTTTCAACTTACGACTTGGTAACCGACGCGCAGGGGAACAACTTGGTCAACAAAAAAAATCTAAACTGTAGCAAACAACAGCCAAAGTGAGGAGTCAATAATTTTATTCAAATATATTATTTGGTTGGTTATTATCCAGAAATTGTAACAGATTTCTTATGCAATGTATAAATACTTGTGAAATAAAAAATAAGAAATAATTTGTTGTTTTAATTAGTTAAAAATCAATAATTTAATAAAAATAAAAAGCGACATCAATGTAACTTCTAAATAAATGAAGCGTCATTATTCCGTCAGTAGTACGTAAAACTGAGTATATGAGGATGTCAGGTTGACATCATCATTATATCACGTGACTTACGTCACTATCTGACGTCACTAAGTGCGAAATAATGAGTCATTTATAAGTCAGTCCTTAGTCTTATGTTATGTAAAGCATGATATTGAACGACATCATACTGATGTCATATTTACATAAACGTGTTCACTGGGATTAGAGCTAGTTTTGAACCTACGACTTTCGTTTCAAATAAATTGGTAAAATCTCTTCTTATCTTTATGATATACTACGTGTAACGGGAATAACGCACATCCTCAGACACCCCAATTTATTACAATTAAAATATTATTACATCATAATTCATGTATTGAAATTAGACTGCGATGAATATAAATATTGTTTTTTGATGTAATTAGTTGTAATAATTTTCGACATAAAGTTCGCAATTATTAGATTTTTTAATGTGTTCGTTTATTATTGCATTTAGAAAAGACTATCGCATCGAGTTATGTCTCAGTTTTGTTTGTCTTGAACGTTAAATTAAAGGGTGACTATTATTTACCTGAGTGTTAATTATTTTTCGGAAAAAAAATAGTCTATTAAAAAATTGTTGATATCGATTCAGTCGCTTATTCTGAACAAACTACTTTCAGAGTGTGCATTAATCATGTTACATGTTGTATATTGGTCGCAAGGCGTGATGTGACGTCACTTCGTTTAGTTTCAAACAGATTGAATGTTTTGTATTGTTTCGTAAATTTATGAAATATATGTTGTTCTACAATTAACAATTATTGTTAAGATTAACACGAATCTAGGATACTTCTCCTTTATGAAGAGAAAATTTGGGACAGATTAGTTTGAATTACAAAATATAGGAAACAACTAAATGAAAAACTCAAATTATGTAAATGTATTTCAGAAACTATTATATTTTCATAATTCACTTTTAAACAAATTTTGTTACCAAAAATTGTCACGAATTTTCGTTTTGTATAAAATTCTTTAGAGTGGCCTACCGCAAAAGCGTGTGCGTGACAAGTTTGACATACAAATGGCATTTGAATTGCGAACAAAGAGATAATTTAAACCATATAATCAAGAGCTAACAAAAGGGTTAGACTTAGGACTTAAACTTACTTACTTACTTTAAGAGGTTTTGTAGCACTAATATAATCATAAACTAATTATATAGGTATATTATTATAGAACCATGAACCTACATAAGACTAATATAATACAGCATGAATTATAACATGAATATATAGTAAAATATTAATAATAGGTACATATTTTGAAGCTTTTAATTCCTTACAACCTAGATGTTGTTTATTTCTATGCAACAATTTATAATTATATAGCATGTTAATAAAAACGTAATTGTCCAGGTATAATGCTTAGGATATAAATTGAATAGTGTTTGATGTAAACATAATGTAGGTACGTACGACTACTAAGTATGTACAGTAGCAATCCGCAGGGAATGCACTTAGAGTCGAGCGCTGCGTGCACTTGTCGCACTGACGTATATTATATGGACAGGATATCTAATACAAAATGACAGCTATTTTCTTGACCTATTTGAAGCGCCCCTCTCGAGTGTATTTGAAACTAAATTTGACATATAATAGGTATGTTGATATTTTTTAAAATATCGGATTTCCGATATATCGATATTTTTAAATATATCAATATCGGAGTTTGATATATCGATATTTTTAAATATATCAATATCGGAGTTTGATATATCTGAAAAAAATATCGATATTTTTATTTAAAATTTTGACTCGTCTAGGGGTCTGGTCCTGACGCCATACATCCTTTCTTCGTGAATCGGGGCGCCAATGAATTTATTAGATTCAAAGATCTTGGAATCATATTTGACGACACCTTAAAACGTGATATTTTTTAGTTTTTTTAAATTATAATTTTTTGCCATGAACTTAATATTATTTTCTACTTTTTAATTCGGCTAGCTATTAAAGCGTGCTATTTTTTAAATATAATTTATAGTCCCAAAACAGCATCAAACCTAGTTATAATAATATATTCGATTGTAAATTAAGACCCCATTAAAAAATATGATCTAAAATGAAAATATGTTTTGCTAAGGCGATGTTTTTATTATTTTTAAGATTTGGAAACCATCGACTGTTGTGTATCATTGTCGATATATCATCCTTCGTGTCTCAACTCTATCGTTAGTTCCGCGGACGCTCACTGCTCGACTGCACTGCTATCAGCGCCAATATGGCGAAAATCAAATAGGCACACTTTCGTGGATCAAATATCCTGTCCATATAATATACGTCAATGACTTGTCGCGACCTACATCCTACCCGCCTTAGCCTCACGTTTTTGCTCAACACCGCGCTGCGCTATAATAACAAAACAGATTCGAATGGAACTCCGTGCACGCTGCAGGCTTTTCGCTGGTTTCTATTAAGATCTCTTGATTTAACAATGCGGGCGCCCTCACTTTCATTTGGTAGCTGCTTTACTTGCATATACAGATTGAACTTGTTCAAACACTATCGACGAACATACGTGCTACATTATGTTTTATTAGTTTAATAAAAACAAATACCACCAAGTAGCAAATAATTTGCATACTTCATAACCATACAGCCTTATAAAAAGATCTCTGCAATTTGATGTCTGTTAAAATATATAAGGTCACGTAGTAAGATCGAACGAGTTTGGCAATTAACATTACATTTTAAACTTTTTATTTCCATTCGGAATCACAAATATGGAAATATGTACGAATATTAATGGCCAAAAGAGATGCATTAAAAAGTGTCATTTTAAAACAGAAAGTTGACTTGAAAAGAAAGTTTTTTCCTTTTTTTAAATATGTACTTTAAATTCAATCACAAACATAGGTGAGGTACCTACACATAATAATAATATAATTTATTATATGACATAGATAATGATATCGTTTTCTTTATTCTCATGTTTATAAAGTCTCGCATAGTCTTTCTACTTGAATAGATTTGTATTGTTCCAACAACGAGTGAAACCAGATCGTTGAGACGCGGTTCTTGACCGGCTGTTTAGAAATATTAGCCTTATTATAAATCTCAATTACAAACTGCATCCATTCAAAGCTCACCTAGTTCCCAGTAAGTAACAACTGGTGTTCTTCGATTTCAATTTCAAACTATTTCTCAAAGTAGGTAGAGATGCGCATCATATTGCAGTGGGTTTTAAAATTTTACACCGCTATAGAGACAAACATCATGACTAATTCGAATTATAGAAGGTCGTGAACTTTAAAACATGGCTCACCTTGCTGCCTGCAAGTTTATTTTATATTTTATTTTAAAGTTGCATCGCAAAGCCACCTTCTAAAGGTAAAATTTGCTATTAATATGATCGTTTAGATATCAAAATCTCTAATGTCTACTTATAAAGTTTTAGACAACACAAATTCTTAGTTGTTACAAAGTAGGTAGGTTGAAATTATTTAGAAAAATAATGAAAAAGAAGGGTCACAAAATTATAGCATTGTTTTTTACCAAAGAAAACTAACTATTGTCGTCTTTTACGCGTAGAAAGGCAACATTCCGTCAGTGGTCAGCCTCAGTGAACAAATGACCCGGATCACGGATGACATCGTGCTTGACTTAATATAACTGACTGACACACTTTGATTAGATGCTCGGTCCTTAGATTCACTAAAAATCTTTAATATTACCGTGGTTTGTTTTTTTAAGTACTTTTAGATTTTTATATTTCGCATTACAGATCGGTCCACCTGATTAAAATGTCTCATGCATGTCGTCATTTACTTACAGATACGAAGTATTTTTGTTCATTTGCTTAAAAAAATTGCATTTACTTTTGATTTATAAGGTCAGAAATTTTATTATAACGTTGTTTTAACAAACTAAATAATCGAAATTATCTCCATTTTATAAATGCATAATATACCAAATGAAATTACTATTATTTGACCACGATTTAATGGAAATCAAATAAAAGGTTATTAAAATAATATTTACCTCATTAGTCTTCTAGCCATTTACATATGTGTCGTACCTCAAAAGCGGACGTTACTTCAAGCATTCTTTAAACATGTAAGTGGCCCATAGTACTGAGCATACTTAGACCTTAAATCGATAAGATCCTGAGTTTTAAACCCAATTCAGGGAATTACAATTTGTGTAAATGTCATTGCAAAATTACACATAAAATAATACTAGCCCTGTATTAAACATTGTCCCACTGCTGGGCACGGGCCTCCTCTACTAGTGAGAGGGGTTAGGCCTTAGTCCACCACGCTGGCCTAATGCGGGTTGGTAGACTTCACATACCTTCGAAATTCGTATAAGAATTCTCAGATATGCAGGTTTCCTCACGATGTTACCTTCACCGTTAAAGCAAGCGATAATTAACATTTAATTCACACATAACTTTAGAAACGTCAGAGGTGTATGCCATTCGGGTTTCGAACATACGACTTTCGTCTTGGCAATCCGTACGGCAACCAACTAGGCTATCGCTGCTATATAAATTACACATGAGCTGCCTGAATTTGGAATTTGTGCCTTATATGGTGATAGGATCGCCACCTGTTACATAGTACGCCAAGGTTGTAAACAAACTTGCGCAGTCGCGTGGGTGCGTTAGTTGTACTTCTACCTACAGCTTCGGTGATACAAGCTTACACTATAAATGTTAGATACGAGTATTTATATATTAAACGTGAATAACATATTCAAAAATGATACATAACTTCTATAACTATATCGACATACATAACACTACTTTACAAGGTTTTTTACCCATAGATGAAACTAATGTGGATCGGTAACAAAATGCACCCTAAGTTAGATAATATAGTGGACAAAATAGAACGTCACGATAAAAAAGTTTTTGTATGCGACTTACAAAAAAAAAACAGAAATGACACATATAACCCCTGTTTTATACTGATTAGCGTCAGTTTCTCTAAATACATAGTACAGACCAGCAGTAATCGACTAACATATTTTAATACCAAGAATCTTCCTACCTCTCTTCATAAGGGTTCAACTCTGAATGGAAACGTTCACCATGTATATCAGTTACACTTTCCAGGCTCTCAAGAAAAAAATCCACGTGCGAATGTAAGAAATGAGTTGTTAACGACATGTTCAACCCCATTCTGCGGTAATTTATCATAAATTGGAAACAATGTCTTTAAAATCCTGTGATTAATTTTTACCCAAGAAAATTTATTTTATTTTGCTTTATAATTCATTTCCGTATCCATGAGCTCTGATTCAGTTTCCTTACTTGAAGTGCTGGGCAATGATGGCTAAAGCACTCCTTCAGAATTAAATGCAGGTTTTGTGACCGACGCAATATCAGGGAATTGTATATTATTATGCTCCTTGTTTTTGTGTTAAATCCTGAAGTTTTTGTACGGCAGAAATAGAGTCGTTGCGTGATTTGTTAGTTCTTTCCATAACATTGTGACGCCAAATTGCAAGTGGTTTTTTTACCGCAGCCTCCAGGAAGCCGTTTTTATCAAGTTTTGTTAGATAGATATTACCACAAAAATATCAAAAGTTATTTGGAGTTAATTTATATCGTCTTGAGGACATTTTAAAATAAATTTAAATGTGTAAATAATTAACTCAACATAATAAAATCGAATGATAACCCAGACACGACTGATCAGATAGAGTCCATAACTTACTGAGGATATATTAAAAACACATACGAATTATCTTTGGGTAAAAGAAAATTAAATATTTTGTAAAGTTGGAATCAGTAGTTATGAATTAGCATATCAAACTAGTATCATCGTCAGGCTTTTTTAACATGTTCATGCATTATTTGAGAATACCTTGAAGAAATTCTATTGAGGCAGATAGTTTCATAATGTCGCGATATTTAATATTTTATAAAATCAATTGGCTAAATGGCCATTTCAGGAATTGATTTGAACTCGACGTTATTTTAACTGTCGATTGTTATCGTATTTGCTTGACTGTCGAGAAAACTATTCGAGAATTAAACTCCCACTAAAATATATTTCCTAGAGATGGGTAAAGATTAAAGAGACCAATCTTGTTTGAATTAGAAACTTAAATGTAATTTTCGCCCAGTTTTATATTTATTAAATTTCGTTTTTATGCCTGATATCCGTGGTTAGAGTCCCAATCTAGTAGTCC